>JASAUF010000656.1:14990000-15682500 GCA_030180095.1 Magnolia changhungtana | reverse complement strand
CACACAATGCATGATACATGAGTCATACAATCTAGTCGTGCATCAATCCTGCGCATATCATGCGCTCATATGAGACAATTTTCGCCTATCAGGGAGTCTCATAACAACCTGCCCAATAACATATGCAATGATCAACCACATCTCATAACAAACATGCAGATGATGCATATGGGCATGTATCATGATGTTATGTTGTCATATACTCATAAACGGCATCGATAATTGGCCTCGACAATCAGAATCGACCTCGATAATCGGAATCGGCCTTGATAATCGAAATCGGCCTCGACAATTGGAATCAGCCTCGACAATTGGAATCGGCATCAACAATTAGTATCAGCCTCGATAATTAAAATCGGCCTCGACAATCGGAACCAGCCTCGATAATCGGCCTATACAATTGGCCTCAATAATCGGAATCGGCCTCGATAATCAGCTTATACAATCGGCCTTCATAATCAGAATCGGTTTCGATAATCAACTTCAACAATCGAAATCGGCCTTGAAATTGGCCTATACAATCAGCCTCGACAATCGGCCTCAATAATCAGTCTCGATAATCGAAATCGGTGAGAATAGGCCAAACAAGGCCTAAGGGAAAGTCACAATGTGGACATTTAACCATCATTGCCCATTGATGTGGACATTTAACCATCATTGCTCCCAAGGAGTGGTCTCATAGGGCCAAACATATAGTAGGCCCATGGCCTCACACAAGGGCCTCACACACAACATAGTGGGCCATATACAATCTCAATGGGCCTCACCAAATGGGTCGTAAATATATCATATTAGGCCTCATCAAATGCCACAAACATATCACAATGGGTCTCAACAAATGGGCCACAAGAACATCACAATGGGCCTCACCAAATGTGTCGTAAATGTATACATTAAGCCTCGTCAAAGGCCACAAACATATCACAATGGGCCTCAACAAATGGGCCACAAGAACATCACAATGGGCCTCACCAAATGGGCCATAAACGTATCACATTGGGCCTCATCAAAGGCCACAAACATATCACAATGGGCCTCAACAAATGGGCCACAAGAACATCACAATGGGCCTCACCAAATGGGCCGTAAATGTATCACATTGGGCCTCATTAAAGGCCTCAATACGTCACGATGTGGATCCCATCTGCTGGACGGCACTGATACAACACATCCATCACGGTGCAGCAACACCATCCCAATGCCTGGATGATGCGAACGCATACATTATATGAGGTCCACCTCCCAGCTGGACGATGCCGATAAAATACATACACCACGATAGGGCCCACCATCCTATAGATAGTGTAGATAAAACACATATATCATTGGTGTGTACCATCGTCCCTGCTTGGACGGTGCGGATTAGACACACATACATCATGTGGGACCCTCGTCCCTGTATAGGATGGACGGTATAAATAAAGCACATATATCATGTGGCACCCTCGTCCCTGTACAGGACGGATAGATGAAACACATACATCATAGGTGGGGTCCACGACCATGTCCAAATGGCTTGACGGTCTAGATTAAGTAAATGGATGGTTAGATATAACACAAACCTCATGATCAAAACCACTAATCTTGCTGACGTAAAATACAGCAGTTAGATGGTTGGTGCGGCCCAGCAAGTGGATGGTTAAGATGAAACACATGCATCACGGTGGATGCACGATGTGGATTTAACATACATGGAGGTCGGTCCCACCGTCCCAAATAGTGGACGGTGTGGATGAAAGCATACATCATGGTGGATCACCCACCGTCCAATCCACTAGACGGTGGATGGGGGATGAAACACTTACATCTGGTGGGTCCCACATGGGGCCCACTAGCTTTATTAATATATTATATTATATATATAGCATACAATAGCTATATAACTGATGTTAGATAAACGGGCTAATCTTCTTTTACAATAGGTGGGTCCCACGTGGGGCCCACCATAATATTATATTCTAAATAATATTATATATTATTTATTTTTTATTATTATTTTATAATTATCATAAAAGGGGGGGGGGGGGGGGGGGTTCCTCCATCGTCTAGGAAGGGATGGATGGCTGGGAGAAAACGCATACATCATGGTGGATACCCACCGTCCAGACCTGCTGGACGGCTGGGATATAGAATAAATACATTATACTGGGGTCCACACGTCACGTCTGAACGGTGGAGACCCTACACTTACAACTAGGTCCCACCGTCCAGCAATGGATGGACGGTGTGGTTAGAATACATACATCAGGGCCCCACAGCACCTTGCAAATGGTCCAGCTCTATCCAGTACAATCTGGATGGTGTGAATGAAACAAATACATCACGGTCAGGCCCACCCGAAAACGGGCAGCAAGGTGGGCCCCCGGATGGACAGCGGCATGGATAAAATACATTCATCATGGTGGGCCATACACACACACCAGGTGGGCCACACACCTCATCATCAACAACATAAAAAAAATGAAAGAGAAAGAGAGAAAGAGAGAGGGAGAAAGAGAGAACGGTGGAGATGGGAGGGACCCCGCCACTATGGGTCCCTCTAAATACAATGCATACATCGAGTGGGCCCTAAATCAAAAACCGAGATGATTAACACCCACCGTTAGATCTCCTCTTCCTTCTTCCGCCAATGCATGTTAGAGCTCCAAGGGAACAATTTCAACAGTTGAGATGGACTTTGGATGGTGGGATTGGGTGGTAGGAAGGTGGGCCACACTAGCTTCTCTCCCATGGAGCTAGCTTGGATAGTCGCTAGGGAGAATGGATGGAGAAATGAGAGAGAGAGAGAGAGAGAGGGTTGTAAGAGATGGGTGTGAGTGATGGAGTGATGGGGAGTGAGTGATGGGTGTACTTAATAGGTAAGGATTGTAAGAGAGAGAGAGAGTTGACTTTGGAGATGGTGTTGTACTTGATATTTGATATGTGATGTGTACTTGAATGATGGGATATATTCTCTTGGGATTTACAACGGGCAACGTTTTCCTCGAACTGAACGCTGGCTCACACTCCTGGCCCGGGTATCACCTCAGCACGTGAGACGCGGCATTGGAACCGCGGCGACGGTGGGGTCGTAAGGGTATAAGTCTCGGGTCAAGCCGACTCCAGAATACGGGATACGACTTAGGATCATGTGCAAACATCGGTTACAGATCGCGGGTCACCGGAATTCGACCGGGAGGACCGCAGAAGCCTAAGAAATGGTACGGTCTAAGATACAGGCCTCACACAAGGAATCCAAAGTATCTATTGTACCTAGAGTTAATAATAGATCAAGGGATTTTAAAGATCAATACATTCACCAAACTAATAATTCAACCAAAATAATCATAATTCAACGATAAAAAACCATAATCATTAAAAATGAATTAATATTAAGAATCTCTTAAAAGGTTCACCCCTTAGCCTTAGCTAAGAGATTAGCCAAGCATAACTAATATCTTAAATAGAAAAAAAAAAAAAAAAAAAAAAAAAAAAAAAACTAAAACCGAAGGTTGAGGAAGAAGGAACGAGTCGAAGGAGTTTTGCCTCTCTCTCTCTCTCTCTCTCTCTCTCTCTCTCTAAACACAAGAATGATGATTGTTTACGTCCTTAATTCCTCCTTAAATAGGAAAAATCTCACCAACTTAAAAAATTCATGAACTTTCGCACTTACGTGCATCTTTATCAAACCCCTCAATCAATGGAATTCCATTAAATTCCCATCAATCGATCGAAACTCTATCCTCGATTAAATAAAAAATAGTAAAAACAGTTCAATGAGCAAATTAAAAAAAAAAAAAAACTAGTATTTTATCGGTCGATTGAACTAATACTCTTAATCAATCGAAAGTATCAAAAATATCCAGCAACCAAATTCAGAAATTCATGATTTTTTCGATGCTTCTTTCGATCAATCAACTTCGATCGATGACCTATCGATCGAATCGAGCATCCTTTTGATAATAAAAAATTATTGATTTCTTCAAATTGATTCTCACTTGATCTTTCGACCTTCCATCTCAAGTACTTTGGTCCTTTTTTGTTTTCAATTCTTCACTTTTCTTCTCTTGATCTCTTTTAAGCTTTAATTTTTCACTTTTATGCTCAATTTTTTGTCATAAACTTTAAATCTTTTACACATTGAAAATTAGTCTAATCAGGCCCTATTAACATGAATTTGCATGAGGAAGCACCATAAAATAGGGGATAAATATGCAATATTTAGGACTTATCACGTACCGAGCCATACAAAGGCTATGTATATATGTTATAAGAAAATATTAGCATAAGTATATCTAGTCAACCAACCAAACATGTTATTGTGGAAGCATGCTATGATACAAGAGGGAAAGAGCACATAAAGAATAATCAAGTCATAGTGCATAGTGGTAGGAGCCTCACACCCAAGGTTATGACACATGTTAGTCACATACCTAGCATGTGAAGTAATTCCAAGATGATAAACCCTTGATCCCGAATAGTCACATACCTATTTGGGATCGTGGCCCATGATTATATGGCACTTAGATCGTATTTACGCATTCACAATCCCGAGTGCTACATGAATGCGTGAATTTCATATGCAATACAATATGTCAATCATGATGTCTAATCTATATCTCGATATGGTTCCTATCTGGAATCATAGGGGTCTAATAGACAAGCACTAGTCTACAATAGACAACCATGGCAATAGTAAGAGACCTCATTACTCGCCTTGTCAGTAGTAATGTCAATACCCACTTGGCTAGTTAGTAGCAAACTCATTTCCAAGCGAGTCAGACAAGATTTCAATCTTCACTATAGACTCCATGTAGGTGAGTTTTACCCCTTTTAACCAACCCCAACACAGTGGAAGACACAGCCAGCTGTGTGCAACACTCATGCGCTCATCTATCCATTCAGTTTAGACATTTAAGCATCTTATAGCCATAGGGTTTAAAAACTTTATAATGCCCCAAATTTCAGGGGTCAAGCACGAACTTGATCCTTGATATTCTATATGTCACTTTTACTTTGTGGAAGCGTGATTTCTCTTTGTTCTTTCCAATCATGGCACAGGTACTGTATAATTTGCCTCCAGAATTTCCATCTATTCTTGTAACAGCATTATCAAAAGAGGTTGTCTCGGCTGCCTCAAATGCCTCGGAACAAAATAAAATTTCTTTTTCTTTGATTTTGTCATACTTGACTCTTAGGCCTTCGAATTTCTACTATCTTCTTTTTCAGCCAATTCTATTTGTTCAGCCTTTCTTTTCAGTATTTGGGACTTGTAATCTTTTAACTTCAAGCCTTTCTCACTCACTTTTCCCTCTTCTTCTATGGAAAATTCATCATAATAACATATATCTGTGAAAAATGATTTTGCTACTGTATCTATCTTTATATCAACTTTAACCTTGTATTGAATGTCATTTCGACAATATTTGAAATACTGATGTAATGTGGAAGAAATGATGCCTTAACTATGCATCCAAGGTCGTCCAGGAAGCAAATTATAGGTTGGCACTGTATTAATTGCATGGCATACAACCTTTATAACCAGATTTTTAATTTCTAACATTAGTATAATATTTCCTAATGCTTTCTGACTGTCTTGGTTGAACCATTATATCATCATTCTGCTTCCATGTAAGTGAGAATGTCAATATCCTAATTCGGTAAGCGTACTAAACGGAAGGAGGTTTACTATAGAGCCATTATCCTGCATTATACATTTGAATTGCTTCTCCCATATATAACCAATCACCATAAGCGGTCGGTTGTGCTCCTTCTAACCTAGCATCAAGTTGTCATAAAAAATGTAATAACGGACATACAGTCGTCCACCTCTATTTTTTTAGATATGACATTATAACTTGAACTGTCATCTTTTCCTGCCTCCGTACTTATCATATCAGTGAATAATGCTTCCCTCACTCCATCATTGGAAAATGCCTAAATTAATGTATGGTGGAAATCCCTGGATAAGTGTAATATGTCATATATACTTATCCAAACAAGAATCCTTTTAGAGTGACTAACGACAATGAAAGTCACCCTTGAAACTAACAGTGTCTTGGTATATAATCTTTCATCTTTTGGATCCTTTCACTATAAAGAGGTTCCTTTTCTTGGGAGCTTTTCTTGTAAAACTTTACTTTCTTTGAGGACTTGCTACTTTCTTTCTCGAGCATAATGTGACTACAACCATTTTCCTAGTGCCTTTTGATGGAAAGTTAGTTGAATCTATCATTAGTTTTATGGTTGTCACATTACAATCTTCATAAAATCGCCTGATCAACACCTTTAACAACTTCTGAAGAGTCTCTAGTGATTCTACACCCCTTGGGAATAATTCATACTTGAGGATGGTCATTTGGATATGTTCTTTTACCATAGCTTTTTCAGACATGGGTAGTGAAAGATAATAAGAACATATATTCCACCATCATTGAAAAAAATCTAACACATCTTCTCTAAGATATTGGGCAATTTGTCTTAGTCGTGTTCTCATAATTCAAGTATTATTCTTATAAAATCACAGGACGAAGGCTTCTTTCATCTCTTTCCAAGATGGAAAACTCCTGCTGGTAAAGCCAAATATCATACCATTGCCTTACCTAACATCACCAGTGAGTATACAAAAACTCTCAATAGATAATCTCACAAAATGTTTCCTCAGAAATAAGTTGCCTTTGGTGATTGTGTTCCCCTTTCGTACAACATGAACTTCAGAAATTCTGAAATCTGTCCTATTCTAATAGACCGCATTGTCTTAAACGACTGAAATGATACTACAGTCAACACTTGTTGTACTTATCTTGCATGTGATTCATTGAAGAAATGCTCAACGAGCGATGCGTTAGGACTTAACCTCACAGTCACCACTATTTTATCAAACTAAAGAGCTTGTAGGGTTCATGTATATCCTCCATATGTAATCCTATGCTCTTTGCACATGAATCGACCACAGGAATCTCTAGATATTCAAACAATTTATACAAACTGCTAACAATGTTTCTCCATCTTACCAACTTTATTAATGTCATGACTCTTCTTGGCACAAAGAATCGGAGTAGGAATAAATTGCAAGCTTATTTCCAACTAGTGACTCCCTCCAATGCTCCCAACTTGAACCATAGCATAGTCAGGCCTATCAGAGATTCACCAAATTATTCTACTTAATAGGTTTCATTGGGATCATGCCGATTGTTCTGTCTAACATATTGTATCGTGTACTCTATGAGAGACCCTGCTCTAGAGAATGGGATACCGTTAACCTTAGGTGTCTTTTTTACCCTATGACGCCTTGACGGGCAACGAGCTCTAACCCCCAAAACCACTTTTATTTTCTTTTATCGACAATCGTCAAAAACTGTGGCTATGGTCATACTTTGTACCATGATTTCATTGGTGAAAATTTTCATTAATCTTTCTTTTCTTGTACCCTCATTTCCTTTCTTACGAAATGTCCATGGACTTTCATTCAAATTCATTCTTCTACTCTTGACCTTCGAATTGAGCACTTATGGAAGAAGGGCAGAAGGTGTCATATTAAATGGATTCCGTATGGACACCGCATTCACCACAACTTTCTTGTCCCGTTCTTTATCCTTTTCTATTACAATTTACATCGGTTAACCATCTTTTGGAGTATGTTCTTAATAGTATAGCAGTTTTTAGTTGGATGATAATAATAATACTTATTTTCTTGCATTTTTCTTACCTCTTTAGGGCTTTTTGGCTAAGGTAACTCAATTGTCCCCATGGTTAGCAACTAGTTCATCATAAGGAATACATCGTCTTTCTCAAATGCATATCCCTCATGGTCGTCATATCGTCTAGGTTGTTTATCTATTGTTTCTTGCATAATGGCTTTCGCTCTCTCTTATATCATCTCTTTGTCTGTTTTGGGAATCTTCTCTCCTTTTTCCTTTATCAGCGACGTTTGTTAACATCTTGTTAGAGCCTCAATGTGTTGTTTTTGTTTGAAAGGCCAGCATTTTTCTAGCCATGATTATCCATGAAGCTATCGGCATGGTGCTCATAGGGTTTCCCATCAATCAATAAACTTTTTGACTGGTTCCCCTTCTCTTTGTCGAACAAAAGCAAATTCGGTTAGGCTAACATATTTATCGGACGAGAAAATTTTTATCATAAAAGCATCTTGCATTTGATCTCATATACGTATAGACTCTGGTGTTAGGGTTGTATACCATTTAAATGCCTTCCCTAGCAAGGACAAACCAAACAATTGTTAACAGTACTGCGGAATTGTAAAAAATTCCCCATGATTGTGATGAAATGCATCGAGTATTTTTTTGATGGACCATCTTCGTTAAAATTTTGGATGTATGGATATTTGAAATTTGTAAGGAATCATATGTCTTCAATCTCATGAGGATACGGTGTTTGAAACCAAAATCTTCCTCTATGCTCCTATTGTCTTTCTAAACAAATAGTTTTGACAACAACTTGTCAGATTTCATCTTGGGTTATGATGCGAGAGGCGGTGAGTACTGATGATTGAACCCAAGGGTTGACAACCCCAGGTGCATGGCTGTGATGTAATAATAACTCGATAAGATAGAGGTCGAATCCTCAAGAATAGGGAACACAACCTAAAGCTAATATAAATGTAACAGTTCTTTAGGTTTTTAATCTAGTGTAGTAGAAAAGGGTTTTAAAATTATAAAAATAAAAGACTAAGGACCCAAGAATCCACTTATATTAATCATAATATCTCATTCATTAATTCAATTTATAACTCAATTGGAATCGAAGTCCTATCATATCCAATCGGAAGATAATTCTATTAAACCAATCATAAACACTAATAATATATTATTTCAATTGAACAATTCTTTGATGAAGCATTCTGACATCAATCATAGGGAATCAAGAGTGTTTAAGGCACCCTTAGGGAACAATAAATCAATTAATTGTACAGATTGATTCATTCTCTAATTTAGGGTAAGTAATTGTCAAATAAATGCATTCATTTCAACCGTAGTTCATAACAAATCAAGAAATCAACAACTCAAAGACTTTAAAGTATAATCCAAATCAACTCAATTTACTATCATCATTCCAACCATTGTTATTGAATCAAATAAACTAAACATTATAATTAACTACATGTTTTATCCCTTAGCCTTAGCTAAGAGATTAGCCTAACAAGGCTAACATCTTAGAACAAAAGAAAAACTAAAAAGAAAAAATAGAACTGAAGGACGGGTCCATGGACGCTCTACCACCCCTTAGTCTCTCTCCCAAGTCCTAATTCGTATATAGAATAGCCTAAAACTTCATTTAAATAAGAAATCTCTATTAACTTCAAACTGACTTCAAAAATTTTCACTTTATTACTCTTTAATCGCATCGATGATTGCCTTCAGTTACACCAAATATCACTTCAGTCACATTGAATGTGTCTCTCAATTGCAGCCGAATTTCTTTAATATTTTTTTTGAAGTCCACGTTTCCCTCAGGTAGCACCAAACCCTCCCTCAGTGGGACTAAACATCGATTTGGTCGGACCTAATAATCGAGTCGAATTAACTCTTAAAATCACTTTTTCTCGTGGGACTGTTCTGGTCACTTTTAGTCGGACCGAACCAACCTCAGGTGGGACCAACAGTCTGTTATTTCTGTTAATGTATTATGTGATTTTTCAGTCTTTTTTCATCCATTGTACTTTGTTTTCTTGAATCTTCGACACTTGAAATCTTCAATAATATCCTTTAAATCTCCAATTCTTCATTTATCACTCCTTTGAGCTTTAATTCATCCATTTAAGTATGTATTCATCTTTATCTCCCGAATTACATCGCATGTAGAAAACATATGTTATTGAATCAATTTAGCACTTAAATACAGTTAAAACTAGTGCAATTAAGAGGATAAATGTGCAATATTTAAGCATTATCCACTAACCTGCGAGATCCCACTCTTTGTGATTATGACCCTTTCACATGTTGTCCATTACCATTTGTGCCCGCCATCATTGGGGAGTAGTAGCCTGAGTCACATTATAGGTTAATGTCATTCACATCTCTATAAGGTTTCTGCATTCCTCCATTAATAGAGTCTATGTGCATGTCATCTTGGCTTAGCGCTCGTCTATCGATAGCGGATGGGCCCGATTGGTTCCTTCAATGAAGATTGTCGCTTCCCCACTCCTTGATCATTCTGACACATAAAGAGAGGAAGAATAGGCCATCATCGAGGATATTAATGAGAATGAATCGTTGCTTGACTTAAAACTGGCATTTTGTTGTTTTAGGGGATTTATTGTCTCTGAATAAAGCATATTTAGCATGGAAACTTGGGCCGGAGTTGTCACAGCTAGCATCGAGGATGAAGGCTTACTTATCAAGGTATCTTTCCCTTTTTCTTTTCGGGCGTGGCTGCATGTGGCCATGCGTGGCCTTGTGTGGGGCACATGATGCCATGCGAGGCCATGCAAGGCCATGTAAGACTCATTCGTGCACGCAGGGTAGGCGGGACGTGGCAGCGGCGTAGCAGCTACCCTCTCTCTAAGGTAGTCAAGGCTGAAAACCCCCGTCAGCGGTAAGGTGTTTGTCCTGTTATTATAGTAAAGCTGGAAAATCCTGAGGGGGAAAAAGAGTCATTCCGGTCCCTCCAAGATAAAGCAAAGGCAGAGCTAAGGTAGGATTGCTCCTCGCAGTATTACTTGTGATCACCTCTCTTATTTTTTGCAACGGAACCGAGCTTCTCATTGAAGGGGATCGAGTCTTCCATCTCTTGGACATCACTACCATCCATCCTTCATCATCTTTCTGCATTGCGGGTGAAGCAAAAATCACCCTTGCCATTATTCACAGCTATCTGTTCTGAGTTATGGCCGACTTGTCTCTCTACAGTGCCTTTTTATATGATCTTTTAGTGTCGTCGACGTAATCTATAGCTAACTCGTTGGGTGTCAAGTAAATGACCATGTTAGCTAGAAAAGAAGCCATTATGATTATATGAGAATGGAGTACTTGAATTCAAAATAGGTCGTCGTTAATTATTAGATCTAATCAAATTGTACTTTGTTTTAAAGATGAAGGGAGGAATGTTCCTGTTGAGAGTCACCATTTTGGCACATTCGTAACGCCTTTTAACAAGAAGTATTCTTCAATTGTTTCATTGTTACCATTAGACATAGATATTCCAACCAGTGAATTTAGGTTCGATGCCTAGCAAAGTTGCCATTTTGTTTCGATTAGAAAAGTATTTCAAGGATTAGAATACCTGTATTCTAAAAATAGTAAAGAAACTTAAATGAAAAAACACTCATCATCAGTCATTTCATTAATCTGGATTCTTATTACATTCATTTCATTGCCCTTGATTCTAAAATAGAGTACGACTAATTGTACAACATCAAATAATAATTGAAAACAATGATTCCGACAACATTTCAGCCCTGTGGAGTGTCCGTCGAAATGAAAGAAGAGTTGCATGGGGGTTGAAACCCTTGTTTCATGCACACGAGCCAAAATTCTCGAATTAAAGCCCATAGGCTTGATTGCATGAATATCATGAACAAATTGCATAAAACTATTGTTGCATGGTCGCGCAACAGGGCCATGTTGTGTGGTCGTGCAACAAACTTTATCTTCGTTCTCTTCCATCTTTGTTCCCCTCTTTCTTCTTCCATTTGCGGTCTTTTCCATACCTGAATTCTGCAATTTTTCTACTCTGTGAGTTCTCAAATGTTCCAAGCAAATGAGAAGGGTGAATGGGTATTTATAGGCATCCGCACGTGTGAAGTCTCAAATATTCATAGCATAACCCTGTTAGGCAGCGCACATCATTTCTTCATTGCGTGGTTGCTCAACATACATCTGTTGCACAACCACGCAATACATACTCATTGTGTGAGATGTATTTTGTGCGACGATGACATAAATCTTCCAACCTTATCTTACTTCCTAGCCTCACAGCTGCGTAACCCCTTTTACGTCTTCTTGACTTGGTTGTGCAGTCGTGCAACATATCCTTGTTGCGTAGTCACGCAATACGTACTTGCTGCACTGGTGCGTAACTGATTTTGTGTCTCAAAAGAGGTTAAAATCCTCATATTTAAAATCCTCATATTTAAGTATTGAGATTTTAAAAAATAAGGCTTCATCCTCTAATATAACTATTGAGCTAAAAATGAGGCTTAGTCCTCTGATATAACAATTTAGCCAAATGGACCTTTTAGGGTTACCTATCTAAGGTGTTATGGTCTCACAAGTCTCTAGTGAAGGATATCGTGGTGTAGGCCCTTAAGACATGTAAGTGATTAAGGTCTTGAAAACTAGAGGAATCTTTTGAATCAAATTTGGGTTTATCCGTATCATCCCATGTTGCCGACATAGCCTTGCCTTTGGATCTTACTTTGCTAGGGGCAATCAATGGTAATATGGCCATAGCCTTCACAATTGTAACATTGTACTTGCTTAGGTTATTTAACATATTTACCTTTACGATTCTCAACCATCTTATCATTCTTATCATAACTCTTCCCTCTATTTAATTTAAGGAATTTCTTAAAATTTCTTTTGAAGTCATCATCCTCATCCTAGTCATCATTATCACTACTAGATTCAACAATCTTATGCCCATATGAATGCCTATGAGATGTTTTAAGGACGGCTAGTTTCTTTGATCTTGGGGGGAGCTTAAAGTGTAGCTCATTTGTTTGTATGGAACCTAAAAGTTCTTTTACATTCATTTCATCTATATTCCTACACTCTTCCATCGAGGTTATCTTGGAAATGAACCTAACTGAAAGGGATCTAAATATTTTCCTACATACACGATCATCTGAAATCATCTCTCATAAACCCCACATGGAGTTACAAATATCATTAAGTTTAGAATAAAACTCCATGTGAAAGTTTCAAACCCTTCCATTTTATTGTTTTCGAATTAAGTCATTAAGAGTTGAAGCTTCAATCTTTTTATTGTGCTAATTCCCTCATAGGAGACTTCCAATATGTCCCACGCGTACCTACCCATTTCACACGTGTAAATACGTTTAAATTCATTGGGAAAAAACCATATAGTAAATAGCATTAAGAGCTTTGACATCATAGGTATATTGCATTCTCTCATTGACATTTCATTTGGATTTATCTATGGGAGCGCTAATAGTTCTACCATCAACTATGACTTGTTCTACGGGCATAGTTCATCATTGTTTGACAATTGCCCAAACTATATGGTCAAGGGATCTTAGAAAGACCCTCATCCTAGCCTTTTAATAGGTGTAGTTAGACCTATCAAAATATGGTGGTCGTGTGATAGCATACTCCTCTTAAGTAGACATCATTCTTAAGCTCATTGGATCAACTCGAGGTGGTTAAGCCCTTAAAAAGCTAACCACTTTTATACCAATTGAAATTACACAAGGTGTAGGATAATCTACCATGGTTGTACGCGGAAGCTTGATAGAGTTAAGGAATGAATGGTTGTCACGCCCCAAACTTGGGAACCAGGCTTACTAAATTCCCTGCCACCGGATTCATTGGTGACAGCCTCTGTAGTACCTCATTCTCGGCTCCTAGCTCCCATACACCAAGTTTCGATCCTAGGATGTCACAAGAATGACTTTCAGGGTGATTTTTTATATATAAAGGAGCATAACCATAAGTGTACTAAAGTCACAAAAACGTCATCATCATATATCCATTATATAATTATTAAGTATAATACTAAAAAGGAAAATACAAGATGTAACCAAGAACTTAAAAGAGGACTCAATACTACTGATACACCCTAGCATCACATGCAGCATAAACAAATGTGCATAAGCCTCTTATGAAGCTCAGTAGAGTGCATGTGTGCGTGCGTAGTGCATATGACAAGAATATAGATATCAGAGTACGTAGAAAATGATGGAGGGATAAATTGCCAAGTCTAGGAATGTTGTTAATCATACCAAGGTTATGCAATATAAGGCATATGTGGTCGAGTGTATATGCTAAAGATGTAACGCAAACATGTCAATCCTCATCCAGTCCACATATCAGAACAGTTCGTAACTGGAAACATCACCAGGGTCTAGTACACTCAACACTGGTTGCCACCAATTGTGCGAATGATCAGGTGAGTGGAAATGACCCCTCTATTTGCCTCGTCAATGTTATTCCAATGCCAACCCAACTCATCGATAGTGGACCCATTTCACGAGATAGTCAAACTCAACCTAGCTTATAGCCCCCTACACTCGGGTGAATAAGGTCACACCCCTTTCCAACCGACCTCGACACAATGGGAGACACGACTTACTAGTATTTGGCACTCAAGCGCTCATGTTATCTACTCAGTCTCGATGTTGGAACATCCTACTGGTACCACAAGATTTAAAGACTTTCACCCAAGGACATCCATAGTGCCCAAGTGCGTGAACACATTTCCAGTATCTAATCCGGCCAGCCATGGTATGTCTGTGGATGCCACAACCCCGATGTCATTAGGGAGTGAAAGCAATCATGACATGCAAAATGCAAAAATGCATGAGTCATACTATCCAAGTCCTGCACCAAACCAATAATACCTCAAATTTTCACGGCCTGAGTGCGTACTCATGCCCGAGAATTTCAGGTGTTAATACTGTAAAAATTGGATACTTCAAAATCACACTTCTTATTTTTTAATCACATCCAGTTACATTCACGAAGGTAACCATTCACGAGAGTAAAATTAATTATATTTATTATTTCATTAGAGTAAAATAATTCAACAAATCATCAAATGCCTTCTTAATGGGAGTTTGTTACATTATCAAAGTTTGCAGTGGAAGATAAATAAAACTAAAAGTGCATTATTCTTCTTCTTAATTCGAATTCATCTTCAATAAAACAATCATCATTCGTTACGTCAACCAGTGATTCACCCGTAACATCTGTATGGTTGAAGAGGGTTAACGCCCTATTTATAGTGGTGGTTGTCCTTTAAAGTTTATAATGATTCAAGTGATTCATAAGAATAACAGAAGGGTTCTGATATATCTCATACTCCACAAACACAAGTGGTATCGGTATGCACAAACATTCTAAAAGAAACGCATGCCCTGGAAAGTATATACAGTCCATCACATCCAGCGATCATGATCACCATGTGGAAAGTAGTTCAAAATATCTTACTCATCCAGCATTCTCACACTACGAAGATTCGACTGCGTATCTAACGTTAACGTGGATTTATGTGAATATCTTAAGGTGACACAACAACGTGATCGGGGGATTTATGTAATATGATGTGTTTATGGAGTGACTATTTATAGCATCCAATCCCGAAAAGTGATGTAGCATGCATGGTGATTTACTTACATCGATTGTGCACCACTCACCAACCCACAGGATTACGTCCACAATATTATATTGATCACTAGAAGTGGATTTCCCACATCATATTTGCATGCAAGATAATAACGTAGTGGTGTGAATATTGGTTCATATAGTAAAGTTAAACAATAAGTAAAACGTAAAACATGTGAGAAAAACGTAACCAATTAAATTGCAAAATTTAAAGGAAAAGCCCTCACCTTTTACGATTAAATCACCTTCACATGCTTGCTAAAAGCTTGTATACGTATTGTAGATTCAGATTCATCTATAGATTACGCAATTTAAAAGATTAAACTAGGGTCTCGTCTATCTTCTTCGTCTAGGTTAATTTAATTAATATACTAATTAAAAAAAATTATCATAAGATGTCATGTGGATTGGAGACTTGCCTCATCGGCCATTATTCTAAGCCCGACGAAAATCTGGATTTCAGCAAAGCTTTTTACTGAGTCGACTTAATTTGTCTTTCTAATGGAAAGTTTATAACTCTAGTAGTGTAGAGACTTGACTTGAATATGGACCCTACCGGTGACTCGATGAGTCACGCACAATCTTTTCCGCAACCCAGCCCCTCTCTCTCTCTCCCATTTCCTTTTTCCTTTCTCTTTCTCTCTCATTTTCAGTGGATACACTCCAGCGTCGGGAAAAGGGAATTTATAAGTTATTGTTGTTTCTAGACAGTTCATGCGTAACTCATACGCTAAATGTATCATGTGAGAATGAATAGCGCCAACACTGTCTAGTGATTTCAATCCTTGTACACTGTCCAGTGATTTCAATCCTTGTAGGATTCTCTTTTCTCTCTTTCAGAATTTGGATCAGGTCCAGATGGGTCATCGTTTGATCGGATCAGTTCTCTACATGGTCCAACAGCCTGCGTCTTGGAATCGACCTCTTGAATGACGACGATGGCCCAGATTTTTATGGCAGATCATCACCCATCGTGTTTTCCTTCGATTTGAAGATTAAAGGTGCTTCAAATGGCTCTCAGGATACTCGTGGGCCCAACAAATCCCACGTTTTTGTTGCTTTGATCGATGAATCTAACGAAAACGTGGTCTTTCGTTTACCATCGACTCCAACTTCTCCGCGATCCCAGTGTCATGGGGATTCCTCCACTCTTCTGGGTGTTTCGAGTTGGAATCAATTTTCCCTTAGGTGGAGGTTAAACGACTCTGATCGTATTGAAACTAGAATTTTCGGCGTGGAGCTTCCCTTCTTCATCGGGATGATGAGACTTCTATGTGTTGTTGCGACCGGTCTGCAAGATTCGGTGATCCGATGTGTGCAGTTTCCCTGTTTCCTCCAGACTTCCAGGTTTGGATCGAGATCTCCTTTGCTAGATATTGGATGGTTCGGATCTCTTTGGGCGATCGAATTCAGAAGTTTGGGCGAGAGAAATCCTCGCATGCTTGTTTTCTTCGGACGCTGTAACAGTGTCTGGTTTTGTTTATTTTAGGGATGGTGGGGTCCACTGTTCTAGTTGTTGTGGTGTGATCTGTCCCGACCACCGGGTTCATCATGCCATGATAGTACATGGGCCTAAATTTGGGGTGAATCCACCAATCAAGCGGCCCACCTATAGATCAGGAAGATGGGGTAAAACCCATCGCTGCACTCGGTTTGTCGCTCGTTGTTACAGCGTGCGGGAAGATGGTGCTTCACTTAGGTTGTTTTGACTAGGTGGGGTCCACTTGTGATGGCCTTTTAGAAGATCTATGCCCTTCACCGCTTTCAGCATATTGTGGTGGCCTATTGCCCCAAGTTTGAAGTGGATCCGTCCTCCGAGTGGGCCACACGATCCACCGATGCATGGGATGGTGTTCACCATCTAATCAAATCCTCATTCATTCATGTATACGTGGTTTGCCATTCAATTGCTATTTACGGATTTGCCGTCTATTTTCTCAAGTGACTTTCGGTGTCCTTTACTTCGAGGTGTATCGTCCAAATGTCCATAAATTTGGCGGGTATACCTTATTTTACATCCTCTTTCTATTGGTCCAATTTGGGCACCGATCTCCAAAGGATGACCAGGATGTGTTCCCAATGGTCCTCATTGTTCAGAGGCCTAAGATGTCATTTTTTATGCATTTAAAGGAGAAGTTAACTAGTAGTGTTAGCGTGTTCCTTACGATATTCGTAAGGGACAGTTCATTCTAGTGCTCGGATGGTCTATTTGGCAGATCCAACTCTGATGGACAATCAAATGACATGGTAAAAATAGAAAATTTTGATGGTTAGTATTCTAACTATGTATTTAGGTGGGTGTACAGCCACTTTCGTATACGGAAGAACACAAAGTAGGTTTCCGAATTGATTAAGGGGTAGAACATGTGTACTATTAGATTCGAGTGACTTGTTCACATACGTAAGTTCCTTAGATTGTAGTTCTATTGGTGGGGTAAGTATATTCATAAGGGGTGAACAAGATGAACGGATCAATATCTCAATCCGATATGTGTACGGACAGGTGTGGAGATCAGATAGTTAGTTTACTATGATCGGGTGGTCCAAAATCAAAGTGGACGATCAGATGTCTCTGTCTAACAGTGAATATTTGATTGAGCAGTTGGTTATGATGGAGAGATGAGGATACTTGGATATGTGATGGTCTGTCTTAGAAATCGACAGGCGAATGACTTGATCTATGGATGAATATTATTCCCAACGGTTAGATCCGGGTTGGAGAATAGATGTAAGGTTAGGATTAGCTAAATTGGTATCGTACATATATACATACTAAGTTAAATTTTATGGTAATACTCGAGAACTTTTAATACTCGGGTATTAAAAAGTTCGGGGTGTTACAAAACCTGCGCATACCGCAAGATTATGTGGGGCGACCATACCTCATATAGAGTCCCCTAACTATCTTAAGCCAAAAAGTGTATGCTATGATCAATCGTCATCTACAATAGGCATACAGATGATGTGTATGGGCATATGAATGAGCATGGTATCCATTACACTAAGCATGTTACCAGTGTGTCCTATCAGCCTAAGTAGACTAGCATGTTATCCAACATATCATGTGATAATCATCCTTAATTGGTCCTGTATGTATAGAAAGTGGGACATGAATGGTAGGCCCCACTAACAATGTGAAAGTCTATGTGACATGGTCCACATTAGACTAACATGGGCTCCTCATGTAGCATGTTCATAAAAAGGTCTAGTAATTGGATGTGAGACATGTATAAAATGCATACACTAAGGCGTGGCCAAGTGGGAATGACCCAAATGGACACCCGCATGTGCAACATGTGTGCCACTAGGCTACCAATCTATTGGGCACATGGCCTACTGATGATATCCCAAAATAATCAAATTATCAACTACATCACTATAATTACTTCAATAGGATAGGTTGCATCGTCAAATCATTATCGATGTAAATCTATGGTTATACATCATTAGTTAGTCACTATGATGTGATCCTTTGCTTGTGGCCCATCCGAGTCTTAGGATTTCGTCATTTTCCGGGCAGAGTGTATATTTCAATGAGTTTACACAATCATAGAGTATTAAATAGGTACACTAATTAGAGACATTAAAGTTGATTTAATAATTAAATTCAAATCCCATAAAGTATATTCTACATAGTTACCTTTGGATTATAGGGATTCTAAATCCAAGGTGCCAAACATAGCAAAGGGAATTTCAAAATCAGGGATCCCAAATCCAAGTATTCCTAATCCAAGGCATACCAAATCCAAAGGGTTTCCACCCCCACAAGTTCCCTGTGGTGTAGTCTACTTAAGGTGTGGATCGGCCTCAAATTTGGACTGATGTCTAAAATGATATGGGAGAACAAATGGGCGGCACGGATGAAGCATATTCATCAAGATGGGTCCCACGAGGGGGACCCTAGTTGCTGTTAAAAAGGGGCAGCCTCTGGCCCATTGTTTCCCACGGGGCGGTTCACTTGAGATTCAGATTTGATTATTTTTAGGCCCCTGGCATAAAATGATTTTGCAAAATAGATAAACTGCATGGATGAAATATATACACCTTGGTAGGTCCCATGAGTGGACCCGGATTATGTCCTACCCCTAGGACGATAATCGTCCTGGTAGGGTTCTATGGGGCCCAACGTGATGTAATTGTTTTATCCACGCCTTTCATCGCTTTTCTCATATCGTTTTAAGGTATGATTAAAAAAAATGAGGCAGGTACAGGGCTTAAGTGGACCACAAAGTGGGGATTGAATGTCCACCGATCTGGAGAAGTTTCGGATCAAGCTAATATTTGTTTTTTCACTTCATCCACATCTACATGACCTTATGAATAGGTTAATTGGATGGTAAAAAAAAAACATCACGGTGGCCATTAAAAAGGTTTCAACGGTGGGTGTCATTATCACTGCAGCTTCCTTTGGTGTGGTCCACTGGAGTAGTGTACCTGCTTCATTTTTATGATCATACCTTAAAATGATATGATAAAAGTGACTAACGGCGTGGATAAAACAATTACATTATTGTGGGCCCTATAGAGCCTTGCTGGCCAAGATTATGGGGTAGGACGCAATCCGCATCCCCCATGAGTGCCCCCACTACACACCCAAGATGGGCGTCCGCCCTTTCTGGTCGATGGGCACAACACGCAGCTTCTTCTTTTTTTCTTTTATTCTGTCTTTTTCTCCTTTTGTTTTGCTTTACATTTCCCATCTAGGTGGGGCCCATTTAGATGATCCAATCTGTCCATCGGATTGGCTAGTTCGAAAGGGGTTCAATAAGCCCTGACTTGGGCTATTTTGGATGAAAAGAGACATCAGGGTGGGCCTTGAAAGATTTCAACAATGGGCATTCATTCCTACGGTGCAGCCCACTTGAAATTCATAACCTCCTCCTTTTTTCATCCATGGCCTAAAATGATCTTTAGAAACATATGGACGTAGGGATTAAATGAATACATCAAGGTAGATCCCACGAGTGGGGACACCACTCTCCATTTTGGCATAGGCAGGCCCCTGATGTGGGGTCTCAGCCCACTGTTCCTCGTGGTGTGTCCCACCTGAGATACGTATCGGCCTCATTTTTGGGCTCAACACCTAAAATGAGTTAGAAAATGGATGGACGGTGTGAATTAAGTATGTACATCAGTGTGGACCCACGAGTGAAGACCCCACATCCTCGGCATCCAGAGTCTAGGACGTGGGTCCCATCCCTATTGCTCCTTACGGTGTGGTCCACCTGGGATGTGGATTTTCCTGAGTTTTAGGCTCGACACCCATAATGGAGAATCAGATGAACGACATTGCTTGAACATATACAGCATGGTGAGTCCCACGAACGTGGTCACCCCCAACGCCCAAACTGGGCAGCATTAACAAGGACACTGGACAGCAGCGTCAATAAGGATGTTGATCTGCTCCAGCGTCCGGTTCTTTCTTTGTCTCTTTTTCTTTAGTTAGGTGGGGTCCACACGTGGACGGTCCACTCCGTTCATCAACTTGGCCCTAGCCTGGTGGCCTAAAAGCTTTGAATCAAATCTAATCTTAGTGTTTTTCTAGCATTCAAATCCGTGTGATATAATCAATAATAAGAGTGCACATGGAATCGATAGAACTGGTAAACTAAACGGGTTGGTCCGATTCTAAAGTGCACCAGTTTGGCTTCCGAAAATCAAAGAACCGATTAGTTTGGTTTGGTTCTTGGTTTGGGGGTATGTAGAACCGAACCGTGGATCCGAACTGTGGAACTGAATTGTGGATCTGAATCATGGAACCGAACTAGAACTGGACCATATATTTCAAAAAATAAAAAAATAAAAACCCTAAACTATTCATTTTCCCTTCAGTCTTCACCCCCTGTTGTAGTGTTGTAGTTGCCCCCATCCATTCTTCTTCTTCTTCTTCTTCTTCTTCTTCTTCTTCTCTCTCTCTCTCTCTCTCTCTCTCTCTCTCTCTCTCTCTCTCTCTCACCCACCAGACAGTCACCTTCCACCTTCTGGTCAGGCGGTCACCGCTCGACACTCCTCTCTCTCGGTCGATGCGAGCCTGCGCCCTCCGACGCTCTCTCTCTCTCTCTCTCTCTCTCTCTCTCTCTCTCTCTCTGGGTTGGATTATAAAAAAGCCTAGAACTGTAGAACCAAACTGGTTTTAATAGTCTGGTTCTAGGGTGCTAATGGTCGGGTTTTGGTTCTGATTTTCCTGGAATTGTTAGGAACGGTTCGGTTCCGGTTTCACCCTAGAACTGGGCCGAACCGACCCGTGTGCACCCCTACAATAAGTTAGAAAATAAACATCATGGTGGGCCATATAAGGTGGTCCACACTACAACAACATGCAGGGCATGCTATCTCACAGTGTGGCCCACTTGTGGGCCCCACAACAATCCATTAAAAGTTTTTTTTAAGGAAAAAAAGGCAATGGGAGAATGATTCAACCATCGAGGTGGCCCCCACCACTATGGGGTCCACCATACACTCTATACATGCTCAAGGTAAGTCTCACCCTTATGGGCCCACTAAAAATGGGATAACACCAAGAAAATGCATTTTTATCCTCCCATGTACTCACAGCAAAATTGGACAGTTGGATCGATTCGAATCAATGATCGGACGGTCCACCAAGCTTCTCTCCACTCCCAATCTCCTCTAATCTTGTTTTCCTTTTCTCTTTCCTCTTAACCGCTTGACCTCTGTAAGGCTCGTATCCTAGACCATACTATTCCGTAGGCTTCCACAGTCCTCCCAGTTGAATTCCGGCAACCCTTGACCTGTATCCGACGTTTGCGCACAATCCTAAGCCGAGTCCTACATACCGAAGTCGGCTCAACTCGAAGCTTGTACCCTTACGACCGCGCCATCACCGTTGTTCTGATGCCGCGTATTACGTACCGAGACGATACCCAGGCCAGGAGATGTGGGTTCGCATTCAATTCGAGGAAAACACCGCGCGTTGCAATTTTCAAGAGAATCTCTACCCTAAACATCACATCAATCCATCAATCAAAGTCTAAGTACACAACCTTACCTAGCCATCCCTTTTTCACCAAAAAGGCATGACACCCATTCCTCTTTCACCCAAAAGTCAATAAGCACCATGCTCCCTCATCCCATCACCCCATCCATCACTACTCCTCCCTCTCTCATTTTCCTCACTCCATCCCAAGCAATCCCATGGGTGTGGACGTCCAAGCTCTCAATGGAAGAGAAGCTAGGTGTGGCCCACCTTCCTACCACCCAATCCCACCCTCTAAAACCAATCGTAACCGTTGAAATGCATTCTTTGGAGCTATAGAACGTGTTGATGGAAGGAGTCTAAGAAGATTAAAGGTGGGTGCTTCTCTCTCTCTCTCTCTCTCTCCATCTCTCTCCCTCTCTTTCATTTTTCCTTGGTGATGATGAGTGGCCCACCTATAATATATGTATTACATCCATGTCGTCCACTTAGTGGGCCCACCTAGCAGTCCGTTTAGGTAGGCCTAATTGGAGGAAATACACAAATATCCATTTTTTATCCAAGGCTAGTGGTGAAATGGCGGTGAAGACCGCACTAGTTGAAGAAGGAATATACCAATATGTCCTAGAGGGAGATGAATAGGACTTTTTAAAACTTTTATGAATTATTTAAAAATCCTACTTCACTAATCCTTTGATCATGTAATTCTCAGGATTACACAAATGTAACTCTACTGGCTTCCAAGCCTGGTAGAGGATCCGATCACAAACTACTTAAGAAGTAAACAATATGTAATCTAGTTCATGATGGATATGACTGTGTAGGTGTGATCAGATAATCAGATGTGGAAATATTAAAGCAAATCACTCAATCAAAATAATAATCTCAAACGCAGTCATTTTATAGTGGTTCGATGATAAGTCTACTCCACTCTTGGTACTCAACCCTTGAGTGTACCGGATTTCACTAAGGAGGTTTCACATAGTTCACCTCTAACCTAAGGTTTTAAATCAGGTTCACCTTCAACCTTTACAACCTACACTAAGGCTGACTGTTTATGCTCTCACGAGCAAGGGTCAACACAACGCACCCACTTTTAGGAACACTAGCCAATGATCTTCCATAAGACCCTACTGGAGATTTCTACAGGTTGACCTCAAACCCTAAGGTTTTACCAGGTTCACCTAAAACCCAGAGTTTTACTAGTTCATGCTTAACCAAATGTTTATGCTCTCCACAGAGTAAGGGTCCACACAATGCACCCACCACGTACACTATCACCGAAGGCCTCCTTGAGGACTTCAAAGGGTGAGAACCACTTAAGACCCAATCCTAGAAAGGAATGATCATAAGTGTCCTCTTGGACTCTGGATACTTACAAATAAGCTGATAAGTCCCGTTTAGCTCGATGCCAAAGATCCCCTCCTCCTTGTTGATGAAGAGTCGTCTGCTCCCTTGATCCGCAACACAAAATGATGTACTAATACTCGACTTTGGGTTGGGTCAAGGTGAAGATGGAATCCTACTCTCAAAATATTTTCATATCAGGAATGTAGAGCGATTCCAATCTTATACATTCAAGGCATCCCAGCTTAATAATTTGTCATTAAGGTAGTAGCTGGAGGATCCTTAAATACGAAAGTTCATTCTCCAATCCACTCTATTGAATGTTAATGGTGAGGGTCGATTGGAGGATGAACTCCCTTGAGAGAAAGGGCTTTAGATATAAGATATAAGTTGAAACACTCAAAAGCTCTCTCTTCTTTCTCTCACAGCAACAAAAGACAAGTCCCCTATATATAGGCAAAAAGTTCCAACAGATATAAAACAGTCACATTTATGACAGAGTTTGATATCATCGAGCGTATACTCCCGATAGCATCGACGGTCTGCTCGATGACTCGGACTCAATGTCATACGCTTTTGAAACTCTTTGCTAATTGGTCGATGAATCGAAACTATTGTCGATGTCATCGAATTTCAAACTCTAATTCCATCGATGATAGGTTCGATTTATCGACACTTGAAAAAATAAGAGAGACTTGACTTTGAAATATTTCAGGTTTTCATGAATGATCGGGGAACCATCGAGATCATCGAAATTTGAATGTCGATGATATCGAGATCAGAGTCGATGCATCGATAAATCCAGCTGATTTGTCTTTAAGGTTGCTGGACAATTTATGGCCTTGTTTGATGCAATCAACCTGGTGCCGATATCATCGATATTTGAATATCGATTCTATCGAAGGGCTCCCGATCATAGTTAAAAATGACCTGAAATATCTGCTGTAAGAAATACGCACCCTCGATCGATATCATCGATGGACTTCCGATGTTATCGATATTTGATTTCAGATCATATCGGAAGAGCATCAATATATCAAAGGAATTTGAGATTTTCATTAAAAAACAGGGGCGCCGGAAATCTACCTATCAATCTTATCGAGCCATTCTCGATGGACTCGAGATTTGAATATCGATGATATTGATAAGTGTATCGATACATCGATAATTCGTCTAGATATGTTGTGCAGTTGCTGGACATATTTGGTGCTTATATCGATGATATCGATAGGTGTATCGATACATCAATAAATCCGTCCAGATGAATTTTTAGTTGCTGGATACTTTTGGTCCTCACATCGATAATATCGTTAAGGTATCGAGGACATCGACAGAGCAGGTCGATCATATCGAGGGTGATTCGATAAAATCGACAAGATAAGAAAAACTTAGAGATTTTCTTATTTTGAAAAAAGTTTTCTCACCCTAAAACCCTATTATTTCTAACTTATTTTTAAGGGTTTTATTTGCCTAATGTTTTGGGTCATGGGATGTGAGGCTTAAGTTTTACCTGTGACGAGTTTGCACACATCCGGTTGAGGCAGACACTTAAATTGATCGCTCTGTAGACACTCTGACTCAACAGTCACATAACTTGACAAACCAGGGCACTTTTAGGTGGGTCCCATACATGTGGACCCACCCCAATGTGAAGTAATAATGCCAATGTGGGACCCACCTTGATGAAATACGATTCACAACGTCGGTCCAGCGTCCCTGACGCTGGACGTGATTTTGTGAAGTGTGAAATGGCCGTGGGATGCATTGTAGCGTCTGCACGTGTTGTGTAGAAACAAAGATATCAGCTTGATTCCAAACATTTGGGTCGACCGCTCATACAGCCCCTACCCTGATATATGAACCTTATCCACACCATCCATTCCATTCCCCATTTCATTTTAAGCATTGAGCCGAAAAATGAAGCCACTTTGATCATTTGGCAGGACATAGAATAGAAGATAGTAGTTTTACCATTGAAATCCACTCTGATATTTCTATACACTAAAATACATTGAATATTGGGCTCGATTGGTCTGTCTTGAGCCCTGGAATCCAACGGCTAGGTCGGATTCCCCTGATGCGGACACCACATAGGAAAAACCTCAGAAAAACTCAAAATTTAAAAAAAAAATATATATATATATATACATAAATAAACAAGCAGCAACACCTGCTGCTGCTGACCGCGTAGCACAGGACGTTGCTGCGCTATGGGTGAATGGGCAGAGACCATGGGTCCCAGCCGTGGGTCCCATCGTGGTGTGTGTGGAACATCAAAACCGTGCATTTGATGGGCCCTTTAGGGAAGTGGGCTCCCTCCAAAAATCAGCCATGGGTGAAACTCAGATGGCCCACACGGTAGGAAATAGTGGTGATTGAACGTCTACCATTGAAATCCTTTTTGGGTCCCAGAAGTTTTGATAAATATGAAATTTGTTCCTCCACTTTATTTAGGTCGGTGTGACCCTATCAACGGATGGGATGGAAGATAAATGTTTTGGTGGGCCCCATGTGGGACCCACCTGCAAGAAGATTGGCTAGTGTACGAACACACCAGCTATACAGCTATTGTGGAAGACGTCAGCAAGTTCAGTGACCCAGACCGTCCGTCTTTTTCTGGTGGGCCACATGTGTGGACCCCACCATGAGGTTTGGGTCATATATAAACCGTCCATTCACTTGGTGAGCTCGATCTAAGGCTTGGGTAATGAGGTAGATCCATCAGGTGAACCACACTGTAGCAAATAGTGGAGATTGAACGTCTACCATTGAAACCCCTCTTGGGGTCACAGAAGTTTTGGGACCTATATGGAATTTGTTTTCCTATTTATCCAGGTGATCTTTGTGACCTTATGAATAAATTAGATGGAAAATAAACGTTATGGTAAGGTCCGCCTTGATGTATGTGTTGTACACCCATGTTGTTCATCTGGTGGGCACATTTAAGAGGTGCAAGCCCACCTGCTGGTTGTGTGGGGCCCACCTGTCGTGCGGTTTCAGCGTGATGTATGTGAGGCCCAAATGGAGAGGCCCATGGGATAAGGCCCATTATGATGGAATTGGGGCCCCGATGGAGAGGCCCATTGTGACGCATATTGGGCCCATGAGTGAGGCCTGACATGATGTATATGAGGCCCATTATGATGTATTTTTGACCCATATGCAGGACCCACCTGTTTGTATTTTTGGCCCATGTGATAGGGCCCACCTGTTTTGTATTTGAGACCCATGTAATGCGACCTACTTGATGTTTATATAGCTCATGTGGTGTATTTGAAGGACCATATGCAGGGCCCACCTGTTATGTGTTTGTGGCCTTTGTTGAGACCCGCCTTGATGTATTTATGGCCCGTCCATGAGGCCCGGCACATTATATATGAGGCCCATTAGTGCGGCCCATTGATGTAGCCCAGTAAATATGCATAAGGCCCATGTTTGAGGCCCAATATGATGTATACCTAGCCTATATGTTGGAGCCTGATGTGATGTGTATTTGAGGCCCATTTGTAATGTATATTCAAGGCCCACTTGTTGTATATGAGGCCCGTTGGTGCGGCCCATCGATGCGGCCCACTTGATGTTATGAGACCCATTGGTGTGGCCCATTGATGCGGCCTAACTTGATGTGATGAGGCCCATGTGCAGGGCCTACCTGTTATGTATATTAGGCTCATGTGTAGGGCCCTCGTATTATGTATTTGAAATCCATGGGTTGTGGCCCATTGTAATGTATTTTCAACCCATTTGGTAAGGCTCAATGTGATGAATGTGCAGATCGATGTAATGTGTGACCCCACTGTATGTTTGGCCCTATGTGGGTCACTCTTTAGGAGCAATGTTGGTTAAAGGTCCACATTGATGGGCAATAATGGTTAAACGTCCACATTGTGACCTTCCTTTAGGCCTGTTTAGGTCCATTCTCGTCATTCTCTAGTAGGTTACCTCAAATAATTGGGCCCCATTGATATTGCTTGACTCATCATCGGGCGTCCATCTATGGATTCCACCTTACGTCTAGTGTCGATTCTGATTGTCGAGGCCGATTCCGAGTGTCGATTCTTATTGTCGTGGTCGGTTGACCGATTATCGATCGAGGCCAATTATCATGGCCGATTGTCGATTCTGATTGTCATGGCCGATTGACCGATTATCGATTGAGCCGATTATTGTGGTCGATTACCGATTCTGATTGTCATGGTCGGTTGACCGATTATCGATCAAGGCTGTTTATCGTGGCTGATTACCGATTTTGATTGTCATGGATGGTTGACCGATTATCGATTAAGGCCGATTATTGTGGCTGATTGCCAATTCTAATTGTCATGGTCGGTTGACCGATTATCAATCGAGGCTCATTATTGTGGCCGGTTGCCGATTTTAATTGTCATGGCCAGTTGATCGATTATCGATCGATGCTGATTATCGTGGTTGATTGCCGATTCTGATTGTTGTGGCCGATTGACCGATTATCGATCGAGGTTGATTATCGTGGCTGATTGTCGATTCTGATTGTCATGGCTAATTGACCGATTATCAATCGAGGCCGATTATCGTGGCCGATTGTCGATTCTGATTGTCATAACCGATTGACCGATTATCAGTCGATGTCGATTATCGTTGCGATTGCCGATTCTGATTGTTAAGGCCCAATGTGTGTATATGTGGCCGTATTTAAGGCCAGTTGTGATGTGTATTCAGCCCATGTTTAAGGCCCAATGTGTTGTATATTAGGTCCATGTGAGAGGCCCATCGTGATGTATATTAAGTCTTGAGTGAGGCCCATTGTGATATGTATTAGGCCCATGATGCATGACCCATTTGATGTATTCGAGACCCATGTGTAGGGCCACATGTCATGTATTTAAAGCCCATGAGCAAGGCCCACCTGTTGTGTATATGTGGCCCTTAGGTAAGGCCTACTGTGTTGTATATTAAGCCTTTGTGTGAGGCCGTGGGCCCATTATATGTTTGGCTCTATGTGAGTCATTCCTTGGGGCAATGTTGGTTAAATGTCCACATTGTCGAGGCTGATTGTTGATATCAGTTATGGATACCGTTATGAGTATGTGATAGCATAGCTTCATGATACACGCCCATACGCATCATCTGCATGTTTATTATGAGATGTCGTTGACCATTGCATATGACATTGGGCAAGTTGTTATGAGACTCCTAGATAGATGGAGGTTATCTCACATGAGTGCACAGTATGCGCAGGATTGATGCATGACTGGATTGTATGACTCATGCATCTTGCATTGTGATTACTGTATGCCCTAACGATATCAGGGTCATAGCCTTCACAGGCATATCGTGGATGGCCAGATGGGACACCAGAAATCTGTTACTAGCATCGGGCTGCCATAGATGGCCCTGGGTGAAAATTCATGCACCCTCTTGGTACTAGAGGACGCCCCAACGTCAAGACCGAGTGGATACATGAGCGCCCAAGTGTCGAATACCAGTAGGCCGCATCTCCCTCTGTGTCTAGGTCGGTTGGGAGGGGGTGTGACCTTACCCACCTGAGTGAGGGGGAAATATCCAGGTTGAGTTTGACCAGCTTGAGGAATGGGTCCGCTATCGAAGAGCTGGGCCCGATAATAGCAGGCGGATAGTGAGGTCTCTTCCACTTATCCAGTTGTGCACTCTGATAGGGGCGGCAAGCTGGCGTAGAGTGTAATAGACCCCGGTGATGATCCCAAAGATGAACTATACTGATATGTGGACTTATTGGGCGGGAGTTGCATATTCATTCATTCATTCACTAACCACTCGGGCAGGTGGTGCGCAATTATTTGTTACATGTACCTTCGCAATGGTCAGGATTTTGGTTGGGGTGCGCAACTAACCTGAGATCAGGAGTTTACCACATTGAGTCTGACTATCCAAATTTAGATATGGGACTGGTTTGGATAGAAGTCCCTTGTGATGGACCCATAGCCTGCAATACTACGTACTATCATCTCGACTTCACTCCAGCTTGGTCATTTCATTTGCAGTGCATATTATATTGCATTATCAGCATCTGATATTTTATTTACTGTCCCCGCATTGCATAGTTGATCTACATTGCTTCATCAGTATATGATATTATTTTTATTTTTGTATTACATAGCTTTGGTACGGCTGATGGCACTCATGGACTTACCAGTATATTTCCGCTTACTCTGATATCATATGATTTATGATCTTGCCAGTATTTTCGACATTGTATGATTACGGCATTGTATCGAATATTTGACACTTATCTATGCACACACTTTCACCACCCACTAAGTTTTCTATAAGCTTATGCATGATAGATGCGTGCAAGTAGCGTTAGGTTGCAGCAACATTGAGCTTGGAGCATGCAACGGACCTCTGAAGCTTTGATTTTCGATATATGTATCTCCCTTTAAGCATTGTATTCAAATGATTATATTAGTGGATATGTGATGATGATGTTGCCTTTGTGATTTGAGTAAACTTGTGGTTATGCTTCTTACGAGAAAAAAAATGTACATTGGAAAATCCTCCTTGTAGGATCCCAGGTTGGAATCTTGCATATAGATGCTAGGAGTCGAGAATAGGGTACTACGGAGGTTGTCGGCACCGGATTCGGTGATCGGGATTCCTGTGAATCCGATTTCTGGGTTTGAAGCGTGACAACCTCTCCATAATTCTCTCTCGAGCTCTCTCTTTTCTCCCAAACCATCTCTCTAATCTCTCCGTCTTGCGTAAATTTCTCTCTAATCTTTCTTTCTTTTCTCTCTTACTAGGAAATGTGGTGGAAATGAGAATATATTAATTTGGGGCTTTATGATAGAACTTTTAGGATAGAGAGGGAATTGGGAAAATATGGAGGGGTAGAATAAGGAGTGGAGAAGGAGAGGGGAGTGGCTTAGCATGGGAGAGGGATGGGCTAGGCATGACTTGCTTAGACTTTAGGGGAGAATGGGAAATGGGGTGTTTTGAATAGAATGGTGTGAGGGAATGGGTAGTAGGGGTATATTAGAAAACCTAATTTGTAGGTGTGGTAAAATAGGGACAGTTTAGGTCTTTTGGTTAATGGGTAGGTGTGAAGGGTATGGGTGAGGGTGAGGGGTATTTTAGGATTTTAGGAAAAGTTACTTTTAGAGATTCCTTACTAGATATTCTAGGTGGGCTCCCCGCCACACGTACGTAATGTAACCCACCTTGATTAGCGCACACGAATGCATCTTTTACACTAGGTATCATAACAGGGCATGTCATACGGCATTGGAATCGCAGCACCCGCGCAGTTGCTAGGGTACAAGTCTCGAGGTGTTGCAGTACTAAAATAAGGTTGTGATAAAAAATAGTCAATCTGGTCTACTCAGAACATACCGGTGCCAAAATTGAAGCGTACGGTCGATTAATTGAGGCACGGGTCTTACAATGGTTATGTCTTAGAGGGAGTGATTAGGACTAAATAAAATTTTACTAATTAACACACAACCACGTACTTAAACTAATATACTGATTTAAACTAAAGTAATTAATTATAAGGCTTCCAAGCCAATAGAGGGTCCAATTATATAAACTACAATAGATATGACATTTAAACAACTGGTGTATATATGATAGTATACATGCAACGTTTCGAAAAAATCCGTACAAAGACCCGAGTATCACCTCAGGCAGAAATCACTAAGGATCAAATTTTGTAAAAATTAGACAAAAAAATTAAGTAATAAACTGAATTAATTGGTGAATTAACTTGAACCACTTTCTATACGAACTGCAAGACCCAAAACTATTAGAATCACTAACTTAACATTTCCTAAAAACCTAGGATCAGTCTCAAAACCCAGTTATTCCCGGGAACAGATTGAAACTCCGTATCGAACTTGGACCGCGCATCAAAAATCTGACTATCGCGAAACTATACGGTTATGACCGCCTTACTAGGCTTGACAACCATTGCGGGAATCGAGTCTAAATAGTATCCAAAAATGCACAACTTGAACCTGGAGCGAACTGTGTGAGAAACGCGAATATCTTTAGAAAATGAACTCAAACTTAAGTGAATTGGGTCATTCGCTTGCAGGCCAAATTTAAGGTTTTAGACCGCCAGTTTCTAACCCAACTTTACCTGTGGATCAGGAAAATTTTCCTGCACATGTCAATATACTTGTGGCCCTGATCGAGTAATGGTGATCGTTGAATTATAACGGGTCCCCCACGTTCGATCCACTAATCCGATCAGACCGAAACCTTAATCTGGCATAGATCCATTGTCAGGAAACTTTCTTCAGACAGTATGTGAGCAATGGACCTCCAGATGAGCTCCGTTGGCCCGAAACAAATACCTTTTGGCTATAACCTAAGTATACCATGGCCCTGGGGCCATTTACATCACTTTTGGGCCTATATAAGGGCCTTAACCTACCCCTCTCTCATTCCATACGAATTCTCTAATCCTAGGAGAGAGAAGAGAGAAAAGAGGAGGAAAGAGTGAGGAAAAGAGAGAGAGAGAGAGGGAGATCGTTGCTGGGATTCACTCCCATGACTTCACGTACCGAATCATCTCTCCCATATCGCTACACCGTCGATTCCAACTTCATTTTTGGGTAACAAATCCTAATCCTAAACTATTTTAGGAATCCAAATAGAGAAATCAGTGAAATAGCTAATCTATTTCAATGTTTAGGTAGTCGTTGTGCTGTAGATGGAGTCGTTGTGTACGAACCGAGTTCGTGACGGGAGTACCGATGAAAGATGCGGACTATAAACATTTAAGTTATGGCTTTCAAGGTTTTCAATGTCAGTTAATGATTTATGACTGACTTGATTGTTGTCACATGTACTTAGATACGACTTTTTCAATATATTACACATATATGAACTATGTTGAAATATAATGCATTCCATGTGTTTGTTAAAATATTTGAATGAAAGTAAAATCATGACTTGTGTTTGCGATGACTATTAATTTAGAATACGTGATTGTTGTATGTATGACAACTCCTTTATGAAAGGATTTGCCCTAATATATGTTTTAACTAAATTATTTCATATATATTGAAATGTGTAGTCTAAGTGTTTGATAAAATGTTTGAATGAGTAATTGTTGATGAAATGCATTTATTAAGGGTGTTAAGATAAGATTCTCAACTACATTAGCTATATGAATGGATTCCTTCATGTAATCTAAATTCAACTATGTGATTTATGTACGAAATACATATGTATGATAATATGTTCACTATGTGTTTGCTAAAATGCTCAAATAAGATTTATATTTGAATTGGTTGTTAAATGCTGTTTTGACTATCACATATGAATGCCTATTATATTTGAGTATGATTGGGACTAATATGTAGTCCAGGTAATCGGTAACGATTTCCAATCAAGTGGTCGAACTAGTTTCGCCACAATGGATACGTTCGATGAATCTGAGTCGTACGGTGATTATCGACAATGGTTAGGCCACGAGGAATGCGTATGCGCTCTATGTCGATTAATTTAATATGCGCTCGTACCAATCAAACTTTTTAAGTAACCCAATTGGCCTAATGTGTGTTTACCATGTATAGACGCTACTGCTTGAATCTAAGTACCACTTACCAATTTAAAGCCCGTTTAACCTTGGTACCATGATCCGTTAAGACTCATGAGCCGGGCATGGTGGTTGGGACACCGTGGTCGAGCTATCAGCCTACGCTGGGGTGACGAGTATCCCCGTAGTGACCAGTGAGCAACCCAAACTCGTGAGCCGAATATAGTGGTATGGGACACTGTATTCGAGCTGTCGGCCTACGATTAGTCGACAAGCCTCTCATAGTGACCTCAAGTATAAACTAGGCCTACGTTGAGGTGACGAGCCTCCCGTAGCGACCTGAACTTGTCTATACACTACTTTTAAATTATGAGTGATGTTGCCCTATAACTTACCTATCGTATGTGATTAACTAAGATTGACGACCCTAGATGAATCATCGTTTGGGTAAATGATATAAAGGGAGATACCTTCGCTTCCCGAATCTGTTGTATGAATAAGCCTAATTAAGAACTCAGCTAACACGATCATGCACCGCACTGCATTGCTTAAGCGATGAATGCACAGTGAGAGTAGTATGTGTGACTGTGAGATGGTGTCACTGAGGGAGTACAGTGAGGGCATGCATCATTATCACATATCATCCTTGCATTAACTAGAGTAGTTAGAGAATGTTTGTTGTATTGCTTTATCATTACTGCTTGACTGAATTAATAACATGTTAACATTTACATTATAGTACCACTGAGTTGATCACTCACTCCCACTCTGGGATGGTGTTTTAAAACACCAACCAGACTGTTGTAGATGCAGGTGGCAACGATCTCTATGCTGCTGATTGGGATTTCATAAACGAGGAGGAAGAATTCTCTTACGTTCAATTATCAGGCGAGTCTACGTAGACCATGTACTGATCGACGGGATTACAGGGACTATATGATTTAGTCGGACATTCACATTTTATCATTTTATATATTTTGGATCAACGCATGTATATATTCAGCCTGGTAACATACTCATACTCCGGGGATTGAGAAACACTTATATACATTATATACATATCTCAGTCTTCCGCTTGCTTAACTTAATCATCTCTAGAGTATGATATGTTGTTTTAGTATAATCTCACTTATGTTTAAAGCACTAATATGGACAACATTTAAATATCATTATCTATGTTGCATAAGTGATGCGTTGAAACTCGGGAGTTAAACTTCTGCTCGACCCTCGATTTTTGGTGCGTTATAGTACATGTGTGTGTGGAATGTATTAATTATTAATTCTTAGCATTCATCTAATCATCATACATATAATTCACTAATCAATCACATAAGCATAATTAAATTAGTGCTTAAATAACAATCCCAAATATAAGCATGTATAGTAGTTTGGTTTCCTTACTACACTCTCAACGGATACACTCAACCCATGAGTGTAATGGATTTCACTATCAGAGGTTTTAAATCAGGTTTATTTCTAACCTTTACGGCACTACACAAGGACCTAGCATACACTTCCGTTAGAGGCTTCCACAAGAGATTTTAGTTAGTTTTCTATTAGCTAACCAACAACCACGGTCCTAGTATAAGGACCTATGTTTACTCCTGTCAAAGGCTTTCATGGAGACTAATAGATAAACACTCATATCCGGTGGATTTGACCTTACACAAGAGCTTAGGTCCTACACAAGAACCGATCGAGTTTGTGTTACAAACTCTTTCCCTTAATCTTATATGAAGAAGGAGAGTATGGACTCATGAATTGATACTTGTCAAATTGAGCCTCTTCAATGCGTTGTCTCAGGTTGCTTGATCAATGCTCCCCCTTACTTCAACCAGCTCCCCCTTTAATCCCCCAATCATTGATGCAGACAATTTTCTAATGCTTCAGATCAAGATCAAACACCTTACATGCGATGCTCCATAAAGGTGACCAAGGTGATGTGATGTGGGTAGAATCTCCTACAATTAATGAAAAGTTGAACTTATAGGGGATTCTCCTTGATGGACATTTTAGAGGTTGATAAACACAACAATTTGCCAATAGAATCAGTATCTAAACTTTAGAAAAGGCTTGAGATCATGATCTCTTGTATAGGAGCTTGAAATGCTAATTAGAATGAATAATCACTAATAAGAGAGCATAAATCTCATTAGGATAGAGCCTAAGAGGTTTGGTAGGGCTTGGAATGCACTAGGATCTCTAAAATGCCAAAATTCATAATTTGCCCACATATTTGAATGTAATATATATATATATATATATATATATATATATATATATATATATATATATATATATATATATATATAACAGAAGGCTCCGACGGATCTCTAACAGCTAGGTTCGATCGATCGAGTTGGGCCGAAAATGGTCAAGTAATTCATTGGATTGTTTTGGCCATGTTCAATCGATCGAGCTTGTGCCTCAAACACTTGAACTAAATCATAATTAGGCTACATGCTTGCTAGATGTTTTTGGCTATGTTCGGTCGATCGACTCAATTGATCGAGTTTTACTCGAGTATAATAAAAAGTCTACTAGTTTGAGCAGTTCAATTTTCAGCAGCTTGAGACCTTTATAGCCTATCTTATCATATTACAATTAGGCTCATAAGTCTAAGAGATGATCAAAATAAAGTTTATTTATTAAGCCATGATCATCTAAAGGTTTAGAGTTGTTTTGGTTAAATGTTAGGATCACTAAGGCACCTCATTTACTTGTTCTTTACTCCTTGATGCTCCACGCCCTCTTATGTCTTCGATCTTTAGCTTCCAAGGGCTTAACCTACAACATGACACATGGGCTCACATAATTAACAAATAAGGTGCACCAATCGATGCATTAATAAATAGAACAATCATCCATACGTTCCAATATAACTTGAGGTTTAAGGTTTTGTGACATTATGAACGATGGTTGATTAAAGATTACCTTTTCTGCATGTATAACTAGCTCGATGGTAATCGAAAGCGTACTTTTACAATTTGTTAGTTGTTGATAGGTTATCTCCTCTTTTACCAATGTTGCACATGTCTCTTCAACATCACCTTTGATACTATTTAGCTGATTTGACTTAGCCAAGAAATTATCAGGAAGCATGAACACTATGTTGCAGGTTACTTTTAATGGTGACCATGTTCCGAATGTGATAGTCATATCTCTTGTTCACCAAATTCCTTACCTTGTTTTAAGTTTGTGGCTTACTAAAAATCGGTGTTTTCTTATAAAATCTTTGCATTCTCCAATATTTTTTCAATTATCAGATCTTCTCCCAAGGAGCCATCATCATTCGAATATTTTTCTGATAAGTCATCTTGCTTTGCTTTGTCGATGAATTCTTGTTCATTTTGGACGGTTTGCTAGCTCGCACATAGGGTAAACATCTTGGCTTTTATTTCTTGTTTGAATTATCCACCCATGTCCAATTTCAACTAGAATTTTTTCGACCATGGACAACGGGCCATCTTAGTCGATCATATGTCAGATTCTGCATTTCTATACTTTTTTTTTTTCACATCTCTCGGTCGTTGTCAATGGAGTTTTTACGTTCTCGTCATTTCCTGCGAATACTACGTGAATTTAGGAAGATTGACCCTCGTCCATCGGCTGGCCATATTTGCAATCGGTTTGACCATTCTTGGTCATTTTCCATGGTATCCTTCAGCTAAGCTTTGCTGATTTGTACTTGGATTAGTGTTCTTTGTGTGAACAACTTGATATTTTTGAATGTTATTATACTTGTCACATTTATTAACTTGACCCTTCAACGGAGGATATTCCTTCATTGATCGTTGCCGCTGAATATCTTCATGGCATCTTTCACATAGATCATTCTCTTTACCTACTGCTTTATCACCCGAAAAACACTGCCCCCTAATGTTTCTTCAAGACTTGCCTCTCTTGCCGGCATAACTTGAATGATAAGGAAGTTGTTCTTTTACCGATGCAATATCTATTTTCTATTTTGGGACGTTTATGTTTCTCAGATTCGTAGTATTCATGTTGATTCCCAAGGTCGGTGGAAATGGGTCAGGGTCGACTAGTATAACTTCACTCTTCCTTTTTGGGAACTTAAGCATTATAGAATCTATAGTCCTAGATTACATCCCTAAAAGCAGTACAATTCCTTATTGAATGAGAATATGAGCAATGTCATTTGCAATATTCTATTTTCTTTAATTCTTTCACCAAAGGAATTGTTTGTTTTAGTGGAAGTTTTATGAGCTTGGCAACTTATAAGAGATCATATATTTCATCGGCCTTTGTGATATCATGAAAGAAATACTACCTACTTTGTTCTATAGTTCCTTTGATTGTGTTGGAACCTTGATGAGATGACTCATCTACTGCTTTTGTTAAGGTCATGCACATGAATGGTTTACCGAGACTTGTTTTGGCCAAAGCTATTTCATAGTTTGAATCCCAATAATAAGTTCTTGACGTGAAATTTTTCTTTTGATTTTCTTCTCACAAAATCCATTCATATCTGATTGCCCTATCAGACAAATTAACAAAATATTTGAAGTCCATTCCTTCAAACTTCAATGTGTAAACCTCCTATAGCTAGTTTAACAAACTAAGCTACTGGAAGAAATACTCGGAACTTGTTCTTTACTTTCTTGAATCTTGTAATGTATTTCTCATCCAGTTCACCAGATCGTTGTCTTAGGCATGATAAATCGGCTAAGAAAATTCAAGTTCAGTTTGATAGAATTGAACATCAAACAATTCCTCAATGCTTGTTAAGTTTGAATTGAATTTACCAACAAACTAATATACCATGTGAATGTTGTGCTAGTCAGTGAATTTGCAAACCATTTGAGTTTTAAATATTCATTTGTCGAGAACTTGCCATATTGTACAATGAAGAGACCAATATATTCCACCGTGGACTAGCCTATATCCCCATAAAATAATGAAAATTCTGGTATTTTCATACCCCTCAGTACTTTAACAAACCTATCTACCCAATATGTGTATGGCTTGTGATAAATGGGTAGGTTAGTACATCGACCATGGAGATGGTTGGTTACCTCATTTATAAAATTAACTATTTTCTTGTAGTCTACTGGAGGCAGTTCAGGGTTAACCATTGGCGACACTTGTGTGACTTGGGAAGGTTGTACTATTGGAACTTGCCCCCCAAGTGGTTCATTATTCGACATGAATGAACTTGCAACAAGTATGCTGTGATTCATATTATTTTCATTTAGACTGTTGAATTGGCATTTTTGTCCATTGCTTCTAATGCCTACCTGAAGTGGCATGTTTCAGCCTCCCAGATTTGGATCTGGCTGTATGTTATGAGGAAGCATAATCGGTGGCTCTGGGAAAGCATTGCTGAATCTAGGCATCTCTTGATTAAGCTGCGGTAATTGGGTAAGTTGATAAAAGTTATGAGCCCGTTTATAGCCTTGGCTTGAACCCAAGATTGTTCGACTTGTACTCTGCATTGTTCAGTCAATATTGTAAACTAACATTAACACTTTCCAAAACTCCATTAGCATCAACGTAATTAATTTGGAATGATGATCCTACTTCTGGAATGGCTAGAAGTGGAGGATTAGGGACCTCTGGTTCGGCTGCATTGAAAAAGCTTCAAGGGCTTCATTAAAATATTATTCTTCAATATTTTCACTTGCTTGAGTAGATCACCTGTTCACGTTGTTATAAACTTCAATTAACAACTGCACACCTGTCCCACCGGGCATGCCAAAATGGTGTTGGTCTCGAACTCGGCTATGCAGAATACGTGCATGGATTGCGGCCATGCCAAAATTGATTGAGTTTAATTTAAACCGTGACCATCGACCCTTGGCATCGAGATAGAGCTAGGTTTGGTTGTGGGCTCAACCGTTCATCTATTCAACCAACTATCATGCACTTTTTACTCAGATGATTAGCGGCGGTTGGGGATCTTCCGCTAATGAGCACTTTTTTGCCTTGAAAATTCAAGGACTTTTAAAGGTACAACAATTGTATGGTCGAAATAGAAAAGGTTGGAGAGAAATGGATGCGGGAAAAAAGTGTATAACTTACTACTATAGTGGGATCACCAACTTAGTTGAGAGTAGCAAGGTGCTTAAGAAAGTAGCATGCTGATGAGCAAGGCAAAGACAATGCTGAAGATTACAACTAGTGTCGGCACATCATATGAGTGTAGGCGGACGGGTTCCTAAGCTAAGGTCTTCCTTTAGATACGGCATGCAGGCGCAGGTGGAAGGGAATTATAACTAATGACTATAACTAAGAGTCAATTCAATGTATGCACAAAGATGGACTGAGACTAGATCTACACTAAGGGTTCGTTGCTATTAAGCAGGAGAGAACTAAACCTAGATACACAATGTTATGCTGGATTTGTAGTTGGATTTCTGCTCTGGATATACTTATGCTATTTATAGCTTTTCAAAGGATACTGAAGAACAACTGTCAATCCACGGAGTGTCTTCATGTGCAACCAGTTAAGAAAATAAAAGTTATATTTCGTCAATCGTGACCTTATCTTCACTGTATGCTTAGAACGTGGTTAGGGTTGACATGGTTGGAACAATTGCTTATCTTTATCAAAAGAAAAGCAAAAATACCGAAATCACTTTTAAAAATGTGAGTTGATTACTGAATCCTTGACGCATACTTCTCAAATATCTTTTATGCTACGTGGCTACATCAATATCGTTTGCCTAATCCGTATGGATTTTAGTGCAAACAAGTTCAAACACCATCATCGATTTATTTTGTTGTTGATTTGATATTGAAGTAATGTAAACTTGCCAACATTATATTTCTAATATGATAAACCAAATAATGTAATTAGTGTCATTATTGGGTCAAATGCAACTAATGTCATCAGAGAAATAAAATAAAATAACTTGTAATCTTTCCATTTCTTTCAATGCCATAATTAGTAAAACAAATAAGCCCTTAAATTAATATGGTAGCTTAATGAAAACTTTATAAAAAGGCATGGAAGGTTAATTGTATATTAAGTACGTAATTTTTTAATTTTTATTTATTTTATATATAAAATTGGCTATAAGATTAGGGCTGTAAGCGGGCCAGGCCTAGGGTTGTATAAGCGCGGAATTTCGACTGCAGAGGCCGGGCCTATTCAAAAAAAAAAAAAACATTTACTTTGGTCCAAGCCTTGCCCATTAACAGCCCTGCCGGCTGGGCTGTGATGTTGGGCCCTGGTTAGGCCCAATGCCTGGCCCACTTCCACCAAACCATACCACACTCCCCGACAAAAGCTCCAAAATCGCAACGGGGGCAGCTGCTCTCTCTTGCCAGAACCTTATCTCTCCCTCCCTGCTCTCTCTGCCCAGAAAATGCCTGAGGAGAAGGTCTCAGACGACCCAAATGCTCAAAACCAAGATTCGGAATCTTCAAAAGAATCCAAACAAGACCTTCCATTGTTATCTTCTTTCTCAGAAGAAGAAGAAGAAGAAGAAGAAGATGAAGTAGAAGAAGAAGACGACAACGGCTCGGATGACTCCGACAACGACGACTCGGCCTACGTCGACGAGTCCGATGGCGAGTCAGCGGACGATGACTCGGCCGAGACGACTGTCCGCATGTTCAACGAAGTCCTCGACAGCAAGCAGACGCGGAAGCGCGAGGAGGAGGATGACCGGGGTTACGTCTACTACGAGGACTTATTCGACTTCCCCAAGGACCCTGAGAAATGGCGGGAAGAGGATCTCAAGGAGCTCTGGGCTGACGGCCCCATTGAGATGACCAAACCCGGGTGGGACCCTGTGTGGGCTGACGAGGAGGACTGGGAGATTGTCAGGGAGGAGGTCAAGGCCGGGCGCGACCCGCCCATCGCGCCCTTTTACCTTCCATTCCGGAGGTACTACCCAGCGATTCCAGACAATCATTTCGACATCTCGAGCCCCAAGTCAGTGATTGAAGAAATGGATAGGATTGAGGAGTTTATGAATTGGGTCAGCTATATTTTCCCCGATGGGAGCTCGTGAGTGCGGTTTTTTCCATTTCTTCTTTCTCCATTTTCTCCTTTCTTTTTCTTTTTTGGTTGGAATGGGATGCAAATTGGATTCCGATTTTCATATCATTTTTGTGTCTTCCTTAGATGGGTTAGTTACATTTTTTTTTTCTTCATATAGAAAGAGATGGCATGAAATATTCAATCTGTGTATGGCATTCCATCATTTATTGTGCTATTTGTGATGGATGTGATTTGGGTTTTCTTTCTGTTTTTATCCAGATGGGTTGGTCCTGTATGATTGGTACAATGTTACTTTCAATATCTGTATGTATGTATCCACCTGTATAGTTCTTTTTATCTGTTTGAGCTTCCTTTCGCCAGGTTAGGCACACTTATATTGATATGATTTGCAGTCTAACGGGTGCATGTTTCGCTGGGTCTGCCTCTCAGAAGAAGTAATCGGTTTTAAAATAGAGACCTGCTAGGATACACATTGAGACATCCGCCCCTTATACATTATTGGATTCAATTTCCTATTCAACTCAAACCTTAAAAGCTGCAACATTGGATCCTCGAGATCTCTCGACGCTCGAGGAAGTGACTCTCTTGGAACAAAATGAATTGCACATGATAAACGGGTGAAGAGAAGATGGAAGTACCAGATGCTTATGCAATTGCCATGTATTTGGACATTAAAAGTCACTAAGGAAGAAGATTAATCTAGAGTCGCGCCCTTGTGTGGAACAACTGCGTGGGTACAAAATAGTTCAGTATGAAGCCCTTCATAGAAAGCGTGCTCCCTGTGGAGTTAAGCTTAAGCATTAACGATATGGTGCCGGTCACGCTCATCTCCTAAGCGAGGGAGCGCGACATGCAATCGAGTGTCCGACATGTCTGGGTTCATCCATAAATACCCCTGTAGGGGGTCATTTTACGGATCAATTTTCAGATTCTCATGTTGAGAATCATCATTTGGTGCCATACTCTTGCCAGTGTGATCAAAGCTCATGCTCTTCCCTCGTTGTAGGTGCAAATAACCCGATTTTGCTACGTTGCTTATGCCATGCATTGCTTGTGCTCTCTAGACTTGGAAGCAACAATGTACAAGGAATGGTTCGTGCAGAGGCCAAGCCGTGGTAGGAGCTGTTGCAATATTTCATAGCGGGTTGGCATTATAACATTATGTAGAATCAACAACAATGAAAAGATGACAAGTAAACAATGTACATATTATGAAGCGGCATGCAAAGGTTCATTGTTATAGACACGATTGAGACTTTTTAGCATTGACTTCTCGTCTTGAAACGTATAATCCAGTTCAAAACTATCCCAACATCATTAACAATGTAAAGATGGTAATAATGAGGTATTTCAGTAGGCCAATGAGTCTTTGATACATGCTAGGATTGCCTATTTCATTGGACTCTTGATCATGCAGTTTATGATTGACTTCATTAGGGCATTGACTGGACGAGTACCAAGCAATCCAGATTTAGTAAGGAGGTTGAGCACATCCTTCCATTGGGATAACAATATTCCTTCATCGACCAGGAAACTTCAATATTGAGGAAGCATTTGAGATGCCAAAGGGCTTTCATGTCAAAGGATGTGGCTTGGAACGTTTTAACTTGGTCAATCTCCTGCTTTCTATTTCCAGTAAGAATGATATCATCAATATAAACAATAAAAATGGTAGACTTGCCATTTGCCCTCTTGATGAACACAAGGGAATCGGAGGAGCTATGTTTAAAGCCAATTTGGGAGATCATAGTGCCAAGTTTTTTGAATTAGGCCTCTATGTGATTGTTTGAGGCTGTAAAGGCTAAAGAGCTTTTCTGAGCTTTTAAACTTGTGCTTTCTCCTCCCTTAGGCCGAAATTTAGGAGAAAGAGCCATATAGATTTCCTCTTGAAAGCCACCGTGAAGAAAAACATTCTTTTCATCTAGTTGGTGAATAGGCCAATCAAGGTAATGTTTGAATTATAGGAGTATGTGAATGAAGGTCAAATTGGCAATCGTGGCAAATGTTTGTTCATAATTCCTGTTGGGTGAATCTTTTGGCTAGGAGATGAGCCTTATATCTTGCAATAGAGCCATTGGACTTGTATAGAGTGTGAAGATCCATTTGTAGCTGACCACATGTTTTCCATTTGGGTTAGCAACCAAGTCCCAAGTCTTCTATTTTTCCATGGCAGGCATTTCTTACATCTTACTGCTTTCCAATTGGGATCTGCCAGGGCATCTGCCACTTTAGTTGGAGCAAAGACAGCGGATATAGAAGACAAATAAGATAGATACGATGGAGAAAAAGATCAATAATACACGTAATTACCGATTGAATGGGAGCTGATGGATCGAGTTCCTTTGTGGAGGACGATAAGAAGATCCAAGTGTTCTGGTTTAGAAGTTGAAGGTGGATGGTGATCAAGTAGCATTATTGGGTTTTCTCCTTTTGGAATAAGCTAGCTCAAGGACTTACTGGTTTAGGTATATATCTCATGTGCTCCCTAGGTCATTTTTTGATTTGAGGAGAAACTATGAGTTTTTAAAAAATGGTCGAGTTCTCTACTAAGAACAAAAGTTTGGCCCTCTTCAATGTTTGACGTTTCAATAACAAGGACCACAAGAGTATCAAACAATGTATTGATATGCCTATCTAGTTTGAAATATAGTATTTTTTTCAAAGAATGTAACATCCTTTGAAACATATCGTTTCTGATTTCTAGAGCATTAACACTTATAGCCCTTTTGAGAGTTGGAATATCCCAGAAATATACATTTGATGTGTTGAGGTCATCTAGTTTGAGATGGTCCTGGTATATGCACAAACACTTAAGGGGAAGAGTGAAAAAGGGAGCATTTGATTCCAAGATTTTTAATTGATATTTTCCTTCAAGAACAATAGTTGGAGTCCAATTGATGAGATGGCTAGAAGTATGGCTTTACCTTAATATGACTTTGGTATTGGCATGCCGAGGATCGGGCCACCTCCAATAGATGTTAGTTTTTGTGTTCTGCATCATCATTTTGTTGCGGAGTATACAGGCATGAGGACTGAAACTCTACTTAATGTTCTACGAAATATTTCTATAGATCACGGTGTAGATATTCACAGGCATTGTCAAATCTAAAGGTCAAATCTAAAGCATTTAATTTTGGCATCATATTGGTTGAGAACCATCTTATGGAACAACCTTGTTACCATCGAGACTTCTTCCCTACTTTTCAAGAGATAAAACTATGTAGCGAGTGCATAATCAATAGAGGACAAAGTATTTAAAACCAAATATTGAAGTAACAGGTGCTGTTTACCATGAGTGACTGAGATGAAATGGTTGCACACTATTCCTATTACTTGGAACGGAAGAAGTCCTACAATACTTAGATAATTGACATGTCTCACAATAAATATTATCACAAATATTAAATTTCTGTAGAAATTATAAACGAAGGGATTCTAGTGATAAATGTCCTAATTAAGTGTGCCATATGATTACTCAATCTCTATTTTTGACATCCAATGCGAAGACTAGAGCAGAACTAGGATCCCATGAGTTTATAAGATAAATCCCACAATCTTCATGACCACCAACAATCTTAGTCGTTGCTGAGTCTTGGATGACACAGTGAGATGGATAGAAAACAATACAACAATTCAGTTGTTTGGTTAAAGTACTAACAAACAACAAATTAGAGAGAAGATGGAACATGTACTGTGGATGAAATAGATAAGGAATCTAAGAGACAAAAAGTTCCTAACAAATTCATCAACAATCCTACTATTACTAGAAATAGGAGAATAGGAAATGCAATCTTGTGCTGTTCCGATCATGTGGTCAGATGCTCCTGAATCAATGATCTAGGAAGTTTAAGATACGTGATTGGCAAATGCAGATGTTCCTGACTGCTCTCCTAAGTTAGTGGTGGAGATGGAGGGTTTAAGAACTGCCATTTGTTGTTGCAGTCTGTTGATTTCTTTATCCCTCAAGTCTTGATCAGTATTGCTAGATGATGTTTCCCCATCAACCATAGTCATATTGGCCCTTGATTTCGTCTGGAGATCTTTAGGTCAAAGACTAGGATTCAATATCCAACATTGCTCTTGACTGTCTTCTCTTTCCACAGTAATTAGGGGTTTTTTGTCTATATTCCATCAACTGGGACTTTTCCCAAATTTGGAGTCTTTGCCAATGCTGATGTCTCGGGGATCACGGAACTCTGAGCGTTTGCTTTATTGTGCCGCCAAGCCTCTCCTCAAATACAATTGTGTACAGATTCTAAGGAGGGCGAGGATTCCTTCCCAAGCACCTGTATGTGTTGATGCATAAAGTCCAAATGAAGGTTAGCAAGGAACTTGAAAATGCATAGTTACTCCATTTGTTTTCTAACATCATCTGGATGTAAATGCATTGTTCGGCAATGGTATAATTCTTCCCATTTCTGATAATGACCTGTAAAGTATTCCTCCATTGTTCTATCACCTTGCTAAAGATTATTAATTTCTGTTGGAATCTGATATAAGTTGTCTACTTCTTCTTGTTGGGAACATGTCTTTGCAATCTTATCCCAAATTTCTGTGGCCGTTTTAAGAAACTAATGTTGTGCTGCATCGAATGCAATAGCCAAGAGATAACAAGCACATTATTTCTTTCCTAATCATCGTGGATGGATCATCAGTTTTGAATCCTTTATTGGTCTTGGTACTATGCCAACTTTTTACAGGTACATATGTACATTCTTGCAAACCAGGACCACTCTAAATAATTAGTTCCATTGAATTTGATAGTAACAATAACAAGCCTAGAATGATCAGTTGGTCCCATCGTAATCTGTACCTTTTGATTGGTCCCTGATTGGTCTCCCACTGATTAAAAAAAAATCTGACCATAAAAGGCCGTAGAAAAAGGAACATGGTGGACCTGAGAGCCCGAGAAAAGTTGAGAATGGGTCATTAATCTTGACAATGATTTCAATAGAGGTTGTAATGCAGGGGCATTTCACACCGGGCTTGAGTGGGGTAGCCCGTGGGATGCGGGGACACACTCGGGGTGGGCGACCCATGTGATTTGGGGCCCAGGAGCCCACGAAGGGGGTTCGGCCGAGGTCCTAACCCATGAGATGTGGGGCCTGAGCTATGAGATAAAGGGATTAATTCACCATACTCTAACAGTTCAAGCTTTTAGAACAAGTGGTTAATTGTCCTGCATTAAATTGGTATCAGAGTGGGAGGTTTCGTGTTCGAGATTCCTCACCGGAAGTGATTAATGCAAGGGCATTTCACACCGTGCTCGAGTGGGGTAGCCTGTGGGATGTGGGGTCACACTCGGGGTGGGTGACCCATGTGATTTGGGGCCCAACGGGGAGGTCTCATGTTCGAGACTCCTCACTGGGGGTGATTAATGCAGGGGCATTTCACACCGCGCTCGAGTGGGGTAGCCCGTGGGATGCGGGGACACACTCGGGGTGGGCGGCCCATGTGATTTGGGGCCCACGAGCCCATGAGGGGGGTTTGGCCGAGGTCCTAACTCATGAGATGTGGGGCCTGGGCTATGCGATAAAGGGATTAATTCGCCATACTCTAACAGTTCGAGCTTTTAGAGCAAGTGGTTAATTATCCTGCATCAGATTGGACGAGTTGGCAGAAGCTGCCAGCAATGCAATTGGACCCAATTGAGGTTGCCAGTGCTTCCCATTGTTTTCAATATCGGCATCGTATGGGCCAATACGGCCATATCCTATCCATATCAACCCAATACGATGTGTGATATGGGACTAAATCTGCTCAAACTTATAAAATGGGCCGTATCAGTTGATACGTGTCCAATATGGACCTATATGGGCTGATACGCCCATAAAGGCCCAATCTTAATTTTTTCTTTTTAAATTTACTTATTTTTTCCTCTTCTTTTTTCATTCAAGCCACAGATGAAGCTTGTAAAGTCATTTTAGGCTAGATCTAGACTTATTTTGGGTTTGAAATAAATGACTTGAGTGAGATTCAATAGATTGAAGCGGAATGGACCATTATGCGAAAAAGTCGGAAAAAGGGTAAACCTTCACTTTCTTTTTTATGTTCTCATGTTCTTTTTGTTGCATTTCAATGTAATGGGCTCGAATTCACCAAATCATGCCGGACTTGTGTTCAGTTTGGGCCTATTTGGTTCACTTTCAATAGGTTAAATCAATAGACAACATTCTTATCAAAGAATGGAGAATACATCATTATATTCTTGTCCATGATAACAAAAAAAAAAAAAAAAAAAAGGATAGATTTTTGAATACCGATATGCAACACCTGTATTGTATCATTTTTTTGGGTTAAAAAACTGGTCTCATTTCCCCCTTCGTTCAAGATATTTTTCCTTAATTCTTTGGCTTTAAAATTTTTTGATCAATATGGGCCAATACTGATATGCAACACCTGTATCGTATCGTTTTTGAGCCAAACCAATATGCTCCTTGATACCATTTAATGCAGGGGCATTTTCACACTGGGCTCGAGTGGGGTGGCCTGTGGGATGTAGGGGCACACTCGGGGTGGGCGGCCCGTGTGAGGTGGGTGTCTCGTGTGAGGCAAGCCCCACCCGTGTGAGGCGGGTGGCTTGTGTGAAGCGGAACCCGTGTGAAAAATGGCCCACGAGGGGGGTTTGGCCGAGGTCCTAACCCATGGGATGTGGGGTCTGAGCTATGAGATATAGAGATTGATTCGCCATGCTTTATTAGTTCGAGCTTTTAGAGTAAGTGGTTAATTGTCCCGCATCAAAGTGGTATTAGAGCGGGAAGTCTTGTGTTCGAGACTCCTTACCGGGGGGATTATTGCATGTGCATTTTCATACTGGGCTCGAGTGGGGTGGCTTGTGGGATGCAAGGGCACACTCGGGGTGGGCGGCCTGTGTGAAGCGGAACCCTTGTGAAGTGGGGTCCACGAGGGGGGTTCGGCCAAGGCCTAACCCATGGGATGTGGGGCTTGGGCTATGAGATAAAGGGATTGATTTGCCATGCTCTATCAGTTCGAGCATTTAGAGCAAGTAGTTAATTGTCTTGCATCACCATTACTCAGAACCATGGTGCTGCCCGGTGTCTCTGGATGGGGCTATCGACGTCGATGGTGGTTCCAATAGGGATTGCTGACTTGTCTAGAGGTTCTAATGGAGAAATTCGACTAGAGCTGATGTCTAGGGAGAAAATCCCTTTGTTTCGTTTCTAGTGGAGCAATTGACCTTCGGAGGAGAAAGTATGCCTCTAGAGGCTCATGTGAGAAAGGCCTCTGTATGATGATGATGGGAGAAGATGGGGACAAACATTGTTATAAGTTGTCCAAATTGTCAAGAAATAGTTCCTTTGCACGAGTTAGAAACCAATGTATTTCTATGACGACAAAATATTGCATCATTCAGCTATGTCGATTGCACCATGATCCAAGAGAAAGACTGATGCTGTTAAAGAAGAGAAGAGTCCCTTTGGAGGATCCGGCTATGGGAGAACCTGGAATGGAGAGCTCTTCCACTTTTTCTGCCTGACTCTTTGGTCTTAAGAATGTTTCTTCCTTCTTTCTACCTTCTTTGCTCTTTCTTTCCTTCATTTTGAGGGTCTACCACCCATCCTCCTTTATTCAAAACATTATGTGATGATGGAAGAAAGAGAGAAGGGGAGGGATCTGAAGAGCACCCATGTAGATGGAAAGAGAAGAAGATAATGGGAGATGTGGAAATGTGCGGAGGGAAGAGAAAGGAGAGGATTCAATGATACTTTGCTCTAGAGGTGATTTATTTATTGAGCTTTCTAAGCCCACATGTACACGGTACACAGTGCCAGCATGGCCCATAGATACGACATCCAATCCATCCATCAAAGCGGGGAAATCATGTGGATGCTTTTGCCAAAGAATGAGGCAGGTCCACAAGTTTGCTGGACCAAAGTTTATGAAACAATGTAAGGCTCAGAAAAGCTGTCCTGAAGTTCTCTAACCCGTTGTCATGTTACCTATATCGTGGCCCAATCGCTGATCGGATCATGTTTACTTGGGGGTAAGAATATCAACACAGTTTGATGTACCTAATGGGTGTCTTGAATATTGAATGGTACTGCCATGCTGGCACATATAGTGGTGTGTACATGAGCCTTACTGTATGTGCATGTTGGCTTAGCAAAGCTCTTTTTTGTAATAAGAATGGGCTACAAAAGATGAGCTCCAATTAAATAATGTGTAATCAGAAAAGATACAACAATATCTCCTAAAATACGGTGCTTTGAAGGACGATGGCGTCCAATGCACACTCCTATTTTATTTCAGTGCACCTCATGTACACCAAGGCCTGTGCACTCTAACACATTTTATTGAGCGTTTTAATATCCACTCTCCCTTGAGACCAAGGCTTGAACATTTGTTTCCACTTCATCAGATGGAGTTTGTCTTTTCATTTCCCTGCCAATGAAAATTCCTTTTTAATCTTTCCTGGGTCCTGAGGGCATTGATTAGACACTAAAATAGGGACATAATGTAGATCATAATATTTGTAAGGCTGCTTCAATAAGCTGGCTTCAACCTTGACGTGAAAAGGTACTTGGTTTTCCAAGCCAATACTTTCGGTCCTTTACAAAACCAGTCTAAATGACCCTTAGCTTGCTTCCTGACACATAAGGGGAGACCAAGATAGGTGCATGTTGGCTTCAAGCTTTACACCTAAATACGCTCGCCAATCTCCCGAGTATCTTCCTTCGCGGACGCACACCTAACATTTCGCCGTTCTGCTAGTTGATTTTCTGGCTCGAGACTTTTTCTTCAAAGTATCACAAACTCTCCCTAAAAGTTTCCACTTCAATGTGACTGGTAAAACAAAATAGAAGAGTATTATCTGCAAACCATAAATTGGCCACCTGGAAATTTGCAAATTTGCCTTTTCATGTGTGTATATGTGAATGTTCCTTGCACAATATATATTGATACTACTTTTTTTTTTTTTTTTTCTGAACAGCATGCTATATATGGATAATATGCTCTTTTCAATTGGTTATTTACTGCAATTGTTACACTGTTACACCAAATCCTACTGTTTGGATATTATGCTTTTGCTATTATCATTTTCAGTTTTTTCTATCCCTGTACTTGGTTTGTAAACCGTACATTATATTGATCTTCCTGGAGGAAAGGTGTATATGTTGCTGAGCCAGTGGCCTTTATGGAGCACAATATGTTTATGTTGCTTATGCCTGTCATATTAATTATTTTGTTAAAGGTATGAAGGGACTGTGTGGGATGACTTGGCCCATGGGAAGGGTGTATATGTTGCTGAACAAGGGCTAGTAAGGTTAGTTTATTCTCTAAAGTTTAATCCCATACTGTCTCCCATGTTGTTTACGACTTAAATTTCATGGTTTTAAAGAATTCTTTAACTTTTCTTGTTTTTTTATATAAATGTTGTTTTTGTGTCCAATTTGTGTAATGGTTGTATATGTCTTAGCACATTAGATGACAACATTCATGCACTTTTATTTGTTTGTTTATTTATTTATTTTCCTTTCTTCTCTCTCTCTCTCTCTCTCTCTCTCTCTGCATGAGATTTTCATCTATTACTTGATGTTGTAGGGAACAATTGTTGCATGGAAGATATGACAACTGTTAATGATATTGAGATCTTTTTGTCAGAAATTCCATTCAGCTTTTGGTTCTTGCAACTTGTGCTTAAGGACAAAATCTTTAAATTTGTTTAGCTTATCAATTCACATGACTCTTTTAGATGAAGAGAATAACAATTTCATATATAATTTGCTGGATAGGGCCATAGAATTTATTATTTGATCAGCTTTCCCCTTATTTCTTTAAAACTTACTGCAAGAATCATCTTTTTTCTCGGCTGGTATTTTTGGAAACTCTACATTTCTTAGTTGAAGTTGACTGCCATAGTTCTCAACAAGTTTGGGGCTTCCAAAGTTTGAGTCCTAATGAAAGACAAGCTACTGATGAAGAGGCATTTTCTGCTTGCAGATATGAAGGGGAGTGGCTTCAAAACAATATGGAAGGTCATGGAATTGTAGAAGTTGAGATTCCTGATATAGAACCTGTACCGGGTTCCAAGTACGTTACTCATTAATCTATTCAATATCATTGGTATCACATTACAATAGCTTCCGAACGACCCACCTGTCTGTTTGATAAATTAATGTGGTATGGAATTTGCATTTGCCCTTACAGGTTGGAAGCTAAAATGCGTGCGGAAGGCAAAATCATATCCAGGGATTTCATGTCCCCAGAGGATAAACGTTGGCTAGAAATGGACATAGAAGATAGCATCCGCTTAGCTGGTACGAAGTATGAGATCCCATTCTATGAAAATGAGGAATGGGTCAGGCAGTTTGGGAAGAAACCGTAAGATTTTTTCATCTTATTCTGGCTGGTTGCTTCATCACTTGAGAAGCTGAGATAACAATTAGAGTCTTTCTATGTCAGGGAAAAAGGTCGATACAGGTATGCTGGGCAGTGGAAGCATGGTCGCATGCATGGGTGTGGTGTATACGAAGTGAATGAACGCATTATATATGTAGGTCCATGGAATATTCCACTAACCAGGATAATGCTTAAATTTTTTTTTTTTATAGGTAACACTACCAGGTATTGAACCCTGGATCACTCACACGCACTACAATGCCGCTACGAGCTCACCTAATGAGCAGGAGACTCAAATCTTGATTTCTTCTTATCAGGAATTTTCCTTTTGGAGTGTTGAGCTGATGACCAATGTTCATAAACTCAGTGGTTGACTAGAACCTTGGTTGAGCTTGGTTTTGGCTATTGAGTCCAATCTCCAATCAGGGTATTAAAAAACACTTACATAACAGCTGTTACGTAATGGTGATGGTGGGGACCCTAATGCATTATGGGGCCATAATGGCCTGTAATGGGCGTTACGGGTCCAATATAGGTTTGTATGTTTTTATTTTAAAAAGAAGAAAGAAAAAAGAAAAAGAAAAAGGCCGTAACGGCCCAATACAGAAAAGAAAAAAAGGTCATTACAGCCTTTACGGCGGCCTTATATTGTTACAGTAACTGCACTGTCTGTTACGGCTACTGTTACCGTTATTAAATGCTTTGCCTCCAATCCATAAAATCGACCTGGTCAATCATGAAATTGGCTGAGCTGTAATTAACATGATCATTTTATTTATTTTTTTTTAAATTTTTGTAACACAAGCAAGTTTTCCATACACTCGATCAGGTCAAACTTAGAAATTTGATGACCAGATATGAATTGAGTTTGATTTTCAGAACATATTTTGTGACTGTTTGCTGCCTCCTTGCGTTGTGAGTCTAAAGTCATTCTTCATGCACTCAGGGTAGATTCTACTTTGGAGAGCACTTGGAGGATTCTACCGGCTGTGATGCTGATGTTTCAGGGGTATCCAATATTTTATTTTATTGCATGTTATAGCCGTTTCTTGAAATTTGTTTTTGCAAATATGGTTTGTGGGTCACATGCATGTTTGCACAGCTGCATGCAGGAATAGCTGAAGTTGCTGCTGCAAAGGCTCGGATGTTTGTTAACAAACCCGATGGAAGTAAACCTCTATCCAATCTATCCTTCTTTTCTAGATGCTTAGTAGAGGAAATTTTGTAACATAGTTGCTAAGGTTATTTCATGTTTAAAAATTGGAAATCCATAAAACTTGGTACTTTTGGTAGATAAATCAATATTCATAATTTGTTTTAACATGAGAGGCATTTAAAACTTTAGGCTCAACTTGGAAATCCTGCTTTCAAGTTCTGAGTTTAACTCAGCTGAGTCAATGAGGAACTTGATGATTTTACGAAGGCTCGGAGGTTGGACTTGGCACTTGAGCCTTGAGCTGAGCTTCGAGTTGATCAATGAGTTTTCAATCACTGATTCAGAGTAATTTGAATTTGATGTCTGTAAGATACTAGTAAAAATTAGATAACAGCTTAAACTGAACTGTTTAATGGTCAGGACCCCCAGAGGGTGTGCATAGTATCCTTGGCTTTTATGTCTGTACAACTGAGGCCATGTTTCAGAAATACCGATCATTGTTATATGATGAGCCCTACTGCTGATGTACCATGCCCTAACAAGCTCCTAGATGTGATTGAAGATCCTGGCTATCCAATCTTTGGTCTTTTTCTTCAGTTGAATGCTGACCAGTGCCGCAGTGCTTCTCTTAATCGTTTGCAGGTTACCAATCAAAGGGTCAGCACTGTCCCATCAAGAAATTCAGTGGCATGATCTATCCGATGTGGGACTCATCATATCAGTGATCTGGATCACAAAACCATGGGCCCCGAAGTTACCTGGATAATCTGAAATATGTGTTGTACCCCTGTCGAGGACTTCATCTCAGTTTTTTGTGTATTTCAAATATCAGGTTGCCAATAGAGTTTTCCTACTTTAGAAAATCAAGGTTCTGATATCGATGTTGATCTTGTCATAGCTATTTCTATATTGGGTATTGGTGGAAAAGATTAATCCTTACCCATGCAACCAATCTGCCATTGCTTTTGTGGATCTGAATTCTGCTTTTCCTTTTAGATAGAGCTAGAGGATAATTGTTTCTTATTGCTGCACCATGAAAGAACCATATTTTTTGTATACACCTAAAATCTACACATTGGTAACATCTAACTAAGTTCCTCACATCATATGAGGCTTCTAAATGGGATGCAACAAGCACTAACTGATTGAAATGCAACATTATATATTGCTTTCTTTTCTAGAACCTTTTTTTTGTCACTTAGCTGTCAACGCTTGACAACGCATGACAGCATTAGCCACAGATACGAGCTGTTAAACGTGTCAATTCTAGGAAACCTAACATGCCTGTATGAACATGTATCATAATGTACCTTGATAAATTTTAATGCATCAAGTGTGTGTGCACACGTGCGCAGATGATAAATTTTAATCCTTACCTTGAATACATGATTTCTGCGTTTCCTGTTTCTCGCTTAAAATGATTGTGTACTTTTGAAACACTATGATTGTGTTTACTCAGTTTTCTTTTTCTTTGAGTGCTCACTACCAACCAAAATAGCAAGATTTCTTTTCAATTGGTTGATGGTTTTGTATCTATGTTTTGCTGCTGAAGCTTTGTATCTAGCCAGTAATGTTGTTAGGAAGTTGATCTCATGTGGTTTCTTATTTGTGATGTTCAACCATATACTGTTTGAATCCAAGCACCATGTATTGTTGTCTCATCACATGTATTGATTATCAGATAAGCAAACCCATTTTAATGGAAGTAAGAAAATTGAAATACAACCATCGGCTGAATATGACTCCTCTCATTTGACTACTATGGGATTTGTTTTGCCTGCACAGTGGTAAGGGAAGAGAGAGGTCCATATGGTGACCCTCAGCATCCCTATTTGTATGAGGAAGATGATGTATGGATGGCACCGGGATTCATTAACCAATTTTATGAGGCAAGTGTTTGATTTTGTTAGTAAAACCAAAGATCTTTGTCACTTGGCAATAAGAATCCGTTTGTGGCAGGTTCCTGATTACTGGAAAACATACGTGCGTGAAGTGGATCAAGAAAGAGAGATGTGGTTGAATTCCTTCTACAAAGCACCATTAAGGATTCCTATGCCTGCTGAGCTTGAATATTGGTGGGCGACAGGTATGAACCTCCAACCACTTTTAAGGTGCTAAGTCTCAGACCTGTTCTTGATAGTAAATGATGGTCACAGATTTCACCTAAATGATGCTGTTTGCAGATTTCACCCTGCAACTAAATCAATTGCTTCATGTTCCATAGTAGTGAAGCAATGCATTAACTCTTATTGCCAATCGTAGTTGGGTGTACCATTCTTGGTTCATTGATTTTGTCTGAGCAATTGGATGAACATTGTTGATTTACTAGGCATTTTTTTTATTTTTATTTTTCATCAATGACAATTAATTTGATTTATTTATTTATTTTATAGGTAAGCTGGGATCATACCCAAGACCTCATTGTTGAAACACTCCCTGCCTACAGGCTCAACCCAGATACTTTAGCACCTATTTGCAATGTACAAAATTTTGTGGTGGGTTGTGTCGAAACTGCAGTAGAATGAATTAGAGGGGGATCATCCCTTGGGCATTAATTCTTAGAGAATTCCTCAAGTCCAATAGAAGTAAGATGGTGGATAGAAGTGGTAGATGGATAAGGTATTAAGGTCACAAGACCTGCTAGCTGGAAGCCTTCGATAGATGAAAGGTCCCAAGAATTGCCAGCTGGAAGCCTTCCTCTATTTGGTTTCTTAAAGCTCAATGTTGTTGTCCCTCTGTATTTGTTTCTTAAGAGTTACTAGATCCAAATATGTTTGCAAGAATAAGAAAAGAAAGTACAAATAGGGAACCATAATACAATGAATCATGGCGAATGATAGGAGTTCACTACACAGAGATGTCCTAACAACCCCTGTTTTAGTTTAAGAACGTGCAAATGAATTTTCCTTGCCAGGCACATGTCTTCACTCCTAAAGTAAAGCACTAATTGGGTTGCCCTTGTCTTGCTTTGGTGGAAATCTGCAATGAATGGGGCAAGTGCTTTCTGCCCATGAAGTAGCACTTTTGGAACTACCATTAATGTCACATAGAGGTATCCTTGAAGAGACAATTGTTGACCTAATTTGCTGACATTTCTGCCAGTTAGAATCCCCACGCCAGAGGTACCGGGAAGAACGAGCTCCAGTCTCTGTCAAGGCCTCAAGTTGATACATTTAAAAACCTTTTTGAGACAAGAGGCCACGGCTCATAAGTGGGTGTTTTGATCTTCTATAAGGGGCACTGGAGAAGTAAGATCCTTCCATAAGACCCAATATTGACTTTGGAATGGCCTAAAAACACATGGAACCTTAGGATAAGGACCGAATCTTTCACGAACCCTTGCGATGGAGGAGGCATGATCTATGGATTCCACTTTCTTCCAAATAAATAAAACTAATATTGGTAAAACCATGTTTCCACTTGGAAGATGATCCAATGTGAGGGTTTATTGGCTGCAGCCATCCAATAGAAGTACAACCATGAGCTGGTAGAGGTTCGCAATGAGTTCTTCAAGGCAGCGGAATCCTTTCATCCCACTAATGAAGTCGCAAGCATGGATGTTTTGACAGCGTGCTAGATGTAACCCTGTTGCAACTTGCAAGTTGTTAGGGAAATTCCTGATGGTGATGGTGATTCTCTGTCTTTCCATTATGGATGGATCTTCCTTACCAGGGGGTATCAGCCGATGTCAGAAGAGGAGCTGAGTTGGTGTAGAGATATGTTGGAGCAAGCGGGGTGGTCGATAGGGATTACCTTTGAAGCAGGGGATGAAGATGTTCATGAATTTATCAAATTTGTAAAAGAGAAGCATCAGGAAATCTAAAGGTGCTTCGCAAGGGCTTGTTTGGTTTCCAGGACATTGGTAAATACCCTACAAAAGGGAGTAACAATTATTTCCCAGTGCATTTACAACATTTCACCTATACTTGATTTGACTACCTACTTTTTGAACACGGAAATCGAGAATATTGCAAAATATCTGTGGGTCCCACTGATGCATTTCGCTTATCCACACCGTTCATCCATTATGCCAGCTGAATTTATGGCATGAGCCAAAAAATGAGGCATATCCAAAGCTCCAGTGGACCACGCCACAGAAAAAAGTAAATCATACACTTACTGTTAAAAACTTAAGGGCAACTGTTTCTTTTGGTGTGGGCCACTTGAGTATTGGATTTACGTGATTTTTTGACTCATATCTCAAAATGTTGTGGTAAAACGGATGGACGGAACAGATATGTCATATACATTACCGTGAGGTTTAAAATTTTTAACTAGCACTCTTGAACCAGTTTCCGAGGCAAGAATTCTCAAAAATTTCCAAACGGGTGAAACTGTCATAATTAGTCATTTACCAGATATTTGCACTTGCACTGAAAAATCAAACAGGCCCTAAACAGAAGTTTCCAAGAGGATGGAGGGAATTGTTGAGCCTGGAAAGTTTTGTAAATTATGACGCTGACAGCTGCAACACTGGCAAGAAGGGCAAGTGACTATGAACAGGTTGTCAATGAAGATTCTATGTTGGAATATCAAGGGGTTGAGAAGTCGGGACAAGAGAATACAGGTGAAAGAGGTATGTAAAAAATATAAAATTCAGATTCTGTTGATACAAGAGACCAAGATGGGGGCTTTTGATGATGGAATTCTAGGGTTAGTAAAAAACAAGGTCTGGTTAGCACTGGATGCTGAAGGATCAGCAGGGGGTATGGTGGTTGCTTGGAATAAAGATCTCTGGAGAATGGAAGACTCATACACAGGATCCTTCTCGATATCGATAATACTCAGGGAGGCATCATCTCAGTTTAAATGGTTATTTACATCCGTGTATGGGTTGTGTCCCGACTAGAAGAGACTTGTTTTGGGTTGAACTGAATCAGGTTAGATCAATTTTTGACCTTCATCGCTGCGTCAGGGGAGACTTCAACATCATAAAGATTGTTCACGAGAAGCATAAGGGGCTTTGAGGATTGGGTTAGGCATTCCGATTGTTTGCTGGGGGGGGATATATATTTTGGCTAACTGGGTGGATAAATTCCCCCTAGTTAAATTGCGGGGTTTGCCGAGAACATGCTCATATCATCGCCCTATTCTCTTGGAAGTGGAGGAAAGTTGGGGGACCAAACCATTCTGCTTTGAGTTGGCATTGCTAGAGGTGGAAAACTTCAAGGAGATGGTTCGATCTTGGTGGTAGTCTTTCGAGGTATCCAATACGGCTGGTTTCATGCTAGCCCAAAAAATTAAACTTCTCAAATCTAAATTCTCCATTTGGAAGGACTTCTTTAGTAAACGATTTGAAAGGGCCAAAAGCATTACACGTGAGATTAATGAGCTGGATATCAAAGAAGAAGGTTTTGGTTTGTCTAAGGAAGAGCGGAATAGGCGTTTCAGCTTATCAACGGAGTATTCCAAGTTTCTCAAAGGAGAAATCATGTGGAAGTAGAGATTAAGAGCCTTATGGCTAAAGGAAGGCGATTCGAATACGTCCTTTTTCTACGGTAAGGTAAAGGCAAAGTGAAGGTCGGGAGAGGCCTTTGCTGGATAATTTACCCTTTTGACGGATTTCGGAAGTGGAAAAGGAAGCCTACGTCGGAAGAAGAGATCAAGTGTGCTATCGAGACCCTGGGCAGAGACAAGGTGTGGGGTCCCAATGGCTTCACATAGCCCTTTTTTTTACTTTTTTTTTTTTTTTTTTTGGGGGGGGGTGGAATCAACGAGAGGGGCAAGCTTGCTAAGGGGATGGGAGCTACTTTCATAATCTTAATCCCTAAGAGAGACGGAGCAGAGTCATTGTCAAACTTTCGGCTTATCAGTCTTATTGGAAAACCCTACAAAACATTGGGTAAGGTGCTTGCTAACAGGTTCAGATTGGTGCTTCCCTTGGTCTAGTAGAGAATTAGGGTACGTTTGTAGCAAATAGACATATTCTGGATAGTGCACTTCTTGCTCACCAGTGGATTGATTCAAAACACAAGGAAGGAACCAAGGGAGTGGTATGTACTCACGAGTCTATTGATTCAAACACACAAGGAGTGAACCAAGGGATTGGTTTGTAAGCTAGAGTTAGAAAAGGCGTACGATCACGTGGAATGGAAGTTCTTGGAATACATGTTGAGCAGGATTAGCTGTGGCAACAAATGGATTAAGTGGATGGAGGAGTGTGTATCATTGGCATCCTTCTTCGTGTTGGTCAATGGATCCCCAAAAGGTTTTTCAAAGGATCGAGGGGTTTAAGGCAAGGGGACTCGCTTTCCCCATTCTCGTTCATCGTGGTCATGGAAGCCTTGGGTGGGTGATATGCTCGTTAATAGCCAAAAGGTGGGCCTTCTTTTAGATTTTAGTGGGTCAAGGAATGGGGCTAGAATCACCCATCTACAATTTGTGAATGATACATTATTGTTCTCAGATGCCGACGAAGCCATGGTAGATAACTTAAGAAAGATTTTGGGTTGCTTTGAAGAAGTTTCGGGGTCGAAGATTAATATTTAGTAAAGCGAGATGCTTGGCATCGATCTATCTAGTAGTCCCTTGGAGTTAGAATTCCCATCTTTGGCTCTCTCTCCCTCAAAGGATATATCCATGGCTGGTTGCTTCTCTGCCATTGAGGGAGGTGGGGTTTGGTGTTCGCCATGTCGTTGGTCTTTATATGACGATGAGTTGGAGTATTTCACAAGGCTAATGGCGTAGCTTCACCATATCCTCCCATCTTCGAGCTCCCTGGATCGATTAGTGTCAAGCCTTTTATCAGAAGATCCGGTCTTCAAGGAATTTGAGTAGGGGCGATTATTTTCATGCCTTTGGTTTTATGGGGCTCCCCCAAAGGTGGCATCTTTCGCTTGGTTAGTGGGCTAGAAGCGTATTCTTACTGTTGATAACCTTCAGAAGAGAGTTATGATTCTTCACAATGTTGGCCTTCTGTGTATGAGAGATGCCGAGTCAATCGACCATTTTTTCATTGCAACTAGGCTCATCAAGTGGGTCTCAGTTGCTCAAATCTTTCTTTAGATTGGGTGATGCCCTCTTTAGTAGATCACTTGTTCAAGATGTGGCATGATGTACAACTATCTAAGGATAGTCGGATGATCCTTTGGCAATTGTCTTTGCTAGCGGTACTTTGGAATATTTGAGGGGAGCATAACTCTTGATGTTTTTGCAACAAGCGGGGCCCTTGGGAAAAATCTATTTGGAAAATCAAGAGGGATGCAAATGCAATAGAATGGATCTATGGTTCTTGTAATGTGGATGTTTCAATTGCGCATTCAATTTTGGATGTTAATTAGTCTTTTGATGTATTGTTTGCTAGCTTGTAATTCTCCAAGCATTTTTTTAATAAATTTAATGCATTATCCTTCAAGAAAAAAAACAAAAAAGAATAGACAGCTTCAACTCTTGGAGGGCCCAAGGCATCAACTTTTAAAGCTTAAGATGGGAGTGTAGAATCGGTTTGGCTACAGTAGATGCAGTTATTTGGGACTAGCTAAGGAGCTTAAGATTGTTATTCTAGAAACCAATTGGGGTTTCAAACTTAAGTAAATTAGGATTCTCTAGTTTGGTTTAAAAGAGATCTTGCTTGGGCTTGGAAGATTACTCATGTTGTTATGTGGATGGATAACAAGGAGGATTGGAGGCGAGCACATTGCGCTGAAGAGTTAGGTAGTTGAAAAGGAACTATCGGATTGTTTTATCACCCCTTGGGGAGGCTACCATGGAGGGTTTACTGGTTTGGAAGGAGGTGCCTGATTTGACATGAAGGGATTGGTTCCTTACTAGTTGTCTTCTTTATAAAATTTTATAAAGTCTTATTCACTTGGAAACTGCCATTTATGAGCATGCTCCATCCATGATTGAATCAATGATATGGGTTGCCTACCCATGGACCTGCAATTAGGATGTTTCTAATGACCAAGGACCAGGGTATTTTGGAACTCTCTCCCGTTCCTTATGAAAAGGCATCGCCCGATTTTTCACCTACCACTTCATTTTGTTCCTCGTGCGTAAAGGTCTCTAAGCCAAATCTCTTCCTACACATTGTAAAAATCCTGTCGTTTCTTCCACCCAATCTATAGTATCAGACAACCTTCGAGACATTGTTTTGTAATGCAAAATCAAACTTTCAAAATTTCTTGTGGAGTTTAAAGTCTAGTTGGTTTGTGATGTCAGTGTTGTGGTTTGGTTTAATTTCAATCCAAGACCTTTGTGGAGGCTCTTGTAAGCTGGATGAGCTCTACTAGTTGTAACAGGGACGATCAAAAGATGATCAATTTGTCTTTTGGATGTGTTTGGATTCATTGTCTTGAATTAAATTGGATGCGTCTCTATGAATGAAATTGTAATTATTAGTTTACTAGATAGGGAAGATGGAAGGCCCAAGCCACTATGGTTTGGTCCCTCTAGATATCTTCTTATTTATTTATTTGGCAAAACTTGCATTTGGTGCTAGATCCCTAGTGGTGATTGGGTATTTGTCTTCATGAGAATTGGTAAGATGGTTCATCGGAAGAGAGATTGAAGAGGACATTTGTGGGAATGTACTTTTGGAGTTTTATGTGATGTCGCATACCAATCAAATTGAAGGGAACTTTTATAGGATAGCTATAAGAACATCCATGCTTTATGGAACAAAATGTTGGGTAATTTAAGGAACAAAATGTTCATAAAATGAGCATAGTTGAAATGAGGATGTTGAGATGGATGAGGGTAATGACATGGAAGGATAGGAATAAATGCATTTTAGGGAACCTAGGAGTAGCATCAATATAGGTAATAAGATCAGGGAAAGTAGACTTACATGGTTTGACCATGTGCAACTGCCACTGATTAGGAGTGAGATTAATGCAAAGGCATTTTCACACCACGCTCGAGTGGGGTGGCCCGTGTGAAGCAGGAGCACACTCGGGGTGGGCGGCCTATGTGAGGTGGGACCTATGTGAAATGGGGCCCACTGGGGGGGGGGGTCGGCCAAGGAACTGACTTGGGCTATGAGATAAAGGGATTGATTTGCCACACTCTATCAGTTTGAGCTTTTACAGTAAGTGGTTAGTTGTCCCGCGTTAAAAGTAGTATCAGAGCAGGAGGTCTTATGTTCAAGATTCCTCACTGTGAGTGATTAATGTAGGGGCATTATCATACCGGGCTCAAGTAGGGTGGCCTATTCTACTTAGAAAAAACTCTATGGTTTACTCCTTCAATCTTCACGCGATGTGAAGACAATTTCCAAGTGATTTGGAAAGAGGATTGGTGTGAAGACTTTCTTCAACAATGGAAGTGCGAAGCTTCCATCTATCATCCGTAGTTTCATCTTTCTCCATCAAAGGTACTTCTTCAAGTTCTCATCTTCCCTCCTTTCCTAACCTCCAAAACCCATCAAAAATCCTTCTCCATTCTTCCCCTTGACCTTCCCCACTAAAACCCTACCATTGGAACCCCAAACCTTAGCCCACAAGACCCACACGTGTGACCATGTGAAGCCCCATAGCTGGCTCTACGGATCTTCCTTCTTCCCTTTTGATTCCCTCTTGTTCTCACATTAAAACCCCTTTATCCTAACCCTAAATCCCCAATTGTTCAAGTTTTCCCAAATTTCCCAAACCCTAGATTCCCAATTTCTTAATTGACCATAAATCCCCAAACCTCCAAGCATCCAAATCCCTAGTTCCCTTCTATTAAAACCTAAAGCCTCAAATCCCTTTGCCAATTAAGTCATCTAAACCCTAATTTCATCTTCTTCCCAAATTCCTTGAACCCTAGGTTAGCCCAGTGTTCGTAATATCTATACTATCGGCTAATATATCGGTCGATAATATCGTTATCGCATGTAAGTGATACGAAACCCCCAAAAAGCACTCAATTTTTTATTTTTATTTTTTAAAATGGATTCTTTGTATCGTGCGATATATCGCAAGATATCGCACGATTTTCGTCGATATTGTCACGATTTTCCTCGATATTGTCAGGATATCATGCATTATTTGTAGATTTTATGACAAACATTTCGACGATAAAAAATGCTGGAGATGCCGAGGTTCCATAACTATCGAAAAATTGAGAAATTTTTTTTTTTTTTAAATGAAAATATTTGAATCGATGTGAGAGGGGGTTTCAGTACCTATAGAGAAGAAGATTGCGTAATCGGACCAAGAATTTGGTGGGCCACTCCATCGATTGACAGCGGTGTGTGTAAGTGCAATTTCCTTATTCTCTTTTTGTGAATGGATAAAGATTCAACTGGCAATGCAATTTTTGGCAAGAAATCCACAAGATTTGGGGTTCCGGAAGGACCGGAACCCTCTTTCTTCGAAAATGCCGTCGGAAACGGTGAAATTTTAGGGATTTTGGGGTTCCGGAAGTACCGAAACCCTCTTTCTTCGAAAATGGCTTCGGCCGGTCTTTGTGAGAGAGAAATCCGATCCCTTTTAACAGGGAGTTAGCATGTATGTGGTTTGTCCACACCATCCGGTCTTTTTAAATGGTAGATCTGATACTCTTTAACAGGGCTTTTGGGCCCATCGTGAATGTATCTAGTTTATCCACGCTGTTCATCCGTTTTTCCAGCTTGGTTAAAGGGTTGAGCCCAAAACTGAAGCATATCAAAACCTCAAATGGACCATATCATAGGAAACAGTGGGAATAATGATTTTCACCGTTAAAACCTTTGTAGGGCCCATAATGATGTTTATTTGTCATCCAACTGTTCATAAGACCACAATAACATGGATGAAGGGAAAACACAAATATAAGCTTATCCAGAACTTCTGTGGCCCTCAGGAATTTTTCAACAGTGGAAGTTCAATTCACACTGTTTTCCGTGGTGTGGTCCATTTGAGCTTTGGAGCTTTGGATATGCTTTATTTTTGGTCTTAAGCCCTAAAATTATATTATAAAATGGATGGAAGGAGTGGATAAAATATATAAATCACGGTGGACCCCATAGAGTTTACTCAGTCCACGAGTTATATCGGACACGGATTTGATGCGGTACGCAAGTTACACCCGACGCGGATTCGATGTGGAAGCCTTTCGCAGGAATTTCCGCGCTGGAAACCTATGTGGGGCCAGACTTAATGTTTGTGAGAAATCCATACTGTCCATCCGTTTTATGAGATCATTTTACTGTATTAAACCAAAAGTGAGTAGGATCCAAGACTCAAGTGGTCCGTACTAAAGGAAAATGTGGTTAGGGAAATTCCTACTGTTGAAACCTCCTTGGGGTTGACACTGATGTTTACACTCCATCCATACCGTTCATAATGTCATTCCTACTGGGATTTACTGAAAACACAAATATTAGCATATTCAAAACTTCTGTGGCCCCATGAATATTTCAATTGTGGATGTTCAATCCTAACATTTTCGACCCACTTGGGTATTGGATTCGGCACGTTTTTGGCATCATGTCCTAAAATGAACTCACAAAACGGATGGAAGGAGTGGATTTCTCACAAACATCACAGTGGGCCCACCTAGGTTCCTAATGAGGAACTTCATGCAAAAGGCTTTGGCAGGAAATGTTCTAGTTACGGCTGTGGGCGTGGATCCACCGAGGTGGATGAGACTTTGATTGTGGGGCTCACAGTGATATATGTGTCTTAAATCTACACCGTCCAACAGTTTTGAAAGATCATTTTAAGCTATGATCCCAAAAACAAAGCAATCCAAATCTTACACGGGTCATTCTACAAGAAACATTAGTGGTTGAATTCCTACCATTAAGAACTTTATGGGGGCCACTGGAATGTTTATTTGTCATCTAACTTGTTAATAAGATCACAAAGATCTGGATGAAGAGACCAAAAAAAAATACAAGATCGATCTAAAACTTTTGTGGCCCACATGAAGTTTTTAATGGTCGATTACCATTGTTTCATGTATTATGGTCTACCTAGGATTTGGATCTACTTCATATTTTGAATCATTGCCTAAAATGTGCTTCCAATAGGTATGGATGGTGTGGATGTAACCACATACATCACAGTGGCCCCCACAATCAGGGGTCTCACCCACCTCGGTGGAATGATTTAACGAGGATTGTGTATTGACAACGTCAGTAGCGAGGTGGCTACTGACACTGCTCTGTGGGCCCCGCACGATATGTGTGTGTTTTATCCAAGCCGTCCATCTATTTTTCCAAATCATTATAGAGGATGAGCCTAAAAATAAGGGAGATACAAATATCGAGTGGACCACACCACAAGAAAATAATGGTCACTGAATGCCCACCATTAAAAAGACTCTCTATGGCTTACTATAATGTTTATTTGGCATACAACCTGTTGATTACGTCATGCACACTTGAATGAAGAGAAAACATAAATATCAACACAATATTGTTGATTTGTAGAGCAACTGTAATATTCCCAGCCTCGTCGAGATGAAGACGATGATTACGAGCCACTGTGCAACTCTATATGGGTCTAGGCCACAACTAGTCCCCATCATTGATATGTATATTTCTCAATTTTTACCTCTTTTTTTTTTTTCTAATGAATTGGTTGTGTTTTCATATATGACTTTGATACATTTATAAATGTCATACATTCAATTTAAATATTGTTGTATTAGTTCAGTTAAACATCGTATAGCTTAGGACCCTATACAAAGGAAATTTATTATGTGCACTTTTTTTTTGAGATGTTATGATTTAAAAGTGTGTATTAAGGTCTTTTAACAGTTCTTGAAGTTTCATTGAAAAATTCAACCATTTTCCCAATGTTTCCCTAAGTTTTCCAAAAAGGGCGATAAATTATGCGATACAAACGATATATCCCATTCGATAACTGATACATATCTGTATCCTAAGGGTGCAATACATAGCGCGATACGATATTTCGAACACTAGGTTAGCCTACATCCTAATTGAGCAAACCCTAGATAGTAATAGTTCTTCACTTTTGAAGTAAATTCATTCTTATTCTATTTGGGTGTTCTTACATCCATTAGATCCTTTTTTTTTTTGGTATTTGATGATCATGCATTATGTAGTTTGTTAAATGTGGCCTAAACTATTTGTAGTTTCATGCTAGATTCTTAAGATACTTGATAGTTTGGCATGATTTGTGATTAGTTAATTTAATTTGTTGATTGATCTCGCTCAACCAATTAGCCACATTCATATATTCTGCATCAAAAGTGGTATCAGAGTGGGAGGTTTCATGTTCGAGACTTCTCACCGAGGGTGATTAATGCAGGGGCATTTTCACACCGGGCTTGAGTGGGGTGGCCTGTGTGAAGTGGGAGTACACTCGGGGTGGGTGGCCCATGTGAGGTTGGACCTATGTGAAGTGGTGCGCACAAGGGGGGTTCGGCCGAGGGCCTGACTCGGGCTGTGAGATAAGGGGATTGATTCGCTGCGCTCTATCAATTTGCACTTTTAAAGCAAGTGGTTAGTTTTCCTGCATCAAAAGGCAGTGACATTTTCACATCGAGCTCGAGTGGTGTGGCCTATTCGAAGCGGGGGCACACTCGGGGTGGGCAGCCCGTGTGAGGCAGGTGGCTCGTGTGAGGCGGGACCCATGTGAAGTGGGGCCCACGAGGGGGGTTCGGCCGAGGGCTTGACCTAGGCTATAAGATAAAGGGATTGATTCGCCACGCTTTATCAGTTCGAGCTTTTAGAGCAAGTGGTTAGCTGTCCCGCGTTAAAGTTGGTTCAAGTTGAAGGCTCGAAAAGGGAATGGTAAGGCCCAAAAGGATGTGGGTGGAGGTAGGAAGGATGATCTTATGGTTTAACTTAGGATATTGTCATTGTTAGAGTGGCATGGCAAAACATGATTTGTATAGCTGACCCAAATTAGTTGGGATAAGGTTTAGCTGATAATGGTTCGTGGCAGCGCACCGACCTGGCACATACGTTCCTGATCAAGACCTTTCATCAGGAGAGGCTCACATTTGGGGAAGTTAGGGCAGTCCACTCACTAGGTGGGCCATATGTGTAACCATTGTTTCAAATAGCACCCGTAGCGTACGCTATGTAGCGTAACGTAGCCGTAGCGCTACATAGCGTCCTAAATAGCGTAAGCTACAAGGGTCGTAGTGTACGCTATAGCTACGTAGCGCGTGACGTCCGTAGTGTAAGCTACAATGTATTTTTTTTACTATTTTAGTTTTATTATTATTTTTTCACATTTTCTTTGTTTCTAATGTTGAGGAATGTGACACTTATATTGTACTTGATACTTTTAACCTATGGGATTTTTATTTCTTTTCATAATTGTGACTTGTGATTTCAATTAGACATTATTAATTAAAGTGGTTTGCTTAGAAAGTTGTTGATGTGATAATTATTTGATTTTGCTTATGTATGTGGATTGGCTTTTGATAAATGATAGCTAATAACTTTTTTGAACATGCTTATAATTGATAAAATGAATCATCTTTAAGGCATTTTTATATTTCCCCCCCTTTTTTTCATTATTTATTATATTTGTCCTATTTTTAAATTAAAAAATAGAAATATCGTGTAGCTTACGCTACACGCTATGTATTTACGCTACACGCTATAGAGGGCTGAGAGCTACGCATCACGCTACCGCTATTTAAAACACTGTGTGTAACTGTTTGCCATTTTTTCTTGGTTAACCATTTCTATAATACATGTGTATCTACTTGACGACTGGACTGTCTTGATTTCTTTGTTGGCCATGACATGTTTGTTGTGCCCCCACCTAATGAATGGCCCAGATCTTGTGGGGCATGTTCAGTGTGTGTCTCATCTGATGAATGTTCTAGACCTTGCACCAGTGTGCGACGTCGGCATATCCCAGATCTTGCACCCAAACTGGGGTCAGACTTAAAATGGTAGATTGGCAAAAGTTTTATGATCAACTGCACACTGGACAGCAACCTTCTTTGTTAACCTAGGCTGTGGAACTGGCCATGCCAGCGGCCGAGATAGAATCAAGTCTAATTAAGGGGAGAAATGTTGGTCCGAATTAAATGCATGTCCATTTCTCTCAAACAGCTATTACTCAAATTGTATGAATTAGAGAAATATTTTACAAAAAAGGAAACGCTTCGAGGGTTTTGAAGTAGATGTTTCTTCCACGTAATTGTCTATTTAAAAGATTTTGTGTTTTGTTCTGTTGATGAAATAACTTAGCACATTTTCTGAACTCCAAAATAACTTAGTAAGATGAAAGCATGTCACCGTATGTTGGTTTTTTCTCATAGTGTTTTGAGGTCAACTCTATCTTGTATGATTTTTTATGGATTAACCACGACTTTAGGGGCCTAATCCTCAAGGCAGTATGATTACAAGACTGACAAATATTAAACTTTTTCTTTTAGACAGTGCATGTTGTGGCTTTGATACCATTCTACACTAGGATGTTATTCTAAATTACACCAGGATATGTATAATATAAAGATCGCAAACCTTTGTCACAAAGATAATAATAATAATATCATTAAAAATGGCAAAATGATACTTACAAACAGACTGGCTGTCATCTCTTTTTTGAGCAAACTCAGAATATTTTATACTTGACATAATTGAAGTTATCAAAGATGTTAATCTACAAAGGCCTTATGTGATCAAATATTTAGAAAAAGTCAAACGAGGTCAAGGCAATAATTATATGAAAAAAGGAATCAAAATTAATGAAGCATTTTATACACAATCTACCTGAAAGAATTAAAAAGAAATAATCAAACACCAATCACTCTCAAAGATTTAAAAAGAACTTAATGAAACAAAATTAGAAGTTAAACAACTAAAACAAAATAACATCCTGGTGTAGAATGGTGTTAGAGCCATGGCATGTACTGTCCACCTGTACGTTTTAGATTAGCCTTACATCCTTCCATGTCTGTGGTTGGAATTGAAGAGCATGAAGCTCTTGCCAGGAGTCATGAGCAATTTATTCTAGTATTGTGAAGAATTCTTTTATTATAAGAAATTTAATTTCAACATCACAATCAAATGTTTCTATAACTGATTCAAGTTCATGGTTTTCGAATGGCTTAGCTGGGACTGCTTTAAAAGTCCATGTCTCAGGGAGTCTTAACTTCACTCTGGTTTATCATTTTAGAAACAATTAAATTGTTCTTCATATTAGTTTAAAGAGTGTTGTTAACCCCTTGATGTTGGAAGTTACCGCATGAGGAATAACTGTGTTCATTACTTTATAGTAGATCCTATATGTAAGAGATAAATTTTCAGTCCCTAGATCTATCTTTACCCGTTCTGTTTGAATATTTAATGTTAAAATTATAAGGATTCATGGGTCAGTTAGGAGACGGAGAAATCAGCCAAGCAACTAAAGAACACAGGTCCCTTTTTCAAACTAGCCACAACTAAGGAGTCAGAAAAGCACAGATGTCGACAATCTCTCAAGTAGATCAGAATTGAATGATTTAATCCTCTTCGGTTTAAGGATTTGACCAAGACTTGTATTAATCTGAAATGGAAATAATTATATTTGTTTTAAACTGATTTATTACCTTTGAGGTAAAAAGTTGAAAATCTTCTTCTGTTGAAATTAGGGAGACAGTTCGTTCTACGGTTTTAATTAAATAGTCAGTTTAATTTATCTTTCAAAAAAAAAGAAGAGAGTCAGTTTTTAATTTGAAAAAGCCTTGCTTATATACTTTGTTTAAGGGTACCTTAGGCATTTTCTAACTTTGAATTTCTTTCTACATCATTAAAATTTATTTCTTCATAATTTATAACAAATATGGTTCTAATATAACCAGAACTAGTATTAGGACTATTAGAAGTTCTGGTGAAAGATCTCAGCCTAGCTATAAGTCATAACTCATAACTAAGGTTAAGGGGATAATCTAATTTTTGTAAAGCTTTATAATCAACTAAATCTTGATGGCCTATCAATATCAGAAAACTTCCAAAGAAAGCCCTCAATGCAATACAAGCAACAACGGGCATAAAGGAGTGAAAACTGCAACTTTAGGGGCCTAATCCTCAATGTACTATGATTATAAGAGTGATAAATATTGAACTTTATCTTTTAGACAATGCATGTCATGGGCCTCATGGCTCTGGTACCATTCTCCACCAGGATGTTATTCTAAATTAACAACAGAGGGTAAAATTCTTCATTCTACACCAGGATCTGTATAATATAAATGATCTCTGATGACGATGTTGAAATTAAATTTTCTTCTAGTAAAAGAATTCTTCTCAATACTGGAATAAGTTGCTCATCGATCCCAGCAAAAGCTTCTTGCTCTTCAATTTCACCCACAGACACAAAAAGATATAAGGCTAATATAAAACCTACAGGCTGTTGATCTTTGCCTGCCTTCTTTTTTTTCCCCTAAATATTTGATCAAATAAGACCTTCATTAATCAACATCTTTTATGCCATCAATTATGTCAAGTATAAAATGTTCTTCCTCGAAAGAACATTTATGCTCTCCTCACTTTCTGATTTATAAGCATCACAATCACATAGATATGGATTAGAACAAGCAATTTCAGAAGATTATGTTTCTTTGTCAAATTCAGAGGATGTATTGTTCATTTCATTTATAAATTTGTCAAGTCTTTTTTATCTCTTCTTGAGAGAGATCTGCATTGTTTATAATTTCATTTATCCTATTCTTGAAATTCTGCTTGAAACATTTGTTAGCATAATGCCCCCTTTGTCCACGTTTATAATAAGTTGGCATAGAATTCTTCTTCATTTTTAAGACGATTTTCTTCCAGAAGTTTTTTGGTTTTCTTTTGTTTTGTTTTGTGGTATTGTTTGTCTGCATGCCTCGTAGCTTTGGCATATTATGATCTTTGGTCATAACGAAATTAGTAACAAAAATCTCCTATCTCTCTTTTATTAATTAGTTTTTCTTTTCAAATTTAGTGTTTAATTTTTAAATCATTACATAATGATAATCCAACATAGTTTATTTTCTGAACAATTTTCCCATAGGACAACCTATCATAAATAATAGTTACTCCATTTCTTAAATGGGTCTGAACTCTTTCAACAAAGAGAGTAGGAAGACCATAAATAAAATTTTCTTTCCAAATTTTTTGATTTGCCTGTTGAAGCATACATTCTCTGTTTTTTCTTTTTCTTTTTCTTTTACTTTTTTGAGCAATTAGAACAAAATTTATTGCAAAAGAGGCCAAAGCCAAAATATACAAAAAAGCAAAATTGTACATCCACCCAAAGGGCCTTTAAAGCTCTACCCAACTGGCCGGAAACCAATTTACGATCTTCATGGCAACTGCCCATTCTATTACATGAAATTTAGCTTTGGAAAACACTTCCTCAACTCGATCCAACCGATTCCTAAAAGTTCTATTATTTCTTTACAACCATAAGAACCATAGTCCTGCCAATAGAGCAAGGTGCCCACCCAAAGTCTGATAAGGTGGGATATCTTAGGTTTATTAACCGTTGTCTTACCTTTTTGTAAAGGTCGTCTACTTTTTGCACAAAATGGTGTATAATATTAGTTAAAAGAGTGTAACTCGTGTCATACATAGGGTTTACTTTAAAGTCTATAAGAGGTTTTTCATTTGGTCCTTGCTCAACAACTTAGTTTATAGACTCTTGTTGAGGAGTGAGATAATTATCCCATCATCCTCTCGATTGTCATGAGAAAGAAGAAACCATCATTTTGACTATAGCATTTTCATTGTTGCTTCTAATTTTATAGGCATCCAAATACATTAGTGTTTTAAATAGTGTCGCTACATAGCTTTAGTGTAGCCTACATGCTACATAGTGTCGTAGTGTACAAAAGTAACGTTTTTGCCGTATAGTGCATGCAACAGGGTGACAACGTGGTGTGATCGCTTACTTTGGGTCCCAAAACCTCGGTTTTTTTTTTTCTTCGAGAGGTCGAAGGTGTAATCGCTTACTCCAGGGGACTCGATTGAATGTTGCATCAAGGATTTTTAGGAGGGCTCCTGACAATAGTTGGAGATATAAGAGTCGCAGGGGGATGCTGAGGAAGAAGACTTTGAATTGTCATTGGCGTGTTTGGAGGATCCAGATCAATTTGAGCTTGCGGTTCTCCTTCCAAGGAATGCTCCTCAAGGCAACAATTTACTCGATCCTTTGGAGGTCACCCCTCTATGTGCAGCTAAAGTGGCGGTTGAGTCTATTGCAATCAGTCAGGATGCTTCAAAGGAGGTATCGATGATCTAGAATGTCAATGTTGGGGTACACGAACTTTCAGAGGAATAGGTAACTTGGTCCAAAGATATACTCTAGAGGGTGGGGCGAATGATTGGCCTCTTCTACGGGACTTAGAATGAGGATGTTAGCGCATTCCTTCAATTTGTTGAAAGTAGGTGGAGGCAGTTTTGTTAGAACCAGGAAATTGTTAAGCGAAGGAAATCACCCAAGGGGTGGAGGGAATTGTTAAGCCTCGAATGTTTGTTTAAGTATGAGTATGCAGGAAAGGCAGGTGGTGCTACAAGGGAAAGAGGGGCGAGGTTAGTTGCTTAATGTTAGTTCTTAGCTAGAACATCAAAGGTCTGGGGAGTAGGGAGAAAAAGGCCCAGGTTAGAAAATGGTGCAGAAAACTCAAGGCAAAAGTTATGTCTCTAGGAAACTAAGATGCAAAATCTTGATAGATGCACATTAGATTCAATTTTGGGAATAAGAAATAAGGATTGGATAGCGTTGGATTCTTCAGGTTCAGTATGTGGTATACTGGTTGCTTGGAAAACAAATGTTTGGTGCAGAGAGGTTAATTTTGTTGACAACTATTCCATCTCAATGGTTCCCAAGGATATTTCATTTGGCTTCAGATGGGTGTTTTTAGGGGTTTATGGACCCGATCTAGCAGGCCTTAGAGATTGGTTGTGGGATATCCACTGTCAGAGAAAGGTGGGGGTTTCCTTAATGCTTCGGGGGTGACTTTAACATCATCCGGTTCACATATAAAAAATCACCAAGAGGTTGAGTGTCATGTAGTATGCGTGATGTTGCTGATTGGGTTAGTAGGAATGAGCTTGCAGATTTACTTATGGAGAGCCAAATTTACATGGTGGAACGGGCAAGAGCATGTTGTTTTAGCACATCTAGACAAATTTCTAGTTTCCAGTGACTGGTTCGAGAAGTTTTCGCTAGTCCATCAGAGAGGTCATCCAAGAATAGTCTCAGATCACCCGCCCAATCAGCTTGGAGGTTGTGACGGCAATTGGGGTCCAAAACCTTTTAGGTTTGAACTTGCTTGGTTAGAAGTGGAAGGCTTTGACAAGTTAATAGCTAATTGGTCGGGATCCTTCTTGATGAAGGTTTTGCTACAGGGTTCAGACTTGGACATAAGTTAAAAATGCTAAATGATAAACTCAAGGCCTGGAAAAAGAGATTCTTGGAGCTCGGGATTCAAATCTTGATACGTTGGCTCAAGAGATTCATGAGCTTGATTTGAAAGAGGAAGGCGGTGAACTGTTGGCTGAAGATATAATTAGGCACAATCAGTGTATAAAATATCGGTGATATTATTGAAATATCGCCGATAATATCGGTATCGCCGGCTATGTGATACCGAAAACCCCCTTTTTTCGATTCGCTCCCAAAAATTGCCGGATTATCAGTATCTTCCAAAAAATCGTGATATGGCACTATTCCCACCTACCACGAGTGGGAACTGTAGCCAACAACCCCCCTTTGTCGATAAAAGAGGTAGTTGTTGGCGATAACATGTAAAAAAAATCCAAAAAATACCTGCTTGGCGCTCGGATATGGAGGAAGACGCCGATTGACAGCCTTGCGTGCAGATCTACAATTTTCGGTAAGATTCAACCCCGAACATTTACTTTTTTCCGTCGAAAAATCGGTGGGAAGGAGAGGGATTTTGAAATTTTGAGAGATTTTAGGATTTTGGGGATCGGGCGGGCGTAATTTGATTCGTACGTGGTGCCGTACGCTATTAACGTAGCGATTACGTTCTGTTGGGCCCACCGAGAATGTATCTGGTCGATCCATTCCGTCCATTCGTTTTTCCATCTTATTTTAGGTGTTGAGACCAAAATTTAAGCATACCCAAAGATCGAGTGGACCATACCATTGGAAACAGTTGGAATAATGATTTCCATTGTTAAAACCTTTCTAGGGGCCACAGTGATGTTTATTTCTCATCCAACCTGTTCATAAGATCACACGGACATGGATAAAGGGAAAACACAAATATCAGCTTGATCTAAAACTTCTGTGGCCCCCAAGAAATTTTCAATGGTAGATTTCAATTCATACTGTTTACTATGGTGTGGTCCACTTGAGGTTTGGATATACTTCGTTTTAAGGCTCAGTATCTAAAATTATTTGATAAAATAGATGGACGGAGTGGATAAAATACATAAATCACGGTGGACCCCGCAGTTGAAACCCTCCTGGTTGACGTTAACTGCTCAAGTGAGCCGTACTTAAGGAAAAATGTGGTTAGAGAAATTCCAACCGTTGAAACTTTCCTGGTTCAACAGTGACGTTTAGATGCCATCTGTACTGTTAATAACGATATTACTATTTAGATAAATTGAAAACAAAAATATTGGCATGAATCAACACCTCTGTGGCCCCACGAATATTTCAACTGTGGACGTTTAATTATCACTTTTTAGGCTCATTTGAGCTTTAGATACTGTTCCTTTTTGGCATCATGTCATAAAATGAACTCACAAAATGGATGAACGGAGAGGATTTTTCACAAACATCACAAAGGCCCCACGAGATGTAACGCAGAAGGAAATCTCCGATCTGCTGACTGCACGGGGAAAGGTTTCAAGGGTGGAAATCATTATTTCCACTTGTTTCTGTGGTGTGGTCCACTTGAGAATTGTATAAGCTTCAATTTTGGGCTCAACGCCTAAAGTTATATGGAAAAACGGATGGAAGGTGTGGATAAACCACATAAATTAAAAATGGGCCCAACTTAGAGTGTACTGAGTGACTTAGTAGCTAATCCGATTTATGGATTGGCTACGGACAAAAGTGTTGAAGACACCCGGAACTACGGCTCAACTCATGCGAGACGGAGGGAGATACCTCGTTTCAACCCATGGTATCGATCCCTACGTGGGTCCAACCATGATGCATGTGTTGTATCCATACCATCCATTAATTTTGGAGAGATATTTTTATGGCATGAGAAAAAGAATGAGATAAATCTAAAGTTCAAGCGGACCCCACCGTAGAAAACAGTGGGGACAGTGACGTCTAACGTTCAAAACTTCTTAGGGGCCACTGAAGTTTTTGATGAAGCTGATATTTTTCAAAATTCAACACTGTCTATTTGATGGGTCCCCCTTAGTTTACGGGGTATGCCAAAAATCAGCCACATACGTAACTTAGGTGGGCCATACCATTTAAAATCATGCGAATATACCGCTCAAACATATAAAAGCACTTTCTGGGGCCCACCTAAGTGTTGGATGCGGCTGAAACTTGGTCTGATCGTTCATTCAAGTGGGACACTCACAATGAGTGGGCTGGATTTTCATTCCTGAATATGTAAATATGTGTATTTAGGCATGTCCTGAAGTTTCACTGAAAAATTCCACCAATTTTCCCATATTTCCCCCTTTTTCCCTGCATTTCCAGTTATTAGCGATATTATCGGCGATAACGATATTATATCTTTATCTCCGGCCAGCGAAACTTGTAGCGATACCGACAACTCGAACACTGGGCGCAATTCTCTAGCATGGTCCTATGCTAATCACCTCAAAGAAGAAGAAATTAAATGGGGGCAAAGGTCCCAGGCCTTGTGGCTCATGGAAGGGGACAAAAATACTCAGTTTTTCCATAATATAGCTAGTGCAAGAGCGAGATGCAATAGAATTAGTAGTTTGGTTTTGGAAGGGAAAAGGGTTTCAGGAAAGGATAAGGTGTGTGAAGCAATCGTCAATTTTTACAACAGCTTGCTTACAAGAGATGATAGACCAAGACCGGGTTTAGATTATTTGGACTTTCCTCTGCTATCAGCAGTGGATGTTGATTATCTTGAACAGCCGTTTCTGGAAAATGAGATTAAGGCAGCGATTGACTCTTTGGGTAGGGATAAGTCGCCAGGGCTTGATGACTTCCCTATGGATTTTTTTTTTTCAAAAATTCTGACCTATTATTAAAACTGATATAATCAAGTTCTACACTGAATTCTATGAGAGAGTTCACCTTTTTCGTGATTTGGGTGCTTCGTTCATTGCCTTAACCCCTGAGAAAGCATGCGATGAGGACCTTAATGACTTCAGGCCCATAAGCCTTATTGAAGGACCCTACAAAGTCCTTGCTAAGGCTCTCACTCATCGATTTCGGAATTCAAAATGTTTTATCAAGCATCTTCTTTGAAGACCAAGGTGCCTTCGTTCAAGGTAAACAAATTCTGGATAGTGCTCTCTCATTGCTTACGAGTGTATCGAGTCTAGACATAGAGATGGCATGCGCTGGATGGTGTGCAAGCTGGATATGGAGAAGTCATACGATTAGAAATGGAGGGATTGGGCATTCCTTGATTATATGCTGGGAAGATTGGGTTGCAACCAAAAATGGAGAGGTTGGGTGCAAGTTTGCGTCGATTCAGCGGATTTTTCAGTGTTGGTTAACGACTTCTCAAAAGGATTCTTCATATCCTCTAGGGGTGTTAGACAGGGAGATCCCCTATCTCCCTACCTTTTTGTGATTGTAGTTGAGGCTCTCAGTAAGATGTTGAAGAAAGGTAAGGTGGGTTTAATCTCAGGTTTTCAAGTCAAAGAAGCAGGGGTGAAAGTTAGCCATTTGCAGTATGTGGATGACACCTTATTATTTTGCGATGCGGTTGGTGAGGAGGTCGACAATCTTCAAAAGATTATCTCTTGCTTTGTGCTAGTTTCAGGTATGAAGATAATTTTTTTTTATTTTATTTTTAAAGTGAGATCCTTGGAGTTAGGTTGCAAGTGTTTGGCTGCAAGGCGGGATCATTCCCTTCCAAGTATCTAGGTTTACCATTGTGCATTGGGAAACCACCCAAACATCTTTGGGTTAGGGTGGTGGAGAGAATTGAAAGAACTTTGTCGGTATGGAGAAGTCGTCACTTGTCCTTGGGAGGTTGGATCACCTTCATCAAAACTGCCTTCTCTAACACGCCACTGCATTTCATATCTCTTTTCAAATGCCCGAAGTCGGTGCTAGCCAAGCTGGAAAGGCTAAGAAGGGACTTCCTTTGGAGGGTGGCAGAGAATAAGCATAAGTTTCATTTGCTCAAGTGGTTTGAGGTGTGCAAGCCACCAAGCCAGTTAAAGATGATGGGGCGGGAGTAAGAGTTTTGGAGCTGATTAATCTGGCTCTTTTGGGTAAATGGTTGTAGTGGTTTGGCATCGAAGAAGGTATGTTGTGGAGAGAGCTGGTTGTGTGCAAGTGTGAAACTTATATCGGGGGATGGAAGATAAAGAGGTCAATGTATCGCGCATCTTCGATATGCACTTGTGCAGGGGGATGGAAGATAAAGAGGTCGATTTATCGCGCATCTTCGATATGGAAAGCAGTGGAGTCAGTTGCAACCTTGTTCAATGAGTGTATCTCTTTTACGTTAGGTGATGGAACCCAAATTCGTTTTTGGGAAGATCCATGGTGCAGGGGAAGAAGACTTTGCGACGCATTCCCAAAGGTGGCCAATTTAGCTATAGAAAAGGATATCGTGGTGGCTGGGTGCTATTCCTTCTCCGACATTTCTGGAGTGTGGCTACCTCCCTGTAGAAGAGATTCGTTGGATGAGGAAATATTGGAGTAGAGTCATTGTTGGACAGTCTTCGGCTTTTCTCTCCATCTATTGGAGAAAGTGACTCTTTAGTGTGGCATGCACACACTTCCGGCTGTTTCTTCGTGCGGTCTTTCTATAGCATGCTTTATGATTCGGCATTGGCAATTGGTTCTCCCTTTCCCTCCCACTTCTTGTCCTACGGGGCATCTCTGAGAGCGGTGGCCTTTGTTTGGTTATTGGGTAGGTGAAGGGTGCTAATGGTTGACAACTTGCAGAAGAGATCCATGATCATCCCTAATATTTGTATCATGTGCATGGCTAATGTGGAATCAATAGATCACCTCTTCATCCACTGCACTTTCAGTCAATAGATCACCTCTTCATCCACTGCACTTTCACTCAAAAGGTTTGGGATTTCTTCCTAAAAATTTTTAGTATGGGTTGGGTCATGCCTAAATCGGTGGATAGCTTGCTTTGTGCTTGGTATGGAGGGGTCCCCGGTAAAGATGTCAAGGCTTTCTGGTAGCTTCTGTTCGTCGCTGTTTTGTGGGGCATTTTGGGGGAAAGGAACGGGTTTTGCTTTCATAATAGATGCGCATATGAGGAATAGGTGTTTAGGAAAATTTCCTTTTTCTTGAGAGATTGGGCCTCCAATGTTTTGGTGGCGAGATCTGCCTCCCTATTTACTTTTTCTTTTTCTTTTTTTTTCATAGCTACAGCTGCCTTGTTTTCCTGGTAGTTGCCTAATAAAAAATCTTGTTATCTCTCTCTCTCTCTCTCTCTCTCTCTCTCCCTCTCTCTCTAAGAAAAAAGGGTCCTTAGCATATGCTACAAGCTACATAGTGTGTAGTGTACAACTCTAGTTTTTATCTTAAAAAAATACCTTATATGCTGTTAATTCAAAGGTTGATGTAAAATGGTGGTGACTCATCATTCTCAATGTGGCAATGATGTAGAGCTTTCGAGACTATCCAAATAGTGGGTCAAATAATCAATGGATCACTTTTCTAATATAAGTTGAACTTTTCCAAGCAAATTTGGAATGATATGTTTGGATCTTCCTATAGCCTTTTGACATAGAAAAAGGCACATGGTGAGTCCACTATATATAAAAAAAAATAAAAATTTGATGAAAATAATATTCCTAGAAAGGTAAGATAGACCCAAACAACTCAATCACTATTCGAAATTTTGTAAAAAATGAAATATCTGAATTATTAAAGAAATATTATTCGGAAAAGTTCTTGGAATTGTTTTGACTTTTATGTAGAAAAGGCCGTTGAATTAAAAAGAGTGTCCCACCCTTAGTTATTAATTATAGGGGCTTTGGATAAAGTCTTATAATGGGTAAGATATCCAATTCCAAATAAACAAGACTTGATAAAAGAATACATAATGCTATTATTATTATTATTATTATTTTCCAAATTAGATATGAAATCAGGATTTTGACAAATCCAAATCAAAGAAGAGGATTGATATAAGACGACCCTTACTTTTCCTATTGGATATTATGAATGGAATGTGATTCCTTTTGGGCTAAAAAATGCTCTCCTTGAACTTCAAAAAATAATGAATGAAATATTTAATCCCCAAACACCATTCTTGATTGTTTATACCGACGATGTCTTAATATTCACCAGTAATATTGATTAACATTGGAAGCATCTGAACATCTTTTTAAGGGTTGTTAAACACCATGGTCTGGTTGTTTCATGAGAAAATAAAAAATAAAATGCTTTTAGTTGGAAATTTAAATTCTTGGATATAAAATACAATAGAGAATAACAACACCTGTTAATAAAGTAATATAATTTGCTGAAAAAGTTTCTAATGAAATTAAAGATAAAAACAACTTCAGAGATCCCTTGTGTGCTTGAATTATGTTTTTATTTTTATAATAATAAAAAAAACTGTCAAAGGTCGAAATCCTTTTAACTGAAAGATTAAAGAAAAATCCTCCAAAGTGGACTCATGCTGATAGAAAGTCTGCTTAAAACATTAAAGAAAAGGTAAAAAACACTGCTCTGTCTTAATATTGCCAATCTAGATAGATATAAGATAGTTTAAACTGATGTTTCAGACACTATATATGGAGGAATCCTCAAACAAAGGAATAATGAAAAGGAATAGTTAGTAAAATTTACTTCTGGTATCAAAATGAAACCTAGAACTATTTTGCAATGAAGAAATAAATTCTGTTAATTGTTTATTGTGTTATCAAATTTCAAAATGATCTTCTAAATTAAGAGTTTTTGTTAAGAACTGATTTAGAGGGCCACAAAAGATGTCCTAGAAAAGGACGTAATGAATTTAGCATCTAAACAGATTTTTGCTTGATGACAATCTATACTAGTAATTTTTTATTTTCAAATTGAGTTTATTAAAGGACAATCTAACTCTCTTCCCGACTTCCTCTATAGAGAACTTTTGCAGCTAAAGAACTATGCATCCCAAGATGCTACATAGCTTTTTAAAGCCAATGTTTTCACCCTACAAGTTGTCCCCTTCTGCAAGGAAGGCATCCCTGACTAAAGAAACCATTATTCTCCGGCTAATATTAGCTCAAATCAAGCTAATTCCAGCTCTGGCAAATTATTAGAATTGAGTCTTTATGTCTCAGGACCACACCTTTTTTATATTCTTTTTAGAACAAATTGATTTAATATATAAATGATCAATTCTAGGCAAGGTGTCCCGTATCGGTATCGGTTGGCGTAACGGTGACCTCCAAAACCGATACACGGATACTGGGCGTAATGGCGTGATATGGGGCGTAACGTCTTGATCGGCGTTAAAAAAATTTTTTTGCCAAAAAAATATGAAAAAATATGGATTAAATCCGGAATATTCTAAGCATTCCAAATATGCATTCATTTATAAATTGGAACATGGTTATGGTGGTGTAACGGTCCACTCTTTGGTGAGAAGTTGTATCGGACTGTCTGATGAATTTATGAACCAGATAACCTAAATTTGACTACAAAATTCATATATTTAATTTTCTAACTATCTACTATCAATGATAGATATATTAGAATGAATGTAATATGAAAATATCTTACATTAGGTGTTTGCAACTATTTTTGAGGAATTTCTCGAACATACCTGTGCTACACATTAACATTTTCTACTATGATTAACATATCACATGGCATGATTAAAACAGCAAAATAACCATTAAAAATTGATTTTTCGAATAAAAAAAAAAAAGAGTCAAAATTCATGCGTAAATAGAAAAAAAATATTAAATGGCACCCCAAATCTATAAAATGCACATTAATATGTTCTACTATGATTATCACATCATATGGCATGATTAAAACAGCAAAACAACCATTAAAAATTGATTTTTTGAATTTAAAAAAAAATGGTAAAAATACATGCGTAAATAGAAAAAAATAATAAAAAATATTAAATGGCACCCCAAATCTGTAAAACGCACATTAATATGTTCTACTATGATTAACACATCATATGGCATGATTAAAATAGCAAAACAATCATTAAAATTTGATTTTTCGAATTTTAAAAAAAAGGGTAAAAATACATGCGTAAATAGAAAAAAATAATAAAAAATATTAAATGGCACCCCAAATCTGTAAAATGCACATTAATATGTTCTAATATGATTAACACATCATATGGCATGATTAAAACAGTAAAACAACCATTAAAATTCGATTTTTCGAATTTTTAAAAAAAGGGTAAAAATACATGCGTAAATAGAAAAATATATTAAAAAAATATTAAATGGCACCCCAAATCTGTAAAACGCACATTAATATGTTCTACTATGATTAACACATCATATGACATGATTAAAACAGCAAAACAATCATTAAAATTTGATTTTTCGAATTTAAAAAAAAAGGGTAAAAATACATGCGTAAATAGAAAAAAAATAATAAAAAATATTAAATGGCACTCCAAATCTGTAAAATGCACATTAATATGTTCTAATATGATTAACACATCATATGGCATGATTAAAACAGTAAAACAACCATTAAAATTTGATTTTTCAATTTTTTAAAAAGGGTAAAAATACATGCGTAAATAGAAAAAATATTAAAAAAATATTAAATGGCACCCCAAATCTGCAAAATGCACATTAATATGTTCTACTATGATTAACACATCATATGGCATGATTAAAACAGCAAAACATGTTAAAAAAGTGTAAATACCTATTTTTGACAATTCGAATTTCAAAAATGGCCCCGAGCTTGATTCAACAAAAGCGGCAATACAATGCGTTTTTATCACAAAAACCCAACCAAGGTTGGTCGAATTAGCGATGAAGGGGTGAGAAGTACTTTGAAGCAAGAAATTTGAAAAAAACGAAAAAAGTAGCTTAAAATGGAAAAAAAAAATGGCCGTTTTTAACCGTTACGGTCAGCCCGCTTACGCCCGATCGATACGGGCCCGTATCGGCCGATACGAAAATGCAAAAATCGTATCGGGCCTATATGACCCTCGTGATTAGACGTATCAGTTCAGTCGTTATTACCGTTACGTATCGGCCGATACGGCCGATACGTAACCGTTTTGGCATACCTTGATTCTAGGTCTTATGTCAGAATATGTACTTCTGGGTTATCATCTTATTCCTGAAGCCCAAGGAAAATCACAATATCTTAAATAAAAAAAATAATCTAGAAGAAACCCATAGTGCCAAAATTAAGCACTATTTGAGGAATTAGTAACTGAATATGTTTATTCTGAGCTCTCAATCCATGATATTATTCCCCTTACAAAAAATGGAAGATCCTTTCAAACTCCAAAAATATTTTCATCCCTTTATGATCCTCATTATTATAATTACTGGGATCATCAAAAGACCTAGGAAATTGTCTTATTCATACAAAATAAACAACTTAATCATGGTTTATTCGATTTTCCAACTAGTTTTCCTCTCATATTCCAAATTGATTCATCTTTTAGTGGAAACCTTATGGCACTTCTTTAGCCATCCTTCTCAAAACACTGAATGAAGTGTTTGCTGTGATTATCCTTAAAATTTCTTCCGATCGAGGTTAATCTTCTTCGATTCTTTTTCAAATATGGAATTCCAGGGATCTTAAAACAGTGTTATGTTATTGTTATAGAAATCATTCCTCCATCTTTTTCTAGACTTATCTTCATTAAATGGTGGGATAAATACGATTATTACCATGTTGTATCAGCCAATAAGAATTATCTCTTACCAAAAGGGTCAGTTAGCTTAAAGCTTATTTCTAGCTGTTAAAACAACTTCGTAATCAAACCCTATCTGAAAATCAGTCTTTATTTGAAGAAGCCATTCTCAGTAAAGTTAGTCAAACTATCCTTGGAATGGACTCGACCTAAATAAAGATATATAATGAAAATGAAGATGATTGCTTCAGAATTAGTCTCTCTTCATCATCTCCAGTATCTTTCTTCTATATTGCAAGGGACATTGAAGACAAATAATGGTGGGATAAATATGATTATTAACACGTTGTATCAGCCAATAAGAATCATCTCTTACCAAGTGTGTCAGTTAGCTTAAAGCTTATTTCTAGCTCTTAAAACAACTTCGTAATCAAACCCTATCTGAAAATCATTCTATATTTGAAGAAGCCATCCTCAACTAAAGTTAGTCAAACTATCCTTGGAATGGACTCGACCTAAATAAAGATCGGCCATATAATGAAAATGAAGATGATTGCTTCAGAATTAGTCTCTCTTCTTCATCTCCAGTATCTGTCTCTTCTATGTTGCAAGGGACATTGAAGACAAATAATCGTCGGATAAATATGATTATTACCATGTTGTATCAGCCAATAAGAATCATCTCTCACCAAAAGGGTCAGTTAGCTTAAAGCTTATTTATAGATGGCCGTGGCCTAGATAGAACCAATTCTAATTTAGAGGAGAAATGTTGGTCCGAATTAAATGCATGTCCATTTCTTTCAAATATCTATTGCTCAAATGTATGAGCGCTTCGAGTGTTTTGAAGCAGATGTTTCTTCTCCGTATTTTGTCCATTAAAAAGATTTTTCATTTTCTTCAGTTGGCAAAATATTCGTTTTGTTCAGTTGATAAAATAGCTCAGTGGATTTTCCTAACTCCAAAATAACTTAATAAGATGAAAACTTGTCACTGTATATTGGTTTTTTCTCATTGTGTTTTGAGGTCAACTCTATATTGTATGATTTTTAATGGATTTCTCTGTTTCCCTCCTAAGTACTAATCAATTTTCGTTTGGATCGTTTCTTTTTCTCTGTTGCCCATGTTTTTTGAATGGATTTTCCTTTTTTTTTAATAATTAATTTTTTATTTTATTTTTTTCACGTTCACTCTAACTTAACAATGTGCCTGACTTGACCTTCTTTTCTTTGGCATGATGTTACACATGTTTGTTCCTCCAGATAAGAGTCCAGAATTTGTTCTTGTAAACAAGGAACCAGAGCCAGATCCTGAAGACCCATCCAAGCTCATATATTCCGAAGACCCACTCATTCTACACACACCCACTGGACGGTTCATAAACTTCGTAGAAGATGAGGAACATGGTGTCCGCTTATTTTGGCAGCCAAATCTTAAAGATGGGGAGGATGTGGACCCAGCGAAGGTTGAATTCCTACCACTTGGCTATGATGAGTTCTTCGGGCGATCTGTGAAAGGCGTCAAGAAGGAAAGCAAATTGGCGAGCTTCATAGCAGCTGTGGAAAGTGCGTGCCGGCCTTTCTTCGAAAGACTTGAGAAATGGACTGAAGAAAAGAAGAAAGAGAGCGAAATGAAACTCAAGTTGATAGAGCAGGAGCTAGAGTTCATTGAGGCTGAATTATGTTTGGAAGAGGCAATGGAAGACATGGAGATGGAGCTGAAGATGAAGCAGAAAGAGGAGGAGAAAAAAGCCGTGATGGATGAAAAGGCTGAGGATGCTTTGGCTTCTCTCCGTGAAGACAACATGGATTCGGATCAAGAAGAGGAAGAAGATGAGGATGAAGAGTCACCAACAAGCTTTGGCTCAGTCCTTGAAGAGGGCCGAGTAATGGGGCCGGACTCGACGAAGGATGATAAGAAGGGAAGCAAAAATGGGAAGTCTACTTTTGCTGCAACTTCAATGTCCTTTGCTTCTTGCAGCCTCGCATCGGTGGTGAGTTCTGTCCAAATATACATGGCTTTTGTAACTCCAATAACTTTCTATTTTTGAAAACCAAGTTCTGAAAACTTTAGAACTCGACATTCCCAAGACCCGCTCAAATTGAAACACAGTTGACTACTTCATTGACTTGGGTTTAGAACTCCGATGCTAGGATTTTTTCGGTATCTTTTTCAAGCTGTTGTTCTTCAAGTACTCCATTTTAGGGTTTTATAGAAAGAAATGAGTTACTTTGATTATACAACGTGAGTTCGTGAAGTTAATATTGGAGTACTCAAATCTCGTCTTAAATGCTATAGATTTTTTGCTTAGGTAATATCATGGAATTTCATGATTAATCAGTCTAATTTGGTTCATAATTTAATTATATTTCATGATATTTATGCAACCAAATGCACCCTCAGCCTTTTTTCCTCTCTCTTAGAAATTTTAATTTGGTTGTTGATCTCATCAGCTCATTGATAAGGGCGGTTGAGCTCCAAACCATTTGTTCGTCAGATTCAATTCTCGGGATGCTAGTTTAAACCGTTTATTGTTGGATTCGTAGGTCACGTCCATTCTGCAGGAATCCTTTGTATCATGGAAAAAAGGAAGAAGATCGCCTGCAGCTATCAAGCTTTCTGATTCTTGTCTTGAGATCCCTGTGGGTCCTTTGCAAACAGTGCAGTCGGTGCATTTTCCATGTCTGTTCAGGCCACATGCAACAATGAGGGTGGCACAAGAACACCGGAGCTTTCAGAAGAAAAACGGCAGGTTTTCTCAGCTGCATTCACTAGCTCAGATTTTGTCAGGTCCTGGAACTTCTGCGCAATTAAAAGCTACCTCGAGTGTGGGAAAACCGGCGCACCATCAGAAGCTGCGTACAAATCCCGAAAAGAATCAGCACAACATACTGTCCATGCACGTACCCTTAAACCCTTCAGATTATTGTACTGCTAATTTTACTTGATGCATGGGATACTCTCTAAATTTGATTTGAACTTCGAGAGTTGTAGTCTGTCCAAATCATGTTTTGTTGTGACTGATGTATTCCGTAAAATAGAAGGGTATTTTGTGGGCTTTTTTTTGGGGGTCAGAATTATAAGCATAATGATTCTTTGTTGAGGCTGTCCTTGGCTTTTGACGACAAAAGAAAAAAAAGAAGCTTGATCCAAGCCGCTGTTTCAAAGATCTTCAGGTCCATCGCTGAATGGGTGAGAGTCGACCACAGAGTTGAAGGTTATCTCCAGCATGACGTTCAGCATGATATGGCTAGAGGTGCTCTTAGTGCGAGTGGAAGAAAGATTGGGCCTCGCCCATTCGGTCTGTTCCTCTGGATCATTTCAAATTAGCTTCTGTGGCTCATTCCAAAATTAGCTTCTATGGCTGTTTGTTCTGCTACTACCAGTGGTGTGAGGAGTGGTTTGTGATTCAACTGTTTTAGTCAGTACTTGCTGTTTTTATGGTCCTTTTGTAATGAGAGATTAGGTGGAGATGGCAGCAATGTTAGCGGCAGTTCAGGTGGCCATTAGCTGCATTTTTCTGGTCGTTATCAAGAGGCATTCCTCAAAGGTAATTTCTTGGGCAATTTCTCAGGTCTGTCCATGGAGAATATCGGGAGTGGTTGGTGCTTGAATTGTCAATTTTCGTTTTTGCTTGTTAATGGAGTAGCAAATGGAAGCTGATGTGGCAAAAGTAGGTGACTTCCAAAGATTCTCCATTTCCAATAGAAGATCTTTGTGTTGGGTAGCATTTTTTTTCCACTCTTGCATGTCATTCTCGACATGCATATAATCTCTCTTTTTTTTCATTTTCTTTTTTTCTAATTTTTATTGTTGCGGGTTTCTTCCTTGCTCCCTTTTTGTTGTTGTTGTTATAGTGCTTCTAAGTCAAGGATTTTGACACGGTAGTAGAATGTCAAAAAACCATGAAACAATACTCATGTTGATAGGAAAGATCATGCTTCAATACAATACAAAACAAAAGAGCCTCATTTTAAACATTTTGGAAATTCTACTAAGAAGTAAGCCAGACTCGAGTTTCTTTCTCTTTTTGTTCTTTTTCCTCAGTCCTTGAAAAAAAAAATGGCCTTAAAAGGCTCCAAATGGAAATAAAGAGGGTTACAAAGAGTGAAATATAGAGAAAAATTTCTGCCCTGTACCTTAAGCTTCCTGTACTGTGCATTTTTTTCCCCACCAACATTACATGTACAGGACATTCGAACCATGCAATAGGTTGGCATTATGATTGATATGATATAACATGGTCAGGTTTTCCATATCCATACCATAAAATTAATAAACCAGTATACGAGTTTGGCCTGCCTTGTGAATGGAGCATCCTGATTTTGAAATAGGGTGATCTTCCTCACCTTTTAAAAGATTGGATTCTTACCCTTGTGACGTTGGTGGCCAAAAAGTGCAATAGGGTAAGCCTCTGGTATTGTGGGCCATAACCGATCATTTTTCTGTCAAAAAGGGAGGGAGAAAAGTTTGAGAATGTCGTCTGATATTGATCAAGCATGTCCTCAGCAGCAGCATTCCAGGATACACTTGTTATCAGTCTTTCGATCTCCAAAAAGTATTGTTTGTCAATTAAAACTACGTAAATTTCGGTTGGGGCTGATCTGAGTACGGTGAGAAGACATACTGGATCGCATTGCACTGTGTTTCTAATCTGACTCAAGAAAGGGGCCTGGGAATTAGAAGGGTCAATGATGGTCAATAGACGCTTGCACCTGAAATTGGTTTTGAGGCTGTTCAACTTCTCATGGGTTGTCATTGGCCTGTTTGGATACTACCTAATAAGTAATTTTTTAAAAACTTATGTTAAGTTAATAAGTTATTTTATTATTATTATTATTTTTAAACTTAAGTTAATTTGGTAAGTGTCATTGTAAAAGTAACTTTTGCAATGATAGATATTTTATCTCCAAAAAGTATTTTTTTTTCTTGCTTTTAAACTTATTATTTTTCTACTTCTCTCTCTCTCTCTCTCTCTCTCTCTCTCTCTCTCTCTCTCTCTCCATGTGATGAATGGTCTGTACCAAAGGAGGCCCCACATGATGGGCAATCAATATCAACGGAGGGCCCACATGATGGACGGTCCATATCAAAGGTTGGCCCTTTGAACCCAGATTATGGATGATCCACATCAAGGTGATCCCACATAATGGATTATCCACAACAAAGGTAGGACCCTAATGATTGGTGGCCACATCCAAAGAGGGCGTGCATGATGGACAACCCAAATTGAAGGTGGAGCCTACATGACGGATGGTCCATATCGAAGGTGGGCTCCATATAAGGGGTGGTGAAGGTGGTCCCACATGATAGAAAATAACATTGAAGGTGGGCCCCACAAAATGGATGGTCCACATCAAAGGTGGGCTCCACATGATGGGGTGGTGGACATCGAAGGTGGACCCCACATAATGGACGACCCACATCAAGGTGGGCCCAACATAATGGACGGTCCATGTCAAAGGCATCGATGATAAACAACCCACATCGAAGGTGGGCCCACGCATGATGGATGGCCTACATCAAAGGTGGGGCCTACATGTAACAACCCGTACTTTTCAGCACTCGGGTGTTACCATTGTAATTCAACTTATATTGATTCTTAAGAGGGATAGTCACACTCTTGAAAATGTACCTTAAGTATCAAATTGGGGTCGTATATCACCGGATCCACCATTCATCAGGGTCCGGCTTGAAGCCCTATCACCTGATCGTCACACTTAGACCATTGGACCGCTAATTCAACCATGGATCTTCATTAGACAAACCCTAAGATCCTTAGCGCCATTGGTAGGAATCTCCAGCCTTAAATCAAGTGATCCAACCGTTGAATTACTTGAACCATTAGGACGTCGAGGATAGGGAATTAGATGATCACTTGGAGTGGCCCACTTTTATGCTCAGTAATCCTAAACTTAAGGTATGTAGCATGAACTGTAAGTCCCACATATTGAAAATATGGATGAGTAATAATAATACAATAAAAGGTCAATGAATAACAATGTATAGGTAATAATAATAATATCATTATTACTAAAATATTTAAATAGTTTAAAATCATAGGATGAACGACCCTAATCACTTTCAGAAAGGGGCTCAAAATATGATTAAAATAAAATAAAATAATTTATAATAAAGTAACTAAAATTTATATTTTTCGGGTAGTAAAATTCACAATGGAAACATACAGACGACCCTTAGGGCCTTTTTACTGTAGATGATAAGTTTGGATGTAATCTGACCATTGGATCGAGGCAAATCCACAAATATGATTAGAATCAAGTTGTGGGGCCCACCCAAGTGTTGGATCTATAAAATATTCAGACAAGGGTCCTAGCTAGAACCCCCCTAAACAGATGAACAGTGTAGATTTCATGTAAGCACTATGTGGGCCCCACTTTTGGGCAGTTGGAGTATACAATGCAAGTGCACCCATAGTGCACCAGGCCTTAGAGACGGTCAAACTGGTTTGACCCGTGCTTCCCACAAATGGGAAGAACTCTCCCTTCTCCTGTTTTTCACCGGCGGATGGACGAATGTCTGTAGTTTTGATCGGGGCCCATTTCCATGATCTGAACCATTCATCTGGTGCGGATGCTTCTTCTGACCAAACCCCACTTAATCCCACACCTAGGAGCACATGTGCATGCACACGATTCTTAATACAAATAGGGCCTACAAGCATAGTGTTTCCAAAAACGGAAACTGTCTCCGTGTGATAGGTTGGCGATCCGTGTGAAGGGTGTCTAGCGTGATCTGGATCGTCCAAACAGACCCATCTTAACCATTCATAGCTTCACGCAGTTTAGGGTTTCCTTACAAGAAAACTAACGTCTATCCTTCCCATGGTTTTGAGAAAACCAAACAGTAGGAATCGATTCAGGCCATCCATTCCTTATCCAACAACTCTAAAGGAATTTAGGACATGATATAAGGCAGCGAGATCGAATAGCAACGAGTCTTTCTTTGGTTATCGCAGTCGCTTGAGGAAAAACTAGCCAAACCTCCTAGCTTCGAACCCACCACCCAAACGAACCCTAACCTTCAAAACCTCTTAACCAGAAGCTCCACAACACCTATTCGGACACTCCAGCATTGCTGGATTGAAGGAAGAAGCATAAGGATGATTTCCGCCATTGGAGCTGAGCTCCTTCTTCCCCGTTCAAACCGCACCAAGTTGTCTCGGGTCGGGGTGAGATTTGGACGAGTGGGAGTTGTTCTTGATGGCCATAGTTGACAGGAGGAAAGAGAAGAAAAAGAAGAAGAAAAGAGAGTGAGAGAGAAGAGAGAACGGGGGGTGGTTGCTGCACCAATCAGACTCGGTTTTCGTGTGCGAGTCAAGTCTGGCCCATTGGTGTTGTTGGACATTTAACAGATGAAAAATGAGAGAAAGAAGGAAGGAAGAAGAGATAAACATGAAGGAAAAATGAAGAAGAGAAGAAGAAGGAGAGTGGGTGCGTCACTGTACCAGTTCGAACCAAGCCAGCTCGACTCACTGAAGAGTTCGACTCGCTGGACCGAGTTTGGTCCGAGCTAGGGATGGGTCTGGTCAGATCCAGACACTATTTGGTCGTGAGAAGAAAGAAAGAGAAAGGAAAAGAGAGAAGAAACAGGAAGAGAGAGAGAGAGAGAGAGAGAGAGAGAGAGAGAGAGAGAGAGAGAGAGAGAGTGTGTGTGTGTGTGTGTGTGTGTGTGGTTTTGGGCCTGACTCGCTACCGAGTCTGGCCCGAGTTAGGCCGAGCTGGGTGTCCATTGTTGGATGTTCCAGCATATGAAGAGGAAGGGAGAGAGATAGGAAGATGGGGGTAGCAGTATGGATATTGAATCGACTCGATGAATTTTCACCTAGCTGTCAAGTTCTGGCAACTAAGGGGGTCATACTTTGTCCAGGGTCGATTATGGCCTGGCGTAAGTCCTCCCTTAGTTCAACAACGCATATTTCCCTACTGGAGCATGGTGACAACTGCTCATGGAGATCTAACCACACCCGGGTGACTCGCTGAGTTGGCTCGAGTTGGGATAAAATCGAGCTTGTGGGTCGAACAGAGTTGACGTAGGTGAGTCAACATTTTCTTCCCAAGCTAAACTTGTTTTGATGTGTTAATAATTGTTACTACTCTTATTATTAGGATTGTTAATATTATATATGTTTAGACATTAGTAGATTCTTTATACTAAAACTAGTTATTATAAACAAATGGCAATTATTAAATAGTAGTATTTTATTAATCATTCTTAAATATTTATTATTGATAGTGGGGATTGTACTAAATTGTATCATCATAATGATTATTATTGCTACAGTAGCTAATATTAATTATAACACTAATGTTAATAAATATTTTATAATTATTAAATTAACATTAAAATTATTCACACTAAGGTTGAAACCCTAAAAATCTAGCCCAAACATAAACTCTAGGATAAAATACTAGACCTAAGTAATCTAAACCCTATGTCAATACTTTAAACATAAATAGTGAGTTAAGTTTAGATCTAACAGTACAATTTCATAATTTATGGTAGGATTCAAATATAAGGGAGCACACATTTCCTAGTGATGATGTAGGCGGTTCAAAACATAAGGCGATGATTTCTTCCTCTTAAGCTTTCCATTTTCCCATTAGCTTAAGTGATAGTTTTTATTTTAATATTTAGTTGATAATTGATATCTTTATCTTATAATTACATGTGTTAATTTTTGAAATCGAATACTAGATTACATGCTCAATATTTATCTTGCATATTTTCTCATGCTTGTGGATTACTTGTGGATTGCTTATGGAATTTAAACTGGTACATCAATCAGTGGAAAACTCCACTTATAAATGTACAACCATACTTGGGATGTAATTTGACTGATTGTGTTTATAATGGACCTTCGATTTAGTGGTACTTAAATGATGAGTTAAATGGAATATTGATATGGGCCTAACATCCATGGGTTGTTGTGTCTAAGTGGTTGATCTTTTATCGCATAGTTTTGATATTTGCCCTATGTGGCTTAGTTTTGATATTTACCCTATGTGGCTTAGTTTTGATATTTGCCTTATTTGGCTTTGTTTTGGTATTTGCCCTACGTGGGCTCAATGTATTATTTCTGTGCAACTATGTGATGGTAAGCCCCATATACTGAACTATGATTGACCACTAGTCGATAGGCTCCCATTAAATATTCTAAGGTGGTAGCCTCATGAGCCGGGGATGGTTTTCATGAGACACTATATCCGAGTTGTCGGCCTACGCTGGGTGATGAACCCCTCGTAGTGACCTTTGAGCTTTATTAAACTGGCTAGTTGTAAATGGAATAATAACGGATTGACTAATTATGTATTCATAGTATACAGGCGTGACGGGTGACTAATTCTGGATGCTATAGCACGTGCCTAATAGGATTTAGTTTGGGTATTGTTTCGCTAGCTCCCAGAGCAACGACTATTGGCCTGCTTTCGGTGAGCTTGACAATACGCATGTATGATGTACTTTCGCTGGTGACCGGCCACATGCATGGGTTTCTCCCAAAAGCCAACTAGATGAGCATCCCTAGTTGATGTGCAGTCATGCATCCATGCATTTAATAAGACTGCATCATGTATTGTTTTGAATGCCTTTTTGTTTATAACTATGCTTACTTAATGCAGTGGTGTGTAATCTTGAGGGGAATTCACACTGAGCTAGCCACTCATTCATCGAATATATAACCGTATAGGTAGTACAGGTGACTTAAATGATATTTATGTCCAGATTGATAAAGAGCAGTGTACAATTATTAAGGATGCATGGTTGTGCTTGCCAAGAGGAGCGCGATCTTGCGGCTCAAGTTTATTTGCATCTTATTATTCTCATGTATTAAATTTTGTAATTCTTGTATTTTGTTAAGCATAGAGACATTGGTTTGTATAAGTCATTTGGGCAAATGCTCGTATAATTTGAATGTATCTCCAATTTCCTTTATGTTTGGTTTATTCTTATTCCGCTAAACTGCTCACTTTGAAAAAGAAAAAAGGAAAGAAAAAAAATATATGTGGAATTTGGCTATCCTTAAAGATTAACACTCGTATTTTTGAAAAATGAGTTGTATACTCGGGTTCTGAAAACATGGGGCATTACACTACATCATGGACATTCGATTTCAAAGGTGGCCTCCACATTATTAGTGGTGGATATTAAAGGTGGGCTCCACATGATAAATGATCCATATGAAGGTGGGCCTCACTTGAGGACTGTTTGCATCGAAGGCTTGACCCCTAATGATGAATGACCCATATCTAAGCTAGGTCCTACTTGATGAACGACCTACTTTAAAGTTGGGACCTATATGTTGGACAACCTACATCTAAGGTGGCCCCGCTTGATGGATAGCCAACATCGAAGGTGGACCTTACAAGTTGAGTGGTCCACATTGAAGATAGGCTCCATACGATGGATGGTTTACATTGTAGACAAGGCTAACATGGGCTCAATATAATGAACTATTCATATCAGAGGTTGAGCCTACATGATAGACAATGGATATCAAGGGTATACAAAAACAAACTTAAGGGACAAGTACTTATGTGATGTTGGAAATCATACATACTTTTTCTAGTTTTTGGCTGTACACCCCACCTAGGCTAACATATTGAAGAGACAAACGAAAATCTGGACTATGATCAATAAACCAAACACCAAACCCTAACCCGAGCCTAAAACCCAAATTCAAACCCTTAGAACCTCACAAACCAACCCAAAATCCCAAACCTAAAGCCCATCAGAGCTGGGTCAGCACAGGAATGCACCCATCTCTGCCAAAAACATGAAAAAGAGATCGTCGGACAAACTGGCGCACCTCACGAGGCCCACACGCTCGAGCCCGGCCCGAGCGGTAGTTTGACTACCGCTAGCGGTACTCGAACTACCTCCGCTCATGAGGCGCGTGTGTTATTCGAGCAACAGTTGGCCTAACGTCCGAAAATCTGCTTTACCCCCACTATCTGACCTTATTTACTATTTTACCAACCCCAAGAGCCAATGGGAGTGTGCCACATAGCGTTTCTCTCCCCTCAACCACTCACAACTTGCCACATCAGCTTTTATCCCTTATAAACCCCACATTTACCATAAGACCATTGAGAAGGCTATAAATAGCCATCTCCTCTTCACATTTGAAACAAAACATATCCACATCCAAGAGGGAGAGAGAGAAAGAGAGAGAGAGAGAGAGAGAGAGAGAGAGAGAGAGAGAGAGAGAGAGGGAATGAGCTCCCAAACCTCCAAGTTCTGATCTTTTAGCCACCCCCTAGCCCTACCTCTTAACCTTTTCAATCCCTGCCTAGCCCAGATTGGTCATGGTTCGGTCCATGTTTTAACTATTTAAGTTTAAGCCAAAGATCTAATCATTTTATACAAGCATTCACCATCATGACATCTATTCCCTTTTCAACCCCCTTGCTTCTCTAGATCTCTAGTGAACGTATACTCTGTGACTTGTCGTATTACGGATCCTGTCACATCAGAAATTTCTAATGACCTAGTCCACTTTTCTTTACCTTTTTTTTTTGCATAAGCATCATTTCATCCACTTTCTAGACACGCTATTGGACATATGCTCTGTGGCTTGCCGAAATCTCGGATCTTGCCGCATAAGAAATCTGCGTGTGTGCCTAGTCCTATCTCGCCCCTAACATTCATCATCCCTTGAGATTGTTTTATCACACTAAGTAGAGACCGTACATTTGTACGGGCAGAGAGGGTGCCTAACACATTCCCTCTTTGTAAACGAGCTCTCTTATCCGGAATCCTGGATTGTAGATCAGGAGTCAATTTAAGGTAGGAGAGTCTTCGGTTTCTTCAACCTTAACGCATTTCGCGGGTTCTAGCCGACTGCGGGATTCTGAGATTTATTGGCTAGTGGTGACTCCAACATCCACGAATCAGCCTAATCACCCCCACGACATTAAACTCAAAACACACCAATCAGTGTGGGCGCCGATTTCCAACGTTCACAGGCTGATAAGTATGTTCTTTACCAAACATACTTATATGTTGAAAGAGTAGAAACCACGATAATCTACTTGAGGCAATAACAACTTATGTAAAGTAACTTATGATCCAAATGCCCATTGAATTTTATGGGGTCCAAATGCACGAAGAACAAACCACTTGATGGCATTTACCTGAATAAACTAAGATCAAATATTTGGAAGAATATGGTAGCTGTTTGGAATGAATATCTTCAAACAACCAAATGGCTAGTTAGTAGGGGGCGAACTGAGGTTTTGGCTTGACAGTTGGGAGTTGTTTTAGTACCTTTGCGAAATATCTGAATACTCTTCATACTTTTCGTTTGAAGATGCTCTTCATTAAAATGGCGAATGAGATATGTCAAGAGTGTCTCATTTACTGTCATGATGTATTTAACGGTTTGTAAAGAAGTATAACAACCTTATCATCAAGAAATGAGAACTTGATGTGGTTGTTGATAATAAATGATTATCTTATAGTCAAGTTAGCTTAGAATTTAGTTAGAGAGATAGAATTGATGCTCATATTGAAAATCACTATGGCACAAATTCACTCCAATGTAGATATCCACATCTATTCGGAAGCTCCTTGCATTTAGTTATCCCTGTTTATATAGGTAGTTGTTGTTAGATATGTGCACCAATGATACACATGTTTATAGATCTTATTTATTGAATGGAACATGATACTTTTTCATTATAACTTATGTGAAGCTTATTCATTAAATATATTTACCAATTATAGGTTTTATTTATGGAATCTCTCTTGTGAGTTCATGGGAAAGAATGAAGTGAAGACAATAGCTATCATGGCTAATGGAGAGTTATGAGACTAAGGTTCTCAAGTAGTGCAAATTTCATCGCCACTGCATTTTAAGTTTGACAACCTAGGATTAGTTTTATAGTTATGATGTTTAAGGAAAAACTAATGGATGAATTGGGATGGATTAATCTTCACCATCAAATATCTTGTTGCATATGCCCTTCACCATACACGCCCATGAATATTTATTTGTTTGGACTCAATTAGACATTCGCATTGGAGGATTGCATCAAATTTGTTGATGGAGAGGCCCATGATACTCAAATTGGATTATACTTGATCGTGTGCCATCTTTGACTAATCCTTAGATTTGAGGTTATGGAAGAACTCATATAGCCCTACTGTTGTGGGCCTTAACACATTTTTTGAGGTTACATTAGTGGTTAACATATAAGTGTTAATAGGTGTAATCATTAGGATGTAGTGAAATGTTAAATGTACTAACAATGGATCCATTAGTCTTCCTAAAACTTAGTTGTAGACAAAATTTATCAATTGCACCATCCGTCGAGTGTTTTATAACTAGCCAATGGTTTTAAATGTTTTCAAAGTGTCTTAAATGTTTTTAAATGATTTTCACTACTAAATTATTTTGATCAAACTTAATAGATATTTGATAGTTTGATCTGTTAGTGGTGTACCTCTTGTAATTGCATATGATTTTAGGCCAATGAGAACACTATAGATAATAGAAGGATTTAAGTAAATTTGGACAAATGGATGATAAGATTACAAACATTTGATATCGGGATGTGGTCCACCATATGGTGGTACTCTCTGAAAACTTTGAACTCATATAAACACACCTTATCTTCAAATGGAAGATATCAAGAAAGCCTTTAAAATGGAGAATTTAGACAAATCATTTTCTATTTATGTTATTAAAACTAGAAACAGTGAACGAAGTTTGGAATTACAATTGAAAAATATCAAAGACGAGACTACTCTGATACCACTTTTGTTAGTATTTTTCGAAAGATGAAAGCGTAAACCTTTTTCAAAATTAACTTCTATCAAGTTGGGATCTACTTTTGTGATGCCCTGAAATTCTGACTCTCATGGACAACATGAGAAGCCGAGTTCCCAAAAGTTAATTTGATATGTCAGAGTATAAGTACTCTGCATATTCCATACAATTGTTATAATTCATATTTTCATGGCAATCATAGTATAATGACAGGAAAATAAATTTTATTCCATTTTAAATAACTATTCTAAGTTCCATTCACTAAAGTCTAATCAAGTACAAAAATAAAATTCAAGTCATGTCCTCTTATGATGAGACTTATTACAATTTGAATTTTAAATAAACTATCACTAAAGGAAAGCAGAAAATAAAGAACATCATGGTGAGCCACCTTAGCTTCATCGTCTGCCACCTGTCGTTATGATTTAATATACTCATCTCCTTGGAGTTCTTGTATGAGATCGTCAACTGTAAAGTCTATGATTTTTTCATAAGAAGAATGAGCTAGGATTAACCCATAACAATCACATAAATAACACCTGTATAATTCATTCAAAACATCCATATAGAATCTTCTTAATGCAATGCATGATATGGATGCTCTGATGGGGGTATCTGACTAGATGAAACATGGATGCCCACACTTTTTCCAACATAGGATCTTCATACTTATTGGTAAAAATAGGAATTCCCACGCTTTCACATAATTGCTAGCCACCAGAGATTTTAAACTCATTGGTGAGACAACGACCCCACCACTCTCATAAGCTCCCCAAAATTTAACTAATGAAACATGATCCCTACGCTTTCATTAAATAGTGTACAACTAGAGAAACAGGAATAGCAGACATTTTCTCCATTGTAATACCCAGAGGGGTTGACCCAACTCCTGGATCCTAGTGAATTCATGAATTAAGTTCAATCCTTTAGTTAATCTAATTTAACCTCCAACCAATTTAAGATGTGCACACTTTCCAAGTTGCTACTACATCCACACATTCCCAAATCTCACGGTCCACCATGCCCTAAGATGACTGTCACCCTTCACATGACACCTAATGTGGATGGACGATTACGCCTTAGTCATAATGCTACAAATGACTCAAAACCAATAATCATCCACACATGGATCCATAATAAAAAATAATCCAACCGCTTGAATTCTCCAAACCATAATAATAACCATAACAATCACATTACTTATGGATAGATGGGTTCTTGTGATGTGGTGTTCTAATCACATATATTTTCCAATACACACATCATCCTGTGAACATACTATACTCACAATCTTCCAACATATAACATCTCTACTCATTGCATAGATGCATATTCACCTCATAATCACTCTAAAGTCATATCCGAGAGTTCACACTCGCATACACAACATGGTTCTTAGAATTTTTAGTAATATATTATCATATAAAAGTCATAATAACCATTACCAAACAACATACAAATGTGTCCAAAGATAGGTTAATTCAAATACATTAAATAGGGTTCATTTGGACTAGTTTAGTTGGTGAACTGAGTTGACTCGGTGGGCTAACTCGATACAATGAGTCGACTCGCTAAGTTACATGTCCTCACATATTCCATAAGCATTCAACTTCCATTACAACATTATATAACCACAATAATTCAAGTTATGTTGTTTCCATCATTGTACAATGATCAATCATGTACCCATGTATAACATAATTTGATATTTTAACCCAAATTTAAATGATCTTCAATCCAAACAGTCTAATTCATGTAATTAACATTCAAATGCACCATCACAATAATAAATAATCACAAATTAGAATTTGAATAAAATAATCAATTCAATCAATACTTGAAAAACAACATAAATTTACATGAAGGCTAAGCTAGTGTTGAAAGAAGCTCAAAGGGATCCTTACATTCGCCATTAGATGATCTAGATGATGTGAGGATGATGATGATCACAAACCTTCGATGGCATTGAACTGGCTTCGATGTTATTGAACATGTGCTTAATGGAATTGATAAATGTGCAAAACTATTTAGCGAGTTGATCCCAAATTTCATGATAATTCCAATGTCATTAAACTGGCTTCGATGACATCGAACTAGTCTTCAATGGGATCGAAGGGGTCTTCGATGGGATCGAGAATTGCATCCATATGTCCAGCAACTAGAGCTGGGCATCGAGTCAAGTCGGACCGAGTTAGGGCTGACCTAACATGATTCAATTTTGAAATATGCCTAACCTGAACTCGACTTGACTTGGTACCGAGTCTAACATACCTGAATCGATCTAAATTTGGGTCTAGCCTAGACTAATCTGGACCAAGTCCAACCCGGTCAAAAGTACCTAGTTAGTTCGAGTTGGCACCGATTTGGATTAAGAGATGAGGGAGGGAGTGAAGAGGAAAGGAGAGAGAGATGGTGAGGGCAATGATGGTGGTGGGTGGTTGCCGGACTTGGAAGAGGAGGGAGGGAGGGAGTGGAGAGGAGAGAGAGAGAGAGAGAGAGAGAGAGAGAGAGAGAGAGAGAGAGAGAGAGGAGGGGTGGTGATGGTAGTGGGTGGTTGTCGGGCTTGGAAGAGGGATGGAGGGACTGAAGAGGAGAGAAAGAGAGGAGTAGGGTGGTGATGGTGGTAGGTGGTTGCTGGGCTTGGAAGAAGAGGAGGATGAGGAAGGGAGAGAGGGTTTATAATCGAGTCAGCGTCGGGTGCGGCGTATAGGGTTAGATGTACTTAAAAATTAGGTTATTTTATTTTATATATACTTGAATCCGATTCGAGTCGATTTTGAATTGAGTCGAGTCTAACCGGATTGGGTTTCGAGTCAAGTCAGAACTCAACTCGGTTTGAATTCAGATTAGGCGAAGCCTACCCATTCGGTTCGGGTCGAGTCGGGTCTGAACAAGTCGGACGAGACGATTTAGGCGAGTTGAGTCATCCCGTGCCCAGCTCTACCAGCAACCAAACTTGATTTTCTCTAATTTTCTGATGGGAATGAGCCTCCTTTGATGGCATCGAACACTTACTTCAATGGCATCGAAGCTGTGTTCGATGGCATAGAACTGTCAAGTTCAGCAGTTTTAGATTTCTACAATTTGTAATCTTAAATTTCTTCCTTCTTCACTTGGTTTTATTGGACCTTGGACTCTTGAAATCTTCAATCTTAGCTACTAAGGATCCAATCCTCACTTTGGTAATTCTTGAACATCAAATCCATGCTTTTAGCACCCTTTTCATAATAAGCTCTCAAAATCACCTCGCAAGACAACATTTATAAAAATATTGATTAAGTATTATCATGTTCATAAATCCAAGGTATAACAAGGGAGAAATATGCAATATTTCACACTCGAGACACCCCACAACCCGCTTTTTGCTAGTTCCGAGCAAAACATGTGAACACCTGTAATCCAGAACATCACTTATGCAACAAGATGAATGATGATTGAATGTTGACTGTATTAGAGTAGTGAACATGAGTGAGACTAAGCCAAAACAACATATCATACTCCAGAGACAGTTAAATTTGCAAGCAGAAGACTGTGATAGAGAGATCCAATATATAAACTATGATGAGTCTCCAGAGTGTGATAACATTACCAGGTTAAATAATTACAAGTACCATCCTAAAATATACCAAATGTGTAAGGTCCTCTAGTCAATATCCCAGAAAGCCCCGTCGATCAGGACACGTCTCACAGGAAGCCGTCAGAAGACAACCAATACAAGTAGGCATCGTAGTCATTGCAAAGGTCTAGCTCCGCCTCAGAAGCAGCGTCGCCATTTGAAATCAGACAATATCTGGTGGGTGTTCGAAACACCATCCCATAACGTGGGAGTGAGTATCTAATTCAGTAGAACAATAAAGCATAGGTTAACATGTTATCTATACAGTCAAGCAGTAATGATAAAGCAGTAAAATCAAACACTCCTAGCTACTCTTATTAATGCAAGTATGGATGCAGGTATGATGGATGCCCTCACTGACATACTCCCTCATGCAACACCATCTCACGCTCACGGCATGCTTTCATCCCACAGTACTCCACATCTTCCAGGCACATGCAATGCATGATGAGCATGATTACCGAGTTTTTAATTAGTCCATTTCAAACAGCAGGATTGGGAAACTAAGGTACCTCCCTTGTATCATTCCCAAACATGATCTATTTTAGGGTCGTCAGTCTTAGTTAATATCAGACGATGGTGTGTTTTATAGGTCACTGCAGAGGCTGCTAGGGCTGTTACGCACAAAGGTTACACCACTCCCCCATCACCCCTTAAACGATTCATCACAATACAGAAACAGGCCTAGTTCATACTCTATATATCGCGGCGAACCCTAAGGCGCATTGCAATTTCAGAGTATGCTCGAGGTCACTACAAATGGCTGCCAGGGCTGTTACACACAAAGGTTGCATCGGTCCCCCATCACCTTATCAATGTAGGCTGACAACACGAATATAGTGTCTCATACCACCATAATCGGCTCACGAGTTTGGTTGCTCACTGGTCACTATGGGGAGGCACGTGGCCCCAGCGTAGGCCGACAGCTCGACCACAGTGTCCCATACCACCATGCCTGGCTCATGAGTCTTAGTGGAATGAGGTACCATGGTTAACGGGATTCTCACTGGTAAGTTTGGTACCCTAGGTTCAAGCATTAGCGACCGAACATGGTGAACATATATAAGACACACGGGTTACTTGATGTGCTAGGCTAGCTCGAGCACACAACAAGTTGAGCGATATGAAGCACAGAAGCACTTCGTGTGGCCAACCATTATCGCCAACCGAAGTACGACACGGGTTCGCCAAACACATCATATGTGGTGAGATGAATCTTAACCACGATTCCAAGTTTAGTACCGGATGTCTGGACTATGGACACAGTCCCAAGCTTAATCAATTCTCAACCATAACATGTGAAGTAAAGCATGATAAACCAAGTAATTCAAGCACACTAGCAAGCATGTCATAAAGCATATTATAAAGCATGTTATGAAATAAGTTACAAAGCATGTTAAAAAGCATGTTATAGAGCACTATACAAATAAGGATACAAACACATATATTTCATAAGTGAGTGGTTAGAGTAAACAACCACGTGGAGGGTATCATACGTGACTCTAAGGTAGTTGAGAACCCCATCTCAGCACCTACCTAAGGCACTAACACCTAAGCACTTACACCCACAAGCAATTTCACAAACACTTAGAGTGCACTATTATAACATACATGACGTATGTTAGTAATATATGTATTAGGGCTGTCCTTTCTCCAAACTAGTATTTTATCTGTATATATCATATTCACATAGCAATAATCATGACAATTACATCTCCAAATTTATACGTATGCGGTATTTTCTAGAATACACAATTTCAACATACATAGTGTATACAAGGAAACATGTATTATGGCGATTCCTTTCGCCAAACAGGTATTTTATCCATATACTATATAATCATACAACAATTAATCATGGCAAACACATTTTCAAAATATGTACATATACGGTATTTCTACGTATACCTAGAGTATGTAAAATTCCATATTTTGCATCGTTAATCGAAACAGGAAACGGAAAGCACTTTGTACATGTGCAATTACATGCAGATCATGAATCTATCATTATCTGACATTGAAAGCGTTGAAAACCGTAACCTATACACCTAAAGTCCTCACCTTGCACCTTGGAATCACAACAAATCAGCAAGGTTTGAAGGGCTTCCGTATTCGGCAGTTTTATCGCCTAGAGAGTGAAACCGGTTAGCTATTTCATAACCTATAACCTTCACTCACTCAAACAGATCTAGGGTTAGGGTTTCTCACCTTAAAATAGAGTCGGCATCGCCGGGAAAGCGTCTAGGAAGAGGTGGTGCAGCCCGTGTGGTGGTCGAAAGTAGTAGGAGGAAGATTCTCCCACAAACCTCAAGCTTTCTCTCTCTTTTTCCTCTCTTTCCTTAGGGTTTTATCCCAAATTCGTATGGCTGTGAGAGGGGCTATTCTAAGGCCCTTATATAGCCTAAAAACTCTCCGGAATAGACTTATGTTCAAGGTATACTTACATTGTAAGCAAATCGGCGTTGTTCCAGCTCAAAAGAGAGTTTCTAGCGGCCCTCCTTGAGCCAAACGTCGGACTTAAGCTCACAACCCATGGATCTACGTGGGGTTATGTTTTTGTCTCGATTGGAATCCCAGATCACGCTTGGCGGACCACTTTCAGTTCAACGGTCAGTGGGCCTCGATCCGAAATTCCAAGTACATGTAAATGTTCCTGAAATTTTTCCTGATCCGAGAGTGTAATTTGGTCTGATTCTAACGGTGCTGTTTCTTAATACTAATCCATGGCGAGTGGTGCCAGATCACTATTCAAGATATTTATTTTGTAAAGAAAACAGTGGTTTTCACACTCCCTCGCTCCGGACTCGAGCGAATGGCCGTGAGACATCGTCTGGACTTGATTTTCGAGATGGTTGTCAAACCCAGTAAGGCGGTCCTAGTTCCTTAACTTCGTGTTAATCGGACTCCCGATGTGCGGTCCAAACCTGATACAGAGTTTCGAGATGCTCCCAAGAGCAGTCGGGTAGTGAGTTTGATCCGAGATTTTAGGGTAACCTAGCGTCAATGATTCTACAAGTTTTGGGTCTTGCAGATCGTATTTAAAGCGATTCTAGCGGATTTCGTAGCTAATCTAATTTAGCACTTGGTTACTTTGTCTCATTTCTAAAGGATTTAGTCCTATAAGATTTACTCATGCGAGGTGGTGCCTAGGCCTTTGTAGTTTGTGTATAAAGTGATCCAATTTATACTACTTAGCTAGTTTAAGATAGTGTCTAGGGTGTAAGTACTTAGGAAAATTGAAAGAACAAGGTGGTGAAGGGTGAGATTTGTGAAGGAAATGGGTTCAAAAGCAGTTTTAGACTTTGAGATTGAGTTCTGATTGGTTAATAAGGTATTAGGATCGACCCATTGCCTAAGGACGTCGAATCCCAGGTTGGCAAAAATCCGGGATGTAATAATCTACCCCCCTTAAAACAAAATTTCATCCCCGAAATTGCCTAAGGGTAATAAGGAAAGATTTCTATTATTTCATTTGCCTAAGACTTATTGATTTCGAGTTCCTACGCGTGGTAGGGTATATACTAGCCTAGTTCATTTTAGTCTACCCCCCTTAAAACATATTTCTTTATCTATTTCTCATACCCTAATGGTTTGCTATAGTTTATTTCTTTACTTATCTGTAGTCTTGACGACAATTCCCACCAAATTAGAGTAAGATAGTTGTCTTCATTGTTTGACCAGCACGGAGAGACGATTGTAGTGGGCTTGATCCCGATACATCGATCATCTACCGAGCTAAGGTAGAAGGCTCATCGTATCCCTTCTGAATCCTAGTGGATCCTGGTCTTCTGCTCGTCAGTAGTGAGTCTGTTGGTAGTCGCACAGGATTGAGAATTGGGTCAAGCCGCGGATGTTTCGTAGTTATATATTTCAGTAACTCTATGGTACGATCACTCTAAAGACACAGGGAATGTCCATCATTAAAAGGTTCAAATGTCCTATTTCTTGGGTTGCCCATTGGTCTAAGAGAGTCCTTGTTATTATCTATGTCCAAGGAAATGGTGAATCAAATCTTACTAGATCATCCTAAAGCGGTTTCTCATAGTAGAACTTGCTAGGGCTTCTATAATATTCGTATTCAACGAGCACAGTTTCGATCTTGGGCTAGTGGGGTAGTGTCCACCACGCTTCCGCTGCGCCACCCAGATCAAAGAGGTGTAATAGGTGACCTAACTAGAATGGGCTCATAATGTTCTACCCCCCTTAAAACTTAATTTTCACCCTTAAGGCTAAAGATTTATGTCCTGCTCCGTATATCGGAACAAGATGTAATTTAGGACCTATCCTTGACATGAAATGGGATGCGATCTCCCACTACGTTGGTCTTCTTTTCATCGATGATGTGTATTATGGCATTGGTACCTATGTGTATCTAAAGGAGCTAAAAATAATGGATAATGTGGTTGATTTCAGGGGCAGGTGTGAGTTTGAGGCCAGATGCCTAAGTCTACCAAAGGAGGACTATCATCAAGGTCCCGACCTACCTTATGTACTCATGTCAAGCCTAACAGGCAGGCTATCTTTCTACGTTCATATGCACAATATGTATGTCATTACGACATGTGATTTGGGACCTAATTCCTAACTGTCTGTTGCTCACTTGGGAAATTCCTTAGCCTAAAAGGAAAAATCTCTATTGGCTATATATTCTTACACTTCTCAAAGATAAAGTTATAAACTTTTGGTTGTAAGTGGTCGAGCCAACACGGAAGGAAAGTTGTGTAGTGGGTCTGAGTCGGATACATGGACCTTCTGCCTAGCTAGGACAGAAAATTGTCGTATCAGTTCTTAATCCTAGTTGATCCCAACCTTCTGCTTGATCAGAGTATAGAGTCAATTGGTCACTACCGGGATTGAGAATGGCATGGTTGGTAGGAGGGTAGGAGGGGATTAAAATTAACGGTATATGCTTTAGAAAATGAGCCTGGTGTGGGAAAGTGTGAGATGGGAGTTCTAAATCCCAGGATGATGAATTTCTAAGTGAAATTTTAAAGGAAATCTCGGAATTTACTTTTAATTGCGTACATTCTAAACATGGTATCGGAAAACATGGGATATACCCAATCCAAGGACAATACCTTACACATACATTTATTATTTCTTTTTACAATTTCATCCACCTAATCTCACTTAATGTAATTGGCCGAACGGGCCCAAAAGGGTGAAAAGGGGCTGGAGTTGCTGACTCTTCACGAGTTTGGGTATCAATAGGGTTTGTAGAGGCCCAATAGTCAGGGAATGAAGATGGAAAAAGGGAGAAGTGAATGGGTTGAGAGGTATGTACATTTTTGGGATGAAATGGAGGATGTGGGGGCTGAAACGAAAGAGAAATGGAGAGGGATGAAGGTAAGGATTGTTGTGAATAATGGAGAGGGGTGGATTTTGACGGAAAATGGGAAATGGGACGATTGAAGTGACAGTTTTGGAGAGAAATCAGTAAGAAGAAAGAAAAAGGAGAGCTTGGGGGTGGGATTTGTGAAGGAGGTAGGGATTTGGGAAAGTTTTGAGGGACGGCCCATGCATCAGGGGGGTCCCACAGCCCCCAAACACACTCAACCCGACCGGCCCGCCCGGCGGGGCCAGAAACCTGGCGAGGCCTCGCTGACCAACTCTCTGATTTTTGAACTAGACTCCAAAAAAGTATGGGGCCCACCCTGGTTTTCTCTGGAAGTGCTCCGTTTGGCCCCCGGACCCCAATTTGCTCAATTTCAGCTAGTTTAGGGAAAATCGGACGTATCTTACAATCCGGAATGAGTTATCTAACGTAAAATATATGAATTTGGGGTAGAACGAGCTAATGAAGCCAACCAACCTGCTATGCCTGGTTGCGCAACCCAGAATTGTGAAAAAACCCTCCAATTGATGGTCGTTTCCCCATTTCAATTTCGTTTTACTAAAAATAGTAGTTTTAGTTTGATTATTCTTCATCTGTTGGGCTTTAGGAGTTATGCTCATTGTGAAAAGAGCTTAGAATATTTAGGAGAATGTTTTGGTGAAGCCAAATAGGACACTTATTATTTTTGGCCAAAAACCTTGCGCACTAGTAGACATCACAACCTTATATAGTAAGTCGCGAATTCTAGGAGTTTTAGTTGTAGTTTGTTTCTGATTTCTTTCTCATTACTTGGTATTCCTATTTAAAGGGTTGTGAACTCATTTTTAATTATTCATTAATCAATTTCAAATTTATTTTTACTTTCTGCTTTCTTTTCTCGTAGACTCGAGAAGTCTCTGTGAGGAGTCCAGAGAAGCTCCGAGGATTCAGAATAGTTAACATCATCACTCTATTTTCAACGGTTGGGGTGAGGTGGATGGTAATCTAGAATTATCTATAGACAGCCTAGGAATATTTTAAGGTCGACCCGTGCGACCATGATTGAATACAGACTCGATTTCGGCGTTCGTTTTCAGCGAACTAGCCGTTGGACGGAACAGGGATGCCTAAGACTGTTTCTACATTCCGTTGCTCCCTCCTGAGTCAGAGTGCGTCAGAGTGCATCGTGTGACCATAACCCAGGTCTGGTTTAATCCAAATCATGCTCTGATACCATCTGTAACATCCCGAAAATCGAGAGTCGAGTAGTAACTCAACTCTCGAGTTCCAGAACATCACTTATGCAACAAGATGAATGATGATTGAATGTTGACTGTATTAGAGTAGTGAACATGAGTGAGATTAAGCCAAAACAACATATCATACTCCAGAGACAGTTAAATTTGCAAGCGGAAGACTGTGATAGAGAGATCCAATATATAAACTATGATGAGTCTCCAGAGTGTGATAACATTACTAGGTTAAATAATTACAAGTACCATCCTAAAATATACCAAATATGTAAGGTCCTCTAGTCAATATCCCAGAAAGCCCCGTCGATCAGGACACGGCTCACAGGAAGCCGTCAGAAGACAACCAATACAAGCAGGCATTGTAGTCATTGCAAAGGTCCCTCCGCCTTAGAACTAGCGTTGCCATTTGAAATCAGACAATGTCTGGTGGGTGTTCGAAACACCATCCCGTAACGTGGGAGTGAGTAGCTAACTCAGTGGAACAATAAAGCACAGGTTAACATGTTATCAATACAGTCAAGCAGTAATGATAAAGCAATAAAATCAAACACTCCTAACTACTCTTATTAATGCAAGTATGGATGTAGGTATGATGGATGCCCTCACTGACATATTCTCTCATGCGACACCATCTCACGCTAGCGGCATGCTTTCATCCCACAGTGCTCCACATCTTCCAGGCACATGCAATGCATGATGAGCATGATTACCGAGTTTTTAATTAGTTCATTTCAAACAGCAGGATTGGGAAACTAAGGTACCTCCCTTGTATCATTCCCAAACATGATCTATTCTAGGGTCGTCAGTCTTAGTTAATATCAGACGATGGTGTGTTTTATAGGTCACTGCAGAGGCTGCCAGGGCTGTTACGCACAAAGGTTATACCACTCCCCCATCACCCCTTAAACGATTCATCACAATACAGAAACAGGCCTAGTTCATACTCTATATATCACGGCGAACCCTAAGGCGCACTGCGATTTCAGAGTATGCTCGAGGTCACTACAAAGGGCTGCCAGGGCTGTTACGCACAAAGGTTGCACCGCTCCCCCATCACCTTATCAATGTAGGCCGACAACACGAATATAGTGTCCCATACCACCATAATCGGCTCAGGAGTTTGGTTGCTCACTGGTCACTACGGGGAGGCACGTGGCCCCAGCGTAGGCCGACAGCTCGACCACGGTGTCCCATACCACCATGCCCAGCTCATGAGTCTTAGCGGATCGAGGTACCATGGTTAACGGGATTCTCACTGGTAAGTTTGGTACCCTAGGTTCAAGCATTAGCGACCGAACATGGTGAACATACATAAGACACACGGGTTACTTGACGTGCTCGGCTAGCTCGAGCGCACAACAAGTTGAGCGATATGAAGGGCAGAAGCACTTCATGTGGCCAACCACTATCGCCAACCGAAGTACGACACGGGCTCGCCAAACACATCATGTGTGGCGAGATGAATCTCAACCACGATTCCAAGTCTGTGCACGGATGTCTGGACTATGGACATAGTCCCAAGCTCAATCAATTCTCAACCATAACATGTGAAGTAAAGCATGATAAACCAAGTAATTCAAGCACACTAGCAAGCATGTCATAAAGCATATTATAAAGCATGTTATGAAACAAGTTATAAAGCATGTTAAAAAGTATGTTATAGAGCACTATACAAATAGGGATACAAACACATATATTTCATAAGTGAGTGGTTAGAGTAAATAACCATGTGGAGGGTATCATACGTGACTCTAAGGTAGTTGAGAACCCCATCTCAGCACCTACCTAAGGCTCTAACACCTAAGCACTTACACCCACAAGCAATTTCACAAACACTTGAGTGCACTATTACAACATACATGACGTATGTTAGTAATATATGTATTAGGGCTGTCCTTTCTCTGAACTAGTATTTTATCCGTATATATCATATTCACACAGCAATAATCATGACAATTACATCTCCAAATTTATTCGTATGCGTTATTTTCTAGAATACACAATTTCAACATACATAGTGTATACAAGAAAACATGTATTACGGCGATTCCTTTCGCCAAACAAGTATTTTATCCATATACTATATAATCATACAAAAATTAATCATGGCAAACACATTTTCAAAATGTGTACGTATACGGTATTTCTACGTATACCTAGAGTATGTAAAATTCCATATTTTGCATCGTTAATCGAAACAGGAAATGGAAAGCACTTTGTACATGTGTAATTACATGCAGATCATGAATTTATCATTATCTGACATTGAAAGCATTGAAAATCGTAACCTATACACCTAAAGTCCTCACCTTGCACCTTGGAATCACAACAAATCAAGAAGTTTGAAGGGCTTCCGTATTCGACCATTTTATCGCTAGAGAATGAAACCGGTTAGCTATTTCATAACCTATAACCTTCACTCACCCAAAAAGATCTTGGGTTAGGGTTTCTCACCTTAAAATGGAGTCGGCATCGCAGGGAAAGCGTCTAGGAAGAGGTGGTGCAGCCCGTGTGGTGGTCGAAAGCAGTAGGAGGAAGATTCTCCCACAAACCTTAAGCTTTCTCTCTATTTTTCGTCTCTTTCCTTAAGGTTTTATCCCAAATTCGTATGGCTGTGAGAGAGGCTGTTCTAAGGCCATTATATAGCCTAAAAACTCTCCGGAATAGACTTATATTCAAGGTATACTTACATTGTAAGCAAATTGGCGTTGTTCCAGCTCAAAAGAGGGTTTCTGGCGGCCCTCCTTGAGCCAAACGTCGGACTTAAGCTTACAACCCATGGATCTACGTGGGGTTATGTTTTTGTCTTGATCAAAATCCCAGATCACGCGTGGCGGACCACTTTCAGTTCAACGGTCAGTGGGCCTCGATCCGAAATTCCAAGTACATGTAAATGTTCCTGAATTTTTTCCTGATCCATGGGTGTAATTTGGTCTAATTCTAATGGTCTGGTTGCTTAATACTGATCCGCAAGCGAGTGGTGCCAGATCACTATTCAAGATATTTATTTTGTAAAGAAAATAGTAATTTTCACACTCCCTCGCTCCGGACTCGAGCAAATGGCCGTGGGACATCGTCTGGACTTGATTTCTGAGATGGTTGTCAAGCCCAGTGAGGCGGTCCTACTTCCTTAACTTCGTGTTAATCGGACTCCCGATGTGTAGTCCAGACCTGATACGGAGTTTCGAGATGCTCCCGAGAGAAGTCGGGTAATGAGTTTGATCCAAGATTTTAGGGTAACCTAGCGTTAATGATTCTACAAGTTTTGGGTCTTGCAGATCGTATTTAAAACGATTCTAGCGGATTTCGTAGCTAATCTAATTTAGCACTTGGTTACTTTGTCTCATTTCTAAAGGATTTAGTCCTATAAAATTTCTATCTGAGGTGGTACCTAGGCCTTTGTAGTTTGTGTATAAAGTGATCCAATTTATACTACTTAGCTAGTTTAAGATAGTGTCTAGGGTGCAAGTACTTAGGAAAATTGAAAGAACAAGGTGGTGAAGGGTGGGATTTGTGAAGGAAATGGGTTCAAAAGCAGTTTTAGACTTTGGGATTGAGTTCTGATTGGTTAATAAGGTATTAGGATCAACCCATTGCCTAAGGATGTCTAATCCCAGGTTGGCAAAAATCAGGGATGTTACAACACCAATTCCTAAAATCTCAAATTTTAACTCTCCCATAGATAGTAATCTTCTGTACAAACTTAATACATGTGAGTAGTACTCGAAGTCATGAGAATAAAACATGAATATTCTAAGTTCTAATATCTGTAGAAAATAAATGAACTAAGTCCTCATTCATCACCCTAATCAATCGAAGAAGTGTAAACATTAAGTTTCTAGCGTGCTAAGTATCTCTAACTTATAATTCCATGAAATTAAATTACCTTTCATAATGTCAGCCATGTTCATTATCTTAAAGTGGACAACTCAATACAAGTATTGATTCTGATCTTATCCCCCTTTTCACTTATTTTTCAGCTTTTGATTTTATATTGATTTCTTGTACCCATTTTCATTCTTTTATTCTTTCTTTGTATGAATTTTTCATTGAATCACATATACTAGGCAGCTAATTTCAATCTCACTATTTTCTGGCTGGTTCATTTTCTTTTTATAATAATTTTTAGTTAGATAATGATCTCTAGACTTGGTTCCTAATACTTTTAAGAAATTCTCATGTTAACACAAGAAAGTAAGCAACCTCACAAATTATAGGTTAGATGTGAATTGTGAGCTAGCCTCAATTGATGTTTACAATTTTCTACTAATCAACTAATAAGGAAAACTTAGTTAAAAGTCTACCAACCAAATAGACTCTAGATTTCCAAAGTTTATTTTATATCTCATCATAATACTTAACATACATCCAAATTACACAGAAATTCACTTTATAATAGAGTTTTGAAACAAAAAATTTTAAAATTTTTGGCTAAAACATTAGAAAAAATACTGATTAGATCCATCTAATCTCACCCCCAACCTAAAATTTATATTGTCCCCAATGTAAGAAGTATGCAACAGCTTAATCATGAGATAAAGATAATAAAAGAGGAATGAGTTAGAATGATAGTACCTGAGAAGGAAGAATGCATCAATATTTAAAGTCTTTAATATTCTAAAGGGGTCAACCAAAAACTTAAACAATACTAAAAATAAACTAATACTAGTCCTAAATCCTAAGAAAGCAATAAATCTAACTACACCTCCATCAAACTAGGAGGTTAATCCTGATACACAAGATCAATCAGAGGTATGGACATAGCCTCTGAATGAAAATTCTCAACGAATGGCTTAAGTCGATGTCCATTTACTTTAAAAAATATTACTATTCATTGGATTTTCAATCTCAACAGCCCCATGAGGATAAATCGTTTTAACAATAAAGGGGCCGGTCCAACAAGATCTAAATTTTTCCTTAAATAAATGATGTTTAGAATTATACAGGAAGACTTTTTGATGTGACTCGAATGTTTTTCGAAGGATTTTCCTATCAGGGAACTCCTTCATCATGTCCTCATAAATTCTGAAACTCTCGTATGCATCATTCTGGATCTCTTCAAGTTCATTAAGTTGTAATTTGCAGCGAGCTTGTATTATCTAAGTTAAAATTGGAAATTTTGATTGCCTAATAAGCCTTATGTTCTAGCTCTACAGGCAAATGACAAGCTTTCCCATAGACGAGTCTAAAGGAAGACATTCTAATAGGGGTTTTATATGTGGTATGGTAAACCAATAGTGCATTGGTTAATCGAATGGACCAATCTTTACGATCGGGGTTTACCATTTTCTCCAAAATCTGCTTAATTTTCTTATTAGAAATCTTAACTTGACCACTTGTCTGCGGGTGATAGGGAATACTCACTTTGTATGATATGATGTATTTTTTCATTAATGTCACGAATGGCCTATTACAAAAGTGGGTTCCACCATCACTGATAATGACTTGAGGAGTTTCGAACCAAGAAATGATGTTTTTTAAGGAATTTAATGACCACGTGATGGTCATTATTTTGACACGCGATCGCTTTGACCCATTTTGTAATATAATCTAATGCAAGCAATATATAAAGATTTCCAAATGATTGAGGGAATGGTGTAACGTCTCAGAAAAATCTGTACAAAGACCTGAGTACCATCTCATGCAGAAATCACTCAAGACCAAATCCTTTAGAAATTAGACGAAATTAACTAAGTGCTAAACTAGATTAGCTGTGAAATTCGCTTGAACCACTTTAAATACGAACTGCAAGACTCAAAACTTGTAGAATCCTTAACGCTACATTACCCTATAATCTAGAATCAATCTTAAAACTTAGTTGCTCGCGGGAGCATGTTGAAACTTCATATCGGACCTGGACCGCGCGTCAAAAGTCTGATTACTGCGAAACCAAGCGGTTAGGACTACCTTACTGGGCTTGGCAACCACCCGGGAAATCAACTCCTAATAGTATCCAGAAACGCACAACTTGAGCCCCGAGCGAAGTGTGTGAGAAACGCGAATATCTTTAGAAATTGAACTAAGATTTAAGTGATTTGGGCCATTCGCTTGCGGGCTAACTCTAAGGATTCTGACCGTCAGAATCTGACCCAAATACACCCTCGGATTAGGGAAATTTTCTAGCATAGGTCAGTGTACTTGTGGCCCTGATCGGGTGCCGACGACCGTTGAACTGAAACTGGCCCGCCACGGTCGATCTGTAAATTCGATCGGACCGAAAACTTAACTTGACCTAGATCCAATGCCAGGACGCTTAAGTCCGACCGCACGCAGAAAAGGGGCCTCCAGAAGTGCTCTGTTGAGCCGAAACAGATGAGTTTTGGCTATAACCTAAGTATATCATGGCCCTGGGGCCATTGAGCTCACGTTTGAGCCTACATAAGGGTCTTAAACCCTCTCTCTCCCTTCACATACGAATTTGCAAACCCTAGAGAGAGAAGAGAGAGAAAAGAGAAGGAAAGAGAGAGAAAGAGAGAGAGAGAGAGAGTGTGGGAGATTGTTCTCGGGACTCAATCTCGTCGTTTCACGTACTTAACTATCACCTCTGTATCACTATTCAGGCGATTCCGATCCTGTTTTTAGGTAAGAAAACCTAACCCTAATCTATTTTAGGATTTTAAATAGTGTAAAGGATGAAATAGTTAACCTATTTCATATTGTATGTTGTCTTTATGCTGTAGATAAAGACTCGGTATACAAAATGAGTTCGATACTTGTTTATCGGTGAAAGGTACGGACTATAAACATTTAGGTTATGGTTTTCAAGACTTTTAATGCCGGTTAATGATTTATAACTGACGTGGGTGCCATTTCACATGCTAAATGTGATGCTTGATTCGCTTTACGGATATATATGGACTATGTTGAATATAGTGTATTCCATGTATTTGTCGAATTAATTGAATGCGTGTAGAATTTGGATTCGTGTTTGACATAATTATCCATCGTAGATATAGGATCGTTGTATATGCAACAACTCCTTGGCGAAAGGATTTACCCTAATACATGTTATGGCTAATATACGTCATGTATATTGTAGTTTGTAGCCTAAGTGTTTGTAGAAATGTTTGAATGAGTATGGAATTTGTATTCATGCTTGCCATGTTTATCCGTCGTGGATACATGGTAGTTGCGTGCGTGACAACTCCTTGGTAAAAGGAGTTACCCTAATACATGTTATGGTCGACATACGTCATGTATGTCGAAGTGTGTTGTTTAAGTATTTGTAAAAATATCTGTATGAGTAAGTATTTGGTAAATTATACTTGATATGGGTGTTGAGATAAGATTCTCAACTACCTTAACTATGTGTATAAATCCCTCCATGCAACTTACATTATATCATCCGTTTTACGTATGAAATGCATATGTGTGAAATCATGTTTATGTTATATTTCATGAAATGCTCAAATGATTGATATTACTTAAAGGATTAGTTTACTGCTGAGGTGCCTATTCATATATGATTTCTTGTTATGTTTAAGTGCGGTTGGGACTATGACATAGTCAAGGCAATCGGTAACAGATTCTAATCGAGTGGCTGAGGTTGTCTCGCCACACGGGACATGTTCGATGAATCTGAGCCGTACTTTGGTTGTCGGTAGTGGTTAGGCCACACGAAGTTCTTACATATTTCATGTCGATTAACTCGAGGTGCGCTCGTACCAGTCAAGCTCGTCAAGTAACCCGATTGACTCGATGTATGTTCACCATGTATGGACGCTACTGCTTAAACTTAAGGTATCAAACTCATCAGTGGAAACCCTGCTAACCTTGGTACCTCGATCCGCTAAGACTCATGAGCCGGACATGGTGATATGGGACACCGTGGTCGAGCTGTCGGCCTACACCGGGGTGACGAGCCCACCCGTAGTGACCAGTGAGCAACCTAAGCTTGTGAGCTGGTATGGGATGCTGTATTCGAGCTGTCGTCCTACGACTAGGTGAAGAGCCATTCGTAGTGACCTCGAGCATACTCTAAGCCTACGTTGAGGCGACGAGCCTTTTCGTAGTAACTAGAGTATAAGCTGGGCATGCATCGAGGTGACGAGCCCTTTGTAGTGACATAGAACCGCAACATCGTATGAGATTTACTAGGACTGACGACCCTAGAATGGATCATTGTTTGGGAAATGATATAAGGGAGGTACCTTAGTTTCTCAATCCTGCTGTATGAAAAAGGACTAATAAGAACTTGGTAATCACGCTCATGCACCGCATTGCATGTGCCTTTGGCATTGGAGTTAAGCACTGAGGAAGTGATTGCATGCCGCGACCATGAGATGAAGTTCGCAGAGGGAGTGCAGGCGAGGGCATGCATCATTAATACATACAATTCTTGTATTAATCAGAGTACTTAGGGATGCTTAATATTACTTTATCATTACTGCTTGACTGAATTGATAACATGTTAACCTTTGCTTTATAGCTCCACTGAGTTGATCACTCACTCCTACGTTCTGGGATGGTGTTTTAAACACCAACCAGACCCTGTTGTAGTTTCAGATGATGACGTAATCTGTGATGTGGAGCCAGACTTTGATCACGATGAGGAGGCATTCTCATATATGCAGTATTCAAGTGGGTTTATATAGACCATTCTGATCGGCGAGGCTTCAGGCCTTATACTTTGTAGTGGACCACCATATTTTGACATTTTATATTTTGAAACAATACTTGTAACTATTTGACCTGGCAACACATACATACTTTGGGACCTACAGTGGTTTTTACGTTCCATGTATTTCTCTCAGTCTTCCGCTTGCGTAATTCAACTGTCCCTGGAGTATGTTTTGTTGTTTTAGCTTAATGCACTAACACAGACAACATTTAAATCATTATTATCTATGTTGCATAAGTGATGCATTTGGAACTTGGGAGTTGGGCTCCTGCTCGACCCCCGATTTTCAGGGCGTTACAAATGGTCCCAAGAAGTCGATGCTCTAGGAATCAAATACTTTAATAGTAAGAATGGGGTTCAAAGGCATTATATTTCGATGAGATTGTCCACCCAATTTTTAACAATGCTTGCAAGCTTTATAAAAATCATTAGTATCCTTGAACAAAGTAGGCCAGTAAAAGCCACTCTACAGAATTTTCGTTGTGGTCTTCTTAGCTAAAAAATGGCAACCACAAGCATGTAAATGACAGAAGAAGATTACACTTTGATGCTCGTTGTCAGGAACACATCTCTTTATGATATGATATGGGCAATACTTAAATAGATATAAATCATCCCAGATTTACTTACGCACCTTGGTGAAGAATTTCGTTTTATCTTGCTTTGTCCAATGTGTCAGCGTAATACATGTAGGAAGATAATTTGCAATGTCAGCAAACCAAGGTAGATGGGAGACTTTGAAAGGTTGTTCGTTAGGGAACATGCCGTTAATGTGGGTCATCCTAATGGAATCGGATATGACTAACCTGGAAAGATGGTCAACTACTACATCTCCACTCCTTTCTTATCGCAGATTTTTATGTTAAATACTTGGAGTAGGAGGATCCATCTTAACAAACGGGGCTTGAAATCCTTCTTAGAAATAAGGTACTTTAGCATCGAATGGTCCATGAATATTATTATCTTGGATTTGATCAAGTAGGACCTAAACTTATCTAGAGCAAAGACTATGGCTAAGATTTCCTTTTCCATAGTATAATAATTCATCTGGGCAGAATTTGGAGTTCTACTTGTGTAGTAGATTACATATGGCTTTTTCTCTTCTCTGGCTTAATACCACCCCAATAGTATAGCCTCTAGGGGAGGCTCTAGTAGGGTAGCTGTATGATTGGAGTGCTAATTAACATGCCCTTAAGCATAGAAAATGCTTTTTGGCATTCTTCAGAGCACTCGAATGTAGTATCCTTTTGAAGAAGATTATGTAAAGGACAAGATATATGACTGAAGTCTTTAATGAATCTTCTATAAAAACCTGTGTCCCAAAAAGGAACACGTGTCATTGCATATGATTTTGGGTGGAGGTAGGTTAGAGATAAGATCAATTTTAGTTTTATACACCTCTTTTTTGTTGGATGATATAATATGTCCAAGTGTTGTTCCCTTGCGAACCATGAAGTGACAATTTTTCCAATTGAGCACAAGATTCTTTTGTTCACATCTTTTAGCACATGTTTAAGATTTTCAATACAATCGCTGAAAGATGAATCAAACACAAAAAAGTCATCCATACAAACCTCTAAAAATTACCCCACCATGTCTGAAAAGATACTCAACATGCATCGCTGGAAGGTGGCGGGTGCATTACATAGCCCTAATGACATCCTTTGGTATGCGAAAGGGATATGTGAAAATTATCTTTTCTTGGTCTTTAAGGGCTACCTCTATTTGGTTATAGCCTGAATAAGCATCTAGAAAATAGTAGTAGGAATGACCAGCTAACCTTTCTAAAATTTGGTTAACAAAATGCAAAGGAAAGTGGTCTTTCCAAATGACAGTGTTTAATTTCCAATAGTCAATGCACAATTTCCAACCAATAGTGACTCTAGTTGGCATGAGTTCATTTTCCACATTGGCTACGATGGTGATCCTAGACTTCTTAGGAACCACCTGTGTTGGACTCACCCTTTGGCTATCTGATATTGGGTATATGATACCCAAATTCAACAACTTAAGCACATCGACCTTAACCACTTCCTTCACATTTGGATTTAGTCTACGTTGTGGTTGTCTAGATGTTTTCGTATTATCCTCAAGGTGAATGTGGTAAGTGCAAATTAAAGGATCAATTCCCTTGAGATCCGTAATGTTCCATCCAATGGCTCCTTTGTGTTCTTTTAGAGTAGCAATGAGCATACTCTCTTAGTCCTTATCCAAGTGGGAAGAAATCACCACCGAATATGTCTCAATTAAGTAAGCATATTTAAGATCAGTCAATAATGGTTTTAGGTCAAACTTCGATGCCTTGATACTTGATGGTAGATGCTTTGTCTCATTAAGGGGCAACTTTCAAATTGTGGCCTCCACTGGTCAATTTTAAGGAACAGTATTGCATTAAGCAAGGCATCCATCTTCATAATCATCTCATCATCCAAATAAGGGGAGTGGGCCAAACATGTCTCTAGAGCATTAGAGTCAAGAGTCAAGAGGGCTCTTTCTTCCATGAATAAATCAATCAGGTTAACTTCGTGGGCATCGTCAACTTCCTCGGGTTGTTTGAACATATTAAAGATATTAAGCTCTAATGTCATGTTCCCGAAAGTCAATTTCATAATTCCATTCCTGTAATTGATAATGGTGTTTGATGTAGCTAGGAATGGATGGCCTAAAATGATTGGAATTTGAGTGCTCGTGTCCATGATAGGTTGTGTAACCAAGTTGATAAAATCTAATGGATAGTAAAATTTGTCAACTTGGACTAACACGTCCTAGATCATTCCTCTTGGCATTTCGAACTGAACGATTAGCTAATTAAAGTGTGGTCTTGGTGGGTTTCAATTCACCTAAACCAAGCTATTCGTAGACTGAGTAAGGAATCAAATTCATGCTCGCTCCTAAGTCAAGAAGTGTGTGCTTAATCCGGTAGTCCCCGATTACGTAAGAAATGGTTGGGATACCCAAATCCTTGTATTTTTGTGGCACATCTTTCTTTAAGATGGTACTCATTTTTTTTGTTAGAAATTTTTTCTTTTGAATACTTTGCCTTCTTTTAGTCATGCAAATGTCTTTCAAGAACTTGACATATGAGGGTATTTGTTTGATGACATCCAAAAGAGAAATGCTGACCTTCACTTATTTTAGAACCTCCAAAATATCTTGAGTGTTAGATAGAAGTTTTGGTGTAATCAATCGTTGGGGGAATGGTGCAACTGGCTTGTATGTTTTTTCTGGTTCTTTCTCTTGTAGAGCAATGCTAAGTTTAACATCTCTCTTAATTTCTTCCAAATCCTTAGGCTTTTCAACCCTTGTTCGAATGGTCTTATCAATTATGTTTCCACTTCTAAGAGTAGTGATAGATTTAGCTTGCTCCATGTGATTTGAAGAGCTATGGTCACTTATTTCACATTGTTGTTTTGGGTTAGGGAGAGGTTTGCCTAGCAAGGTCCCTTTCTCCCTAACAATAAGTTGTGACTCTATTCTTTGAATAAACGATGCAAACACTCCCAAAGTTGTCTTAATGTTTTGGAATGCTTGTAATATATTCTGATTAAATTGCTCTTAATTTTACATGAATTTCTCAACCGTATTTTCTTAAGACCTCCTTTGATTGATAAGTTGAGAAATGGCCACTTGAGGTGTAACCGTTTGTCCATTCCTCCGACTGAAGTTTGGATGATTTCTCCTATCGGGATTGTATGTATTTGAGGTGGGTCCGTTGAATGGTCGTTGGTAGTTGTTTACGGCATTTGATTGTTCATGCAACAACTCTTGAAACGCAGGAATTATGGGACAATCCTATGTTAAGTGTACATTACTAGCACAAATACCGTAAAAAAATTCCATAGCCTCGTCAAGTTTGACAACTTCTACCTTCTTATGTTCGAACAAGTTTTTGGTGTCATTGCCGGGGATTACGCTGTACTTTCTAAATTGTTTTAGTATTAGAATTAGTTAATTATTAGGACTAACTTTTGTTGTGTTTTTCCTAAATTAAATTTTTTGAATTTTCTTTTAGCGACTAACTTATTTTCTGTTTTATAGCATTTAACTTAGCAATTCATCTTCGTTAATATCCTTACTTTTCTCTTTTTCAAATTTTGTAGATTCTGAATTTTTATTTTTAGGAGTAGTTTAAAATTAGAGGGATCTAGAGTATTTCATGACGAAGTGGGTACGTGACAACACTCTACATCTTTTGAGCAAAGGAGGATTAGTCGAAGGGTTGCATATCCATCACTGGATTAGACATCACATAAGATCCTATGAGTTAGTTGAGATAATAACTACAAATCAACCTCACCACCCAGCTGTGGAACTTTAAGATGAGAATGAGGTACATTAGGCTCCCTGCCTAAAACCTTACGTGATTATTTACAACCTGCGAGAGCGAGTATACCTTCCTGCATGATTTTTCCACTCAATGTAAGAAACATGGATTTTATGCCAGGAGTAATTCAATTTCTTCCTAAATTTCATGGGCTAGATTCTGAAAGACAATACTTGTACTTGAAAGAATTTGATGAGATTGTCTCTACCCTACACTTCAATAATGTTTCTGAAAATACTCTAAGATTGAAATTGTTTCCCTTCTCACTGAAAGAGAAGGCTAAGTGTTGGCTGCACTCCTTAAGGCCGCGATCCTTTGGTACTTAGGCTGAGATGACCCGGGAGTTCCTTGAAAAGTTCTTCTCGGTTCATACATAAAATAAATACCTTAAGGAGGGCGATAATGAATTTTGCCCAAAAAGAGGAAGAAACCTTATTTCAATGTTGGGAGAGATTCAAGGATCTCTTGAATTCCTGTCCACATCATGGCTACGAAACATGACGGGTAATAAGTTTTTTCTATGACGGATTGACTTAGCCCATGTGCTAGTTTGTAGAGATGATGTGTATTAACAAATTCAGAAGGAGCCTGATGATGTATGTGATTAATTTGACCAACTTGCTAAAAATGTGCAATCATAGGACACCTCCTCAAGACCCATCACTTCCAAGCCAACTCAATCAAAAGAGAAGGGAGGGATGTATGTCTTAAGAGAAGACAAGGACATGAGCGCTAGGGTGGACAATATCACAAGGAAAGTTGAGGCCATGCTTGTACCCCAAGTGCAAGTTTGTGAAGTAGTAATAATCTCGGTGAGATCGAGGTCGAACCCACATGGACTTAATGTGTTGTGGATTTATGAAGTATTTAAGAATTAGAACTATAGACTACACTAAATCTGAGAGTTGAAAAGATATTGTTGTGAATTGAAACAATCAATATAATGGAAACTAAAGCACCAAGGATTCACTTGTAGTTATCTTAATTCCATCTTACTTGATTCAATCAATACTTCTACTGTAATCGGAGTCCTAATTATCTAGTTGGGTGATAGAGCGGTTATAACATCATAAATAGATTCAAACAGATTTTGAACATTCATAGGATTTGAAAGGACGAGTTATAGATGTCTTGGGAGGAGGTGAATAGGATAATACAAAATATTTCCATATAATGAAGAATAATTAAAAAATTACTCTCAATTGTTTAGAGTATGGAAATCTTGATTACAAATTGTTCGTAGGACAACTGTCACCTAAAAGCTTTAGGTAAGATAACTTTATTTCACAACGTCAACTTTATTTCACAACATCTTTGAGATTAAAACCTTAAACTTAATAAGAAATAATCAACACAAATAAAGAAATAAAGAGATAACCAATCACTACTACTGCATTTTTCTTGTGCTTGTAAGATGGAACCTAAAGTAAAGCGCACTGTACGTAAATCTAGAGCTAGTTCATCTTCTAGATCCATCCCTCTTGGTGTACGATTGTTGTGCTCACCAGAGGATGATCCAGAACATGTGTGAGATTTCCACATAAGGAATATTATTATTGAAAAATCTGTAAATATAAACCATGTTGCTCGTTTTGGTCTTGTTGAAATTCTTTCTAAGGTTAGATGGGAAAGAATTTTACATTAGGGTGGGACGGCTTACCGGTCTATTGTGCAAGGTATGTTTGCCTCTATTTGTGATGTTTCTCTTGAGGATTTATCATTCTCTATTAAATTTGTAGAAGAGACAATCACTATTATGCCTTCCGTCATATCTGCTTTAATGGACATATACGTTATAGATGATGGAATTCCAATCGCTACAATTTTAGATAAAATGTCTAAATTTGAAAAACAATCGATTACAAGAGCATTGTGTGGTTTCAATGTTGAATAGTGATCCGGTAATGCCTTATCCTCCAACAAACTATTTCCTAAATACCACATCTTACATCTAATGTATATCCAAGAGCTGGGAATAAGACTGATCTTACTCTCATTATACCATGTCATTGTTACAGTTATTCATGTCTATTTAGCTTCTTTGATTTGTTATGTCATCATTCAATTTCGCTTGCATCCAAAGAATGGGTAGATTCCATTTGGACATCGTATGTCTAGTATTACTTTTCATTATAATATCCAAGTCTCTATGTTTAAGGCATCGAAATCCAAACTCCTTTTCAACAACTTAAATTTGAATATGATGAACCTCACTTCCCTACCGGATCAAAGGGGACAAGAAGAATCGCAGGAGGCAGCAGACACAACCATGGATGACATCTTCAATGAATTAGAAGATTCTAATGATCTAACTGATTCTGACTTTCATCCCTCTCAATTTGATGAGAGGTTATTTACATTAGAGGAAAAGGTTAAGGCTCTGCATGTATCTCAGGCTTCATTAGCCTAAACCCAACAGTCTACAATGAAGTACATGAAAAAGTACTTCCATCGCATCAACCGAAGTTTGCGACTTAATGATCCTTCGATGCCTACACTATCTTCCTCGGGGTCAGATTGAACTTGATTTGCTTACTTTCTTTAATTACGTTGGATTTGTACTAAACTTATTTGATGGTTTATTTGGATATTTTGGATGATTTGCTTGATGATATATTGTGGTTGTATGAATATTTTATACACTGTCCTATACAATGTTGTTTATCTTGATGCAATATTTTCCCTGATATACATGTTACTTGCTATTTCCAGATATTGACATTCATGTTATTTTACCCTACTTTGATATGGTTCTTAATATATCAAAGAACTTCTTCCTTTGTCAACTCATAACAAAAAGGGGGATAAAATAGTGTGTGTGGGGTGGAATGTTACATAGTGGAATGCTACATAGTGCTACATAGTAGAATGCTACGTAGTGTAATGCTTCAATTTTTTATTTTATTTTATTTTTTTTTGCACAGTAATATTGTATTTCTCAGGGGGAGCATCACAATTGTATATGAGGATTATAAGGATGATCATTACAACCTCCATAGGGCAGCTTCAAGCTTATTAATCTTGTCAATAATTCTTGTGAATGAGTGTAATCATAAATGATAGATGTATTATGTATGTTGTGTGTTTTGTTACAAAATTGACAAAATGGGAGCTTGTAAGTGTTGTTATGTTAAGCATACATAGATTGTTAAATTTTGTAAGACAAAAGCACTTCAAGGTCAAATCATAAGTATGGAATCACAAATACTCTACATGATTGAAGATCAACTCAAGATCGGCACATCTTCTTAAGAAATCGATACCTATATTCAAGACAAGATCAAGTCAAAATTCAAGACAAAGTGTCTTATATATTTACTAAAACACAGGTGGTATAACCCTAGAAAGACCTTAGGTTTAGGTACTTTAAAAAATTCATTAACTTGGGTTTAATAAGTGTTTTTGCTGTGAAATTCGGCCAGCTTATCTTCTGGTTCGGGTAGCCTATCTTCCTCGGCCAACCTAACTTCAAGCCCGAACAGAATAACAAATTCTATTGAAAATTCAGCTAGCCTAAGCTTGAAATTCGGCCAGCCTAATAAAATTCGGGTGAAATTCCAGCAATGCAAATTTTTGATTTTTGCGGGAATTCAGCTAGCAGAATTGTAATGTTCGGCCAGCAGAATTTAACCTCGGGCCAGTTGAATTTTGGATAGATCTTATCCTGCGTGATCCGATAATCGTTGGAACGAATCCGGTGGAATCCGGCCAGCCGAAGTCAGTCTTAGGCTAGCCAAAGTTCCAACCTCTTTACCTATAAATTGAGTCTTTCTCTCATTCTAAATGAAAATGAAAATTTATTATAATCCTTCTCAAGAGAGAGAGAAGCTCAACTCCTCAGTAAGCAATCTATTATTATTTTATAAATTTAATTTATAGCTTATTCAATTCCATTATCTCAAGATCTTTTTAATCTTATTCTAAGAGGGTTATCTATACTCTTCTTTGAGATCTAAAAGAATTAAATCAAGTAGTATTTGATTTTTTCATTAATAAAATCTATATAACTCTAGACTCTTTCTATCTGATTAAACGTTGCGCCATCTACGTTCAAGAAAGAAGTTCTTCTACTAAAAGCTTCTGTCACATCTTTGAATATTCATTTTGAAGATAAGTACATTTACTGTATTTCTTTTTAGGTTTTTCTGAGATAACCTGTGAAAATCTTAATAAAGGTTTTTATGAGATAGCATGTGAAAATCTCAGTAGAGGTTTTTCTGAGATAGCCTGTGAAAATCTCAGTAGGAATTTTTATTTGTGATAACGTATGAAAACTACAAAAGGGGTTTTTATTGTGATAGCCTGTGAAAATCACAATGAACTGTATCAAGTTGTTAAAGTGAAGTTGTGAAATCCTTATTATAGTGATAACCAAAATTACGAGGGTAGTAATTATGGGAGTGGAGTAGGTGTGGTTGTTTTAAGTATCAAACCACTATAACCCCTTATGCCATATGATGAATGCTTTAATCTTTTGGTGGTGGATGTTATTTATTATTTCATTCTTATGGTGAATGCTATAATTTTTTTTTTTTTTTTTAATCTTCTCTTGCTAGTTTGAAAGATTGGTTTTAAAGATATTTATGAAATAAGGTTGTCCTGCCTAATATTTTAGGTAAACGTTGTCCTATGAATCATTTAGAATCAAGGTTTCAATACTCAGGAAATTGAGATTTTTGTAATCTTTATATATTTTGCATTTATTTCAATTATTTGACATCGTCTTATTCACCCCTCCTCTAGGACATCGCTAGCTCTCATTTTCAGACCTTCTAAGGTCACCTATTTAAGGTGTTATGATCTCCCAAATCTTTAGGGAGACACCATGGTTGAGGCTGTTAAAACATGTAAGCATTCAAGGTCTTCATCACTAGAGGAGTCTCATGAATCAGATTCAGACCCCTCCGTATCATCTAATGTTGTTGTCATAACCTTGCCTTAGGATTTTACTTTGCAAGTACTATATCGACATCATGTTCATAACTCTCATAATTGGAACATTGGGTTATACTCGATTTTTTGAAATATTTACCTTTATGCAAAGGTTCAACAAATTTAACCTTTTGAGTCACAACTCTTCCCTATATTAAACTTGTGGAATTTCTTAAATTTTCTAGAAAATTCCCCTTCCTCATTCTCATCATCAATATCATTTTTAGATTTAACAATCTTTTGCTTATATGAATACTTATATGAAGTTTTAAGGACAATTAGTTTCTTTTTGCTAGAGGAGGTCTTAAAGTTTAGTTCATAAGTTTGTAGGGAACTTAAGAGTTCTTTTATGTTCAACTCGTCTATATTCATACACTCTTTTATCGAGGTTATCTTGGGAGTAAACCTTTCTGGTATGATCTAAGTGTTTTCCTACACATTAAACCTATTGGAATCCTCCCTCCTAAACCCTAAATGGAGTTGCAAATATCGTTAAGTTTAGAATAAAATTTCATGCAAGTTTCAAACTCTTCCATTTTTATATTTTCAAATTAGGTCATTAAGAGCTGAAGCTTCGATCTTTTAACTGTGCTCGTGCCCTTGTGGGTAGTTTTCAAGATGTCTTATGCTTCATTTCTCATTTTATAAGTACAAATACATTTGAATTCATTGGGGCAAATGACACAGTAAATAGCATTGAGTGCTTTGGCATCATAGGTTAACTGCACTCTCTCATCCACACTCCATCTGGATTTATCTTTAAGAGCACTAATGGTTCTACCATCAACCACGATTTGTTCCATGGGCATAGTCTATCATTGTTCAACTATAGCCCAAATCAAAGGGTCAAGGGATCTTAGAAAGACCATCATCCTAGCCTTCTAATAGGTGTAGTTAAATGCATGAAAATAAGGCGGTTGTGTGACGATACATTGGGTAGACATAATTTTAAAGCCCCTTTGGATCAACTCTAGGCGGTTATGCCCTTCAAGAGCCACCCGCTTTGATACCAATTGAAATTGCATAGGATACTCTACCATGGCGTGTACAGAAGCTTAGTGGAGCTATAAAATTATGGCTAAGTCTTATATGAAAGGTGAATAGGACCACTTAAAAATTCTACAATTAAAAGTACAATTACCTATTTAAAATCATATACCAATTTAAACTAAGAAGACAATTAACATGGATGCTCCAAGCTAAAGTGGGTCCAATCACATTGAATATAAAATATATACTAATAGAGCAACTAGTTTATATATATATATATATATATATATATATATATTGATCTTGTGTGTGGGATGTACTAACTATTCAACACCCAACATTTATCTAATCATGCATATATATAATTCAACAAATTAAGTTCACATGCATAAATAGAAATGTGCTCAAATAACAATCTTAAACAGAAGCATGCATAATAGTTTGGTTTCCCTACTTCACTCCAGGTGGGTGCACTCTCCATGAGTGTACCACTATTCACTATTGGAGGTTTTAATTACAGTTCACCTTTAACCTATACAAGAGTACACTTCCGTCAGAGACCTACACAAGGGCTTACAAACGTACACTTATGTCGGATGCCTACACAATGAGTTATAAAGCGTACATTCCCACTAAAGGCTTATACAAGGACTTACACGTACTCACCCGTGTTGATGGCGATACGGTCTTAAAACCTATGTGAGAGTTTGGGTCACAAACTCTATACTAAATCATACACAAGGAAAGAGTATGTGGACTCTTACAATTGACAACTTATTTGATTGATTGAGTCCCTTTTATAGCGTTTTGCTTGAGTCACTTCTCAAAGATCTCTCGTCTTTGATTCCGCTCCTTAATTTCTCCCCCGATCATTGATGTCGATGCTTTAGCTCGTATGATTAATTGCCTTACAAATGATACTCCAAGAGGTGACCAGGGTGATTGAAGGTTAGTTGAATCTCCTACAACTTATGGGAAAGTTATAATCCTATAAGATTCACCTAGATAAGTAGTTTAGAGAATTTAGACAAGAAATTGAATATACACACACACACACACAGTTAATGGATCCGTCGATATGATCAAAAGGCCCTTTGATAGGATCGAACTATCCGTCGTTCCTCTTGATAAAATTTAGAAATATATTTGTATGGTTGCTGATTGTTTCTTCAATCGGATCAATTGGGTCCTTCAATGCCATTGAGACCAATTGACCGACTGTCAATGGGATCGGGGACCATTAAAAAACTGCTGTTTTGGACAGATATGCTTACAGTAGCTTTGCAACTCTTCTAACCTTACTTATCACATTTGAACTGGCTTCCTAAGGCTAAGGGATGATGAATTAAGGTTTACCTATTAAGGTTAGGATCATCTAGAGGTTAAGGTTGTTTTGGGACTAAGGTTTAGGGTCATTGAGGTACTTCGTTTATTTGTTTTTCACTCCTTGATGCTCCATGTCTACTTGTGTCTTCGGTCTTCAGCTTCCAATGACTCAACCGACTACATAACATACAGACTCACGTGATTAACTGTACAAATAAGTGCATAACACTACCCCCTCAATATCCTCATAGAATGATTTACAATTTATAAAGTAGTTTTGGTGGGTTTCACCTCACCAAGTCTCAATTGTTTATATACCGAGTATGGTACGAGATTAACACTTGCCCCCCAAGTTGAGAAGTGATCGTTCAATCTGGAAGTTCCTTATGATGCAAGAGATGGTAGGACTACCCGAATCTTTGTATTTTAGGGGAGCATTTTGCTTGATAATAACACTAACTTGTTCGATCAGAAAGGCTTTCTTTTATATTTTAAGCTTTCACTTAATAGTACAAAGATCCTTGAGAAACTTTGCATATGATGGTAGTTTCTTAATGGAATCCAATAAGGGTATATTGATCTTCACTTGCTGAAAAACTTCCAAGATATCTTGATTATTAATCGGTGGTTATGATGAGAGTAACCACCGAGGGAACGAGGGTACCACCTTATGACCATGCTTAGACTCTTTTTTATGTTGAACATCACCGATTTACCATTGCTCTTAGATTAAAAGATTCCTCAGGTTTTTCAACCTTCTTTGAAATATATTTTTCAATCAATTTACCACTTCCAAGTGCGATGACAGATTTAACATGCTCGACATGGGGATTAGAAGAATTGGGATCACTCGCCTCATATTGCCCTTTGGGATTCGGTTGTAGTTGAGTAGGAAAAGTCCCTTTCACCCTAACATTAAGGCAGGATTCAATTCTCTCAACTAAAGATTTGAGCTCTTGGAGGATTTGCATTGTGCTCTGATTGATTTATGTTTGTCCATGCATGAACGCTTGTAAAGTTCTTCTAGGGTCTTCTTCGATGGAGGCACATAAGGGGTACTATAGAGGACCCTTGAGGATTATTGCTCGCATTGGCAGTAGGTTCATTTTTCCAACTAAAGTTATGATGGTTCCACCGATTAAGATTGTACATGGTTGACATTTGAGCACTAAAGGGCCTTTAATAAGCGTTCATGGCATTGGGTTGATCACACAACACTTCGTAGAAGGCAGGGATTGTGCAACAATCCTTAGTCATATGTGCATTGCTCTCACAAATATCATAAGAACTTTCAACAATCTCATTGGTTTTAACCACATCGACTTTCCTTAATTCCATGGCCTCTACTTTTCTTGTGCGACCCACTATCTTTGCATTAACATCATCGTCTTCCTTCAATATGTACATACCTCCATTTTTCTTGGGCATAGGCTTGGTCTCATTTGTTTTATTAGATGTATCCCGAGGTTAGGTGTTCTTTGCTAAAAAAAAATTAAAATAATCGCAAGTCTCATCGGGATCCTTGCTCATAAAACCGCAATTACACACCATCTCTACGAATTGGTGCATGTTTGAGCTCAAACCATCATAGAAAAAGCTAATCATTCACTATGTTTCGTAACCATGATATGGACAGGTAAGTAGGAGTTTCTTAAAATGTTTTCAATACTGAAAACGGTTTTATTCTCCTTTTGGGAGAAGTTCATGATATTACGTCTCAACGTGTTGGTCTTATGAACATGGAAAAACTTATAAATGAATTCCTTAGTCATCTTAGCTCATGCCCCGATGATTCTTGCTTTTAAGGAGTGTAACCATGATTTGGCTCTCTCTGTAAAGGAGAAGGGAAATAATTTCACCCTCACTACATCTTTAGAGACATTGTTGTAATGCAAAGTGGGTATAATCTCATCGAATTCTTTAAGATGCAAACATGGACTTTCAGAATCAAGTGAAATTTTAGAAGTAATTAAATATGTTTAAAATCAATGTTACCCACATTTACTGGAAAAACCATACAAGAGGGAGTGGTTGCTCTTGTAAGTTGTAGGTAGTCATGTAAAGTCCTAACTGGTGGGACATTATTCACTTTATTCTCATCTTGGTTTGGTTCATTCTCATCCATGGTTCCAGTTAATTCACAAATATCAGGGAGTTTTTAAAATGGTGATTGGACATCCTTTCAACTAAAATTCATTCGCTTAGATGACGTTTTTGTGTGATCACGTGTCCACATGGGCATGAACACAGAAAAAATCCTAAAATTAAATCTAAACTTTGAAAAAAATAGAAACAATTATCTAGAAAAGCAATTAAAATAGAATGAGGTAAGGATGTTACCCAAGAATAAGACACACAATTTAAGACAATCTTACAGAACAACAAACAAAGGAATTTAGTAGTAATAAAATAAATAAAAAAAATCTTATCTAAAAATAGAAATTATAGAAAAACCTATTATAAAGTGTTTTTAAACCACAATCACTGGCAATGATGCCAAAAACATGTTACAATCCTAAAATTGCACACTTAAATGCAGGTATTGAAGTAATAAAGTACTCGGTAGGTCCGAAGTTAATCCATAGGGACAAGAGGGTAAAAGCACTACTAAAACTAGAATAAATTAAGTTATTCCCATTAAGGTGAATTTTAATTGTGTAGAAAACAATAATAAAATAAAGGTAAGGTTTTAGGGATCCATTTCAATCAATCCCCAATGCTAATTCGTCAATCAAACCTTATTACTCAATTAGAATCGAATAAGGATTCGTTCTAATCGGAAGACAAAAATTTAAATCAAATAATAATTTCCAAATAAGATATGAATCTCAATTGATTAATCTTATATAAAGAATTTATATGTGCTTGTATGTTTAGCACATATAAGGTTGTTAAATTTCGTGAGACAAAGTGATATCGATCAGATCGTAAGTACACTCATATCACAACTACTATACATGTCTAAAGATCAACTCAAGATTGACTTATCATCTCAAGAATACGTTCTTCGGTTTCAAGATTAGTTGATCTCTGTATTTGCTGACCAACATGTGATATAACCCTAGAAAGACCTTAGGTTAGGTGCTTTAAAAAATTCATTCATTTTGGATTATCTTTAGTATATTTGCTCTGAAGTTCAGCCAACTTAATTCTGGTTTGGCCAGCCTAAATTCCTTAGCTAACCTAACTTCAGGTTCAGGCTAAAAATCAAAATCTGTTAAAAATTCGGCCAGCATAACTTGAAATTCGGCCAACCCGAGTGAAGTTCGGGTCAAATTCCAGCAATGTAAATTTTTAAATTTTGCGAGAATTCAGCCAGTCGAATGGGGAAATTCAGCCAACTAAATTGGACATTCGACCAACTGAATTTTGGATAAATTTTATCCCACATAATACATTAGCCGTTGGAACGGATTCGATGGAATCCAGCTAGCCAAACTTACTCTTAATCTAGTCAAATTTTCAAACCCTTTAACTATAAATAAAGGTCTTCTCTCATTCTAAACAACAACGAAAAATCATTCTAAACTTTCTGCAAGTAAGAGAGAATCTCTGGTCTTCGGCAAGCATATTGTGTAGTATTTATAATTTCTTTTTTAAGCTTATTTATTTCTTTTTTCTCAAGATTATTTTAATTTCATTTTAGAGAGTAGTCTCTGCTCTTGAGATTTAAAAGAATTGAATCAGTAGCATTAGTGTTTTCGTTTCACAAAATACTTTAGAACCCTATACTCTTTCTGTTGAGTGAATATTTCCTCCTCTACGTATAAGCAATAAGATCTCTGCTACAAGCTTATACTACATCTTCAAATCTACATTTGAAGATAATTATTTTACTTTATTTCATTTTAGGTTACTCTAAGATAACCTGCGAAAATGTCAGTGAGTTTTTATTTGTGATAGCCCATGAAAAACACAAAGTAGGTTTTTGTTTGTGATAACCGGTGTAAATAAAAAAATGGGTTTTATTGTGGCAAGCCCGTGAAAATCACAAGGAACTGTATTAGGTTGTTAAGGTGAACCTGTAAAAATCTTATTATAGTAAAAGTGAACATTATGGGGGTAGTAATTTTGGGAGTGGAGTATGTGTGGTTTTTAAAGCACCGAACAACTATAACTCTGTGCCTCTGTGGTAAATTCTTTAATCCTTTTTGTTGCGCGGCATGCCAACAATACAATGAACCAAGATCCAATCTTAAGTTTCACCTACAAATGATAAACAGGAAGAAATATAAAGTAGAAAGGAATAAAAGCATTCAAACAAACAACAAGATAAGATATATGTGGAAAAACTCCAACAAGGGTAAAAAACCACGGATGCAAAACTTCCACTATGAAGAAAAAAAAAATACAAGGCAAAGTACTAACCTCTCCCTTGGAAGAACATAGAAAATCCTTTGCCCATACCTTAGAATAACTTTCCCATCATACCTAGAAAATCCCTAGGTACCTTTATTTATAATTTAGGAAACTCCTTTCTGCATCCCAGTTGCGAAAGGACTTACGACACGAAATCCGTGAAACTCCTTTCGCATCCTAGTTGCGAAAGGACTTGCGACACGAAATCCGCGAAACTCCTTTCCACATCCCAGTTGTGAAAGGACTTGTGACACGAAATCCATGAAAAAATGCGGATCGAATCTGAATAACCTCAACTGGTCGTGGGCGGCCCCAAATGTGGCTCCAATTCTCAACAATCTTCCACTTAGAGACACATCACTATAAACCTTTGTTTTCTTCATCCGGAGTACACCACCTCCCCGTCTTCAAGCCTGAAGACCAATCAAAGCTGAACAGAGCTTCAACTTCTCCCTTGTGACCGCCTTGGTCAGCATATCCGCAGGATTCTCACTTGTATGAATCTTCTCCAGAGTAATCGATCCATCTTCTAGTAACGAGTGTATGAAGTGATATCTGATGGCCATATGCTTGGTCCTTGAATGAAAAGATGAATTCTTAGCCAAGTGTGTTGCACTCTGATTGTCACTGTATAGCTTGCAATTTGCTTGATTCTTACCTAACTTTTTCATAAAACCTTGCATCCACACCATCTCCTTACACGCTTTTGTAGCCGCAACATATTCTGCCTCTGTCGTACTGATAGATACTATCTTCTGTAACTGAGAGACCCAACTGACTGCAGCACTACCCAGAGTAAAGACATAACCTGTAGTGCTTCTTCTGCTATTGATATCTCCTACAAAATCTGAATCCACGTAGCCTTGTAGCTTGATTTTTGATCTACCATAGCACAACCCTACATCCTTAGTACCTACTAAGTATCTAAGGATCCACTTCACAGCTCCCAATGTTCCTTCCTGGGGTTGTTCATGAACCTGCTAACAACTCCCACTGCTTGAGCAATATCTGGCCTTGTTCTTACCATAGCATACATGAGACTCCCAATAGCTGACGCGTATGGGACTTTAGCCATGTAGTCCCGTTCCTCCTACATCTTTGCACCTTGCTCCTTAGATAGCTTGAAGTGGTTGGCTAATGGAGTGCTAACTGGCTTAGCACCTCCCATATTGAATCGATCAAGTACCTTGGCTATGTACTCTGCCTGTGACAAAACTAGTTTCTTGTTTTCCCTGTCATGCTTTATCCTCATGCCTAGGATTTGTTTTGCAGCTCCTAAATCCTTCATGGCAAATTCTCTAGACAGTTGTCTTTTGAGATTTGAGATGTCCTTCATGCTTGAACCGGCAACAAGCATGTCATCAACATACAGAAGAAGGATGATGTATGACGTATCAAACTTCTTCAAATAACAACAGTGGTCTGCATGACATCTCCTGTAACCGTTTCCTGACATGAAATTGTTAAACTTCTTATACCACTGCCTCGGGGCCTGCTTTGGGCCATATAGACTCTTCTTCAGTCTGCACACCTTGTTCTCCTTTCCTGGTGCCACGTATCCTGTTGGCTGATACATATATATCTTTTCTTCAAGGTCCCCATGAAGAAAGGCTGTCTTAACATCTAGCTGCTCTAGATGTAAGTCCTCTGTAGCCACTATACTTAAGACCATGCAGTCGTAGACATTTTCACTACAGGTGAAAATATTTCAGTGAAATCGATACCTGCCTTTTGTTGAAACCCTTTCACAACTAATCTGGCCTTGTACCGTTTCGAACCATTGTGCTCCTCCTTCAGTCTGTAAACCCACTTGTTATGAAGAGCTTTCTTACCCTTAGGTAGAGTGACTAGCTCCCATGTACGATTAGACTCAAGAGAGTCCATCTCCTCATGCATGGCCTGCTCCCACTTAACCCATGTATTTGACTGTAATGCCTCTTCAAAATACTCTGGCTCACCATTATCTGTCAGTAGTAGATAATGTAAGGAGGGTGAGTATCGGACCGTGGGCCTCCTCTCCTGAGTAGACCTCCTCACAACTGGTGTTACGGCTCTGCCTCACAATGCTCCTGTGCATGATTATCTTATGGTGCTGTAACACCCGTGTCCGGTAACTCTTCCATCTTTACGAATTCTTTCTCCTCAGTCTTATTTTCTGCGCACTGTCCTTATGCATCACTTTTTCATTGAAGAATACGTCCTTGCTTCTGATGATTTTTCTATTTTCTGCATCCCAAAACCTGTAGCCAAAATCTTACTGCCCGTAGCCTATAAACGTGCACCTCCTGGACTTCGCATCCAGCTTATTTCTATGCTTTGCATTAATGTGAAATATGAAGTGCAACCAAACACTCTGAGATGTGAAAGGTTCACTTCTTTCTCAGTCCACATTTCTTCTGGTAGCCCACCATCCAATGGTGCTGAGGGACTTCTATTAATGAGATATGAGGCAGTATTCACAGCATCTGCCCAGAAAATCTTGGGCAACCCTGCATGTAGCCTCATACTCCTGGCGTGCTCAAGGATGGTCCTGTTAATGTGCTCAGCCACACCATTCTACTGTGGTGTCCCTGAAATCATTTTCTGATGTTTGATTCCATTTGCTGCACAATACTCCTCAAACCTCTTATCACAGTACTCTCCCCCATTATCAGATCTGAGACATTTTACTGTTTTACCTGTCTCATTTTCTACCATAACTTTTCACTTCTTAAATACATCAAATACATCAGATTTATGCTTTAAGAAATAGACCCACAGTTTTCTACTAGCATCATCAATAAAAGTAACAAAATAACGTGAGCCACTAAGAGATGATACCTGTGCCGTCCCCACACATTAGTGTGTACAAGCTCCAACAGATGTGTCTTTGGATCGCGTCCCATCTTCTTGAAGCTTACCCTCTTTTACTTGCCATACACGCAGTCCTCACAGAATTCCAAGTCAATAGACTTCAACCCTGGTAGCTTTCCTTTTGACAATAGCACTTTCATCCCTTTCTCACTCATATGTCCCAACCTCTGATGCCATAACTGCCCATTTACTACAGTTGATGCGACTGCGAGTGAACTATATGATCCTGAAGTCACGTACAAAGTACCTTCCTTTTTGCCTCAAGATATCACTAAGGCACCTTTTGTGATCTTCCAGGAATCACTGGTGAATGTCATCACATAACCGGTATCGACCAACTGCCCTATAGAGATCAAATTACGTTTCAAGCTCAGTACATGTCTGACATCCTTCAATTTCAAGATTGTTCTGTCTTTCTGATTTACATGAACGTGCCCCTTTCCAACAATACTGCACGGCTCATCATCACCCAGGTAGACTCTCCCAAAGTCACCTGACATATAATCATGTAGAACTTCCTTACACGAAGTGGTATGAAATGAAGCACCCGAGTCTATAACCCAAGACTCATTCCTCGCATCAAGAGACAAGATCAACGCCTCTGTGTCACTCTCCTCAGATAGATTCACTGAATCCTTCCTACCTTGAGAGCTTCCTTTTTGTTTCTTAAGCACCCCACAATCACGTTTCATGTGCCCCTTCTTGCCGCAGTGCCAACACCATCTTTGTCTTTTGATCCCTTGGACTTCTTTCTCGACTTAGAACTCCCGTGTTTATTGCCTCCCTTTTTCAGCGATCTTCTTCTTCCTTCAACGTTTAGAGCATTTCCTAAATCCCCTGAAACTCCTGATGCATTCCTTCTAGATTCTTCATTGAGAATTAGACCGATTACATTATCAAATTTCAGCTTTGTCAACCCTGAGGAATTGCTCACAACAATCACCAACTGTCTGGTAAACTGGATAAGATCAATAACGCCTTGACCTCATCCTTAAAAACAACACCAACGGATTTCAACTGGCTCGTGACTGTATTGAACTCGTTTAGATGTTTAGTCATGCTCCCACCATCTGACATCTTCATGTTGAGTAGTTGTTTCATGAGATGAACCTTGTTGGATGCTGAGGGTTTTTCATACATGGTCGCTAGGGCTTCCATTAATTGTTTTGTAGTTTTCACCTTGGATATATTAAAGGCAACGCTCTTAGACAAAGAGAGTCAGATTATTCCTAAAGCCTTCCTATCTAGTAAAAACCATTCATCATTTGTCATCTTTTCTTGTTTCTTCTCTTTTTCTCCTAGAGGAACATAGAGGTCCTTCTGATACAGATAATCCTCTATCTGCATCTTCTAGAAGGCAAAGTTTGAACCATCAAACTTCTCAATTCTAGTTTTCCCTTCTTCTGTCATCAATCCCAATAAAACTAAACAAATAGCTCTGATACCAGTTATTACACAGCACGCCAACAACGTAGTGAACCGAGATCCAATCTCAAGTCTCACCCACAAACGATAAATAGGAAGAAATATAAAGTAGAAAGGAATAAAAGCATTTAAACAAACTATAAGATAAGATATACGGGGAAAAACCCCAACAAGGATAAAATACTACGGATGCAAAACTTCCACTATGAAGAAAAACAAAGATTACAAGGCAATATACTAACCTCTCCCTTAGAAGAACATAGAAAACCCTTTGCCCACACCTTAGAATAACTTTCCCATCATACCTAAAAAAGCCCTAGGTACCCTTATTTATAATTTAGGAAACTCCTTTCCGCATCCCAATTTCGAAAGGACTTACGACACGAAATCTGTGAAACTCCTTTCATATCCCAGTTGCGAAAGGACTTACGACACGAAATCCACAAAACTCCTTTTCACATCCCAGTTGTGAAAGGACTCGCGACACGAAATCCATGAAAAAACGTGGATCGAATCTTTATAACCTCGACTGGTCGTGGGCGGCCCTAGATGTGGCTCCACTTCTCAACACTTTTTTTTTGTGGTGAATGTTATTTTTATTTCATTCTTTGTGGTGAATGATGTATCTTTTCTTGTTAGTTTGAAAGATTAATTTTAGGTGAAGGTTGTCCTACACATTATTCGAAATCAATGTTTTAATACTTGGCAATTGAGATTTTATATTCACTACACCAAAATCGATAATTAGGAATGGCTAGCTCTTTGGTTCAGGAACGGTTTAAAACTGTTCCTAATTAAGAATTAATAAGATATTTAGCTACGGATATAAACGGAAGATAGATTACCACGGCTTTAGATAGTCCCATAGGTGGACCTATGGAGGCCACTGTGATGTATATGTTTTATCTAAGTTGTCCATACATCTTAACAGCTCATTTTAGTGCATGAGCCTAAAAAGAGAGGCAGATCGAAGGTTCAAATGGACCACAGAGTAGAATACAGTGGAGATTAAGTTCCTACCGTCATCTGTGGTGTGGTCCATTTGGTCCTTTATTTTTCCTCCTTTTTGGGATCATGCCTAAAAATACCTATAAAAATGAATGGATGGTGTGGATAAACCACTTATATCATGGTAGGCCCCACGGAGCACCTGATAGTACTGCCCGTCTCCAGCTCCTTCGTGATGGGTAGTACCAAATACATCCAAAAACAACCCCATGCCAAAAAAAAAAAACCCTCACTCATCTATTCTTTCTTGTACAGGGAAGAAAGAACTGAGAATGGGAAGGAAGAACGGAGAATGGTGAGGAAAAGAAAGAGAGAAGCATGTCTCTCTAGGTTTTTTTTTAATCATTCCTCTCACACTCTTGTAATTTTCTCCCTATCCAAATGCCTATACAAATATATTTTATATTTTTACCTACATCTCTCTCTCTCTAGGTTTTTTTTTTTTAATCCCTCTCTCTTTTAACATGTCTAAGGATGAGATATGAGGATCTCTGTGTAACGCACTGAAAATTAGGGGTCGAGCATAAACTCAACTCCCTAGTTCCAACGCATCACTTATGCAACAAAATGAATGATGATTGAATGTTATCTGTATTAGTGCTTTGAACATGAGTGAGATTAAGCCAAATAACATATCATACTCCAAAGACAGTTAAATTGCACGCGGCAGACTGTGATAGATAAATAACCTATATAAACTATGGTGAGTCTCTAGAGTGTGATGATGTTACTAGGTTAATTAATTACAAGTATAATTCTAAAATATACCTAATGTGAGGAAGTGTAATGTCTTCTATCCCAAGTACCATAGCCCCGTTAATACAATACCAGATCTTCATAGACCTACCAGAGAGATACAGATAGGAGAACTCCTCCTCATCATCATAGAGGTAGTCCGGCTCTGCTTCATAAGCATCGCCATCACCTGAAACTCAATAAATCTAGTTGGTGTGTACAACACCGTCCTGTAACGTGGGAGTGAGTGATCAACTCAATGGAACAGTAAAGCATAGGTTAACATGTTATTAACTCAGTCAAGCAGTAATGATAAAGCAGCAAAATTAAACACTCCTAACTACTCTTATTAATGCAAGTATGAATGCAGTAATGATGTATGCCCTCACCGACATACTCCCTCATGCGACACCTTCTCACGTTCGCGGCATGCTTGCTTTCCTCGGTGCTCCACATCTTCCAGGCACATGCAATGCATGATAAACATGATTACCGAGTTGTTATTAGTCCATTTCAAACAGCAGGATTGGGAAACTAAGGTACCTCCCTTGTATCATTCCCAAACATGATCCATTCTAGGGTCGTCAATCCTAGACAATCTCATACGATGGTGTGTTTCTAGGTCGCTGCAAGGGCTGCCAGGGCTGTTACACGGAATCGTTGCACCACTCCCCCATCACCTTATCAATACAAGCCTAGTTTATACTCTGTTACTACGGGAAGGCTAATCGCCTCACCGCAACTATAGAGTATGCTCGAGGTCACTCCACTAATGTCCTACCAACTGATAGTCTATTTTCGAAGCCCGACTAGTTCACTTATTGAGAATGAGACCCGGATGCAACCCCACTGCGGACCACATCCAGTGTAGGTCGACAGCTCGAATATAGTGTCCCATACCACCATAATCGGATCACGAGTCTGGTTGCTCAATGGTCACTACGGGGAGGCACGTGGCCCCAGCGTAGGCCGACAGCTCAACCACGGTGTCTCATACCACCATGCATGGCTCATGAATCATAGCGGATCGAGGTACCATGGTTAATGGAATTCCACTGGTAAGTTTGGTACCCTAGGTTCAAGTAGTAGTGACCAAACATGGTGAACATACATTAGATAAATCGGGTTACTGGACAAGCTCGACTAGCAGAAGCGCCCGTTGAGTTGTACGACATGAAGTGCATAAGCACTTCGTGTGGCCTAACCACTGCCGACAAGCAATGCATGACTCGGGTTCGTCAAACACGTCCTACGTGGCGAAATGAATCTCAACACGATCTCAAGTTTAGTACCGATTGTCTAGACTATAATCATAGTCCCAATCGCAATTAATCCATATTCAAAGCATGTGGAGTAAAGCATAATAAACAAAGTAATTCAAGCATGCTAACAAACATGTCATAAGCATGTATAAAGCATGTTATAAAGCATGTCATAAAGCACCATATAAACAAGAATACAAACATATATATTTCACAAGTAAGCGGTTTAAGTAAACAACCTCATGGAGGAAATCATACATGTCTCTAAGGTAGTTGAGAATCCCATCTCAACACCTACCTAAGGTATCATCATCCAAACACTTACTCTCACAAGCATTTTCACAAACACTTAGCATACACTATTTTAACATACATAGTGTATGTTAGCAAAACATGTATTAGGGCGAGTCCTTTCTCCAAGCAAGTATTTTATGCATATATAATATATTTATACAACAACTAATCATGGCAAACACATTTCCAAAATATATACGTATATGGTACTTTCTACAATACACTATTTCTACATACATAGTGTATATTGGCAAAACATGTATTAGGGCGAATCCTTTCACCAAATAAGTATTTTATCCATATATCGTATATTCATACAACAAATAATTATGACAAACGCATTTCTAAAATTTATACGTATACGGTATTTTCTACGAATACTTGGAATATGTAAAATTCCATATTCTACGTCTTTAATCGAAACAGAAAACAGAAAGCACTTTGTACATGTGCAATTGCATGAAGATCATGAATCTATCATTATCTGACATTGAAAGCGTTGAAAACCATAACCTATACACCTAAAGTCCACACCTTTTATTGTAGAATCGTAACGGAGTCGATAGGTTTGCTAAGCTTCCGTACTCAGCAGTTTGGTAACCTATAGAATGAAATAGGTTAGCTATTTCATAACCTACAACTATCAACACCCCCAAATCAGATTAGGGTTAGGCTTTTTTACCTAGAAATGACACCAGAATCACCGGGAAAGCGATTAGAGCGGAGCAGTTAGGCATGGATAACAGCAGGGAAGCACGACAGGAAGACTCTCCCACATCTCCCACACTTTCTCTCTCTTTTATCTCTTCTCAATCTCAAATTCGCATGGCTGTGAGAGAGAGGGTTCTAAGGTCCTTATATAGCCTAAAAAGTCACTGAAATAGACTTCAGGTCAGGGTATACTTGGGTTATAGCCAAAGTGGCCCAGTTTCAGCTCAACGGAGGACTTCTTTTCTCTGTGCGGTCGGACTTAAGCTCACAGACATTGGATCTATATAGAGTTAAGTTTTTGGTTCAGTCAGATTCTCAGATCACGTGTGGTGGACCAGTTTCAGTTCAACGATCAGTGGATCTCGATCGGAGATTCCGAGTACATGGATATGTTTATGAAATTTTTCCTGATCCGAGGGTGTAATTTGGCCTGATTCTGACAGTCAGGTTGCTTAATACTGACCCGCAAGTGACAAGTCTCAGATTACTATTCAAGATATTTATTTTGCAAAGAAAATAAGTGTTCTCACACTCTCTCGCTCCAGACTCAAGCGAACAGCCGTGAGACACTATCTGGATTTGATTTTTGAGATGGTTGTCAAGCCCAGCGAGGCGGTCCTAAGTCCTTAACCTCGTATTATTCGGACTCCCGATGTGCGGTCCAGAATTGATACGGAGTTTCAACGTGCTACCGAGAACAGTCAGGTAATGAGTTTGATTCGAGATTTTAGGGTAACTTAGCGTCAATGATTTTACAAGTTTTGGGTCTTACAGATCGTATTTAAAGCGATTCTAGCGGATTTCGTAGCTAATCTAGTTTTGCACTTATTTACTTTGTCTCATTTCTAAAGGATTTAGTCTTATAAGATTTCTGTCTGAGGTGGTACTTAGTCCTTTGTAGTTTGTATATAAGGTGATCTTATACTACTTAGTTTAAGATAGTGTCTAGGGTGAAAGTACTTAGAACAATTAGAAGAACAAGGTGGTGAAGGGTGAGATTTGTAAGGGAAATGGGTTCAAATGCGGTTGTAGACTTTGGGATTGAGTTCTGACAGGTTCATAAGGTGTTAGGATCAACCCATTGCCTAAGGACGTCTAATCCCAGGTTGGCAAAAATTCGGGATGTTACACTCTGCAATCCAATGTATGATATGGATATCAAGGAAGCCTTAACCACTTGCATCTCAACCATTCAATGGATCTCTCCACAGTCATAAAGTACGAATATCTCCCCGAAGATCTACAGGTCCTCTCTCTTTCTATATATATATATATATATATATATCTGTCATCCATCTGTTAGATCGATTTTTTTTTTCCAGATTTAATCCATGACTGTAGGTTATAAAACAAGGTGCAAATGATTAAATCTGTGAAATTTACTTCTATCTTTTTAAAAATTTTGGTTATGTTATGCTTTGGCACCTTACATGCTCGATTAAATGCCAAACGGCCCAAACCTGCTGTATTGTCAAGAACTTTGCTGTATTCGTGTAATTGATTTGGATTTCTTGTGTCTCGTCTGTCTCTACCATACACAGTTAAAAAGTTTTGGAATGTAATACTCTGCTATGTTCGCCATCTATTACAGTTTCTTTTTAAGTGATATTAATTACATTATCCTCATGTCCATAGCTAATTTGATGAAAGAATTTAATCTTATGTTTCAGCTGGTCCACAACATACGATGATTTACTAATAACCAGTCAGCCTTTTCCACAACCAATCACATTACCTATAAGCATTCTAAGATCTTTTCCCTAAATATCTCCTCCCAATGGCATGTTTTGGTAGCTATCCTAAATTCCAAGCTAATTTAATCTATATGTCAATGAGAATTGATAAGGTCATCACCAAGGACATGTATGTTAACCTCAGATTTTCAGCTTTTATAAGTGAGACCCATGGTTCAGAGGTCCAGACCATTGTACGAATGCAACTCTGTGGATGAATGCCATCTCAAATATCTCCTCTGGTTCAGAGGTCCAGACCATTCTAAGACCATTTGCTCTTCGATGAATTTGACCGAGCAATTAATGAAATTGACCAAGCTTTACATGAAATTCAATTTCTCTTCAGTGAATTTGATTGAGCAGTTAATGAAATCGATAGAGCGGTTCATAAAATTTTTCGTTACATTACATGAATCCGTGGAAGTTCCCCATCATATTTTTATGACATCTCTGTCAAATTTATGAATTCCTCGGGGAATTTCACCAATCATGAACCGGGAATGTCAGCGACAACTCGAGCATATTGTCGAGAAGTAGGTCAAATGGACAAAAACCTCTCACAAATTGGATTTACAGTTTGCTCAGTACGCTCTTATCGTACTGAGTTAACTGAGTTAGGCCCGTCTTGAATGTATGTGGACTATCCACGACGTTCATCCATTTTTCCATCTAAAGTAAGGGTTTGAGCCCAAAATGGTAGCATATCGAAATATTAAGTGGATCATATCACAAAAAACAGTGGTTCCACCATAAAAACCTTGCTATGCCCCACAATGATGTTTTATTTGTAATCCATCATGTTCATAGGATGATTTTTACATGGATGAACTGAAAACCAAGATGTGAGCTTCATTCAGCAGTTCAATGGCCCACAAAAAATTTACACCGTTTAGGAAAATATACTACATTATACTTGTGGTACGTGCTTTCTTCCGTGGAGGGACCATTTTCAAAAAATTGAGAAAATGCAGATGTAAGACCCATATCCTAGTCCATACCATTTTGTAGGCTTCCGTGGTCCTCCCGGTCGAATTTCGTTAACCCGCGATCTGTTACCAACGTTTGCACGCGATCTTAAGCCGATTCCTGCATATCTGATTCAACTCGACCCGAGACTTGTACCAGTGTGACCGCGCCGTCGCCGCGGTTTCGATGCCGCGTCTCATGCGCTGAGACGATACCTAGGCTAGGAGATGTAGGCCTGCATTCAGTTCGAGGAAAATGCTGCGCTTTACAAACCCAAGAGAATCCATCACATCAATCCCATTAATCCCATCAATCAAGTACACATCACTCTCCCATCACTCCCCCATCCCCAAGTACAACTACCCATCCCCAAAAGTCAACTTTCCCATCACCTCACCCATCTCTCTCCCCATCACTCTATCACTCACATCACCTCTCTCTCATCTCTCTCTCTCTCTCATTCTCTCCCAAGCTCCATGAGAGCAACCCACGTCCAAGCTATCTCCAAGAGAGGAGAGCTTGGTGTGGCCCACCTCCCTATCTTCAATCTTCACCATCCAATTACCATCATTCTCCATCAAAGTGGTAGCCGAGGAGCTTAACTTACCATTGATACAAAAAGAAGTAAGAAAGGTGGGTGTTCTTAACCTTAGATCGTGATTTTTGTTATAGGGCCCACTTATGGTGGGACCCACTTGATGTATGCCTTGTATTGGGTGTAGGGAGGACCCACAGTAGCGGGGTCCCTCCCCTTTACACATCTTTCTCTCTCTCCATCTTTATTTTATGGCGTTGATGAGGCCTTGTGGCCCACCAGAAGGAACCCCCACCATAGAGTATGTAATTTGCCTGGGCTATCCACAAAACAGCCTACATAGGTGGTGAAATTCCACTACGTGCGTGAGTGTGTAGGCAAGGGACGCTGCTGCCAGCGTCCAAAGGCTGCAGCATCCCATATCTTTCAAAGGGGGAAGTGTGGGACCCACAACAGGCCCCATACATGATACATGTATTTAATCTACACCGTTCACCCTATTTCCCTGCTCATTTTAACCGTTGATTCAGAAAAATGAACTCAATCTGGATTTCTTGCAGGCCTTATTGAAAGAAATAGTAGTTTGGGGATATAAATTGTTAGGGGCCGTAGTGATGTCTTATACATCAGATCATGTCCAATATTAGACTCATTTGAACTGTCACGAGCGTGTGAATCCAACTGACGGATTAGATCTCCTTGATGTGGGCCCCACCTATGATAAACTAAAAAAAAAAACAAAATATATATGTTGGCAAGGGCAGACGCCGCTGCTGCTGACGTCCAACGTCCTGAGGATGCTGCATCTCTGCTGCTTTGGACGTAGGCAGGGACGGTGCCCCCCACCACAGGCACCACCATGATGTATGTTAAACATCAACACCATGCACTTGATGGGTCCCCTTTAATTATTGGGGCATCCTAAAAACCAGCCGTTCACGGCATTCAAGTGGTCCACACCACCTACCAGCAGGAGATTAAACGTCTACCATTGAAACCCCTGTTTTTGGGTCACGGAAGTTTTGGATCGATATGAAATTTATTTATTTATTCTCTTTATGCAGGTCTTTGTAACCTTATAAACAGTTTGGAAGGAAAATTAATGTTATGGTGGGCCCCACATGGGACCCACCTACTTGGACGTTGGATGGCATGGTGTACACCAGCCATCTAACTGCTGTATTTTACATCAGCAAGATCAGTGGTTCTGATCATGAAGTACATTGTTATATCAAAACCATCCATCCATGTGTGGCCAACCCTGCACGTGTCACACGTGCAGGTGGGGGTCCCACCTTGATGGATATGTTTTATCTGCACCGTCCAAGGTGATGGACGGTGCTGTGAACTCCACTTTGATGGATATATTATATTCAAACCTTCCATCCTTTTGGCGCGTGTGGGGCCCACCCGCACGTGCATCACATGTGGGATGGACCCACCTCGCATATATGTATTTTTCATCCAGTCCGTCCGTCCATATCTAGATGATGGAGCTGGATGCATTCCCAATTCATATATGTTAAGATAATATAATATAATATATATAATAATATTTTAATATGGTGGTCTCACGTGGGACCCACCTTTATTGCACTGCATGTGCTGTGTCTAGCCATCCAACAGGGACGGTGATACTCACCTGTGATGTAATTGTTTTATATTCTACGCCGTCCATCTCCATCTCAACTTGAGTGTTTTGATCTACACCGTCCATTAGGGACGGTGCGACCCGCTGACGCGTGGGTTTTGTTCCACATCGTCCATCCATAAATGAAGTAGATTCAAATCTTTGGTGGGTCATGCATGTGGATCCACCCATGAGGTATATGTTGTATCTGTCCTGGCCCGCCATGATATATGTTTCATCCATATCATCCCTCAGTGGGCCCCATGATGTCGGCAGTACTATGGGGTTTGCTGATGTATGTGTTACATCCAAGCCGTCCATTCAATTGGCAAGCTCATCATAAGGGCTGAGACTAAAATGAGGCGGATCTATCAGGTGGACCACACTGCAGAAAACAGTGGAGAGATGAACATCTGCCATTGAAATCCTTTTTGGACTACAGTAGTTTTAGATCCAAATGATATCTGTTTTCCTCTCAACCAGGTCTTGGTGACCTTATGAATAGACTGGATGGAAAATAAACGTGATGGTGGGCCTTAGAATTTTTAAATGGTGAAAATCATCATCTCCACTAGTATTTGTGGTATGGTTCAGATGATCTTCAATCTTCATCTCTGCTGCTATTTATGGCATAGCCCATCTAATGCGGCCCACTTAATATATGAGGCCAGTGCTGAGACCCATGGGCGAGGCCCAATATAATGTATATATGGCCTGTATGACGTGTCCCATTATGATATGTATGTGGCCCACCATGGTGCGGCCATTGTGATGTATGTGGCCCACCGTGACACTGCCCGACTTGATGTATTTATGGCCCATCCATGAGGCCACCTTGATGTATTTGTGGCCCATCTGTTAAGGCCCCCTTGATGCTTATGAGACCCATTGATGCAGCCCACCTGTGATGTATTTGAGGCCCATGGGTTGCCGCCCATTGTGATTACTGAGGCCCATGGGTCGTGGCCCGATCTGATGTGTATGAGGCCCAGGTGCAGGGCCCACCTGTTGTGTATTTATGACTCTTTTTAGCGTAGCCCATTGAGTTGTATATCAGGCCCAATGTAATATTTTTGTAACCCATTTAGTGCGACCCATCGCGATGCATATTAAGCCTTTGTGTGAGGCCATGGGCCCACTATATGTTTGGCTTTGGCTCTATGTAAGCCACTCCCTGGGAGCAATGTTGGTTGAATGGCCACATGATGGACAATGATGGTTTAATGTTCACATTGTGACATTCCCTTAGGCCTTGTTCGGCTGATTATCGAGGCCAATTCCTATTATCGATTCCGACTCCGATTGGTGAGGCTGATTCTGATTGCCGCTCTTTGATTGACATGACTGATTTACCGATTCTGATTATCGATCAATGTCGATTGTCATAACTGATTGCTGATTGACGTGACCGATTTGCCGATTTGACTATCGATCAATCTCGATTGTCGTGACCGATTTCGATCGTGGCCGATTGTCGATTGACGTAGCCGATTGCCGATTCTGCTTGTCATGACCGATTGATTGATTACCAATTGAGGCTGATTATCGTGACTGATTTCGATTGTGGCCGATTGCTGATTCTGCTTGTCATGACTGATTGACCGATTACCGATTAAGGCCGATTATCGTGACTGATTACCAAACATGGCCGATTGCCGATTCTGCTTATCATGGCCGATTGACCGATTACCGATCATGGCCGATTGTCAATTGATGTGGCCGATTGCCGATCCTGCTTGTCATGACCGATTGACCGATTACCGATCGAGGCTAATTATCGTGGCCGATCACCGATTGTGGCCGATTGCCGATTCTGATTGTCATGACCAATTGTCGATTTCGATTATTGAGGTCGATTATCGATCGATTCCGATTGCTGTGGCCGATTGCCGATTTCGATCATCGAGGCCTATTCCGATTGTTGAGGCCGATTGTATAAGTCGATTGTTGAGGCCATTGTGATGCATTTGAGGGCCAGGTGATGGAGTCCATTGTGATGTGTATTAGGCCCATGTGAGAAGCTCATCGTGATGCGTATTAAGCTCTTAAGTGAGGCCCATGGCATTGTATATTTGGCCCTTGTGTGAGGTTATTGATCTACTGTATGTTAGGATCTATGTGGGCCATTCCTTGGGGGCAATGTCGGTTAAATGTCCACATTGTCGAGGTCGATTGTCAATGCTGGTTATTGATTTCGATTATGAGTATGTGACTGCATAGCATTATGATACATGCCCATATGCATAATCTGCATGTTTGTTATGAGATGTGATTGACCATTGCATATGTCATTGGATATGTTGTTATAAGACTCCCTGATAGGTGGAGATTATCTTACATGAGTGCACGGTATGTGCAGTATAAATGCATGAATGAATTGTATGACTCATGCATGCATCTTGCATTGTGTGTTGAGATTACTATACGCCTTAGCGACATTAGGGTCGTAACCTCCACAGGCATATCGTGGATGGCCAGATGGGACACCGAAAATGTTTGGTTCTAGCATACGGGCGCCATAGATGTCCCTGGGTAAAAATTCCTAAACCTTCGTTGCCATGAGATGCCCCAACGTCGAGACCGAGTGGATATATGAGCGCCCGAGTGCCGAATACTAGGAGGCCGCGTCTCCCACTATATCGTGGTCAGTTGGGATGGGGTGTGGCCTTACCAGCCCGAGGGTAGGGGGTATTTCTAGGCTGAGTCTGACCAGCTCGAGGAATGGGTTCGCTATCGACGTGCCGAATAGGTATTGACAGACTATTAGCCAGGAGGATAGTGAGGTTTCTTACGCTCACTTGGACTGTGCGGCTGGGAGAGCGGCAGTGTCATTTGGAGTGTTCTAAACCCCGGTGATGATCCCAGAGATAAACTGTATTGATATGTGGACTTATTGAGCAGGATTTACATATTCATTCATTCATTCACTATCCACTTTGGCTGGTGGTGCGCAACTATTTGTTATGTGAACTTTCGTAATGGCCAGGATTTCTGTTGGGGAGCGCGATTAACCTGAGGTTAGGAGTTTATCACATTGAGTCTGACTATCCAAATTTAGGTATGAGACTAGTTTGGATAGAAGTCCCTTGTGATGGACCCCATAGCCTACGATACTACGTACTATCATCCCGACTTCATACTCTAGCATGGTCATCCCATTCGCACTGCATATTGCATTACATTCGTGGCATATGACATTTTGGGTTACCTATATTTCTGCATTCATATGGTTTACATACGGCATCTGATATTTGATACTTTATGAATCCTCATTTGTATGTTGATCTGTATCGCGTATTATGATATTGTTCCTCATTTGTATAATTGATCTGTATTGCGTATTCTGATATTGCTTGACTCATGGACTCTGATAATAGATGATTCATGACCTTGCGCCTATTTTAACATTGTATGATTATGACATTGCGTTGAGTACTTCACACTTATCTTGTGTACACACTTACACCACCCTCTAAGCTTTCTATAAGTTTATGCACGATAGATGCGTGCAGGTGATGTTGGGTTGCAGCAGTGTTGAGCTTGGAGCATGCGGCGGACTTTTGAAGCTTGATTTTCGATTTATATATTTCCCTTTCAGCATTGTACTTAAATGATTATATTAGTGGATATGTGATGATAATGTTACCTTTGTGAATTGGGTAATCTTGTGGTTATGCTTATTACGAGTTAAATGTACAAAAAAAAAATTCTCCTTATAAGATCCCAGGATCGGAATCTGGCGTATGGACGCTGGGAGCTGAGAATGGGGTACTACGGAGGCTGTCAGCATCGGATTCGGTGATCAGGATTCCTGTGAACCCGATTTCCAGGTTTGGGGTGTGACAACAGATGCATGGAGAGGGTGGGATCCAGTGAGAGAAAGGTGCAATCTAAGCAACAAATTTTTGTACAAGAAAAGGATTTTTCGTCTCTGTTTTTTTTTTTTTTCGGAAATGGAGCGAGGAAAGGAAGTGAAAGGAAGAGAATGGTGGTGAATATGAGGGGTATTTTCGTCCTCAAATTCGCTGACCGTGGGTGCAAGGTCTAATTTGGGAAGTTAAGTTTCGGATACTTCATAAAAGACTCTGGATAAAACATAGCGCCTACTGCGGTAATTTTCTCCATACTGGTCAATTCGTACTCGAGTAGGAGCGGATCAGGTGTTACCCGGGTAATACTGTAATGGGTGTTACACTGACGTGCGGCCTACCCGGATGTATGTGTAGTATATATCCACACCGTTCATCAGTTTTTCCAACACAATTTAGAGTATGCTACCCAAAATGAAGTAGATGCATATCTCAAGTGGACCACACCATATGAAACAGTGGTCATTGAATGCCCACCATTAAAAACTTCCTAATGCCCACTGTAATGTTTATTTGCCATCCAACATGTTGATAATTCGCAGACCTGGATGAATGGGAAAAACAAATATCAGCTTGATCTAAAACTTTTGTGACCCCTAAGAACTTTTCAACGGTGGACATTCAATCCCTACTGTGTGGTTCACTTGAGATTTGGATCTACTTCATTTTTGGAACCATGCCTGAAATGAAACGGAAAAACGGATGGACGGCGTGGATATGCAACACATGTATCAAAATAGGCCCCAGGGTCCGGGAAACACCGCGTAAGATGTTACCCGGGTAACACATAATCACGCTCCCCCTCGAATCCTCGTACCATGTTTTGTGGTCCAAATCCAACGCATTTAGAGTCGGGTCCCATGTTAGTTAGGAGGAGTCCAACGCATTAATATTTTGTACCTAGTAAGGCCTAATGGGCCATGTCCGAATAGATGCCCATTTATTACCAAGTTAGGTTCAATCATCCGTCAGGCTGACCCATCGTCATTTATTATTACATTGTAGACACCGAAAGTTCCATTAACTTGGAACTGTGGGAAGTTAAGTTCATACCTGCCAAGGCTTGCAACAGTTGGCAGAGTGAACACAGCCAGTTTATACGTGGTATGCAAGCTTTGCTACTGTACACGCCATGCATGCGCCAGCATGGAATGATAGGTTCAAGATCCCATCCATCCATCAGAGCAGCACCACTACATTGAGGCCCTAGTCCAACCAATAATCATATGATCAGCAGCAAATGAATAGATTTGAAAAACTTAGCCGAAGTTTCTAAACTATTAATCTGTTCGCAATATGGGCCCACGTGATGATAGATCTATGGTTGGTACCGACCTGGTACTGGTTGGTACTGGTCGAAGCTCTGTGAGCCCCACCATGACCTATGTGTTTTATCCATGCCTTCTATCCGTTTTGCCAGCTTCTTTTAGGATATGAGCCTAAAATAAGGCACATCCAAAGCTCAAGTAGACCATAGCATAAGAAATGGTGGGGATTGAACACTTACTATTGAAAACTTCTCCTAACCCATAGGCGTTTTTGATCAAGTTGGTTTTTGTGTTTTCCCTTCATCCAAGTTTATATGAATTTTTGAACAGGTTGGATGGAAAATAAACATCATGGTAGGGCTCATTAGTTCCTATGGTGTAATCCACTTGGGCCTTGGAAAAATGAGCGCATGTCCTAATATGAGCTCGCAAAATGAATGGATGTGGTGGATAAAACACATATCATGGTAGGGCCACATAATTTTTTAGTACGGCCAGTATTGAGGTCGGTCATGGCTAGAGGCAGGCATCGAATTGAGTCGGACCGAGTTAGGTCTAACTCGATTGGATCCGGTATTGTGAAACCCTTGACCCGAACTCGATCCGACTCAATACTGAGTCCAGCGGGCCTAACTCGATCCGAACTGGATCTTGGCTGGGCTGATCCGAACCAAGTCCAACTTGGTCAGAGATACCGAGTTGGATCGAGTTGGCTACGGTTCAGATCAGGTCAAAAGCTCAACTAGATTGGGTCAAGGTCAACCGTACCACAGAGCAAACCTAGGCTGATCCCGAGTCGGCCCGGATGAACCACATTAGGCCAGGCCGATCAATCACAACGGACCAGGCCATTCAATAAAAATAAAAATAAAAATAAATTACTTGTATGTTAATGCCACTGTGCGGACGGGTGGCTAGATCGGGGCTGCTGCTATGCGGACGGGTGGCCGGACCGGGGTTGTTGCCTGTATGGATGGGTGAAGGAGAGAGAGAGAGAGAGAGAGAGAGAGAGAGAGAGAGAGAGAGAGAGAGAGAGAGAGAGAGGAGCCGGGCGAAAGGGTGCTGGAGGAGGATGAGGATGAGGAGCCAGACGAAAGGATGCCAGAGGAGAAGGAGGAGGATGAGGAGGAACCGAACTCCGGGATCGGATTGGGTGCTACGGTCATCTGCTAGGGTTAGGAATGGGTAGGTTTAGGATTTTTTTCTTTTGAATATATACTATCTGATTACCGGTTTGAGTCGGGTTTTGGATCGGATAGGATCGGATCGGGTCAAACCAGATCGGATTTCAGTTTGAGTCAGGTCAGGTTACCATGTCACCTGAACTCGACTCGGTCGGAATTCGGATCCGAGTGGTTCTACTCGATCCGATCCGAAACTAGCATTCGATTTGGGTCAAGTCGGATCCGCGTGGGTCTACTCGATCCGATCCGAAACTGGCATTCGGTTCGGGTTAAGTCAGATTCGACTGAGTTGGTCAATTCGGATCCACTGAGTCGAGTCGGGTCCAGCCAGCTCTAGTCACGACATCACTACCAAATCCAAGCAACAAGGGAACAATGCAAATTCCCGGACATGGATTATGTACTACCCCCACCTCTCCTTAGCTACAAACGAACAAGGGCTGTAAGGGGTAAATGTGGTGTATGGGTTTTATCCACAATGTTCATTAATTTTTCTATCTCATTTTATGGTACAAGCCCAAAAAATGAGGCAGTTTCAAGGCTCAAGTAGACCACACAACGGGAATTAAACATCTATCCTTAAAAACTTTTTAGAGGCCACAAAAGTTTTGGATCAAGCTGATATTCATATTTTCCCTTAATCCGGGTACATGTGACCTTATGAACAGATTAGATGGAAATTAACCATCACAGTGGACACTAGGAAGGTTTCAATGGTGGGTGCCATTAGCATCGCTTCTTTTTATAGTGTGGTCCACTTGTGCCTTGGATTTGCCTCATTTTTGGCTAATACCTAAAACGATATGGAAAATTGGAAGAACGGTGGGGATAAAACCCAATGGTCCCTCAAAACTTGTCAATTCCTAGCTGGAGTTGGGTGTGGGTAGTACTCAATCCCCATCCTAAATTCACATGGCGTGGCCCACTTAAGCTTTGGAATAGCCTAATTTTTTGTGTTTCGCTTCATCAAAGTTGGAAACATGTGATGAATGTTTTAGAGGACATATACACAACATAGTGGGTCCCACAACACTCCGGGAATGTTCTATTGGGTGGCATCCCCTCCCCAATAGTCCCATCTAGACAGTCTGAATGACTAGACCATGCAGACATATGGGCCTATTATGATTGGCGCAGAAAAAAAGGACCATACATCTAACAAAGACAACCGTTGTATAAATTATGAGGGGCGTGTTTTTGGTATATTAGGCAGTATTTTTTGAAATTGCATGTGGTGGGCCATAGGCTATGTGTAACGCCCCGGATTTTTGCCAACCTGGGATTAGACGTCCTTAGGCAATGGATCAATCCTAACACAGGTTTAACTTCTTAAACGCTCAATTAAAGCCTCAAATCGCTCCTTAAACCATTTTCTTCACAAATCCCACCCTTCACTACCTTGTGCTTTCAATTTTTCAAAGCACCTTCGCCCTAGACACTATCTTAAACTAGCTAAGTAGTATAACTTGGATCACTTTATATACAAACTACAATGGACTAAGTTCCACCTCAGATGAAAATCACTTAGGATTAAATTCTTTAGAAATTTAACAAAGTTAACTAAGTACTAAACTCGATTAGCCATGAAATCCGTTAGGATCGCTTTAAATACAATCTGTAAGACCCAAAAGTTGCAGAAACATTGGCGCTAGGTTACCCTAAAGTTTAGAACCAAACTCATTTCCCGTCTGCGCTCTCGGAATGAAACGAAACTTCATATTAGGTCTAGATCGCACATCGGAGTCCGATTAACCCGGCTAAGGAACTAGGACCGCCCCACTGGGCTTAACAATCATCTCAAAATCAGCTCCATCCGATGTTCCATGGCCATTCGTTTCGATTCGAAGCGAGGAGTGTGAAAAACACTATTCCCATCCAAAATAAATATCTGGAATAGTGATCATCATTCGTTGACGCGTCAAGATACAACCCGACCGTCGAATCGACCAAATTACACCCTCGGATTAAGAAAAATTTTAGGAACATTTACATGTACTTGGAATTTCTGATCGTGGCCCACTGACCGTCGAACTGAAAGTGGTCCGCCACGTGTGATCTGGGAATCCGATCGAGTCAAAAACGTAATCCCACGTAGATCCATAGATGGTGAGCTTAAGTCTGACGTTTGGTTCAAGGAGGGCCACCAGAACTTCCCTTTTGAGCTGGAAAAGCGACGAATATCCTATATTAGTAGTACCCCTTGAACCTGAGTCTAATTTCAGAATGTTTTTGGCTATAAAAGGAGCTTAGAACAGCCCCTCTCATAGCCATACGAATTTTGGAGGAAACCCTAGAGGAAGAGAGAGAAAAGAGAGAGAAAGGCTTGGAGATTGTTGCCGATTTCCCTCCTCCTGCTTTGGCTTGTTGCACGGCCTACACCGCCTTATTCTAGGCGTTTTTCCGGCGTATTCCACCTCATTTGAAGGTAAGAAACCCTAACCCTAGGTCTGATTTGAGGTGGAATCGATGTAGGATGTATACCGACTAACCGATTCCGCTCTTTAGGCTAGAAATCGCCCGTAGACGGAAGTTCCATTACCCTTGCTGATTCGTTCCGTTTCCAAAAGCAAAGGTGAGGACTTTAAGTGTATAAGTTGCGGTTTTCAACGCTTTCAATGTCAGATAATAGTAGATTCATGATCTACATGCAATTGCACATGTACAAAGTGCTTTCCGTTTCCTGTTTCGATTAACGTTGTGAAATATGGAATTTCACATATTCTAGGTATACGTAGAAATACCGTATACGTATTTTTTTTGGATAAATGTTTGACATGTTTATTTAATGTATGATTATATAATATATGAATAAAATACTAGTTTGGCGAAAGGAATCGCCAAAATACATGTTCACTTGTAAATGCGACGTATGTTGAAATTGTGTATGTTAGAAATACCGTATACGTATTTCTTTTAGAATAATGTTTGACATACTTATTTAATATATAATTATACAATATATGAATAAAATACTAGCTTGGCGAAAGGATTACCTAAATACATGTTTACTAACAAACACTATGTATGTAGAAATACTACGGTATTGTACTGGCAAAGTCCGTATACATGTATATTTTAGCGATGTGTTTGTCATGATTAATTGTCGTATAAATATATTATGTGCGTATAAAATATTTGCTTGGCTTAAGGGAATCGCCGTAATACATGTTTGCTTATATACACTATGTATGTTGAAAATGCGTATTCTAGAAGATACTTGTATACGATAAATTTTGGAGATATAGTTATCATGATTATTTGTCTGTAGTAATATATTATACATGGATAAAATACTCACTTGGCTAAAGGATAGCCCTAATACATGTTTTGCTAACATATACCATGTATGTTGTAATAGTGTATTCTAAGTGTTGTGAAAATGACTGAATGAGTATAGAATTCTCATTCGTGCTCGCCATGACTAATTGTCATGGATAATTGATTGTTGTATTGGCAATACCCATTTGACGAAAGGATTTACCCTAAATCACGCCACGGCCAATACACACTATATATGCTAAAATGTGTGGCCCAAGTGTTTGTGGAAATGACTGAATGAATATGGAACTTGGATTCCTGCTTGCCATGACTATCAGTCATGGGTGTATGCGTGTTATGATTGGGGTAACTCCCTAGTGAAAGGATTTGGCCTTATACCTCTGTGATCAACATATGTCATATATGTTGATTCCTGAATTTTAAAGCGTTTGTTGAAATGTCTGAATGAGTAGTAGTTAGTAAATTGTAATGTTTAAGGGTGTTGAGATATGATTCTCAACTCCTTTAACTATGTGTATGATTTCCTTGAATAGCTGTGTGATTAGGAATTGAATATGTACAAACTCATGCTTGTGTTATGCTTTATAACATGCTCAGCTTTTATGATGTTATGTATGTAATGCATATGTTAAATTCATGTTTACGTTGTACGATCCGTCATGGATGATGGGGGAGTGGAGCAACGAATGCGTGCAACAGCCCTGGCAGCCCTAAACGGATATTATCAAACTTTGATTGTATGATTTGAACCTTGATCCATTACTGCTTTACTATTCGAAATTGATTGTGTTTGGGGCTATGTTTATAGTCCGGACAATCGGTACAGAATTGAATTCGTGGCTGTGATTCATTTGCCACGTGAGATGTGTTCGACGAACTCGAGTCGTACTTCGGTTAGCGATAGTGGTTGGCCACGCGAAGTGCTTATGCACTTCATGTCGTTTAACTTGTTGTGCGCTCGGGCTAGGCCGAGCTCGTCAGCAACCCGATCTGTTTTCTATGTTCACCATGTTTGGTCACTAATGCTTGAACCTAGGGTACCAAACTTACCAAAGTGAAAACCCTTTTAACCATGGTACCTTGATCCGCTAAGACTCATGAGCCGGGCATGGTGGTATGGGACACCGTGGTCGAGCCGTCGGCCTCTGGCCACGCTCTACGTGCCTCCCGTAGTGACCCGTGAGCAACTTAACTCGTGAGCCGATTATGGTGGTATGGGACACTATATTCGCTACTGTCGGCCTACATTGATAAGGTGATGGGGAGTGGTGCAACCTTTGTGCGTAATGTACAGCGGCACCCTTTGTAGTGACCGCGAGCATATTACGAAGTTGCGGCGTGCCTTAGGGTTCGCCGCGATATATAGAGTATGAACTAGGCTGTTTCGTATAGTTGTATAGTGATGAATCGTTTAAGGGGTGATGGGGAGTGGTGCAAGCTTTGTGCGTAATGACCAGCAAATTCTCTGCGGCCGACCTAGAAAACACACCATCGTCTGATATTAACTAGGACTGACGACCCTAGAATGGATCATGTTTGGGAATGATACAAGGGAGGTACCTTAGTTTCCCAATCCTGCTGTTTGAAATGGATTAATTAAAAACTCGGTAATCATGCTCATCATGCATCGCGTGTGCCTGGAAGATGTGGAGCACTGTGGGATGTAAGCATGCGCGAACGTGAGATGGTGTCGCATGAGGGGGTATGTCGGTGAGGGCATCCATCATACCTGCATTCATACTTGCATTAATCAGAGTAACTAGGAGTGCTTGATTTACTGCTTTATCATTACTGCTTGACTGCATTGATAACATGTTAACTTATGCTTTATTGTTCCACTGAGTTAGCTACTCACTCCCACGTTACGGGACGGTGTTGTACACACCAAACAGATTTGTTGAGTTTCAGGTGATGGCGATGCTTGTGAAGCAGAGCCGGACTACTTCTATGGTGATGAGGAGGAGTTCTCCTATCAGATCTCTCTGACAGTGTCTATGAAGACCTGTATTGTATTGACGGCTATGGTATTTGGGATAGGAGACTTTACACGTCATCACATTAGGTATATTTTAGAATTGTCCTTGTAATTATTTAACCTGGAAATGTTATCACACTCTGAGACTCATCATAGTTTATATATTTTGTCTACCTATTACGCTTTCCGCTTGCAACTTTAACTGTCTCTGGAGTATGATATGTTGTTTTGGCTTAATCTCACTCATGTTCACTACTCTAATACAGTCAACATTCAATCATCATTCATTTTGTTGCATAAGTGATGTTCTAGAACTCGAGAGTTGAGTTACTACTCGACCCCCGATTTTCAGGGCGTTACAAGATGGTATCAGAGCATGATTTTGATTAAACCGGACCTGGGTTATGGTCACACGACGCACACTGATGCACTCTGACTTAGGAGGGAGCGACGAAATGTAGAAACAGTCATGGGTATCCCGACTTCACCAATTGGCGAAGTTCGCTGAAAACAAACGCCGAAATCGAGTCCGTATTAACCCTTGGTCGCACGGGTCGACATTAAAATATTCCTAGGTCGTCTATAGATAATTCTAGATTACAATCCACCTCACCCTAACCGTTGACAATCGGTAGAATATAGGATAGGTGTGATGAGGATAACTATTCCAAATTCTCGGAGCTTCTCTGGACCCCTCACGGAGACTTCTCGAATCCATGAGGAAGAAAGCAGAAAATAGAAATAAATTCTACTACATTCGAAATTGTTAATGAATGTCAAAAGAAAAATGAGTTCATAACCCTTTAAATAGGAATACCAAGCAATGGAAAAGAAATTAGAAACAAACTACAACTAAAACTCCTAGCATTCGCGACTTACTAAGGTCATGGTGTCTACTAGTGCGCAAGGCTTTCAGCCAAAAATAGTAAGTGTCCTATTTGACTTCACCAAACCATTCTCCTAATTATTCTAAGCTCTTTACGCGATGAGCGCAACTCCTAAAGCCCAACAGATGAAGAGTAATCAAACAAAAAGTTACTATTTTGGTAAAACAAAATTAAAACGGGAAAATGACCGCCAATTGGAGGGTTTTCTCGCAATTCCGGGCTGCGCAACCCCGCATAGCTGGGTTGGTTGGCTTCATTAGCTCGTTCTACCCCAAATTCATATATTTTACATTAGATAACTCATTCCGGATTGCAAGTTATGTCCAGTTTGCCCGAAACTACCCGAAATAGAGCGAATCGGAGTCGGGGGCCTCCCCACTTAAATTCGATGGGACCCAGGGTCAAACCAGGGTGCATTTGGCACCTTGGGACCATGGAGAACAGGGCCCCACCGCGGCGGCGCGATTCCGGCCAAGTCCGACCGCGGCGGCGGACCGGGGTCCGGTGGCCCATCTGGAGTGGGGCCAGGGCTGGGGCTGGTCGGCCTGACCTCCCCTACCCCCCTGGCACGTGCCATTTTGGCAGATGTTTGGGATTTTTGGGGCTGGAGCCCCCCTCTCTCTCATTTCATCCCTTCCAAACGCCCTCCCCTTCTATTTCCGATTTTCTCCCTCAAACCTTTTCTCCAATCTTTCGTTCCACCATATTCGGCCATGATTCACGCACTCCCATCCATCACAGTAGCCCTAACCTCCTATCCTTCCCCTCTCTTTCACATGTGAGCTCCCACCCCCCTCACTTGGAGCTCAAATTCGTGCAACCTTCAAACCTATCTCATTTCTCCCTTTTACCTTCTTCATTCCCTACCTTTTTGGCCTTTACAATCCCTGTTGAGGCTCAAGTCCGTGGAGAACCAAAAACTCCAGCCCCCCATTTCCCTTATCCTCATTTTCCATGGCTCTATCCGAGCTCATCCACATGTTGTCTTGTAGATTGCATGGGCTACTATCTTAGGGTGGTTATGTTTTCCTGATGATAGGTGTAGTAGTTGGTATGATGTTCTAGATGCGTGAGGACGTTTAGGGCCCGTTCAGACAACCGCATTAAGTAAGATTAGGTGAATAGAATTGTAAAAGTAATAATAAATGTATATGTAGGGTATGGCCCCTAGATTGGGTGTATCCTATGTCTTCCGACACCATGCTTAGAATATACGCAATTAAGAGTAAATTTTTTTGAGAATTCCTTTCCAATAACACTTAGAAATTTTCCCATCGTGGGGTATGGAAAATCCCATCTCACGTGTTTCCAACACCAGGCTCATTTTCCAAGGCCTATAAAATTTAATCCCCTCCCACCCTCCTACCAAACAACTCACTCCCAATCCCGAAGTGGGATTAACAATACAGTCCCATTTTAATACAACTTAAGACCACTGGCCAAATTGTGTTGAAGTGATAAAGTCCCTTGATATACATTAACCCACCACACTCTGATAGCTTAAGCTTTTGGAGTAAATGGTTGTTTGATAGATAGGCCCATAGAGTTTGGACCTAGAGCAGTGCTTCGATAGACCTGACAGTATAGGAAACCAAACCAATTGAGAACATAAACTCTAGGACCCCCTTAGTTGGTTTGAGCATAGGTGGAGTGCCCAAGCGTAGCTACATTCATGTTCGGGCAACTCAATTCCAAATGAACAAACAATTTTCTTTATTAGAAATGATATAAAATTATCTGGTGTATAAGCATAGACTTTAGATTACAACTGGTGGATTACCGCTACTCATCAGTTGAGCCTAGGCTGCTGATTAGGCTGAGAAATGTAAATGACAAAAAAAAAATGTTAAGATAATTGAGTGATATACTTAGTGAGTCGGTTTGATTAGGTAGGAGCGAGACCCTGTCCCTTTGTTGAAATCCTCTTGATACTCATAGGCTCCTTTAATAACTCATAGGAAGGTTGTATGACATAGAAACTATTCACGCCCATAGAAAACTTGTATATCCATTGGATTTAATGTTAGATCAAATCAATACACCCTCAGAATTGCCTTCTCAAGGACTTAGTACAATCGGGAACACAGGCGTAGAAACTACACATTAGCGAGGTATTCGCGGTTTGGATCGAATTCTCAATCTGGTTGTGACCAATGAACCCTATGCTCTGATCAAGCGAAGGTCGGGATCAGCTAGGATTAAGGACGATACGATGATTTTCTCGTCTTCGCGAGGTAGAAGGTCTATGTATCCGGCTCAGACCCACTACGCAACTTTATTCCGTGTTGGCTTGACCACTTACAACCAAAAGGTTATAACTTTGTTTTTGAGAAGTGTGAGAATATATAGCCAATAGAAATATTTCCTTTTAGGCCTAAGGAATTTCCCAAGTGAGCAATGACGCTTAAGAATCGGGTCCTAAATCACATGCCATGTCGGCATACATATTGTGCTTATGAACGTAGAAAGATAGCATGCCTATTAAGCTAGACATGATTAAATCGGATAAGTCTGGACCGCGACAAAAACCCCTTGGTAGAATTGGGCATCTTGCCTCAAACCCACACCTGCCCCTGACATCAACCACATTACCCATCATTTTTAACTCCTCTCGATCCCCATAGGTATCAATGCCATCGTACACATCGTCGATGAAAGGCAGACCAATGTATTTCCCATTTCATGTCAAGGATAGATCCTAAACTACACCTTGTTCCGCTATACGGAGCAGGGCATAAATCTTGAGCCTTGAGGGTGAAAATAAATTTTAAGGGGGGTAGAACATGATGAACCCGCTCTAGTTAGGTCACCTAATACACCTCTTTGATCAGAGTGGCGCAGCGGAAGCGTGGTGGACCCTACCCCACTGGCCCAAGATCGAAACGGTGCTCGATAAATACGAACATTATAGAAGCCCTAGTAAGTTCTACTATGAGAAACCGTTTTAAGATGATTTAGTAAAACTTGATTCAACCTTTCCTTGGACATAGATAATATCGAGGACTCTCTTAGACTAAGACCTAAAGGGCAACCTTAGAATAACCAATTTGAGCCTTTCAATGATGGACATTCCCTACTCTTAGAGAGTGATCGGACTACGGAGTTACTGACATCTACAACTGCGAAGTTTTCGCGGCTTAACCCAATTCCCAATCCTGGGTGACTACCGATGGACTCTCTGCTGACGAGCGGATGACCAGGATCCACCAGGATTCGGAAGGGATACAATGAGCTTCCTACCCTGGCCCGGTGGATGATCGATGTATCGGGATCGAGCCCACTGTTACCGTCTCTCCGTGTTGGTCAAACAATGAAAACAACTATCTTACTCTAAATTGTGGGAATTGTCGTCGAGACTCCAAATAGGTAAAGAAATAAATGGTAGCAAACCATCAGGGTATGAGAAATGGATGAAGAATTAAGTTTTAAGGGGGGTAGACTAAAAGGAACCAGACTAGTATATACCCTACCACGCGTAGGAACTCGAAATCAATAAGTCTTAGGCAAATGAAATAATAGAAATCTTTCCTTATCACCCTTAGGCAATTTCGGGGACGAAATTTTGTTTTAAGGGGGGTAGATTGTAACGCCCCGGATTTTTGCCAACCTGGGATTAGACGTCCTTAGGCAATGGATCAATCCTAACACAGGTTTAACTTCTTAAACGCTCAATTAAAGCCTCAAATCGCTCCTTAAACCATTTTCTTCACAAATCCCACCCTTCACTACCTTGTGCTTTCAATTTTTCAAAGCACCTTCGCCCTAGACACTATCTTAAACTAGCTAAGTAGTATAACTTGGATCACTTTATATACAAACTACAATGGACTAAGTTCCACCTCAGATGAAAATCACTTAGGATTAAATTCTTTAGAAATTTAACAAAGTTAACTAAGTACTAAACTCGATTAGCCATGAAATCCGTTAGGATCGCTTTAAATACAATCTGCAAGACCCAAAAGTTGCAGAAACATTGGCGCTAGGTTACCCTAAAGTTTAGAACCAAACTCATTTCCCGTCTGCTCTCGGGAATGAAATGAAACTTCATATTAGGTCTAGATCGCACATCGGGAGTCCGATTAACCCGAAGCTAAGGAACTAGGACCGCCCCCACCGGCTTAACAATCATCTCAAAATCAGCTCCATCCGATGTTCCATGGCCATTCGTTTCGATTCGAGCGAGGGAGTGTGAAAAACACTATTCCCATCCAAAATAAATATCTGGAATAGTGATCTCGCATCATTCGTTGACGCGTCGTCAAGATTAAGCAACCTGACCGTCGAATCGACCAAATTACACCCTCGGATTAAGAAAAATTTCAGAACATTTACATGTACTTGGAATTTCGATCGTGGCCCACCGTCCGAATCGAACCGAAAGTGGTCCGCCACGTGTGATCCGGGAATCCGATCGAGTCAAAAATGTAATCCCACGTAGATCCATAGATGGTGAGCTTAAGTCGACGTTTGGTTCAAGGGCCACCGTAACTTCCCTTTGAGTGAAAAGCGACGAATATCCTATATTAGTAGTACCCCTTGAACCTGAGTCTAATTTCAGAATGTTTTTGGCTATAAAAGGAGCTTAGAACAGCCCCTCTCACAGCCATACGAATTTTGGAGGAAACCCTAGAGGAAGAGAGAGAAAAGAGAGAGAAAGGCTTAGAGATTGTTACCGATTTCCCTCCTCCTGCTTTGGCTTGTTGCACGGCCTACACTGCCTTATTCTAGGCATTTTTCTGGCGTATTCCACCTCATTTGAAGGTAAGAAACCCTAACCCTAGGTCTGATTTGAGGTGGAATCGATGTAGGATGTATACCGACTAACCGATTCCGCTCTTTAGGCTAGAAATCGCCCGTAGACGGAATTCTATTACCCTTGCTGATTCGTTCCGTTTCCAAAGGCAAAGGTGAGGACTTTAAGTGTATAAGTTGCGGTTTTCAACGCTTTCAATGTCAGATAATGGTAGATTCATGATCTCAATGAAATTGCACATGTACAAAGTGTTTCCGTTTCCTGTTTCGATTAACGTTGTGAAATATGGAATTTCACATATTCTAGGTATACGTAGAAATACCGTATAATGTATTTTTTTGGATAAATGTTTGACATGTTTATTTAATGTATGATTATATAATATATGAATAAAATACTAGTTTGGCGAAAGGAATCGCCAAAATACATGTTCACTTGTAAATGCGACGTATGTTGAAATTGTGTATGTTAGAAATACCGTATACGTATTTCTTTTGGAATAATGTTTGACATACTTATTTAATATATGATTATACAATATATGAATAAAATACTAGCTTGGCGAAAGGATTCGCTAAATACATGTTTACTAACAAACACTATGTATGTAGAAATACGGTATTGTACGAATACCGTATACATGTATATTTTAGCGATGTGTTTGTCATGATTAATTGTCGTATAAATATATTATGTGCGTATAAAATATTTGCTTGGCGAAGGGAATCGCCGTAATACATGTTTGCTTATATACACTATGTATGTTGAAAATGCGTATTCTAGAAGATACTGTATACGTATAAATTTTGGAGATATAGTTATCATGATTATTTGCTGTAGTAATATATTATACATGGATAAAATACTCACTTGGCTAAAGGATAGCCCTAATACATGTTTTGCTAACATATACCATGTATGTTGTAATAGTGTATTCTAAGTGTTGTGAAAATGACTGAATGAGTATAGAATTCTCATTCGTGCTCATGCATGACTAATTGTCATGGATAATTGATTGTTGTATTGGCAATACCCCTTTGACGAAAGGATTTACCCTAAATCACGCCATACGCCAATACACACTATATATGCTAAAATGTGTGGCCCAAGTGTTTGTGGAAATGACCGAATGAATATGGAACTTGGATTCCTGCTTGCCATGACTATCACCATGGGTGTATGCGTGTTATGATTGGGGTAACTCCCTAGTGAAAGGATTTGGCCTTATACCTCTGTGATCAACATATGTCATGTATGTTGATTCCTGAATTTTAAAGCGTTTGTTGAAATGTCTGAATGAGTAGTAGTTAGTAAATTGTAATGTTTAAGGGTGTTGAGATATGATTCTCAACTCCTTTAACTATGTGTATGATTTCCTTGAATAGCTGTGTGATTAGGAATTGAATATGTACAAACTCATGCTTGTGTTATGCTTTATAACATGCTCAGCTTTTATGATGTTATGTATGTAATGCATATGTTAAATTCATGTTTACGTTGTACGATCCGTCATGGATGATGGGGGAGTGGAGCAACGAATGCGTGTAACAGCCCTGGCAGCCCTAAACGGATATTATCAAACTTTGATTGTATGATTTGAACCTTGATCCATTACTGCTTTACTATTCGAAATTGATTGTGTTTGGGGCTATGTTTATAGTCCGGATAATCGGTACTGAATTGAATTCGTGGTGTGATTCATTTGCCACGTGAGATGTGTTCGACGAACTCGAGTCGTACTTCCGGTTGGCGATAGTGGTTGGCCACGCGAAGTGCTTATTCACTTCATGTCGTTTAACTTGTTGTGCGCTCGGGCTAGGCGAGCTCGTCGCAACTCGATCGTCTTTTGTATGTTCACCATGTTTGGTCACTAATGCTTGAACCTAGGGTACCAAACTTACCAGTGAAAACCCTTTTAACCATGGTACCTCGATCCGCTAAGACTCATGAGCCGGGCATGGTGGTATGGGACACCGTGGTCGAGCTGTCGGCCTACGCTGGGGCTACGTGCCTCCCCGTAGTGACCAGTGAGCAACTTAACTCGTGAGCCGATTATGGTGGTATGGGACACTATATTCGCGGCTGGCCTACATTGATAAGGTGATGGGGAGTGGTGCAACCTTTGTGCGTAACGACCACAGCGACCCTTTGTAGTGATCATGCGAGCATATTCTGAAGTTGCAGCGTGCCTTAGGGTTCGCCGCGATATATAGAGTATGAACTAGGCCTGTTTCTGTATAGTTGTATAGTGATGAATCGTTTAAGGGGTGATGGGGGAGTGGTGCAACCTTTGTGCGTAACAGCCCTGGCAGCCTCTGCAGCGACCTAGAAAACACACCATCGTCTGATATTAACTAGGACTGACGACCCTAGAATGGATCATGTTTGGGAATGATACAAGGGAGGTACCTTAGTTTCCCAATCCTGCTATTTGAAATGGATTAATTAAAAACTCGGTAATCATGCTCATCATGTATCGCATGTGCCTGGAAGATGTGGAGCACTGTGGGATGTAAGCATGCGCGAACGTGAGATGGTGTCGCATGAGGGGGTATGTCGGTGAGGGCATCCATCATACCATTCATACTTGCATTAATCGAGTAACTAGGAGTGCTTGATTTACTTGCTTTATCATTCTTTTGATCGCATTGATAACATGTTAACTTATGCTTTATTGTTCCACTGAGTTAGCTACTCACTCCCACGTTACGGGACGGTGTTGTACACACCAAACAGATTTGTTGAGTTTCAGGTGATGGCGATGCTTGTGAAGCAGAGCCGGACTACTTCTATGGTGATGAGGAGGAGTTCTCCTATCTCAGATCTCTCTGACGTGTCTATGAAGACCTGGTATTGTATCGACGGGCTATGGTATTTGGGATAGGAGACTTTACACGTCATCACATTAGGTATATTTTTAGAATTGTCCTTGTAATTATTTAACCTGGAAATGTTATCACACTCTGGAGACTCATCATAGTTTATATATTTTGTCTACCTATTACAGTCTTCCGCTTGCAACTTTAACTGTCTCTAGAGTATGATATGTTGTTTTGGCTTAATCTCACTCATGTTCACTACTCTAATACAGTCAACATTCAATCATCATTCATTTTGTTGCATAAGTGATGTTCTGGAACTCGAGAGTTGAGTTACTACTCGACCCCCGATTTTCAGGGCGTTACACTATGCGTGGAAACTTGACAGAGCTAAGGAATGAAGGCATTTACACGTGGTGGGCCACAGGCTATGCGCATAAACTCCGGTGGTAGACTCTGGTTAGATTGAGCTCCAAGGATTATAAATGTTAGAGGTGAACATACTAAGGAGTTTACATGGACTTTATAAATGACAACTTGTTGGATTGAGCTCCTTTTATAGTGCCTTATTAGGTTGATTGATCGATGTTCTCTCGTGCTTCAATCAGCTCCCCTTGATCATGATGTCAATTCACCGTCAATGCTTCAGCTCAAAGATCAACCACTTTACATGAAATGCTCCTTTCGGTGACCAAGGTGATGGGAGTTGGTGAGTTCTCCTACAATAAGTGAGAATGTCGTAATCGTAGGGGATTCACCTAGATGGGTGTTCTAGAGGGTTTAGAGAATGATTTGACTATAAGTTCAAGTCTAATCTTTAAAACAAGGTGATCAAGTTTATCCTCAACATTTAGGTTGGAATCCTTTTTCAAGTTATAAATCACAAGGAATATAACTTAAATCATATTTACTTAGAGACTTAGGATGAGGGATATGATCATGAAATCACTTAAGCTTCTATTGCACCAAATACTCATCTAAATGCTCAAGAACCGAATGCCTTATATTAAAAGGTTGAGCTTCCAAGGGCTCAACTGATTACACGATACATGTAATCATATGATTGAAAAATACGATGTACAAATCAGTGCACATAATCTACACCTTTGTCAATTACGTGACAAAAACCTAACCTAGACCATGTTATGGTCCATACCAATGATACACCAAAACAATATTAAATTTTACGTTTCCAAGATTACAATGATTTACAAATTTAAATACAGGACTCGAGACATGTAACATTAAAAATTCTCCCCCATAATTGTTCCACATATCTTATCAATTCTTGCAACAATAAACAAACTCTGTAAAATATAATTCATTATTTTAGTACTACTTGATCTTTCTCCCATTTTTTGTCAGTATTTTACAAAGAGTTTGTTCCCATAAATATACTAATAACAACATAGCGTGAAATATCTCTATAAGTAATAGATTGATCAATTATAAGGCACATACTAACAGGGGTTTAAAGGGTGCATATAATTATTTAAACATGGAACATGCTTATTTTAGTCATTCAAAAGATATACGAATCAAATTAGGGATAATCAATGATAATGTAAGCTAAAATATGTGATATAAAAATTCAACAAATTTAAAGCTTAAACTATCAATACAAATGAACTTATAATCCTTAGATTTACCAATCAAGCACAAGATGAGGCTAGAATCTTCAGATTTTTAATTCGGCCCTAAGGGACCTTCTAACATTACCTTCTTGAGGTGTTATGGTATCCCAAGTCTCTAGGGGGGATATTGCGGTGTAGGCCGTTAAGACATGTAACTGACAAAGGTCTTTAATAGTAGAGGAGTCTTCCGAAGTGGATTCAGACTCCTCCGTATCATCCCATGTTGTCGTCATACCCTTGCCTTTAGATCTTACATTGCTAGGGTAATCGGTGGCAATATGTCCATAACCCTAACAGTTATAACATTCGATGTGCTTAGGTGGCTTAACATATTTGCATTTACAATTCTCAACCATCTTCTTCTTTTTGTCACAACTCTTCCTTCTACTCAATTTGAGATTTTTTAAATTTTCTTTCAAAATCCTCATCATCGTCCTCATCATCATTGTCACTTTAAGATTTAATAACTTTATGCCTATGTGAATGCCTATGAGATGTTTTAAGGACGATTAATTTCTTTGTACTAGAAGAGGCCTTAAAGTGTAGTTCATATGTTTGTAGCTTTACTTTCATCTCATCTATGTTTCTACACTCTTCTATCGAGGTTTTCTTGGGAGTGAGTCTATCCGATAGGGATTTAAGTATTTTCTACATATATGACCTTCCAGAATCATCTCTCCTAAACCCCACAAGGAATTGTAATTATCATTCAGTTTAGATTAAAATTCCATGAAAGTTTCAGACTCTTCCATTCAGATACTTTCTAATAGGGTCATTAAGAGTTGAAGTTCGATCTGAAATTACGGATAAACTGTTTATGCATTTTAAGTGTGGAAGTAAGGTGAAGCTAGAAAATGAATATTGTGTCCTAAAAAGGGGGGGGGGGGGGGGATATGCTGCCTATTTAATCACTAAGCATTCATCTAATCATGCATGTATAATTAAACATTCAAACACATATACATAATTAAATAATTGTACAAATAACAATCCCAAACATAAGTATATATAGTGGTTCGGCTACTTGTTTACTCTACTCCTGGCGAACGCACTCAACCCATAGGTGTATAGGATTTTACTATTGGAGGTTTTAAATTAAGATCATCTCTAACCTTTACAGCCCTACACAAGGACTCTAAAATTTATGCCCTACACAAGATCAAGGGTCCTAATCTCGAACCTAACAATTTAGGCTTTACTCCCATGCTAAGGTTCTAAACAAGAACCTGACGATTTAGGCCCTACATAAGAGCCAAGGTCCTACTCCCAAACTTGGAATTTATGCCCTACACAAGAGCAAGGGTCCTACTCCCAAAACTAATACATATCCTCCTGCTGGAGGCCTACGGAAAGACTTTGGTTGGTTTCTCCTTAGGCTAATTAACAGCCTTAGTCCTACACAAGAACCACAAAATTTAGGCTCTACGGAAGAGCCAAGGTTGTACGAAAGAACCTAAGTGAGTTTGGATACAAACTCTTGCACTCCAACCTATATAATGAAGGAGTATAAACATGGAATCTTACACATGACACTTGTCGGATCAAGTGCCTTTTGATGCTCTTCTTGGGTTGCTTGATCTCCGCTTTCCCATGCTTCAATTAGCTCCTCGATGCTCCCCCGATCATGTTGTCATTGAATTCAAAAATACTTTTTTAATTAAACCATAACTATGAAATATCCAACATGAAGATTAAACAACTTGAATCAAAGTAAGAACAACATTAAAACAAACTACAAGCTTCACCTCTTATTTCTAACTAAGATATTATTCAACTAAAGACATGATTGAAACTAAACTCTTAAAACAAAACATGAAAAACTAAGAAGAATGGATGGTTTGAAGAAGATAGAGAAGTTCTCTAACACCTGTCTTTACTCCTCCTACCCTAATTCATACTTAAAAAGCCCTGAGAGATCCCTATTTATAAGCTTTGTAGGAACCGACTTCGAAATCGCCTCAATTTACACAACTTTATGTAGCTTCGACGGCACCTTCGATGGCACTTCAATGACATCAAAGTCCAAACATCGAGTTTGATTCAAATTTGGAAACTGTTCCGCGCGTATTCTGTAAGTCCTTCGATTAGATTGCCCGACCTTCGATGGCATTGAATTGGCTTCGATGTCATCAAATAAGTGTTCGATGGGATTGAAAAACGACCAAAACCATCCAGCGAAGGATTAGATTGCCCGACCTTCGATGGCATTGAATTGGCTTCGATGTCATCGAATAAGTGTTCGATGGGATTGAAAAACGACCAAAACCATCTAGCGAGTAACTCCCATAATTCATTATAATTTCGATGTCATCGAACTAATGTCGATGGCATCGAATGTGTCTTTGATGGCATCGAACGTGTCTTCGATGGGATTGAAGGGATCTTCGATAGGATCAAGAATTGCATCTTTTTGTCTATAACGCCTTGAAAATCGGGGGTCGAGCATAAACTCAACTCCCGAGTTCCAACGCATCACTTATGCAACAAAATGAATGATGATTGAATGTTGTCTGTATTAGTGCATTGAACATGAGTGAGATTAAGCCAAAACAGCATATCATACTCCAGAGACAGTTAAATTGCAAGCGGAAGACTGTGATAGATAAATAACCTATATAAACTATGGTGAGTCTCCAGAGTGTGATGATGTTACCAGGTTAATTAATTACAAGTACAATTCTAAAATATACCTAATGTGAGGAAGTGTAATGTCTTCTATTCCAAGTACCATAGCCCCATCAATACAATACCAGGTCTTTATAGACTTGCCAGAGAGATACAGATAGGAGAACTCCTCCTCATCATCATAGAAGTAGTCCGGCTCTACTTCATAAGCATCGCCATCACCTGAAACTCAACAAATCTGGTTGGTGTGTACAACACCATCCCGTAACGTGGGAGTGAGTGATCATCTCAGTGGAACAGTAAAGCATAGGTTAACATGTTATCAACTCAGTCAAGCAGTAATGATAAAGCAGCAAAATCAAACACTCCTAACTACTCTTATTAATGCAAGTATGAATGCAGTCATGATGTATGCCCTCACTGACATACTCTCTCATGCGACACCATCTCACGTTCGCGGCATACTTGCTTTCCTCAGTGCTCCACATCTTCCAGGCACATATAATGCATGATGAGCATGATTACCGAGTTGTTATTAGTCCATTTCAAATAGCAGGATTGAGAAACTAAGGTACCTCCCTTGTACCATTCCCAAACATGATCCATTCTAGGGTCGTCAGTCCTAGACAATCTCATATGATGGTGTGTTTCTAGGTCGCTGCAAGGGCTGCCAGGGCTGTTACACGGAATCATTGCACCACTCCCCCATCACCTTATCAATATAGGCCTAGTTTATACTCTGTTACTACAGGAAGACTCATCCCCTCACCGCAGCTTTAGAGTATGCTCAAGGTCACTCCACTAACGTCTTACCAACTGGTAGTCTATTTTCGAAGCCTGACCAGTTCACTTATTGAGAATGGGACCCAAATGCAACCCGACTGGGGACCACAGACAGGCTACGCCAGTGTAAGCCGACAGCTCGAATATAGTGTCCCATACCACCATAATCGGCTCACGAGTCTGGTTGCTCAATGGTCACTACGGGGAGGCACGTGGCCCTAGCGTAGGCCGACAGCTCGACCATGGTGTCCAATACCACCATACCCGGCTCATGAGTCTTAGTGGATCGAGGTACCATGGTTAACGGGATTCCACTGGTAAGTTTGGTACCCTAGGTTCAAGCAGTAATGACCAAACATGTTGAACATACATTAGATAAATCGGGTTACTTGACGAGCTCGACTAGCATGAACGCCCATTGAGTTGTACGACAGTAAGTGCATTAGCACTTCGTGTGGCCTAACCACTGCCGACAAGCAATGCACGACTCGGGTTCGTCAAACACGTCATACGTGGCGAAATGAATCTCAACCACAATCTCAACTTTGGTACCGATTGTCTGGACTATAATCATAGTCCCAATCGCAATTAATCCATATTCAAAGCATGTGGAGTAAAGCATAATAAACAAAGTAATTCAAGCATGCTAACAAATATGTCATAAGCATGTATAAAGCATGTTATAAAGCATGTCATAAAGCACCATATAAACAAGAATACAAACACATATATTTCACAAGTAAGCGGTTTAAGTAAACTACCTCATGGAGGAAATCATACATGTCTCTAAGGTATTTGAGAATCCCATCTCAGCACCTACCTAAGGCATCATCATCCAAATACTTACTCTCACAAGCATTTTCACAAGCACTTAGCATACACTATTTCAACATACATAGTGTATGTTAGCAAAACATGTATTAGGGTGAGTCCTTTCGCCAAGCAAGTATTTTACGCATATATAATATATTTATATAGCAACTAATCATGGCAAACACATTTCCAAAATATATACGTATACGGTACTTTTTACAATACACTATTTCTACATACATGTATTAGGGCAAATCCTTTCGCCAAATAAGTATTTTATCCATATATCATATATTCATACAACAAATAATCATGACAAACACATTTTCAAAATTTATATGTATACGGTATTTTCTACGAATAACTGAAATATGTAAAATTCCATATTCTACGTCTTTAATCGAAACAGAAAACAGAAAGCACTTTGTACATGTACAATTGCATGCAAATCATGAATTTATCATTATCTGACATTGAAAGTGTTGAAAACCATAATCTATACACCTAAAGTCCGCACCTTTTATCGTAGAATCGTAACGGAGTTGATAGGTTTGCTAAGCTTCCGTATTTGGCAGTTTGACAACCTATAGAATGAAATAGGTTAGCTATTTCATAACTTACAACTATCAACACCCCAAATTAGATTAGGGTTAGGGTTTCTTACCTAGAAATGACACCGGAATTGCCAGGAAAGCAATTAGAGCCGAGCGGTTAGGCATGGATAACAACAGGGAAGCACGGCAGGAAGACTCTCCCACATCTCCCACACTTTCTCTCTCTCTTTTCTCTCGTCTCAATCTCAAATTCATATGGCTATGAGAGAGAGGGTTTTAAGGTCCTTATATAGCCTAAAAAGTCATTGAAATAGACTTTAGGTCAGGGTATACTTGGGTTATAGCCAAAGTGGCCCAGTTTCAGCTTAACGGAGGACTTCTAGCGGCCCCTTTTCTGTGTGCGGTCGGACTTAAGCTCACAGACATTGGATCTACGTGGAGTTAAGTTTTCGGTTCAGTCGGATTCTCAGATCACGCGTGGCGGACCAGTTTTAGTTCAACGGTCAGTGGATCTCGATCGAAGATTCCGAGTACATGGATATGTTTATGAAATTTTTCCTGATCCGAGGGTGTAATTTGGCCTGATTCTGACGATCAGGTTGATTAATACTGACCCGCAAGCGACAAGTCTCAGATTACTATTCAAGATATTTATTTTAGAAAGAAAATAAGTGTTCTCACACTCTCTCGCTCAGGACTCAAGCGAACAGTCGTGGGACACTATCTGGATTTGATTTCCAAGATGGTTGTCAGGCCCAATGAGGTGGTCCTAAGTCCTTAACCTTGTATTATTCGGACTTCCGATGTGCGGTCCAGAACTGATACGGAGTTTCAACGTGCTCCCGAGAGCAGTCGGGTAAGGAGTTTGATCCCAGATTTTAAGGTAACCTAGCATCAATGATTCTACAAGTTTTGGGTCTTGCAGATCATATTTAAAGCGATTCTACCGGATTTCGTAGCTAATCTAGTTTTAAACTTAGTTACTTTGTCTCATTTCTAAAGGATTTAGTCCTATAAGATTTCTGTCTGAGGTGGTACTTAGTCCTTTGTAGTTTGTATATAAGGTGATCTAAGTTATACTACTTAGCTAGTTTAAGATAGTGTCTAGGGTGAAAGTACTTAGAACAATTGGAAGAACAAGGTGGTGAAGGGTGGGATTTGTAAGAGAAATGGGTTCAAATGCGGTTGTAGACTTTGGGATTGAGTTCTGACAGGTTCATAAGGTGTTAGGATCGACCCATTGCTTAAGGACGTCTAATCCCAGGTTGGCAAAAAATCCGGGATGTTACATTGTCCAGCAACCAAACTTGATTTTCTCCGATTTCTTCGATTGGATCAAGCCTCCTTCGATGGTATCAAACACTTACTTTAATGGCATCGAAGTTGTGTTCGATATTATCGAACTATCAAGTTCAGCAATTCTAGATTTCTACAGTTTGCAATCTCAATTTTCTTCCTTCTTCACTTGGTTTTCTTATATCTTAGACTCTTAAAATCTTCAATCATGACTACCAAAGATCAAACTCTCACTTTGGTAATTCTTGATCATCAAATCCATACTTTTAATGTCCTTTTCACCTTATGCTCTCAGAATCACTTCGCAAGAGAAAACAAGAGTAATAAGTTAAATTAAGCACATTAATTCTCAAAAAACCAAGGTACGACAGGAGAAAATTATGTAATATTTCACACTTAACAATAATTTCACAACGAAGGGCTAAGAGGGAGGCATCGCGACCGCACTCAGATCAACTGATGCAGGGTTAAAGGGAACTTGTATCATGCACTCCAAGTCCTCGGGAAGATTACTGAATTCAGGAGGACTATTGGAAGGGATACCCTCTGCACTGACTGTCGTTTCCGTGTCAATGGTCACAATCTCGGTAATTACGGGGTCGGGAACCCCTGGAACTGTTGAAGCTACTGTTGTTGTTGTTGCGCCAACATTACCAAAACCGTTGAGGTCGTTACTGTAGTTGTATGAATTGTGAATATTGGGACGACCGCTATTGCTGTTGTCAGTTGTTGTTGTGGCTGGGTCACAACCATCTATTTCTTGGCTGGTGTTAGTTCCCCAGTAACTATAAGAAAAACATAAGGTGTCATGCCCCAAACCCGAAAATCGGATTCACAGGAATCCCGATCGCCGAATCCGGTGCCGACAACCTCCGTAGTACCCCATTCTCGACTCCTAGCGTCCATACACCAGATTCCGATCCTGAGATCCTACAAGGAGGATTTTTTTTAATATATTTAACTCATAATAAGAAAAACCTCAAGATTACCCAATTCACAAAGGCAACATCATCATCACATATCCACTAATATAGTCATTTGAGTACACTGCTAAAAGGAAAATACATCAATCGAAATCAAGCTTCAGAAGACTACTGCACGCTCCAAGCTCAACACTGCTGCAACCTAACATCACCTGCACGCATCTATTGTGCATAAGCTTATAGAAAGCTTAGAGGGTGGTGTAAGTGTGTGCACAAGGTAAGTGTCAAGTATTTAATACAATGCCATCATCATACAATACCGAAAATACTGGTAATCCATAATCGTACAATATCGGAATAAGTAGAAATACTGACAAGATCATGAATTATCAGAGTAAGCAGAAATACTAACAAGGTCAAGAATTATCAGAGTAAACAGAAATATTGAAGGGATCATAAATCATATGATAACAGAGTAAGCGAAAATACTGACAAGTTCATGAGTGCCATCAGCCATACCAAGGCTATACGATTCAAAAACATAAACCATTATCACGTACTAAGGAAGCAATGTAGATCTATGCAATGTGAAGACATAATAAGACAAATATCGGGAACCGGGGATGCAATGCAATACAATATGCAATTCGAAAGAGCTACGAATACCATCAACCTCATCTAAATCATATAAATACAGAAATATAGCAACCCTAAATGTCATATGTCATGGATGTAATGCAATATGCGATGTGACTGGAATGACCATGCTGGAGTGTGAAGTCGGGATGATAGTACGTAGTATCACAGGCTATGGGGTCCATCACAAGGGACTTCTATCCAAACCAGTCCTATACCTAAATTTGGATAGTCAGACTCAATGTGGTAAACTCCTGATCTCAGGTTAGTCGTGCGCCCAACTGAAATCCCGACCATTGTAAAGGTACATGTAACAAATAGTTGTGCACCACCAGCCCGAGTGGATAGTGAATGAATGAATGAATGAGTATGCAACTCCTGCTCAATAAGTCCACATATCAGTATTGTTCATCTCTGGGATCATCATCGGGGTTTAGTACACTCCAAATGACACTACTCCTCTCCCAACAGCACAGTCCAAGTGAGCGTAAGAAACCTCACTATCCGCCTGGCCAATAGTCTGCCAATACTTATCTGGCACGTCGATAGCGAACCCATTCACGAGCTGGTCAAACTCAGCTAGCTATGCCCCCTACGCTCGGGCAGGTAAGGCCACACTCCCTCCTAACCAACCATGACACAGTGGGAGATGCGGCCTCCTGGTATTTGGTACTTAAGTGCTCATGTATCCACTCGGTCTCGACGTTGGAGCGTCCTCTGGTACTAAGAGGGTTTAAGAATTTTCACCTAGGGCATCTATGGTAGCCCGATGCTAGAATAAATTTTCGGTGTCCCGTCTAGCCATCCACGATATGCCTGTGGAGGCTACGACCCTGATGTCACTAGGGCGTACAGTAATCATAATGCAAGATGCATGAGTCATACAATCCAGTCATGCATCAATCCTGCGCATACTATACGCTCGTGTGAGATAACCTCCACCTATCAGGGAGTCTCATGACAACATGCTTAATGACATATGCAATGATTAACCACATCTCATAAAAAACATGCAAATGATGCGTATAGGCATGTATCATGATGCTATGCTATCACATACTTATAATCGGTATCAATAACCGGCATCGGCATCGACCTCGACAATATGGACATTTAACCAACATTGCCCCTAAGGAATGGCCCTCATAGATCCTAACATATAGTGGAGCCATGACCTCACACAAGGGTCACATATACAACACCATAGGCCTCACTCAAGAGCTTAATACACATCATGATGAGCCTTTCACATGGGCCTAACGTATATCACAATGGGCTCCATCGCCTAACCCTCAAATGCATCACAATGGGCCTCATCACATAGACCTCATATACATCACATTAGGCATAAAACATGGGCCAAATATACATCACAACGGGCCTCAACTACAAGTCGCATATACACCACATAGATCTCAACAATAGGCCTCGACAATTGAAATTGACCTCGACAATTGAAATCGACACTCAGACTCGGCCTCGACAATCGGAGTCAGCCTCGATACTTGGCTTCGACAATCGGGATCGATCGATAATCAGAATCGGCAAATCGGTCATGACAATCGGGATCGATCAATAATCAGAGTCGGCAAATCGATCACTTCAATCGGAATCGACAATCGGCCACAACAATCAGGATCGATCGATAATCAGAACTGGCAAATCAGTCACGATAATCAGGATCAATCGATAATCGGCCTTGATGATCGGAATCAGAAATTGGCCTCAGCAATTGGCCTCGATAATTGGAATCGGTATCGACATTGATGAGATTGGCCTAACAAGGTCTAAGGGAAGGTCACAATGAGGACATCTAACCATCATTGCCTATTAATGTGGAAATCTAACCAACATTACTCCCAACAAGTGGCCCACATAGGGCCAAACATATAGTGTGCCCATGGCCTCACACAATGGTTTCATAAATTAAGTGGGTCGCATCACATGGGCCTAATGCACATCGCTATGGGCCACATCATATGGGCCGAAAATACATCTCAATAGGCCTCATCGTATGCGCATGAACATATCACAATGGGCCTCACTAAATGGGTCGAAAATACATCACAATAGGCCACGACGTATGGGCCAAGTATACATCTCATTGGGCTTCGACCCATAGGTTGAGTATACATCAGAGGGGCCACGCGTCATGAGCCTAATACATATCACAATGGGCCTTGCCCATAGGCCTCAAATTCAAGTAGGTGGGCCCCATCATATGGGCCGCACCAATGGGCCAATATGCATCAAGTGAGCTACATCAATGGGCCACGCAAGTGAGCCATATACATATCAAGTGGGCTACACCAATGGACCGTACAAGTGGGCCATATACACATCAAGTGGGCTATACCAATGGGCCGCACAAGTGGGCCATATACACATCAAGCGGGCTATACCAATGGGCCCACAAGTGGGCCATATACACATCAAGTGGGCTATACCAATGGGCGGCACAAGTGGGCCATATACACCGTTCGTCTATTTTTAGAGATCATTATAGAGTATTAACTAAAAAATGAATCATATCCAAGGATCATCTTAACCATACTACAGATAACAATGGAGATAATGATTTGCACCGCTTAAAATTTGCAGGGCCCACCATAACATTTATTTTCCACCCAATCTATTTCATAAGGTCACAAGGACCTAGATTAAGAGGAAAACAAATTTCATAATGATCCAGAACTCCTGTGACCCAAATGGGTTTTAATGGTGGATGTTCGATCCCTCACTGATCTGCAGTGTGGTCCACCTGATAGATGGCGCAGGTAAAATACTCATACCATGGTGGGGTCCACTGCACGGATGTATGGCTTGGAATAAAACACATATCATGGTAGGCCCAACATAGCACCATAGATGCACTGAGTGGATACAATACTACATCCAGGTGGGCTTCAAGCGCCCCGTACAAATGGACAACATGGATACAAGACACATGTTAGAGGGGGTCCCACATGGACGGTGTGTATAAGACACATACACTGCAGTGGAGTCCACATAATGTTATATGGACGCTGTGGATATAAAATAAATGCATCAAGGTGGGTCCCACCTGCCCACACATGTCACACGTGTGGGGCAGGTCCCATGTCCACAACAGGTGTATGGGGTGGCTATAAAATACATTCATTAAGGTGGATCCCACCCGTTCAAAATGTTGGACTATTTGGATTAGACCCATACATCAAGTGCGTCCCACCATTAGACGAACAATTGGAATATATACACATGCCTCATGCTGGGGCCCACAAAACTTACTGACGTCAGTGGCAGCAGTGGGTCCCACCGTCTCCAAACGGACAGACGGTGTGGATGCAAATGGATGAACGGTTGGATATCACGCATACCACAAGTGGGTCCCACAGACCCTGATGACTTCAATACAGGTGGGACCCACAGAAATTGTTGGCGTCATGACAGCAGCTATATTGTTGCTGTCCGCGCATACCAACCAACCCATTTCTAAGCAGGGTGGGGTCCCACGTAGGCACCACCTTATATATATAATATTATTATAATAGATTATTATTATTATTATTATTATTATTATTATTATTATTATTATTATTATAATACTACATCCAAACTAGCTTCCAGACACTGAACGTTGGATGGACGACGATGATATAAACACCTACATCATGGTAAGTTCCACATGGGTGGACAGTGTGGGAAAAACACTTACATCAGTGGGTCCTATGCGGGGCCCACCATAACATTTATCTGCCATCCAATCTGATAATAAGGTCACATGGACCTAGATGCAGATGAAAAATAAATTTTATACTGATACAAAACTTCTATGAAAACCCAAGAGGGTTTCAATGGCAGACGTTTCATTCTCCACTGTTCCCTGTGATGTGGACCACTTGAGTACACGTACGGCTGGTTTCTTAGGGTGGCCCACTGGCCCCAAATGAGCCTAACAGATGCAAGGTGAGGATATTCAATACACATCATGGTGGGGCCTGAAGTGGGCCCATGGCCCTGGCCTCTCACGCCGCGCACGCACACAGCAGGGGCCAGACGCTCATCGCGCGAGATAGTGGCGCCTTCTTCCGCCTCTAATTTTTTTTTTTTTTTTTCAGTTTTCTTGAGGATTTCCTCAGGTGGGACTCGCATCAGGGGAATCCGACCCAGCCGTTGGATTCCATGGCTCGGGACAGACCCATCAAGCTTAATATTCGATATACTTTAGGGTACAGAATCATCAGGGTAGATTTCAACGGTAGAGAATACTGTTTTCTATACTATGGCCCGCCAGAAAGTCGGATTGACTTCATTTTTCGGGTCAACGCTTAAAATGATCCAGGAAATAGGATGGATGGCTTGGAGTAGATCCATACATCAACGTGGGGCCTGCATGAACGGCACACCCAAAAAGACTTGGAATCATGTTAATATATATATATATATATATATATATATATATATTTTACGTCCAGCGTCCCTAAACGTTGGATGGTTTAGGCTTTAACACATATAAGATGTGGGCCTCGCTCAGATGGGCCACTAAAATGGCTGAAGGGTGTGGATGAGACATACACCAAGGTGGGGTCCATCCGAGTGGGCCACACATCACACAAAAATGAGAAAGAAAGAGAGAGAAAAGCACCCACCTTTCCTTCTTCTTCCTCCCTAGCCTTCCAATGCTCCAAAAGTGCTCTTTCAATAGTGGAGATGATGATCCAAGGGTGGAGATGGGAGATAGGGTGGTAGGGAGTGGGCCATACATGGCTCTCCTCATGGAGAGCTTGGATGTTTCCTCTCCTTGGGAGTTTCTTAGGAGAGTGAGAAATGAGAGAGAAAGAGAGTAGCGATGGAGTGGAAAGGATGGGTTCTTTTGACTTTTGTAAGAAAAGAATGGGTTAAGCATGGGTTGCATTGACTTTGGGTAAGGAGAGGTAAGGGTGAGTGATGGCTTGTGATGGGATGTACTTGGCTTATGATTAATGTGATTGATGGGACATATTGTAGAGATTCTATCAAAATTTGTAAAGCGCGGCATTTTCCTCGAATTGAACGCGGGCCTATATCTCCTGGCCCGGGCATCACCTCATTACGCGAGATGCGGCGTTGGAACCGTGGCGATGGTGCGGTCGCACTGATACAAGTCTCGGGTCAAGCCAACTCTAATATACGTGACACATCTCAGGATCGCACGTAGATGCCGATAACAGATCATGGATCACCGAAATTTGACTAGGAGGACCACAGAAGCCTACAGAACGGTACGGGCTTGGATACGGGTCTTACAGAAGGAGTCAATGATTGCATAAGCAGGTAAATTAATATAAGTAGATATACGAGTAAGCAATCTCCACCTAAGTCAAACCAAATGACATAGATGACGGGCCAATTTCTAATGGATTGAGAATTTTTTATTATGGTCGTCAGCAGTTGAATGGAAGTAGGCAATGGTGGCAGATTAGGATGATGAGGCAAATGATACTTCTCATTAAAAGGGAGATCATGATTATTCAATTTCGGTCTATCCCACCACCATTTATTCTAAATTTTTTTAAATTGGGCTTCCTAGTGACATTTCAAACCCTCCTCGATCTCTTGAGAGTAATTAGCAACAGAAAGGCCGGAACAGTATGTAATTTTTGAAATAAGTCTCAAAAGAGGATACGACTTCGAGCGAAGAAGTACCTGACAGTCGACGCAGCTCTGCTGGTGTTGGTAGCAGTTGATAATCTATTATTGAATATAACTGAAGGGGATTAATGCATCGTAGGGTAAAGGTTGGTACTGCCTGTGGTGGAGCGGGTTGATCTCCCAAATCATGAATATTCTTTGGGGCTGTCGATAGTTGCAGAGCGAAGAATGGAGTATCATTGAAATTGTGGTAATGACCGCTTTAGTTGAAGTAGGAATAAGTCAAAGTGTCCTAGAGGGGGGTGAATAGGACTTTATAAAATTTTATGGCAGTTTAAAATCCTATCACCATTATCTTGATCTAATATAACAATTTATCAAGATATCTTTATCTTAACTCTAATGGCTTTCAAGCCAAATAGAGGATCCAATAACAAGACTATTCAATATCTAAGCAATACATAAATTTAGTCTATGATGGATGGACAGAGTGACTATGTGTGAGATGTGATACTTATCAGTTCTAAATAATCATGCATCATCTGATCATTCAAAGTATACACAATAAAAGAATATGCAAATAACAATCTCAAACACAGTCATTTTATAATGGTTCGGCTATATGCCTACTCCACTCCCGACAGACACACTCAACTCTTGAGTGTACCAGATTTCACTAATGGAGGTTTCAAATCAGGTTTACCTCAAATCAGTACAACCTACACAAGGTACCTAACATGTCTCCACGAGACACAAGTTAATGCCCCACACACGAGCAAGGGTCAACACATAACACCTAGGTTTTATGCCCTACACAAGAGCAAAAGATCCACACAAGGAACCTAGGGTTTTAGGCCACACAGGCCAAGGATCCACACAAGGAACCTAGAGTTTATACCCTACACAAGAGCAAAGGTCAACACATAGCACCTATGTTTTAGGCCACATAGGCCAAGGACCTATACTAAGGATCTAAGTTTATGCTCACTAAGAGCAAGGGCCAACACACAGCACCCACACATATTCTTCCGTCAGAGGCCTCCTATGAGGACTTGAAAGGGGTAAGAATCACCTGTGACCTAATCCTACACCAAGGAATGATCAGCAGGGTCTGTGGACTCTAATAACTTACAGATAAGTAGATGAGCCCCATTAAGCACGTTGAAGAAGATCTCCTCCTTAGCTCCCTTGAACCGTAACACTGATTATGCTCTAATGTATGGCGACGGGTTGGGTCAAGGTTATGTTGGAATCCTACTCTAATAAATGTTTTCTTGTTTTAGAAATGGAGTGATTCCAAGCATCTAAGCATTCAAGGTATCCTAACTCAATGATTTGCCATTAAGGTGATAACTGGATGATCCTTGAATGCGAAAGATCATTCCCCAATCCACTCTCTTGAATATTAATGATGAGGGTGGGTTGGAGGATGAACTCCCATGAGAAAAAGAACTTAGGGTAAATAGCATGCAGGACTCTTTCAAGGCTCTCTTTATTTTTCTCACAACAGCAACTAATAGCAAGCTCCCTTTAAATAGGCAAAGTGATCCAACGGTAATAAAATAGTCAGATTTTTTACAAAGTTAGATATCATCGAGCCACCTTCGATATCATCGAATGTATACTTTCGAAGACATCGAGGGACAGATCGAAGATATGAACTCTTCTGACAATCACAATTGAATCTCTTATACACAGATCGATCATATCGAGCATGCTTCAATGTCATCGGATTTCGAACTCCGTTTTCATCGACCCATGATTCGATTCCTCGATAATGAAAAAAATAAGAGAGCAGGCTAAGACTTGAGACAACAGCTTCGATATTATCGAGCCTCCCATGATGTCATCGGATTTCAAACAATGATGATATCAATAACTAGTTTGATTCATCGATCTTTTATAGAAGATTTTCCTATAACCTCGGTGGACACTCCATTGTCCTAATTCGATGATATCGACCTAGATTTGATATGATTGCTATTTGAATATCGATTGTTTCGAGGGAGTCTCGATTCCTCGAGTCATTTAAAGATGATTTTCCTAAAAATCTTGCTAGACAGTTTGGTCCGAAATCGATTACATCGAAGGTCCATCGATATCATCGGAGTTTGAATTCCGAGGATATCGAGGCTTCCTTCGAGTCATCGATAATTTATGATTTAGCTTAGAAGCTTGCTGGACATAAACAGACTAGGATTCGATTATATTGAGCCGTCTTGATGATCTCAAAATTTGAATGTCGATGATATCGAATGTTCCATCGATTCATTGATAATTTAGTCAAGAGATCAATTTGGTTGTTGGACACAAGTAGTCCTCAATTCGATGATATCGATTATATTCCGAGGATATCGATGGCTGGTGTTCGATCTCATCAAGGTGATCTTGACATATTGATAAAAGCTGAAAACTTAGAGATTTTCCTGATTTGCAAAATAGTTTTCATACTTTAAAACTTATGTTGTTCTATCCATTTTTAAGAATTTGATGTACCTGGGTGTTTTGGGACATGGGATATGAGGCTAAGTTTACCTTTGACGAGTTCTGAGCACACATCTAGTTAAGGTAGATGCTCGAACAATCTTCTTATGGGGCTGCTGACTCAACACTCATGCTAATTGACAAACCAGTGCACTTTCATAAATGTCGGGCGTAGTGACCTCCTGACTAACTAGGTCAGTAGCCTTAGTCGATGGAACTGGAGGACAGAGAGCGGCTGATCTAGTTCTCTGTTTCTTGGTTGTCTTCTTTGTAGAAGGGGAGATTGGGGGAGCTATTGTGCTTTTCTTGCTTAACTGAGAAGAAAAGTGGTCAATCAACTCGGTATGATCCCTACTGTTCAATAACCGAGTATAATGACTCTCCCTTCGAGGAAACTATCTGTGACTTACGGTAGATCATCATAGTTTGGGAGATTTAAAACGTTTGCCTCTAGATGATAAGAAGCATGAAGTTTGGCATACACACCTGAGTCGAGCATCACTAAGCGACTGTAGGGTTGTTAGTTGCATGATTTGTGTGTAAGAGGGTAGGGAATGCACTGTACTAGGCCAAACTACTAAGCGAACCGTTGAGTGTCAAATATTACATATTTACCCCAGTTTATATCTTGGTTTTATGAACATGATAATGCTTAATGGGTATATTTTATACATGTTTGTATTGTGAGGTGAATCTGAGAGCTTGGATTGAAAAGAATGTTAAAAGATAGATTTGATGCTCATGAATCACCAAGGCAAGGGATGGATCTTAGGAGAAGAAGATTAAAATTTTCAAGACCTCAAGATTCAATGAAACCAAGTGGAGAAGGAAGGAAGTCGAAAGTGCAAAGTGCAAAAATTCACAGAATCTGAACTTCACTATCTATGTCATCAATCACCGGTCGATGACATCGAAGCTAGTGTTCGATGACATCGAACACGGGTCGATGACATTGAAGAATTATATGAAAATCAAGTTTGGTTGCTAGACAAATTGGATGCAGTTCTCGATGACATTGAAGCCCTGATCGATTGATCGAAGACCTGCTCGATGACATCGAAGGTAATTCGATGACATCGAGATTTTTGCGAATTTTTGAAGTAACTCGCTAGAACGCTCTGGACACATTCTCGACTACTCGGATGCCCTTCGATGACATCGAAGGACTATTTAATGACATCAAAGGTATGTTCGATGACATGAAGAGTTATGCAGTATGAAAAGGCGCGACTTCCAGATTCAAGTTACATTCGATGACATCGAAGGCGTTACACAAAGTGCATAAATTTGAGGCGATTTCCAAAGGCGGTCAGACTAAGGCTATAAATATGGGATCTCTAAGGAGTTCTAAAGAGGAATTAGGTTTCAAGGAGTAGAGCCAAAGGGTGGAGCAGCTTCCCAAGAGTTTTTGTTCCTTATTTATTTTTAATGTTTTATTTAAGAGATTTAGTTTCAATCATGTCCATGGTTGGCTATACCTCTTAGCTAGGGCTAAGAGGTGAAGCTTGTAGCGTGTTGGGATGTTTATCTTGCTTTGATTCTTATTTTCTTAAACTTCATTGATTTCTAATTTGATTTTAAGGAATATTTTCAATTCTCTATGATTTATTGTGACTCAAATTACAACAGATGTTGTGATGGCTTTGAATATCTTCTTTTTTTATTTTGAGATTGTGAGATTTGTAAATCCTGTTGTTCACCATTGTCTCCTGGACATGGTAGGATGATGGAATCCCTTTCAATCATCACAATACTCCTTCATGTATGGACTAGATCAATGTCATAGATTTGATTTAATTGTTCCATCTTCCAATTGGATAGGATAGGACTCTAATTCCAATTGTGTTTCTTTAATCAAGTAAGGTAGCATCTTGATAGATAAGTGGATCCTTAGCGATCTAGTTCCCTTTTGATTATTGATACTTCATTCACAATTACTCTCTTTTATTCTAGATTTAGATTTAGATCTTATTCTAGTTTTACTTCTAATTCCTTTCAAAATACGTATAAGTTTAGTCCTTGTGAAGTTGACCTTGGTCTCATCGAGTTATTAGTACATCGTGACCCTACACTTGGGGTTGTGAACAAGTTTTTGGTGCCGTTGCCGGGGACTACGACTATATTTTTTTGAGATTAATTAGTATTAAAATTAGGTTAAGATTAAGGTTTATTTTTCTAGTATGCTTTTAGGTTAGGATTTTTCTGAAATTGTTTTTAGAGACTAACATTATTTTTTTATTTTGTAAAACCCTAACTTTAATCAGGTAATTTCGATCCAACTCTCTTTCTTTCTAAATTTCTTATTTTTTAGGTTTAGTTGTTTAAGTTATTTGAGGGCTACGAGTATTTCATGCTCAAGTGGGTTTATGACAACTCTCCGTCTCTTCAGTGAAGGAGGATTAGTTGAAGGGTTGCCTATCCATCATCGGATTAAACACCTCTTAAGATCCTCTAAGTCAGTAGAAGTGATGGCAGCATATCAACCTCAACACCCAGTTGAGGAGACCCAGGATGAGAATAAGGTGCATCATGCACCCCTGCCTTATTCTTTGCGAGATTATTTGCAATCGGTGGGGGTGAGTACACCTTCCTACATGATATTCCCATTGAATGAACTGTGGATGTTAAACCGGGGGTGATTCAACTCCCTCCTAAGTTTCATGGACTAGAATCTAAAAGTCCATACTTTCATATGAAAGAGTTTGATGAGATAATATCTACATTACACTTCCCAAACATGTATGAGGACACAGTAAGACTGAAATTATTTCCTTTCTCTTTGAAAGAAAAGGCTAAGTCGTGGTTACATTCCTTAAGACCACGGTTCATTGGCACATGGGCTGAGATGACAAGGGAGTTCCTTAAAAAGTTCTTCTCGTATTATAAAATGAATACCTTAAGGAAAGCAATCATAAATTTTGCATAAAAAGAGGATGAGACCTTCTTCCAATGTTGGGAGCATTATAAGGATCTCATAAATTCATGTCCACAGCATGGATACAAAACATAACAGATAACAAGTTTTTTCTATAAAGAATTGACCTCACCCATGCACCAGTTTATGAAAATGATGTGTAATAGGGAATTCATGAACAAGGAAGCTGATGATGCATGGGATTATTTTGATAAACTTGTTGAAAACGCGCAATCATGGGATAACTCCTCAAGAACCACTACTTCTAAGCCTACTCAATTATATGAAAGGGAAGGAATTTATGTTTTAAAAGAGGAAGATGATATAAATGCAAGAGTAGCCAATCTCACAGGAAAAGTCGAGGCCATGGAACTTAAGAAGGTAGAACCTGTCAAACCTGATAAGGCTATGGAAGTTGTTTGTGGTATTTGTCATTGTAACATATATACAACTAAAAATTGCCAACAATTCTTGCTTTTCAAGAGATATTGAATAAGCAATCAAATGTCATAAACAACTACTAAAGACCTTTTAGAGGACCCACCTCAAATACATACAACTCTAGTTGGAGAAACCATCCAAATTTCAGTTGGAAGAATGGACAAATGGCTAACTCACAAGAGGCCCTTACTCAATTTTTAAATCAAAAGAGGCCTCAAGATGATACGGTTCAAAAACTCATGCAAAACTAAGAGTTATTCAACCAGAATATGGTACAAGCATTCCAGGATCTCAAAACAACAATGGAAATGTTTGCATAATCCATTCAAAGGATTGAGTCGTACTTAGCGAGTGGGGAGAAAGGGATGCTTCCAGCCCAACCCCTCCTCAATCCAAAACCACAATGTGAAATTAGTGACCCAGGCTCTTCAAATCAGATAGAGCAGGCTAAGTCTATCACCACTCTTAGGAGTGAGAAGATTATTGACAACCATTCTGGCAAGAGCTGAAAAGCCTAAGGACCAAGAAGAAATTGAGAATGATAGACCTAGCAATGCCCCAAATGAAGAAGAACTAGAAAGAGTCAGAAAGTCGATTGCGCCATTCCCCCAGCGGTTGATTGCACCAAAACCTCTAGCTAACTCATAGGATATTCTAGAGGTGCTGAAATAAGTGAAAGTCAACATTCCTCTGCTAGACATTGTGAAACAAATCCCCTCTTATGCCAAATTTCTGAAAGATTTATGTACAACCAAGAGGCGGAAAAGTATTTAAAAGAAAAAAAATTTTGACAAAAAAAGTGAGTGCCATCCTCAAGCAAGATATCCTCAAGCAAGATGTGCTACAAAAATATAAAGATACGGTAGCCCAACTATCACCTGTATAATCAGGAATCACCAGGTTGAGCATGCACTTCTTGATTTAGGAGCGAGCGTTAATTTGATTCCTTTCTCGGTATACGAATAATTGGGTCTAGGTGAATTAAAATTCACCCAGACCACATTACAACTTACTGACCATTCGGTCCGTGTACTGAGAGGGATGATTGAGGATGTGTTGGTCCAAGTTGACAAATTCTACTATCCAGTAGATTTTATCATCCTGGATACTTAACCCATCGTAGATATGAGCGGTCAGATACCTGTCATCCTTAGCTGCCCATTCCATACTATATCCAATGCCATCATCAGCTATAAGAATAAAATTATGAATTTGTCTTTCGGGAATATGACGTTGGAGCTCAATATCTTTTTCAACATGAGCCAATAGTCAGAGGATGTTGATGATATCCACAGCATCAATTTGATAAATTCTTTTGTGAAAGATATAGTACTTCTGACTCTATACTCTGACACTCTAGAGATGTGCTTAGCCCACTCCCCTGATTTAGATGATGACACAATTAGGGAGATGGATGTCATGCTTAATCTTGCGTCAGTACTTGAAGTTAATTGGTGGAGGCCACAATTTGAGAAATTACCCTAAACCGATGTAGTGCCTCTACCATCTAGCCTCAAAGCACCGAAGCTTAACCTAAAACTTTTGCCCACTGATCTAAATATGTCTACTTAGGTTAAGATGAGACATTCCCAGTGGTGATTTCTTCTTACCTTGAGAAAGAACAAGATAGTATACTTATTTCTACTCTCATTGATCATAAAGGAGCCATTGGATGGTCAATTGCATTCATCTTGAGGACAATACGAAGACTTCCCGACAACCACAATGTTGATTAAATTCAAACATGAAGGAAGTGGTTAAAAGGTGAGGTACTTAAGTTATTGGATGTGGGTATTGTTTATGCTATATTAGACAGTCAATGGGTGAGTCTAACTCACGTGGTTCCTAAGAAGTCTGGAATCACCATCGTAGGCAATGGCGATAATGAACTTGTGCCAACTAGAGTCACTACTAGTTGGAGAATGTTCATTAACTACAGGAAGTTGAATATCGTCAAAAGGAATGACCACTTTTCTTTGCCCTTCATTGATCAAATTTTGGAAAGGCTAGCTGATCATTCTTACTATTGCTTCCTTCACGACTATTCAAGCTACAATCAGATTGAGATAGCCCTTGAAGATCAAGGAAAGACTATGTTCACATGTCTTTTTGGTACCTTTGTTTATTGAAGATGCCATTTGGACTATGTAATGCCCCCGCTACTTTCAGTAATGCATGTTGAGTATATTTTCTGATATGATGGGGTAATATTTAGAGGTCTTCATGGATGACTTCTCCATCTTTGGTCCATCCTTTAGTGAGTGTCTGAAAAATTTTAAAAATTTATTGAAGCGATGTGAAGAAAATAATTTGGTTTTGAATTGGGAGAAATGTCATTTTATGGTTCCTAAGGGAATAGTGCTTGGACATATAATTTCGTCCAAAGGAATTGAGGTAGACAAGGCTAAAATTGACCTTATCTCTAACCTACCTCCACCCAAAAGCATATGTGATGTGCGATTCTTCTTAGGACACGCCAGATTCTCTAGACAATTTATAAAGGACTTTAGCCATCTCTCTCATCCTTTATGCAATCTACTTCAAAAGGATGCACCATACGAGTGGACTAAGCAATGCCAGGAAGCTTTCACTAAGCTCAAAAGCATGTTGACTACTGCACCTTTCATGCAGCCACCCGATTGGAGCATACCTTTTGAGATTATGTGTGATGTATCTGACTATGCTATTGGGGTGGTGTTAGGCTAGAGAAGAAGCCCTATGTGATTTACTATGCAAGTAGAACTCTAAATTATGCCCAAGTGAATTACTCTACTACGAAGAAGGAACTCTTAGTCGTAGTATTTGGTTTAGACAAATTTAAGTCGTACTTGATTGGATCCAAGATCATCATCTACACAGACCATGTGGCGGCAAAGTATCTTCTTTCTAAGATGGATGCTAAGCCTAGCTTGATAAGTTGGATCCTTCTACTCTAAGAATTTGACATGAAAATATGAGACAAAAAGGGAGCAGAGAATGTAGTGGCTGACCATCTTTCGAAACTTGACCTCCCCAATTCCCTTGAGCCAACACCAATAAATGATATGTTCCTTGATGAACAATTATTTAAACTCTCCCAATTATCTTGGTTTACTGACATTGCGAATTATCTTGCCACAGGTTTCACACCGACACATTGGACTATGCAAGATAAGAGATAATTCTTCGCCGAGGTACATAAGTTTTTCTAGGATGATCCTTATCTATTTAAATATTACCCTGACTAAATTCAAAGGAGATGTGTGTCAAACAATGAACATCAGAGTGTTATCTCCTTTTGTCATTCTTAAGCCTGTGGTTGTCACTTTTCTACTAAAAAGACCATGACCAAACTTCTGCAGTACGACTTTTATTCGCCCACTATGTTTAGAGATCCTCATGAGTTTTGCAAAACTTATGAGCATTGTCAGAAATTAGGAGAATTGTCTCATCGAAATATGATGTCACTAAACCCAATTCTTACCATTGAAGCATTCGATTACTGGGCCATCGATTTCATGGGACCATTCCCCCAATCCTTTTGTAATAATTACATTTTATTAGCAGTAGAGTATGTCACTAAGTTGGTTGAAGAGATCCTTTGTCGGAACAATGATCATCGAACGATCATTAAATTCTTAAAAGAAAACATCCTTTCTCAATTCGGAACACCTAGGGCCATCATTAGTGATGGAGGGTTACACTTTTGTAATAGGCCATTCGATAACTTAATGAAGAAATATAGCATCTCTCACAAAGTGAGCACTCTATACCACCCGCAGACAAGCGGATAAGCTGAAATTTTCAACAAGGAAATTAAACAAATTATAGAAAAAACGGTTAACCCTAACTGTAAGGATTGGTCAATCCACTTGACTGATGCTTTATGAGCTTACCATACATCTTTTAAGAGCCCTATTGGAATGTCTCCCTTTAGATTCGTTTATGGAAAAGCTTGCTACCTGCCTATGGAGTTAGAGCATAGGGCCTACTGGGCTATCAAAAATCTAAATTTTATCATGGACAACGCTGGCTCGCTATGCAAACTTCAATTGAATGAACTCGAGAAAATTCGGAACGATGCGTACGAGAACTTAAGAATTTACAAGGATAGGATGAAGGTGTTCCATGACCGGAACATCCTTTGGAAATCATTTACACCAAATGAAAAAGTCCTTTTGCATAATTCTTGCTTACATCTTTTCCCGGGTAAGCTTCGATCTCGTTGGATCGGTCCCTTCATTGTTACTAATGTCTATCCTCATGGGGCCGTCGAGATAAAGAATCTGACGAATGACAATATTTTCAAAGTGAATGGACATCGTCTAAAGCCATTTGTTGAGAAGTTTGATTTAGAGGATATGTCCATACCTCTGATTGATTTTGTGTATCAAGATTGACCTCCTAGTCTGATGGAGGAGTAGTTAGGTTTATTGTTTTCATAGGATTTAGGATTATGATAGTTTTCTTTCAGTTTGTTTAGTCTTCATGGTAACCCATTTGATGTTGCAAACTTTGGAAAAGCTTCATTTCTCCTTTTTCTGGTACTACCTTTCCATCAATAGTCCTTTCTTTTCATTGTCTCATGTGTATTGCATGCTTATATCTTTTACATTGAGGACAATGTAAGTTTTAGGTTGTGGGGTGTGGATTACGTAAACTAATCAATATTTTCTTAGTTTTTGAGCAAAAATTTTAAAAATTTTTAATTTTTCAAAATACGAACCTGTTTGAAAAATGAAAGATTGTGTAATTAAGAATGCTTTGAGTATAATGATAAGATAGAGATTGAATTTTGAATTGTTGGAATTTGATCAACTGATTAGACTATCACTTAAGTTCCCTCATCTAATTGACTAAGAGGAAGTTTGAATATCATGTTGATCTAAATCACAAGACACATTCAATTTATTTTCTATGAATTATGCTAGAATTTCTGATTGTTAGTATGTGAAACATTGATAGATGTTGAGAATTAAGTCTAAAAAATTTTATCCACCTTAAAAAGATGAAAAAACTAGTTAAAAAACAGAGAGATCGACAAAAAGGTCATGATTGATGAAAAGACCGAAAAAGAATGAAAAGAATAAAAAGTCTGAAAAGAATGAAGATGAAAAGACCGGAAAGAATGAATAAATAAAAATGACCGTCGATATTGTAACGCCCTGAAAATCGGGGGTCGAGTGTAACTCAACTCTCGAGTTCCAACGCATCACTTATGCAATATGTTTAATGATGTTTGAATGTTGTCTGTGTTAGAGCAGTAAACATGAATGAGATTATACCAAAGCAGCAATTCATACTCCAGAACAGTTGTATAAAAGCAAGCGGAAGACTGAACTATACATATGTGTATGTAAAGAAACAAATAACCGTTTCATTATCCAGAGTATGAATCCTTCTGAGTCACAATATACATGTCTGTTTATAAACAAAATGTCAAAATAAACTAGGTACAATCCCTGTAAATCCCATCGGTCCCGGCAGCCTAGTCGAAGCCGCCAGCGAACTGCATATACGAGAACTCCTCCTGGTCCTCGTCATAATCAGGCTCCGCCTCCAGAATAGTCGGATCGCCTAAACCTGAGACAGAGTCTGGTTGGTGTGCGCAACACCGTCCCGTAACGTGGGAGTGAGTAGCTAACTCAGTGGAACGATAAGGCATAAGTTATCATGTTATCAATACAGTCAAGCAGTAATGATAAAGCAGTAAATCAAACACTCCTAGTTACTCTGATTAATGCAAGTATGAATGCGGGTATGATGGATGCCCTCACCGACATACTCCCTCAGGCGACACCATCTCACGTTCGCGCATGCTTACATCCCACAGTGCTCCACATCTTCCAGGCACATGCGATGCATGATGAGCATGATTACCGAGTTTTTAATTAGTTCGTTTCAAACAGCAGGATTGGGAAACTAAGGTACCTCCCTTATATCATTTCCAAACATGATCCAATCTAGGGTCGTCAGTTCTAGTTAATATCAGACGGTGGTGTGTTTTCTAGGTCACTGCAGAGGCTGCCAGGGCTGTTACGCACAAAGGTTGCACCACTCCCCCATCACCCCTTAAACGATTCATCACTATACAGAAACAGGCCTAGTTCATACTCTATATATCGCGGCGAACCCTAAGGCACGCTGCAACTTCAGAATATGCTCGCGGTCACTACAAAGGTCCGCAGTGGCATTACGCACAAAGGTTGCACCACTCCCCATCACCTTATCAATGTAGGCCGACAAAGGTGCGAATATAGTGTCCCATACCACCATAATCGGCTCACGAGTTAAGTTGCTTGCTAATCGTCACTACGGGGGAGGCACGTAGCCCAACGTGGGCCGACAAATCGACCACGGTGTCCCATACCACCATGCCCGGCTCATGAGTCTTAGCGGATCGAGGTACCATGGTTAACGGGATTATCACTGGCAAGTTTGGTACCCTAGGTTCAAGCATTAGCGATCAAACATGGTGAACATATATAAGACACACGGTTTACTTGACGTGTTCGGCTGGCTCGAGCGCACAACAAGTAGAGCGATATGAAGCGCAAAAGCACCTCGTGTGGCCAACCACTATCGCCAACCGAAGTACGACACGGGTTCGCCAACACATCATGCGTGGCGGAACGAATCCCAACCACATCTTCAAGTTTGATACCGGATGCCTGGACTATGAACATAGTCCCAAGCTCAGTCAAGTCCTAACCATAGCATATGAAATACGGCATGATACATGGTAATTCAAGGACACTAGTAATCATGTTACAAAGCATATCATGAAACATGGTAATAAACAAATTACAAAGCATGTTCAAAAGCATGTTATAAAGCATTTATGCAAATAGGGATACAAATACTTATATTTCATAAGTGAGTGGTTAGAGTGAACAACCACATGGAGAGTGTCATATGTGACTCTAAGGTAGCGGAGAATCCCATCTCAGCACCTACCTAAGGTTCTAACACTTAAGCACTTACACTCACAAGTGATTTCACCAACACTTGGAATGTACTATTTCAACATACATGACGTATGCTAGAGAAATGTATACTAGGATTGTCCCTTTACCAAACTAGTATTTTATACATATACATCATATTCATACAACAATTAAACATGGCAATCACATCAGCAAATTTTATACGTATAGGTACTTCCTCGTATACCCAATTTCGGCATACATAGTGTTTACAAAGGAACATAGATTGTGGCAATTCCTTTCGTCAAACTAGTATTGTAATCATGTATTGTATAATCATATATTAAATAAATATGTCAAACATTATTCCAAAAGAAATACGTATACAGTATTTCTAAAATACGTAATCTAAACATACGTCGCATTTACAAGTGAACATATATTTTGGCGATTCCTTTCGCTAAACTAGCATTTTATTCATATATTATATAATCATACATTAAATAAACATGTCAAACATTTATCCAAAAATACGTATATATGGTATTTCTACGTATACCTAGAATATGTGAAATTCCATATTTCACAACGTTAATCAAAACAGGAAACGGAAAGCACTTTGTACATGTGCAATTGCAAGCAGATCATGAATCTATCATTATCTGACATTGAAAGCATTGAAAACCATAACTTATACACTTAAAGTCCTCACCTTTGCCTTTTAAAATGAAACGAATCAGCAAGGGTAGTAGAACTTCCGTATACGGGAGCTTTCTAGCCTAAAGAGCGGAATCGGTTAGTTGTTACACAACCCACATCGATCCCACCTCAAATCAGACCTAGGGTTAGGGTTTCTTACCTTCAAATGGGACGAAAAACGCCGGGAAAACGCCTAGAATAGGGCGGTGTAGGCCGTGAAACAAGCCAAAGCAGGAGGAGGGAAATCGGCAACAATCTCCAAGTCTTTCTCTCTCTTTTCTCTCTCTCCCTTTAGGGTTTTCTCCAAAATTCGTATGGCTGTGAGAGGGGCTGTTCTAAGCTCCTTTTATAGCCAAAAACATTATGAAATTAGACTCAGGTTCAAGGGGTACTGCTAATATAGGATTTTCGTCGCTTTTCCAAATTTCGTAAGGAAGTTCTCGTGGCCTTCCTTGAACCAAACGTCAGACTTAAGCTCACCATCGATGGATCTATGTGGGATTACGTTTTTGACTCGATCGGATTCCCAGATCGCACGTGGCGGACCACTTTCAGTTCGACGGTCAGTGGGCCACGATCAGAAATGCCAAGTACATGTAAATGTTCCTGAAATTTTTCTTAATCCGAGGGTGTAATTTGGTCTGATTCGATGGTCGTTGCTTAATAATGACGCGTCAACGAATGATGCCGATCACTATTCCAGATATTTATTTTTGGATGGGAATAGTGTTTTTCACACTCCCTCGCTCCGAATCGAAACGAATGGCCGTGAAGCATCAGATGGAGCTGATTTTTGAGATGATTGTTAAGCCCAGTGAGGCGGTCCTAGTTCCTTAGCTTCGTGTTAATCAGACTCCCGATGTGCGATCTAGACCTAATACGAAGTTTCGTTTCATTCCCGAGAGCAGACGGGAAATGAGTTTGGTTCTAAACTTTAGGGTAACCTAGCGTCAATGACTCTGTAACTTTTGGGTCTTGTAGATCGTATTTAAAGCGATCCTAACGGATTTCATAGCTAATTGAGTTTAGTACTTAGTTAACTTTGTTAAATTTCTAAAGGATTTAATCCTACGTGATTTCTGGTCGAGGTGGTACTCGACCCAATGTACGGAAATTTTCAGGTCGTTACAATCTACCCCCCTTAAACAAAAAATTTCGTCCTCGAAATTTATACCTTTTCGTAGTCCTCGAGAATCTGAGGGTAGTTCTTCCTGACCTCGGCCTCAGTCTCCCAGGTAGCTTCTTCTTCGGAATGATGTGCCCAAAGCACTTTCACAAGTGGGATGACCTTGCTACGCAGTACCTGCTCCTTCCTGTCAAGGATGCGCTCGGGCGCAACTCATATGTAGCATCCTCGCTCAACTGTACCTGCTCCCATCTGATGATATGCGAAGGATCGTGAACGTATTTCTTCAAAGATAGATACATGAAATACGTTGTGTACGGAAGCAAGTGGTGTAGGCAAGGCGAGACGATACGCCACATCACCCACTCGATCCAAGATCTCGAAATGGACCGATAAACCTCTGTGAGCTTCCCTTCTTCCCAAACCGAAGGACTCCCTTCATAGGGGAAACCCGAAGGAACACATGATCACCGACCTCGAACTCCGCGGCCGCCGCCTCGTATCGGCGTAACTCTTCTGCTGCTCGCTCGCGCGCCGTGAGTAATCGACGCCCGATAATGTCTACCTTCTCTCGTAGTCGCCCGTACCAACTCTAGGCCAATCGTACTACGCTCTCCAACCTCGCCCAACAAGGTGCGGTCCTCTGGTCGACCATATAAGCCTCATATGGCGCCATGCCAATAGTCACCGGAAGCCGTTGTTGTAGGCGAACTCTCGCGTACGGAAGACAAATCATCCCACCGTCCTTGAAGTCCAACACACATGCTCGCAACATATCCTCCAGACCGATTCACTCGCTCTGTCCGCCCATCGCCCGAGGATGAAACGCCAGACGAACTTCAACTTCACACCCATCGCCTCCCGGATACGAGTCCGTAAGATGGATGTGAACCGCGTGTCTCCGTCCGACACGATCTCCAAAGGAACCCCGTGCGCACGGACGATCTCCCGATGTACAATCTAGCCACTGCCGTCAGAGTTCGTAACTCGATAGGGAGGAAATGGGCCAATTTGGTCAACCGGTCCACAATCACCCAAATGGAATCGTGCCCCTTCCTCGTCTTCTAACCCCGATATGAAGTCCATGGAGATGAAGTCCCACTTCCACTCCGCTATAGGCATGGGCCGAAGCCCAGAGGTCGGCGATGTTCGCCTTGACCCGCCGGCACGTCGACATCGAGACACATACTCAAAGAATGTGGGCCTTCATGTTATCCCACCAATATGTCCGTCTCATATCCTGGTACATCTTCGTGCTACCAGGATGCATCACAAACTTCGAGTTATGGGCCGACTCGAGAAGCTCGCGTCTCAAGTCAGGCACATCTGGAACACATAGGCGGCCACGGAATCGTAAACCCCCATCAGAACCAACTCTCCACTCGAGTCCACGGCGTCGCTAGCCTCGCTCTCGGCTCGAGACACCGTATATCGCCCTCCCGGGCCTCAACAATCCCGTCGTCAATAAGTGGTTGCACCCGAACGTGCGCAACACACTCAAATGGCTCCTCGACAAGTGAGTCTCGTCAAGTCTCGCACAAACTCTACCATGTCCCACTCGGCTATCATCGCCGGTGCCGCAAATGCTATCGCCTTCTTGCGGCTCAACAAGCGTCTGCCCGCCATAAGGTTCGCCTTACCAGATGGTAGAAACCTCGAACTTGAAGTCCTTCAAGGTCTCCATCCATCGGCGCCATGTCTCATATTCAAATCTCGCGTGAATATGTATTTAAGGCTTTGTGGTCGCAGAAAAGCTCGAACTCCTCACCATAGAGGTAATGTCTTCGAGCTTCAATGCAAAGATGACACCGCCAACTCCAGTGTCATGTGTAGGGTAATTCTCCTCGTGCTTCCTTAATTGTCTCGAGGCATACGAAATCACCCTATCCTTCGCATCAAAGACACAACCCAAACCAACGCGAGACGCGTCACAAGATACACCGTGTATTTCACCCCTTGCTCGGCAATACTAGCACAGGGCGGACGTCAACTTGTCCTTCACTCCTTTAAAAGCCGCCTCTCGCCTTCTCATTCCAGTGCAAACTTCGTGTCCTTCCGAGTCACCGAGACAATGGCCTCGCGATCTTCGAGAAATCCCGAATGAAACGTCCGTAGTACCCACCAGCACCAAGGAAACTCCTCACCTCAAGAATCGATTCAGCCGCCGCCAATCCTGAACCGCAGCTACCTTAGCAAGGTCCACTGCTATCCCATCCTTAGACACTACATGTCCCAGGAACTTGACTTCCTCCTGCCAGAAGTCGCACTTCTTATACTGCGCAAACAACTGGTTCTTCTTCAGTGTATCCAATACCGCTCGCAAGTGCTCCTCGTGCTCCTCCCGACTTGTGGAGTATATCAAGATGTCATCGATAAAGACGATGACGAATCGGTAAAGGAAGGGCCAAAATACCCGGTTCATCAAATCCATGAACACGGCTGGTGCGTTCGTCAGACCGAACGACATCACCAAGAACTCATAGTGCCCAAAGCACGTCCTGAAGGCTGTCTTCTGCACGTCCTCCTCTCTCACGTGCAGCTGGTGGTACCCTGACTGAAGGTCAATCTTCGAGAAATACTTCGCCCCCCTCAACTGATCGAACAGATCATCAATCCTGGGCAAATGATACTTGTTCTTCACCGTGACCTGGTTCAACCTACGGTAATCAATACACAACCGTAGCGACCCGTCCTTCTTCTTCACGAACAATACAGGTGCTCCCCAAGGAGACACGCTAGGTCGAATAAAACCTCTCTACAAGTACGTCAATCTGTTTCCACAGCTCCTCCATCTCACATGGAGGCATACGATAAGTCGGCAACGAGATGGGTGTCGCACTAGGCGTAAGGTCAATCGTAAAATCAATCTCACGCCGAGGAGGTAAACCAGGGATAGTCTCAAATACGCCTGCAAATTCTTGAACCACCGGCGTACCATCTACGGTCGGACCATCAAAAGACAAGTAAAGCAAAGATAACAATCAACTCGACAGGGGCAACCGACCCGCACACCGGAACGTGAAAGCCGCATGCCGTCCAGTCCATAGGCCGTCACGATCCGAGTATCGCAATCTACCTCTCGCCCTCATCCCGGTGAGCCAATCCATACCAAGGATAACGTCGTAGTGCCATAGTGGAGCAACAATGAGGTCGACGAGCACCGTGTCGCTACCCAAAACTACCGAGCAACCTCGCATAATCGTGTGACATCCGAATATGTCCCAGTAGCCGTAGTGAGTCTCATTCCCTTAGTGGGAATTGTATGCAAAGATAGGCGTTTCACCGCCCCACAAGAAACAATAGAAGTGGTGGACCCAGTGTCTACCAACAAAGAAACAGGAGTGCCATGAATAAAAGCCGTACCCTCGAAGGCCGTCGGAGCTGAAACCGACGTATCAGGTGCCTCAGCCACAAGCGTATGAATGAGAGCCTGCTGCTGGCGGTTCGGCTGAGGAGCCAAGGGTCGCTGTGGCGGCCTGAAGCGCGGCACAGGAGGTCGGAAGGAAGGATGTGCGGGAGCAGTCTGTAGGTGTGGAGCTAATATGGCCTGTGGGCGAGAACGGCCCAACATCTGTGGCGGAGAGAAACCACTGTCCTTCATCCGCGCGAAATAACTCCCAATAAGATGACCCTGTTTCCCGCAGTACGTGCAGGTCACAACGGGGCACCTCACCTGAGCCCCTGGCGCTGCGATCCTGGGAGGCGAGTCAACACGAGGCCTCTTGCCTAGGATAGGCCTGCTCTGTATCTCCTGTCGTGGCCTCGCAACCATAGCACCACGAGATCGGGCCAACCGGTCCACATCCTGCTCTGCCGTCATAGACATGTGAAACAGTGCTGCATAGGTAGGTATACTGAGGCAGCATATCTTCGACCATATTTCCGGTCGCAAGCCCAAAGAAAATCGACTCATCCTCATCTGCTCGTCCACTAGTATAGTCGGGACAAAGCGGCCCAACTCTGTGAAGCGGTGCTCGTACTCTGTAATCGTCATGCCTCCCTGCCTGAGGCGCAGAAACTCATCCTCCCGCTCATGTCGATAAGTCTGCGGGTAATATTTCTCATGGAACCGGAACTCGAAAGCCTCCCAGGTCCATACGTAATCTGCTGCGACAGACCGCAACACACTGTCCCACCATAAACTGGCCTCCCTCTCAAACATGAAAGCGGCCAGCTCTACCTGCTCTGCCTCTGAGCAATGCAGCATCCGAAGCATCTTAGAGATGCGGTCAAGCCAAAACTCTGCCTCCTCGGGTCTATGAGTACCCATGAATGAAGGAGGCCTCAAGCGCTGAAATCGCTCGAGTAGACCGCGTGTACTGACATCTCCGGGGAGGCACCACGGGTGAAGGCAGAGGCACATCCTCACACTGAGCAGGAGGCTCCGGGTGCCCGGCAGGACAAGCAGATGTCGTAGGTGGAGTCGCACTACCACCATGGGACAAGGCCTCAGCGATAGTGGCCATAAGCTGCTGGTGCTGCTGCTGATGCATCATCAACATCAGCTGCTCAAATCTATCAGTCGGCGGAGCAGCCTGGGAGTCATGCTGCGCAGAAGATGACGGCCGAAACTGCTCACGGACCGGGGGCGTGTAAGGTGGCAATCCACCAGCAGGACCAGCAGGGGGCTGATCAGAACCTAACCCACGGTCCGCAGGACCACTACTACCAGAAGGAGTCTGGTCCATAGAGCCAGTCAGACGGAGATGTGCCGTGCTCCGCGTATACTGTCGCGGCATGCCCTATACAACACAGGGTACAGCATTGGTGAGATACAGCATAACACACATTATAAAGCACTTTAAGCATTCCACACATAATCAAAACAAAAGGGGCTACATGCCTTTCATTCACCCAAAATTAGTCATAATACATGGATTACAGAGTTTACATGAATCATGACGGAAATCACATGATAGCCAATACATCCACACATTAAACACTGAGAACACGCTACTACCTAATACAACATCCGTACGAAAACACAAACCGCCTATCGCGGTAACCAAAGCAAACACAACATACAACGACATGGATGACTAAGCATCCGAAGTAGGCGCTGGAGGAGGAGCATTCTTATCCTGCGCACAGCACAGGATGGCCTTCAACGTACGGGACATCTTCTTGAAACTCTTCTTCATGTAGGCTTCATTCTCTTCAAGTTTGGTTCAAACTTGACCAATCTCAGCCCGAACTTATCTAACCTCTTGCTGCAGGGCGGCTTGCCTCTCCTCAAGACGGGCCAATCGAGCATCAAAAGCATCTCGATCCACACCCTGCTCCTCAGCCGTAGGGGGTGAACTCTCCTCGGTGTCCTGAGCTTCAGGTTCTTCCTCCTGTATGTCATCACTGCACTCCTCATCACTCTCAGCCTGGAGGTCAACACTCTCCTCTCCGGCGCTATCCGACTCATCTCCAGACTCGTCGAGTCGGGCTTGCCGCTGTTGAGGGCCGATCTTCATATTCCTGAGTGTCACTTCATTTATGACTCGGACTAGTGCAAGATCCTCCATATTCAATCTGTAGCCTACATCACGAGCCATCCTGCAGATCAGGCGGCCAAATGGGAGCGAAAGATCGTTCCTGGCAGAACGAACAACATTAACTATCTGGGATAAGATGAATGTGGGCAGGCATATGTTGTCCCCGCGTCCCATCTTGTACAGAAAGTCCACCATCACCCTAGTACATTCCGTGCGGTTACCCCACCGTGGGTATACATTGTATGTGAAGATGTGATGGAGCAAATGGAAGTCTTCGGACATCTTTGTCGCCGCAATACAATTTCCTCGCTTCCAAGTAACCCGGCGACCACAGAGAAATCGCGTGCGACGATCCCTTTCCCGCGCACTTCTAGAGAAGTCATCACTAGGATGCACTTGACCAAGCGGGATCTTCGTGATTAGAACCACCTCATCCACAGTGATTGTGCGCCTTATGCCCCTCACAGAGACAGTAAACTGGAGTGGCTCTACTGATGAGTCCACTATGTGAGCGTAGAAAGCGCGAACCGTGTTCTCACATGCGGGAGACTCACCTTCAAAAATGAAATTCCATCCGATATCCACCAAGTGGTCCATCATCGGGTGTAGGCCAAACATCCTTTCATCCACATGAGCTTCAAACACAACCTTACGGCCCGCGAAGCGCCCATATTCCATGCCTATCGGATAAGCATTTCTGGCGGGGTGGTCAGGATCCAGGTCTCGCTTCGACCTAAACTCCCGCACGGTGCTTGTGCCGGCCCCAACATCGGATCTTCTTCGGAATGGGTCAAGGCCTACTTGGGCCTGGCACATCATCGGCCGCGGTTTTCCTCTTTTCCATGAAAGATAGGATGGAGGAAATGGAGAAAATGGTAGCCACCACACCAAGGAGGGCCATGGAAAATTTCTAAAATGGGGTAACAAGGGGCTGATCTCTTTTATCTTCCACAATCAACAATCCAACAGGTGTGGAAGGAGCTCTAGAGGTAGGAAATGAAGAAGAAACAAGAAGAAAATGGAATGGGTTAGTAGATTACCCGATTTTGAGCTCCAAGGAGGGGTATGAGAGCTCCAACTTGTGAAAATGGGGAAAGGAGGAAGCTAGGGCTGTTGTGGAAGGTAGGGGTGTGTGAGTTATGGAAGGAAATGGAAGGATTGAATGTTTGGAGGGATGGGTTTTTGAGAAAAATCAGAATGGGAGTGGAGGTGCTTGAAAAGAGGGTGAAATGAGAGAAAAGGGTGCTTCAGCCCCTTAAATCCCAACCCATTTACGATTTGGCACGTGCCAGGGGTTAGAGGGAGCTGGGCCGACCAACCCCAAGCTCGGAAACTCGCCGGAAAAGCAACTGGACCGCGGTCCGCCCGTCAGCTGCAGCTGCCATGCATGCGGCCGGGCTTTTGGGAATCGCGCCGCGATGGGACCCTGTTTGCCACATATCCAGGGTGCCAAATGCACCCTGGTTCAGTCTGGAAAGTTAGTGGATTAACGTGGAGGGGCCCCCGACTCAGTTTAGTGCCAAAACGGTTAGTTCCGGCAAAGTTCTGATCTAATCTGATTTTTCCTGATTTTTAACGACTAATTTTTGGTGGATTGTGACCTGGACACGTCATTAGACGGTCTAGGAGTGACTTGGGGTCCATAAGTGTGGTCGGGATCGAGTACGCACTCGATCAAACTGTCCATGTGCAGTGAACTTCGCCGAACGGCGAAATCGGGAGACCCTAATACTGTTGCTAGGTTTTGCGCACCCTCCTAAGTATAATGCGTCAGCATACGTAGTGGGGACATAACTCAGGTCCGGTTTAATCAAAATCATGCTCTGATACCAACTTGTAACGCCCTGAAAATCGGGGGTCGAGTGTAACTCAACTCCCGAGTTCCAACGCATCACTTATGCAACATGTTTATTGATGTTTGAATGTTGTCTGTGTTAGAGCAGTAAACATGAATGAGATTATACCAAAGCAGCAATTCATACTCCAGAACAGTTGTATAAAAGCAAGCGGAAGACTAAACTATACATATGTGTATGTAAAGAAACAAATAACCGTTTCATTATCCAGAGTATGAATCCTTCTGAGTCACAATATACATGTCTGTTTATAAATAAAATGTCAAAATAAACTAGGTACAATCCCTGTAAATCCCATCGGTCCCGGCAGCCTAGTCGAAGCCGCCAGCGAACTGCATATACGAGAACTCCTCCTGGTCCTCGTCATAATCAGGCTCCGCCTCCAGAATAGTCGGATCGCCTAAACCTGAGACAGAGTTTGGTTGGTGTGCGCAACACCGTCATGTAACGTGGGAGTGAGTAGCTAACTCAGTGGAACGATAAGGCATAAGTTATCATGTTATCAATACAGTCAAGCAGTAATGATAAAGCAGTAAATCAATCACTCCTAGTTACTCTGATTAATGCAAGTATGAATGTGGGTATGATGGATGCCCTCACCGACATACTCCCTCAGGCGACACCATCTCACGTTCGCGTATGCTTACATCCCACAGTGCTCCACATCTTCCAGGCACATGCGATGCATGATGAGCATGATTACCGAGTTTTTAATTAGTTCGTTTCAAACAGCAGGATTGGGAAACTAAGGTACCTCCCTTATATCATTTCCAAACATGATCCAATCTAGGGTCGTCAGTCCTAGTTAATATCAGACGGTGGTGTATTTTCTAGGTCACTGCAGAGGCTGCCAAGCTGTTAATCCGAGGGTGTAATTTCAGGAACATTTACATCTATATATCGCGGTGAACCCTAAGGCACGCTGCAACTTTAGAATATGCTCGCGGTCACTACAAAGGGCTGCCAGGGCTGTTACACACAAAGGTTGCACCACTCCCCCATCACCTTATCAATGTAGGCCGACAGCGTGAATATAGTGTCCCATACCACCATAATCGGCTCACGAGTTAAGTTGCTCACTGGTCACTACGGGAGGCACGTAGCCCCGTGGCCAGAGCCGACAACTCGACCACAGTGTCCCATACCACCATGCCCGGCTCATGAGTCTTAGCGGATCGAGGTACTATGGTTAACGGGATTATCACTGGCAAGTTTGGTACCCTAGGTTCAAGCATTAGCGATCAAACATGGTGAACATATATAAGACACACGGTTTACTTGACGTGTTCGGCTGGCTCGAGCGCACAACAAGTTGAGCGATATGAAGTGCAAAAGCACCTCGTGTGGCCAACCACTATCGCCAACCGAAGTACGACACGGGTTCGCCAACACATCATGCGTGGCGGAACGAATCCCAACCACATCTTCAAGTCTGATACCGGATGCCTGGACTATGAACATAGTCCCAAGCTCAGTCAAGTCCTAACCATAGCATATGAAATACGGCATGATACATGGTAATTCAAGGACACTAGTAATCATGTTACAAAGCATATCATGAAACATGGTAATAAACAAATTACAAAGCATGTTCAAAAGCATGTTATAAAGCATTTATGCAAATAGGGATACAAATACTTATATTTCATAAGTGAGTGGTTAGAGTGAACAACCACATGGAGAGTGTCATATGTGACTCTAAGGTAGCGGAGAATCCCATCTCAGCACCTACCTAAGGTTCTAACACTTAAGCACTTACACTCACAAGTGATTTCACCAACACTTGGAATGTACTATTTCAACATACATGACGTATGCTAGAGAAATGTATACTAGGATTGTCCCTTTACCAAACTAGTATTTTATACATATACATCATATTCATACAACAATTAAACATGGCAATCACATCAGCAAATTTTATACGTATAGGTACTTCCTCGTATACCCAATTTCGGCATACATAGTGTTTACAAAGGAACATAGATTGCGGCAATTCCTTTCGTCAAACTAGTATTGTAATCATGTATTGTATAATCATATATTAAATAAATATGTCAAACATTATTCCAAAAGAAATACGTATACGGTATTTCTAAAATACGTAATCTAAACATACGTCGCATTTACAAGTGAACATATATTTTGGCGATTCCTTTCGCTAAACTAGCATTTTATTCATATATTATATAATCATACATTAAATAAACATGTCAAACATTTATCCAAAAAAATACGTATACGGTATTTCTACGTATACCTAGAATATGTGAAATTCCATATTTCACAACGTTAATCAAAACAGGAAACGGAAAGCACTTTGTACATGTGCAATTGCAAGCAGATCATGAATCTATCATTATCTGACATTGAAAGCGTTGAAAACCATAACTTATACACTTAAAGTCCTCACCTTTGCCTTTTGAAACGAAACGAATCAGCAAGGGTAGTAGAACTTCCGTATACGGGAGATTTCTAGCCTAAAGAGCGGAATCGGTTAGTTGTTACACAACCCACATCGATCCCACCTCAAATCAGACCTAGGGTTAGGGTTTCTTACCTTCAAATGGGACGGAAAACGCCGGGAAAACGCCTAGAATAGGGCGGTGTAGGCCGTGAAACAAGCCAAAGCAGGAGGAGGGAAATCGGCAACAATCTCCAAGTCTTTCTCTCTCTTTTCTCTCTCCCTCTAGGGTTTTCTCCAAAATTCGTATGGCTGTGAGAGGGGCTGTTCTAAGCTCCTTTTATAGCCAAAAACATTACGAAATTAGACTCAGGTTCAAGGGGTACTGCTAATATAGGATTTTCGTCGCTTTTCCAGCTCAAAAGGGAAGTTCTGGTGGCCCTCCTTGAACCAAATGTCAGACTTAAGCTCACCATCGATGGATCTACGTGGGATTACGTTTTTGACTCGATCGGATTCCCAGATCGCACGTGGCGGACCACTTTCAGTTCGACGGTCAGTGGGCCACGATCAGAAATTCTAAGTACATGTAAATGTTCCTGAAATTTTTCTTAATCCGAGGGTGTAATTTGGTCCGATTCGACGGTCAGTTGCTTAACACCACGACGTCAAACGAATGATGCGAGATCACTATTCCGATATTTATTTTTGGATGGGAATAGTGTTTTTCACACTCCTCGCTCCGAATCGAAACGAATGGCCGTGGAGCATCGGATGGAGCTGATTTTTGAGATGATTGTTAAGCCCAAGGAGGCGGTCCTAGTTCCTTAGCTGTTAATCGGACTCGATGTGCGATCTAGACCTAATACGAAGTTTCGTTTCATTCCCGACAGCAGACGGAAATGAGTTTGGTTCTAAACTTTAGGGTAACCTAGCGTCAATGACTCTGCAACTTTTGGATTTTGCAGATCGTATTTAAAGCGATCCTAACGGATTTCATAGCTAATTGAGTTTAGTACTTAGTTAACTTTGTTAAATTTCTAAAGGATTTAATCCTACGTGATTTCTGGTCGAGGTGGTACTGACCCAATGTACTGAAATTTTCAGGTCGTTACAGATATAAAATAAAAAACTGGAAAAAGAAGAAAGATGGGATAAGTTCGGAATCAACGCTTGATTATTCAATCAATCTTGAGGTGATGAGCATGGCTAACATTATGAAATGATAATACCTTTATGGGAAGTAAGTTGGCATTCACTGAGCACATTAAAAAACTTGGTATATGAATTTATACTCCTAAGTAATTGATAAAGAACCTACTTGATTAATTGCTCATGTAATTTGGATCTAGGTTTTCAAATTTTCAGTCTCACTTCTTTGAATTATACTCATTCAAACTTGCTTGCACAATTTCTGAACGGGGTTTCAACATTGGGAATTGAAGATTATGTCATGCATGTTTTGCTCGGGACTAGCAAAATGCTTGTTGGGTTGTGTATTGAGTGTCAAATATTGCATATTTACCTATGTTTATATCTTGGTTTTATGAACATGATAATGCTTAATGGGTATATTTTATACATGTTTGTATCACGAGGTGAATTTGAACCTTGGATTGAAAAGAATGTTAAAAGCATGGATTTGACGCACAAGAATCACCAAGGTAAGGGATGAATCTTAGGAGACTAAGATTGAAGATTTCAAGACCCCAAGATTCAAGGAAACTAAGTGAAGAAGGAAGTGGAAAGCGCAAAGTACAGAAATTCACAGAATCTGAACTTCACTGTCATGTCATCGACCACCGGTCAATGACATCGAAGCTAGTGTTCGATGACATCGAACACGGGTCAATGGCATCAAAAAATTACATGAAAATTAAGTTTGGTTGCTGGATAAATTGGATATAGTTCTCGATGACATCAAAGCCTTGTTTGATGACATCGAGATTTTTGCAAATTTTTGAAGCAACTCGCTAGAACACTCTGGAGACATTCTCGATTACTCGAACACTCTTCGATGACAACGAAGGTATGTTCGATGACATGAAGAGTTATGCAGTATGAATAGGCGTGACTTCTAGATTCAAGTTACGTTCGATGACATCGAAGGCGTTATGCAGAGTGCATAAATTTGAGGTAGATTCCAAAGACGGTCGGACTAAGGCTATAAATATGGGTTCTCTAAGGAGTGTTTCTATAATGCCCTGAAAATCGGGGGTCAAGTAGCAACTCAACACCCGAGTTCCAAAACATCACTTATGCAACATAAATGCTTACGATTGAATCTTGTCTGTGTTAGTGCATTAATCATGAATGGTATTATACCAAAACAGAAATTTATACTCCAGATCAAGTTATAAAACACAAGCGGAAGACTGAAAGATGTATATAGATGTATATAGAGCCAGAAATGTCATAATTGGTCTCCAGAGTATGAACACCTTACTGAATCACCATATACATGTATTTGTTTCAAAATCAAAATGCTAAAAATGGTACAACTAGAATGGTACACCCTATAGCCCCGTCATCGAAATGGCCTAAGCGTAGCCTCCAGAGAACTACATGTAGGAGAACTCATCCTGATTATCATAGTAATCAAGCTCAGCCTCCTGCATCTCGTTAATACCTGCATCTAAGACAGGGTCTGGTGGGTGTCTAGAACACTGTCCCATAACGTAGGAGTGAGTAGCTAACTCAGTGGAACAATAAAGCATAGGTTAACATGTTATCAATTCAGTCAAGCAGTAATGATAAAGTAGTACAATCAAATACTCCTAAATACTCTTATTAATGCAAGTATGGAATGCAGTCATGATGCATGCCCTCGCCAATGCTCCCTCATGCGACACCATCTTACGTCCGTGGCATGTGTTTATCCCTCAGTGCTCCACATCTTCCAATCACATGTAGTGCTATGTTATGAGCGTGATTACCGAGTTATTATTAGTCCTTTTTCATACAGCAGTATTGGGAAACTAAGGTACCTTCCTTATATCATTTCCAAACAATGATCCATTCTAGGGTCGTCAGTCCTAGATAATCTTATACGATGATACAGTTCTAAGTCGCTGTAAAGGGCTATCAGGGCTGTTACACGCACTCGTTGCACCGCTCCCCCATCACCTTATCAAAACAGGCCTAGTTTATACTCTGTTTACTATGGGAAGGCTTGTCGCCTCTCCGCAGCTTCAGAGTATGCATGAGGTCACTACAAAGGGCTCGTCACCAATTAGTGTAGGCTGATAGCTTGAATACAGTGTCCCATACCACCGTATTTAGCTCACGAGTCTGGGTTGATCACTGGTCACTACGAGGAGGCACATGGCCCCAGCGTAGGCCGATAGCTCAACCATGGTGTCCCATACCACTATGACCGGCTCATGAGTCTTAGCAGATCGAGGTACCAAGGTTAACGGGGTTACACTGGTAAGCTTGGTACCCTAGGTTCAACCAGTAGCATCCAAACATGGTTAACATACATTAGATAGATCAGGTTACTTGACGAGCTCGACTAGTATGAGCGCACATTTCATCGATCGACATGAAGTGCATAAGCACTCCGTGTGGCCTAACCACTACCGACGACCAACATACGACTCGGGTTCGTCAAACATGTCCTCCGTGGTGAATGAATCTCAACCCAGAACTCAAGTCTATTATCGATTGTCTGGACTATAATCATAGCCCCAATCATAATCAATCCTTAACCAGAAGCATGTAGAGTAAAGCAGAATAAACAAAGTAATTCATGCTTGTTAATAAGTATGTCATAAAACATGTTAGAAAGCACAATATAAACAGGAAATACAAACACATATATTTCATAGTAAGCGGTTAAATTAAACAACCAACATGGAGGAAATCATATACATCTCTAAGTTAGTTGAGAATCCTATCTCAACACCTACCTAAAACACAATCATCTAAGCACTTACTCTTATAAGCATTTTCACAAACACTTAGAATACACTTATTAACATACATAACGTATATTAGCAAAAACATGTATATGGCGAATCCTTTCACCGAGTAAGTATCACACTTATATCTAGCATGTACATACAGTGATTTTTCATGGCAAACACACTTTCAAAATTTATACGTATACGGTATATTCTACGAATATACAGAATACACTATGCGCCATAATTTGTATACGCGATCGAAACTCAAAACGAACATCGGTTTGTGCATGTACAATAACACCTAGAACATGAATCTATCATTCACTGATATTGAAAGCGTTGAAAACCATAACCTATATGGCTAAAGTCCGCACCTTACGCCGTAGAAACGTAATGAACTTAACAGAAACACTACGCTTTCGTCAACATTGATATGACGACCTATAACACAAGGTAAGTCAGCTACTTAGCTACTTGTACCAATAGAAACCCTAAAACAGGTTAGGGTTAGGATTTCCTTACCTAGAAATGAAGTTGGAATTGCCAGAAAAGCGATTAGATTGTAATGGATAAGCACGTATAGTACCAGGGTAGAATAGACGGAAGATCCTCCCACTTGTCTCGCACTTTCTCCCTCTTTTCTCTCTTCTCTCTCCTAGGTTTTCTCAAATTGGTATGGTGAGAATGAGAGAGGGTTTAGGGTCCTTATATAGGCCTAAAACTCACCAAAATAGACCCAGGGTTAAGGTATACTTAGGTTATGTCCAAGGCGGGTCTGTTCCATGTCAATGGAGCACTTCTGGAGCCCTCCCTTGAGCCAAAGGTCAGACTTAAGCTCACTGACTATGGATCTTGGTCGAGTTAAGTTTTCATTCCAATTGGGTTCCCAGATCACATGTGGCAGACCAGTTTCAATTCAACGGTCATAGAAACTCGATCAGGGTTATAAGTAAACAAACATATATGGAAAATGTTTCCTGATCGGATTGTGTATTTGGGTCAGATTCCGATGGTTTGATTGCTTATATTTGGCCCGCAAATATCAAGTTTCAGATTACTTAAATTTAATTTAATTTCTAAAGAAAACCAGGTTTTCTCACACTCCTCGCTCTAGGCTCAAGCGAATAACCCCGGAATACTATCTGGTTTCGACTTCTGAGATGATTATCAAGCCTAGCAAGGTGGTCCTAATTCTATAACCACATATCATTCGGACTTTTGATGTGCCGTCCATATCTGATCTAGAGATTCAATATGTTCCCAAGAGCAGTCGGGTAATGAGTTTGATCTTAGATTTTAGGGTAACTTAGCGTCAATGATTCTACAAGTTTTGGGTCTTACAGATCGTATTTAAAGTGATTCAAGTGAATTTCATGGCTAAACTACTTTAGCACTTAGTTAATTTTGTCTAATTTCTAAAGGATTTGATCCTAAGTGATTTCTACCTGAGGTGATACTCAGGCCATTGTACAAAATTTTCTGAGTCGTTACAATCTACCCCCTTAATGAAAAATTTTGTCCTCGAAATTAGTACCTTTTCGTACTCCTCGAGAAGCTGAGGGTAGTTCTTTCGGATCTCGGCTTCAGTCTCCCAGGTAGCTTCCTCCTCTGTATGATGCGTCCACAGTACCTTCACGAGTGGAATCACCTTACTGTGTAACACCTGCTCCTTCCTGTCTAGGATACGCGTTGGATGCAGTACATATGTAGCATCATCACTTAACTGCACCTACTCCCAATGGATAATGTGTGAAGGGTCAGGGACATATTTCTTCCGCATAGATACATGAAATATGTTGTGCACGCCCGCGAGTGGTGTAGGCAAAGTGAGACGATATGCCACCGCACCCACTCAATCAAGTATCTGAAACGGCCCAATAAATCGCGACGTAAGCTTCCCTTTCTTCCCAAACCGAACGACTCCTTTCATAGGGAAAACTCTGAGGAATACGTGATCCCCAACCTCGAACTCAAGTGGTCACCGCCTTGTATCGGCATAACTCTTCTGTCTGCTCTAGGCCGTCAGGAGTCGATGCCTAATAATGTCGATCTTCTCCGAGGTCGCCTGTACTAACTCTAGGCCAATCAAACTGCACTCGCCAACGTCTGCCTAGCAATGCGGTGCTCTGCAAGGGCGCCCAGACAAAGCCTCATAAGGAGCCATGCCAATACTCGCCTGAAAACTATTGTTGTAAGCGAACTCTGCGTACGGGAGGCAGTCATCCCAACTGTCCTTGAAGTCCAAAACACAAGCTCGCAGCATATCTTCTAAAATCTGATCCACCCACTCTGTTTGCCCGTTGGTCTGAGGATGGAACGCAGTATTGAACTTCAACTTCACACCCATCACTTCCTGGATACGAGTCCAGAAGATAGACGTGAATCGCATGTCGTGGTCCGACACAATCTCCAAGGGAACTCCATGCAGACGTACTATCTCTTTGATGTACAACTTAGCCAAGTCATCTGCAGAGTTCGTCACTTTGATAGAGAGAAAATGAGCCGATTTGGTCAACCAGTCCACGATCACCCAAATAGAATCATAACCCTTTCTCATCTTCGGCAACCCCAAGATGAAGTCCATAGAGATAAAGTCCCACTTCCATTCAGTTATGGGCATGGGCTAAAGGAGTCCAGGAGGTCGGCGATGCTCAGCCTTGACCTGCTGACACGTGAGACAACGGGAAACATACTCTGCAATTTGGACTTTCATATTGTCCCACCAATACGATCTCTTCATATCCTGGTACATCTTCGTGCTAGCAGGATGCATCGCAAGCTTCGAATTGTGAGCTGTCTCGAGAAGCTACTGTCTCAAGTCCTGAATATCCGAGACGCATATGCGGCCACAGTATTGTAGGCCCCCATCTGTTCTAACTCTCCACTCAGAGTCCACATCATCAATAGCTTGCCCACGAAGCTCAGATAACCGCTTGTCGCCTTTCTGGGCCTCAATAATCTGGTCATCAACAAGCGGCCGCACTCGAACGTGTGCGACACACTCGAATGGCTCCTCCACTATGAGTTTTTGCTCGAAGTTCTGCACAAACTCCAACATATCCCACTCTTCAATCATCAACGGAGCTACAAATACGATTGCCTTCTGCGGCTCAACACGTCAACCATAAGGTTGGCCTTGCCAGGATGGTAAGAAACATCGAACTTGAAGTCCTTCAAGGTCTCCATCCATCGGCGCTGCCTCATATTCAAGTCCCTCTAAGTGAATATGTACTTAAGGCTCTTGTGGTCGTAGAAAAGCTCGAACTCCTCTCCATAGAGGTAATGTCTCCAGAGCTTCAATGCGAATATGACCGCTGCTAACTCAAGGTCGTGTGTAGGGTAATTCTCCTCGTGCTTCCTTAATTGTCTTGAGGTATACGCAATCACCCTGTCCTTCTGCATAAGGACACAACCCAAACCAACGTGAGACACGTCAGTGTATATAGTGTACTTAACCCCTTGCTCTGGCAATACTAGCACAGGGGCGGATGTCAGCCTATCTTTAGTTCCTGAAAAGCTGCTTCTGCCTTCTCATTCCAGGCGAACTTCAGATCCTTCCGTGTCAACTGAGACAATGGTCTAGCTGTCTTTGAGAAGTCCTGGATGAATCATCGGTAATAACCTCGCAGCCCGTAAAACTCCTCACCTCGTTGATCGAACCAGTGCCGTTCCGGTCTGAATCGCAGCCTTAGCCAGGTCCACGGCTATTCCTTCCTTGGATACTACATGTCCCAGGAACTTGACTTCCTCCTGCCAAAAGTCTCACTTCTTATACTGCACGAACAAGTGGTTCTTCCTCAGAGTATCTAGGACTGCCTGCAAGTGTTCCTCGTGCTCTTCCCGACTCATAGAGTACACCAGGATGTCATCGATAAACATAATGATAAATCGGTATAGGAATGGACGAAATACCCGGTTCATCAGGTCCATGAACATAACTGGTGCGTTCGTAAGACCGAACGGCATCATAAGGAACTCGTAATGCCTAAAACAGGTCCTGAAAGCCGTCTTCTGCATGTCTTCATCCCTGACGCGCAACTGATGATACCCTGACTGTAAATCGATCTTCAAAAAATACTTTGCTCCCCTCAACTGATCAAACATGTCATCTATCCTAGGCAAAGGATATTTGCTCTTCACGGTCAACTGGTTCAACCTACGGTAATCAATACATAACCGTAGTGACCCGTCTTTCTTCTTAACAAACAACACAGGTGCTCCCTAAGGAGACACACTAGGTCGTATAAAGCCCTTCTCTACCAGCTCGCCAATCTATTTCCGCAGTTCTTCCATCTCACACGGAGGCATCTGGTATATAGGTAATGAAATGGGGGTCGCACTGGGCACAAGATCAATTGTAAAGTCGATCTCACACCGAGGAGGTAATCCAAGAATCATCTTGAACACATCTGAAAAGTCCTAAACTACTGGCATATTTCCTAACATCGGCCCATCAACAGGCTTAGGTAAAGCGGTATAACATCCAACGCGGCATGTCCAACTAACCTGTACTAAAAAAGTAAAGATCGTGCTGTCAGGTCTACTAGCTGTCACGACCCGAGTATCGTAATCAATCTCTGCCTTCATCTCAGTGAGCCAGTCTATACCGAGGATAATGTCGTAGTGCCATAGGAGAGCGACAATGAGGTCAACGAATACTGTCTTACTACCCAAGTCTACTGAGCAACCCTCACACGTCCGTGTGACATTCAAAAACGTCCCCATAGCAGTAGTGAGTCTCACTCCCCTCGTGGGAGTAGTATGTAAAGCTAGACGCTTAATTGCCGCACATGATATGATGGAAGTAGTGGACCCAGTGTCCACCAATAAAAAGATAGGAGTACCTTGAACATGTGCAGTGACCTCAAAGGCCATAGGTGCTGTCTCCGGCTCTTCTGCTGTGAGCGCATGAACACGTGCCTGTTGTGGTCGGTTGGGCTGAGGCATCATAGGTCACTGTGGTAGCCTAAAGTGAGGTGCAGGTGGTCTGAAGGATGGAGTGCAGGTGCAGTCCGTAGTGGTGGAGCCGATAAGGCCTGAGGGTGAGGACGATCAATCTTCTGCGGCTGTGCAAACCCACTATCTCTCATCCGGGCAAAATAACTCTCTACAGGGTGACCCAATCTTCCGCAATAAGTACAGGTCACACCTGGACGCCTCATCGGAACTACTGGCATCGCAATCCAGGGAGGAGAGTCAACACGAGGCCTCTTACCGAGGAACAGCTGCCCTGGATATCTGGTCGTGGCCTAGGAATCATAGGGCCACGAGAGCATGTCAGTCGCTCAACATCCCGCTCTGCCTGCATAAACATATGAACCAACTCGGCATAAGAGGGTATGCTAACACAACACATCTTCGACCGAATATCAGGTCGCAAGCCCTCAGAAAAACTTCGTATCCGCATCGGCTCGTCAGCAAGTATCGTAGGGACGTATCTGCCCAACTCGGTAAAGCGATGCTCGTACTCGGTAACTATCATGCCTCCCTGCCTGAGGGGCAAGAACTCATTCTCCCTCTCATGTCGATAGGTCAGAGGGTAGTACTTCTCATGAAAACGAAACTCGAAAGCTACCCAGGTCTATTCGTAGTCAACTGTGATTGTCCGTAGGACACCATCCCACCGCATACTGGCCTCCTTCTCAAATATAAATGTGGCCAACTCAACCTGCTCTGTCTCGGTGCAATGCAACATCCGTAGCATCTTGGAGATACGGTTTAACCAATATCTAGCCTCCTTGGGCCTGTGAGAACCCGTAAAAGTAGGAGGCCTCAAGTGCTGGAATCACTCGAGAAGGCCATTAGTACCCAAATTCCCCATGGGGTATGGAGTAGGTATAGGCGGAGGCACATCCTCAGCCTGACCAGAAGGCTCTGCAGTCTCAGTAGGATGTGTAGATGGTGAAGGTGGAGTTACACTCCCACCCTGAGATAAGGTCCCTGCAATAGTGGCCAATAGCTGTTGCTGGTGCTGCTGATGTTGCATCTGTTGCTGTTGGTGCTACACCTGCTGCTGGTGCATCATCATCAATAACTGCTCCAACCTATCCATAGGCAGGGCAGGCTGTGGCACGTACTGCGTCAAGGAAGACGCACGGTTCTGCTTGTGAACCGGTGGTGTATAAGGTGGTAGTCCAGCTGTAGGACCCGTGGAAGGCTGAGACGTAGGCATGGTCTCACGATCCAGGCCCAACCCAGGGTCCATACGACCATCTCTGTAGGAAGGAACCTGTCCATCGTATCCGTGAGTGTGAGGTGTGCCGTGCTCCACGTATATTTCTGTGGCATGTCCTATATAACATAAGATGCAATGCATGTAAGATGAAGCATAACAACACAATACACAACCACTTAAGCATTCCACACACTTCATAGTAAAAGAGGCTGCATGCATTTCATTTACCAAAATTGTCACAATACATGGAATACAGAGTTAGATGAATCATAATAGCAAATGCATGTGAGCTATTACAACCAAAGCTTCAACATCTAAAACATTCTACCAACTACTACACCCATCAACATGAAAACATAAACATCCTAAGGCAGTAACCAAAACAAACTACAAGGCAACAGTGCGGATGACTAGGCATCCGAGTCTAGCGATGGAGAAGGGGCACCCTTATCCTTCACGCAGCACATGATAGTTTTCAACGCGCGAGTTACTTTCTTGAACTTATGCTTCACGAGGGCCCGAAGATCCATGACATCCTGTCGTAGGATAGCCTGACCCTGTTGTAGCTCAGTATGATGCTCCTCCAGTTGAGCTATACTAGCATCCCAAGCAGCCCGATCAGTGTCATGTGCTGGTGCCGTATGAGGGGAGCTCTCCTCTGTATCATGGGCCTCCTCTTCCTCTTATTCCTGTTCCTCCTCTTCTATTTCAGCCCCATCTTCTTCCTCACTCTCTTCTTCCTCATTCTCCGTCTCATCTTCGCTCTCCTTGAGTCGAGCCTGGCGTCGTCGTGGCCCGATATTCATCTGGTTGAGGGTAGTCTCGTCGATATGATGAACCGGCACTGGCATCTCCACCCCAAGACTGTGGCCAAACTGATGTGCAATCTTGCATACGAGTCGGCCAAAGGGGAGCGAGTCAATTCTTCTAGCGAAGCGTGCAATCTTAATTATTTATCGTAACAGGAATGTAGGCACGCACAGGTTCGCTGTCTACCCCACTTAATACAAGAAATCTATCATGAGGCACGTACACTCATTGCAATTGCTCCACCTAGGGTAGACATTGAACGTGAAGATGTGATGGAGCAAACGAAAGTCGTCAGACATATTGGTCGCTAGAAGACTTTTATTCGGCTGCCACTCGACCAGTCGGCCACCACAAAGGAAATGTGTGCGACGATCCCTTTCACGTACAGTCATCAGCTTCTGCTCGTTAACATGAACCTTGCCAAGAGGCACATTCAGAAGTCGGGATACCAATCTGACATCAACAGTGGCCAACTGATCCCTTCCACATGGAATCTTGAACTGCAAGGGTTCGAGCGTAGGCTCATGAATGTTGGCATAGAAAGCTCGGACAAAGCTCGCATTGGCGCGATACCCGCCATCAAATAGTGGACCCCAATGGGCATCTTCCAGGAACTCGAACAACAGGTACTCTCCAAAGAGCCGCCCATCCACCTGAGCTTCAAAGAGGACCCTACGGCCCTCATACACTCCATGGGGCAGCTCCGCTAACAGAGCTTGTTCAGTAAGAATTCGGGGATCAAGATCTCGCTTCATCCGAAACTCCCGAGCAACGCTTGTACTAGCGGCGGTGCATCTCGGCCTCCTTGAACGCATAGGGCGACTAGGTCCAGCTTCAGCTGCGACCCCCTTTCTCTTTCCCATGAGAGAAGACGGTGCAAATCGAGAAAACAGCTGAAATGAACTCAAAGAAGGCCATGGAAAGTGGAGAAAAAGGGGAAATGGGGGCTGGAGTTTTGGTTCTCCACTAGTTTGAGCCTCAATAAGGATTGTAAAGGCCCCAAAAGACAGGGTTTGAAGAAAGGAAATGAAGAGATATGATGGGTTGAGAGCTTACACGGTTTTGAGCTTCAAATGAGGGGGTGTGGGAGCTCAAATGAGGAAAAACGAAAAGGGTAGAGGGTATGTGTTGCTGTGAACGATGGAGGGGTGTGGGTTTTAACAGAAATTAGCGGAATGAGCGATTGAAGGGGAGGTTTGAGAGAGAAAACTAGATTTTGAAAGGAAAGGGAGAGCTTGGAGGGGATTTTTGTGAAGGAAGTATACATTTGAGGTGGTTTTAAACCACGACCCATGTACCAGTGGGCCACCCTAGGCCCCAAAGTGGGTCGGCCTGCACGGCCCGCCGGCCGGGCTTGATAACTGGCGAGGCCTCACCACTCCCTGGACTGTTCGACGATGCCTCGCTATTTGGGCGAGGTCCTCGTGACCCCTAGGCCCCAAAATGATGTGGAGTCCACCCTGGGTCCCTCTGTATAAGCGTGGGTAGGCCCATGACCCCGTTTTGAGTCGTTTCGGGTAGTTTTGGGATGTTTCTGATACATAGCTGTATGTACCGATTTCTAACGGCTGGGATGGAGTGAATTGTGATCTAAACCCGTCTTTTGACGGTCTAGAAGTGTTTTGGAGTCGACTCGTGCAATCACGGTTGAGTACAAAGTCAAACAAAATGGTTGATTTCAATGAACTTCGCCAATTAGCGAATCGAGATACCTAGGACTGTTTTCTACATTTTCTCGCACCCTCCTATGTCAAAATGCATCAGCGTATGTCCTTTGACCATAACTTAGGTCCAGTTTAATCCAAATCATGCTTTGATACCAACTTGTAATGCACTAAAAATCGGAGGTCAAGTAGCAACTCAACACCCGAGTTCCAAAACATCACTTATGCAACATAAATGCTTACGATTGAATGTTGTCTGTGTTAGTGTATTAATCATGAGTGATATTATACCAAAATAGAAATTTATACTCCAGATCAAGTTATAAAATACAAGCGGAAGACTGAAAGATGTATATAGATGTATATAAGCCAGAAATGTCACAATCGGTCTCTAGAGTATGAACAACTTACTGAGTCACCATATACATGTATTTGTTTCAAAATCAAAATGCTAAAAATGGTACAACTAGAATGATACGCCCTGTAGCCCCGTCATCTAAATGGCCTAAGCGTAGCCTCCAGAGAACTACATGTAGGAGAACTCATCCTGATCATCATAGTAATCAGGCTCAGCCTCCTACGTCTCGTCAATACCTGCATTTAAGATAAGGTCTGGTGGGTGTCTAGAACACCGTCTATAATGTGGAAGTGAGTAGCTAACTCAGTGGAACAATAAAGCACATGTTAACATGTTATCAATTCAATCAAGCAGTAATGATAAAGCAGTACAATCAAATACTCCTAAATACTCTTATTAATGCAAGTATGCAATACAGTCATGATGCATGCCCTCGCCAATGCTCCCTCATGCGACACCATCTTACGTCCGCAACATGCGTTCATCCCTCAGTGCTCCACATCTTCCAAGCACATGCAGTACTATGTTATGAGCGTGATTACCAAGTTATTATTAGTCCTTTTCATATAGCAGTATTGGGAAACTAAGGTACCTTCCTTATATCATTCCCAAACAATGATCCATTTTAGGGACATCAGTCCTAGATAATCTTATACGATGATACAGTTCTAGGTCGCTGTAAAGGGCTGTCAGGGCAGTTACACGCACTCGTTGCACCGTTCCCCCATCACCTTATCAATACAGGCCTAGTTTATACTCTGTTTACTACGGGAAGGCTTGTCACCTCTCCGCAGCTTCAGAGTATGCTCGAGGTAACTACAAAGGGCTAGTCACCAATCAGTGTAGGCCGACAACTCGAATACAATGTCCCATACCACCGTATTCAGCTCATGAGTCTAGGTTGCTCACTGGTCACTACGGGGAGGCACGTGGCCCCAGCGTAGGCCGACAGCTCGACCACGGTGTCCTATACCACCATTCCCGGCTCACGAGTCTTAGTGGATTGAGGTACCAAGGTTAACGGGGTTACACTGGTAAGTTTGATACCCTAGGTTCAAGCAGTAATGTCCAAATATGGTTGACATACATTAGACAAATCGGGTTACTTAACGAGCTCAACTAGCACGAGCGCACATTTAATCGATCGACATGAAGTGTATAAGCACTCCATGTGGCCTAACCACTACCGATGACCAACATACGACTCAGGTTCGTCAAACACGTCCTCCGCGGTGAATGCATCTCAACCACGAACTCAAGTCTGTTACCGATTGTCTGGACTATAATCATAGCCCCAATCACAATCAATCCTTAACCAGAAGCATGTAGAGTAAAGCAGAATAAACAAAGTAATTCAAGCATGTTAACAAGTATGTCATAAAGTATGTTAGAAAGCACGATATAAACAGGCAATACAAACACATATATTTCATAGTAAGCATTTAAATTAAACAACTAACATGAGGAAATCATATACATCTCTAAGTTAGTTAAGAATCCTATCTCAACACCTACCTAAAGCACAATCATCCAAGCACTTACTCTTACAAGCATTTTCTCAAACACTTAGAATACACTTATTAACATACATAACGTATATTAGCAAAAACATGTATTAGGACGAATCCTTTCACCGAGTAAGTATCACACTTATATCTAGCATGTACATACAGTGATTTATCATGGCAAACACACTTTCAAAATTTGTACATATACGGTATATTCTACGAATATACAGAATACACTATGCGCCATAATTTGTATACGCGATCGAAACGCAAAACGAACATCGGTTTGTGCATGTACAATAACACCCAGAACATGAATCTATCATTCACTGACATTGAAAGCATTGAAAACCATAGCCTATACGTCTAAAGTCCGCACCTTATGCCGTAGAAACGTAATGAACTTAATAGAAACTCTACGCTTTCGTCAATGTTGATACGACGACCTATAACACAAAGTAAGTCAGCTACTTAGCTACTTGTACCAATAGAAACCCTAAAACAGGTTAGGATTAGGGTTTCCTTACCTAGAAATGAAGTCGGAATCGTCGGAAAAGCGATTAGATTGTAATGGATAAGCATGTATAGCACCAGGGTAGAATAACACGAAGATCCTCCCACTTGTCTCACACTTTCTCCGTCTTTTCTCTCTTCTCTCTCCTAGGTTTTCTCAAATTGGTATGGTGAGAATGAGAGAGGGTTTAAGGTCCTTATATAGGCCTAAAACTCACCAAAATAGACCCAGGGTCAAGGTATACTTAGGTTATGTCCAAGGCGGGTCTGTTCCGTCTCAACGGAGAACTTCTGGAGCCCCCCTTGAGCCAAAGGTCGGACTTAAGCTCACTGACTATGGATCTAGGTCAAGTTAAGTTTTCATTCCAATTGGGTTCCCAGATCACACATGGCGGACCAGTTTCAATTCAATGGTCACAGAAACTCGATCAGGGTTACAAGTACACAGACATATATGGGAAATGTTTCATGATCTGAGGGTGTATTTGAGTCAAATTCTGATGGTCTGATTGCTTATATTTGGCCCCCAAACATCAAGTCTCCAATTACTTAAATTTAATTTAATTTCTAAAGAAAACCAGATTTTCTCACACTCCTCGCTCCGCGCTCAAGCGAATAGCCCCGGAATACTATCTGATTTCGACTTCCGAGATGGTTGTCAAGCTGAGTAAGGTGGTCCTAATTCTATAACCTCGTATGATTCGGACTTTCGATGTGTGGTCCAGATCATATACAAAGATTCAATATGTTCCCGAGAGTAGTCGGGTAATGAGTTTAATCCTAGATTTTAGGGTAACCTAGAGTCAATGATTCGACAAGTTTTCGGTCTTGCAGATCGTATTTAAAGTGATTCAAGCGGATTTAATGGCTAAACTAGTTTAGCACTTAGTTAACTTTGTCTAATTTCTAAAGGATTTGATCTTAAGTGATTTCTTCCTGAGGTGATACTCGGGCCATTGTACGGAATTTTCCGAGTCGTTACAGTTTCAAATAAGAAACAAATGCATTCAGTTTGGGGAAATTATCTTATTCAAACATAACAAAGAAAGAATATACGAAGCAATCATTGTGTTATTAATATTGAGTTCATTTACATCCTCAAGTGTCCCTTGATTCTTAGATAGATCCTTTAGAATACAAGAAATTAACAAAGTTCGAATGTTAAATTGGAAGATCAAATTCGGCGGCATTTTGACTTGTGCTTTGATCATCTCTCTAGGAGGAATGTTGTGCTGGTTTGATTGTTTGATCTTCCCTTTCTGAGCTTGTCCCTTGTGCAAAAAGGAGAACTTGAAGTGATGAAGATTGCATCTGACAATTTCAACAGCATTTCGGCCCATTTTGGCATTAGCTGTACAACAGCTTGGTTGCGCAGACCCGCGTAACAAACTATTGGTTACGCTGTCCGTGCAACCAACTTCCCTTCCTCTTCTACCTTCAATTCTCTCTGAAGCTCTGACCCTCCTTCCAAAATTCTTCCAATCCCCTAATGAGAGGGGGAGTGAGGTATTTATAGGCCTCCACATGTGCGAACCCTTGATCTTTGTACCATGGGACCTACCTTGCATCAGATCTAACCATCCAAAACAGATTGTCCCTGATTTCAATAGCGTGACCCGTGCAACACAATAAGTCATTTGTTTGACCCGCGTAAACAACTTCTCATACTTTTAACTGATTGAGTCAGTTGTGCGACCCACACAACTAACTATGGGTTGCGCGATCCGCGCAACCAACTTCTGTTTCATTTAATTTCCTTCCTCATTTTTTCATTTCTTCTCAGATCTTCAATCCTTTCAATCTTTCTTCATTATTTTATGCTCTAACAGATGCCCCCTTGATCCTTTCTTTGTCCTCTTGGATCAAAGAACTAGGATCAATCCACTATAATTTTCAATTCAGGAAAGTGGTTGCGCGATCCGCGCAATGGTCACCCGAGTATCGTACTCACCCCCATCTTCTATAAATAACAATTCCTTGCTTCATTCTCACACTTTTCATTCCTTGTTGCGGAGCTCTGCTCCATTATTTTCCACCCATGCAACCAACATTGATTGCGCATACCCACGCAACAAATTTTCCATTAGTGCAAGGTAAAAAGACATTGCGTGATATTGTACAATGTACTTTGGTTCTGTGAGCCGCACAGCAAACTTTTGTTATGCAAACCGCGCAACCAACACTTAGTGATTTTTTTCGCTGCTTCTTCCCTGCTTGTCTTTTTTTTTCTGAACTAACTGCTTCTCACCTTTAATTCTTTTAGGACTTTAACTCTCTCATCATGGCCCGCACAAAGAGAACTTATATCCCTGACAATCCTCCCACCGAAGATCCTTCCCACTGAGAATTGCCTAACCCATCACCGTTTCAAACCAAAGAATCCCCTTCGTCTCCAACCCAACCTTCTCGCAAGTGTTTCAAAGTGACTAGCAAGCACCCCGCCTACATTAAAGAACCAGTACTTCCTACGTTCGAATTTGCTAACCGCATCAATACTCTCCCTTTCGCAATCCTCAAAGCCATTTCCATAGGAGATCTCGAAAGGCCTCCCAAGTGCGGTCGCGAGTATGATTGGGAGGAATGGCTGATATCAATGGCTCACTTTCAAACCATCAGCTAGAACCCCCTGCTAGGGAAGACACTCCTCCTCCTTCTCCTTCAAAGAAGACCCGAAGGAATAAAGCCCAAGAATTTCAGGAGAAGATCAAGGAACACAACAGGAAAGGGTTGCCAAATTCTTGGGAATCAGTCCGAGCAATCGAGGGTATTATGAAGTTTGATAACCCTTATAGACAAGGCATAATGGTGATTCCAGTGAACCTTCATCGCCACTATTCTATCTTGAACTACGAGCCTAGAGATCAAATTGATGGAGAGAAGCTAGCCTACACAGAGTCTTGGTCATTCAAGGAACCAAGAATTCTGGAAGGCATCCTACTGCCCAAGAAGCCAAGGCAACAGCTGGGCGATATTCACTCTATGATCTTCCTCACTCCGTCTCATAATCCTCATAAGCTGTATATGACCCATTTCTATGAGACACTTCAACAGCGTTTCAGCGAACACTGATTCATCTGGAATCCCGAAGAGTTTAGAACAAGGAATCTCTTGACTCCCCGCAACTACTATACTAAGTGGGCCATGACGATTCTGGCGAAGCACTCGAAGATCTTGGCCAAGATAGACCTTTATACGGCGATCGAGGCAACGTCATAACCTTTCTACAAAGAAGCTTCTGTCTTGAAGGGTTTTCTCAATTACTGGTGTCCTTCCACCGATTCATTTCACCTTCCCGGCGGTAAAATGAGCCTCACTCTTTGGGACATTCATTAGATTGCCGGTCTTCCGATAACTGGAAAAATTTATGATGAATTCATCCCAACCAATGATGAATTAGCCTATGTATCTTTGCCTGACCACCTAACCTCCATCTCGGAAACAACTATCGAGCTTTTCAAGGAGATGTCCAAATTTCCAAAGATTCACAAGATCTCTCCCATGCAATGGCTCACACATTTCAGCAGGGCTCTATGGTAACTTTCTTTCTCTTTAAGTCAATAGCTTTTTCTTTTACTGCATCTTGATATTCATATATCTACATCACTCATCTTTCCTTCTCCTTTCAGGTTCAATCATAACTGCTCTCGAGAACTGGAAAATCTTCGCAAAAATATAAAGGAGCATCCTGAATATTCTCTTGACGGGGAGCTTGCGGCGTTCCTCGCCTATTGGCTAAGCATAGTAGTCTTACCTAATTCGAAGTGGGTGGATGCCATCCGTCCCTTTGTATTTGTGGTTGTTGGTGCTATGGCTAAAGGATTCAAGTATTCTCTCACAACTCCTGTCTTGTGCTCGATCTACAAAGCTTTTGGAGAGATCACCTATAATGTAAAAAGTTCCTCTGTTGGTTCTACCTCCACCTATGCTCCATGGCACTACTTTATCAGTTGGCTTAGAGTGTACTTCCCCTGGACTTTTGAACTTTCAGAAAAAGCTTACATTCATCCTTCCCACATTCCACTGGGGTTCTTTCAGAAAAGAACTATGGTGAAGAGGACTTATGATTGGGTGAAAGACGCGATTTCTTCTGACAGCCAGATCAATTATTTTCATTTCTGTCTGCATTATTATATGAAAGATATAAATAAAATAGACACAGAATCACTTACCTCAGAGGAAAGAATGTTGTTTTATCGATTTGGTCGTGCAGCCTTCCATTGAGGGAAGGAACAGAATTCTGGAGAGAACCATATTATCTAAGCCGTTTCGTTCATCAATTCGGTTTTGACCAAGCAGTTCTGGAAGATTGCGGATTAGTGACCAGACAGATGTGGAGCTATGGGAATGGTCCATTTAATTAGGCCATGATATGGAAGCAATTATTGGGTGGCCGAGTTCATTCTTCCTTCATTATTCCGGGCCGCGATCATACCCCTCGAGCCACGTACAGCCACATGAGATGGTGAGTTCACCAATCTTATTTGGTAAGGAAATGTTTGCCGGTGAATAAGCCTATCCGGATCTCGCCACTTAGACTCAGAGGCTGTACAATCGAAGAAGGTGTAGGCTTGATTGCAGAAACAAGTCATGCTCCTTTTTCTGGTCATCTCTGTGTTAAGATATCTGTAAACGAACCCATTCATGAACTAAAACCTGATAATACTCTGGAAGAATGGATAGCCCACAGAGTCATTCGAGATTTTGAAAGAGTTCCTCGAGACTGCCTTGAGAGGACATTTGGGGAAACAACGGGAGTTACTTCTTTGATTCAAGAAGATATTGCTAATCCTTCAGATAAACTAGCTTCTTCACCCAATCCTCAAGATCAGCCAGCTTCTTCCCCTACCCCCAGGATCATCATTCCCAGTCCTTCATCACCGATGACAAGGTCTCGGATGCATTCTCAAGCTTCACCTCAAGATGGGACTGTTGATTTTGCTTCCCCAGCTATAATTGACATAGCTCTTCACCTAAGGAGCAGTTGGTCTCCTCTCTCCAAAGGGAAGCGGGTCGTAATTGAAGAAGCGAGCGAAGAAGATTCAGAAGATGAAGGCTCTGTCTCCTCATCTAAAAATACCGTTTTTGGTGAATTTGGGACTGGAGGGGAGAATGAAGATGATGATTAGGAAGAAGGAGAAGTTGACATTGATGGCGAAGAAGACATAGCTACGAAGATTATTTCTACAAATGAAGAACAAGTTCCTTCAACCTCTGCTGTTGTCCCTGATATCACTGTGCCTACAAGGACTTCACCAATGGTGGAGCAGGGAGAAGTCGAACACTTGGACTATGGGGAATATGGATATTCATTGGGTAAGAAAACCTTTTTATCCTCATCATTTTTTTCTTATATATTATTATGTATTCTATTTTAGGTGTTCATGTTGCCAATATTAGGATGGAGGGTACTTCTCTTGTGTATTCTCCTCCCATTGTACCAATAGCTTCCCCGAGGGTCTCTTTGGCTTCCTTAGTGCCTCCACGGGAAGTAACTCGTGAAATTATTTTTCCAATGGAGCTAACTGACCTGCTAACTCCTACTACCATATATTCAAGTACTGAGGCTAGAGCTCCTTCTTTTGCAGAGATGGCGAGACCTGGTCCTCTTCTCACCAAAGGAATGCCATCTCTGGCTATTCCAGTACCAAAAGAAGGTATATTCTTTTCTTTGTCTATGCTTCTTCTGTCATTCATATTTGTAACTTTGTTATAACTTTTACTCCTTTTATTTCTTAATAGGGAACTTACCCCAGAGCGGCACAGTGAGTTCCGGTTCTGTTGCTACTTTGTCAGATGTATTATCTTTTGAGAAAATTCTCGCATACAAGTTAACATTGATTAGGAACTCCATGTCGGCAGTCGTCGAAATGTTCAAAGACCCCGATCAATGGTTAGATCTAGCAGTTGCTATAGATGTCCTAAATAGTGATGCAAAGATGGCTAAAATCAATGTTTCCTCAGTGTGCGATGCTCTCTTGAGATTTCATAACTCATTAGTTGCTCTAAAGTCAGCTGAAACTACGATTGTTCCACCAGAAATCTTGGAGTATGGAAGACAATTAGCATCTTCTCGAGACAGAGTTTCCTAGATTACTCCTATCATCTCTCGTCATGATCAAGAGCAACTATCTTTGCGAGATCAATTGAAGACTTTTATGGATAAAAAGACAATTATTGAGAACTATTTCACTCTTTTGAAGCAAGAGGTCGCCCAGTTGGAGAAGCAAGACTTGGAGGAAGATTTGAATATCAAGAGAATACAAGAAAAGATACAGTCCAGCCTTCATTCCGTAGATGCCGAGCGATCTGAACTAGTCAAGAATGAAGAGCTAATTGCTTCATTAGAGGAAAAGTTAGCTGGCATTCCAGATCCTACTAGAATTATTTTAAATGCCAAATTAGAACATGTAGCCGCTCAAATTCATCTTCAGGAAAATTTGAAACAATACTTAGCAGTACTAGGCATGGTAGGAGAGTTATGAGAGATGAAACTTTGTTATATTTTCTTTTGATTTTACAAGTACTTCTTGAATTGCAAGCTATACAAGTATTTTGTGATTTTTCTTTTTGAAAATGATTTGCTTTTGAATTTTCTTTTCATATTTATGCATACATGTTTATGCAATATTATAGTTAATGAATTATGCTTTTATTTAAGTACCTATTACGATTGTTAGTAAGGGATTTCCTGTATGATTCTCATCCTGGTTGGTGGTACTAAGTTTTAGTTTAGTCAGATAATCACACACAGTTTATCCTCTTGAGTAATGGAGCCCACGCAGTTTTTTAGACTCTTGAGTAGTGGAGTCGGGTCTCACGTGATGGCCTCTGTAACTCTTAGGAGTTCACTAGACTTCTCATAGCCTGGTGAGTTCACAAACCGCGATCTATCAGAGGGGCCCAGTGAAGCTACCGGGGCCATGAACTCGGTTGGTTTTACGCACAGGGTTGGCCACAGTAACTCTCTCAAGTTCACGTGGCTCGCAGGGCGACCTTTGAGGTACCGAATCTAGGGCCTCCAATCCATCAATGAGTAGGTTTAGGCACTTCCTTATGAGTTAATACTAAAATCAAGCTAGAGATCTGGGGGGTCTTATGCATGGTTGGCCTATCTATGCACATGGCCAAAGAGCTCACACTACAGAACGTGTTTTCTTCACCTGTAAGGTCGGACCCATTCACAGGAGGGCATTTTCATCCGTTCCCCGTGACGCTGTCGGAAAGCTATACAGACGACATTGGTCTCACACGTGACTGGTCGTTGAGGACTTTTTGGCCTTTTAGGGCTTTTAGTTGTTGACTTCATCCGCCGCTCGCATGGGTATGCATATGATGGCCTTCATGGGCTTTTTAGGGCCACTGGCTTCTCACTACTGCCCGAATGATGAAAATGATAGGTCTTATATGTAGCTGGCCATTTTTAGGGCTTGGCTAGGCAGCCTTAAAAGATAATAGTAGGTGGCCATCGTTGTTGCGAGAATGATAGACATCTCTTACTGAGATTGATACGTCACCACTTCTGCTAATATCTTCGACAATATTCATATGTGTTGTTCACAATATATCAGCTTGGTGATGTTACCAATTTCAATAAAATTTTATAGAGCTCACTTGATGATGATAACGATGGTCACTTTCCTTTCGTAACATAGTCTTGATGTGCTCACAAATTTCTTCTTTATTCATTCATCTGACAGTACATAGCCGCGGTCTTGTTTATTCTTGCCCCCATTTAATACAGAATCATTATTCTGATAATATTCTGGATCAAAATGAGTAGTATCTTTAGGGACGATATCTTTTGATGAAGCGAGCATTGATCGGTATACCGATACCTTGTCCATCTTGATTTATGACTCTGTACGCTCCATTGGACTATACTTCTTTTATTATGTATGGCTCGTCCCATTTGGGCTTGAATTTGCCCCTGTTCTGTGGGTGATCACTACAGGTCTTTTCAACATCAGCGCCATATCCCCTTTTTTAAAAGAGTAATACTTAACTCATTTATCAAAGGCGACCGATATCCTTGCTTGGTACGATTGCAATCGCTGTTGGGCTGCCAGGTGTTTCTCATCAAGCAAATCTACTTCATTCAGCCTTATTTTTACATTTTCATCATCTGTAATTGACTGATGTACTGCCACTCTGAGTGACACAGCTTGTATTTTGATTGAGATTACCGCTTCTACACCATAAACTAGCAAGTACGGTGTTGCTCTTGTTACTGTCCGGTGGGTAGTTTTATATGCTCACAATGCTTCTTGCAACCTCTCATCCCAATCTCGCTTGTTTCTTATCACTGTTTTCTTCAGTATCTTGATTATCGTTTTATTAAACGCCTCTACTAATCTATTAGTAGGTGGATAGTAAGGTGTTGAAAATGAATGATGAATGCCTAATTTCTGACACAACTTTTCCATGCCTCTGTTTTTAAAAGGAGTGCCATTACCTGTGACAATTTTCTTCAGGATACCATGGCGGTATATGATTGCATGTCGGATGAAATTGACCACATCTTTCTCCTTAACATTATGTAATGCGACTGCTTCTATTCACTTGGAGAAATAATCTGTCGCTGTCAAAATATACTGTTTTCCTTTGGACGAAGGCGGATTTATAAGACCAATAACGTCAAGTCCCCAGGTAGAGAAGGGCCAAGAGGTGACTGACTGATGTAGGTCTTCTGGAGGAATGTGTATAACATCTCTGTGAATTTGACATTCGTGACACCACTTCGCATAATCTATCGCATCTTTGAACATGGAAGGCCAATAATACCCTATTCGATGTATCTGATGGAATAAATTTCGGTCAGCTTGATGTGCTCCACATTCTCCAGAGTGTGCCTCTCCCAACATTTGGCCTGCTTCTCGTTCATCTAGGCAATGTAGTAGCAACCCATTGTAAGATTTTCTATACAGTACTTCACTACATATGATGAATCTGCTCGATCTTTGCTTGATATGTTATCTCTGCGCTGAGTTTTCTAGCAAGATATCATATTTGAGATAATCTATGAAAGGCTGACGCCAATGATCCGTCGTTACCTCCAAACGCGATATAGGAAGTTCTTCAACATTTTCATCAATGACCTCTGAAGATGGTAAAAATCTCATTTCTTCTATAGTTACCTGGAGAGGGCTTTGATTTGGGCAAGACAGAGCTACTACTAGGCTAGCCAAAGCATCTGGTTTTGCATTCTCGGACCACGGTATATACTTTATTTCAACGTGACAAAACTGCTCCAATAATTGTTGCACTTTCTGACAGTATGACAAGAGCTCTTGTTTTCTTATCTCGAATTCAGTCGTCAATTGATTTATGATCAATTTAGAATCTTTGAAAATATGCAGTGTTTTTATCTTCACTTCCTGAGCAATTTCCATTCCGATGATGAGAGCTTTATATTCGGCTTCATTATTTGTACATGCAGTTCCCAATATGAAGGAGTAAGGTAGCAAGTCACCCTGAGGTGTGATGAAAAAAACTCTTGCCCCCACTCCTGATGTTCGAGAAGCACCATCGAAATACATTTGCCATGGACTTTGCGACTCGGCCAACATAACCCGTTCATCGGGAAAATCATCACTAATGGTCTCACACTCTGCTACGGGGTGTGCTGCATGGAAATCCGCCACTACTTGCCCCTTTACTGCTTTTGCTGGCTCATACATAATATTATATTCCAAAAGTAGCAGCATCCATTTTGCCAATCTCCCAAATAACATCGGTCTTGACATCAAAAACTTTATCGGGTCTGCTCTTGAGATCAAAGTTATGTCATGAGAGAGACAATAATGTCTCAGTTTCTGCACCGCGAACATTAGCGCCAGACATTCCTTCTCGATTGGAGAGTAGTTACATTCTGCCCCCATAAGAGTTCTGCTTAAATAATAAGGAGCGGTCCCTTTCTCAGATTCATTCACTTGTGCCAATAAAGCTCCTAAAGAATTCTCGACTGTAGATTTGTACAAAATAAGCGGCTTCCCTTTTATTGGAGTAGTCAATACCGACAGTTGTTTCAACAATTCCTTTATTTAATCGAACGCATTCTGACAAGCTTGGTCCCATACAAACTCTGTGCCTTTCTTCATCAGATGAGAAAATGGCTGACATCTCCCTACTAGATTTAAAATGAAACAGTGAATGTACACCAATTTTCCTTGCAAACTTTTCAATTCTTTTATTGTCTTTGGTGGCGGCATATTTTGAATAGCTTTAACTTTCCCCGGATCGATTTCAATGCCCCTATGTTGGATAACAAAACCAAGGAATTTACCTGAAGACACCCCAAATGCACATTTAGCTAGATTCATCTTCAGCTGTTTCTTTCTGAGTCGACAAAAACCGATGCCAAATGTTCGCGATGCTCTTGATGATCTCCTGTCCTGACTACCAAGTCATCAACATAACACTTGACATGTTTGTGCATCATGTCTTAGAAGATATTCTGCATTGCCCTCTAATATGTCGCCCCGGCCATTTTTGAGACCAAATGGCATAACTTTATAACAATAAATCTCCAGTGAAGTTCTAAATGCTGTTACTTCTTCATCTTCAGGTGTCATTCTAATTTAATTATACCCTGCATAGCCGTCTATGAAGGACATGATAACATACTGATTCGTACTGTCAATCAGTAATTAGATTATCAGGAGAGAAAAATCATCTTTTGGACAAGCTTCATTTAGATCTTTGAAGTCAATGAACACCCTGACTTGTTTGTTTTTCTTTTTCACTAGGACAATGTTTGATATCCACTTGGGATACTTGACCTCCCTGATAAACCCAACTTTTATCAACTTATTCACTTCTTCTTCTATCAGGGGAACTAAGTCTGGATGAAATCGCCTTTGTGCTTGTTTAACCGGCCTTTTCTCCTTAGAAATATTTAATCAGTGCATTGCTACTGAAGGCTCTAAACCCGACATCTCTGCATACGTCCAAGCAAAGACGTCTCTATTTTCTTTGAGAAGTTGAACGTATTTTTTAGACTCCTGTTTAGAAAGACCGGTGTGGACGAATGTGTTCCTCAGCTCTTCTTCCGTACCCAAGTTTACTTCTCGCAAACTATCTATCGTCGGCTACCCCCCGTCTTCCATTTGCTTTGGAGCCATTTTAGGATGTTCGACTATTTTAAGATCTTCTTCTGATAACCGTTCAGTTGTAACCATGTTCACCGATGATTCTGCCCCCAATCCTTGAAATTTTCCTCGCCTTTTCTAACTAACCCTAATAGGAATCTGAATTCCTCTCCTATGGTTTAGGCCAGTGGGTTCTTTGTAATCAAAACTCATGTTTCTCATGATTTTCTTGCTTACTGGGCTATCTTGTTTAAGACCTTGTAGTGTCAGCTTACCACAATACACATTATTCTTAATCTCTTCTCATATCTTTGCTTCCACTGGTAGTAAAATTTTATCAGTTACAGGTATTTTGCGCTAGCCCTGACCTAAAATCTTCTCGAAACAGCCGAAAATGGCCTATTTATTTCAGCATATGGCAATGACACTGTATAATTGGACTGTAAAAAATTTTCAACTGCTTAGGTGATAATAGAATTAGTGGTGGTTGCCCTGGTTGTCTCAAATGTTTCGGCACAAAATAGAATTTCTTCTTTATTTCTACAGCTCTGGATGACTCTTCCTTTTCTGTTTCTTCTTTCATCACCTTTACCTGAATGTCTTTTAGGACTTTGTTTTCATCATTCTTTCTTTCTTCTTTAGCGAACCTCTTATAATAACTAGCGTCTGCAAAGAAGGACTCAGCTTCTATATAGGGCTTCGCATCAGCCATTACTTTATAATGTATCCCACCTTTACAGTATTTGAAGCATTGATGCAGAGTAGAGGGTATAATGTTATACTGATGTATCCATGGCTTTATAATGTATCCCACCTTTACAGTTTTGAAGCATTGATGCAGAGTAGAGGGTATAATGTTATACTGATGTATCCATGGCCTTTCTAAGAGAAGATTGTATGTCGTCACTACGTTTATAATGTGGCACATGACATCAGTAGTTAGCTCTCTTATCTCCAACGTCACTGTAATTTTACCAAGTGCACGTTGCCCATCTTGATTGAAGCCCTATATCATCATTCCACTAGTGCGTAGATCAGAGCGACGATAACCTAGTTTACTCAACATCAAGAGTGGTAAGAGGTTCACCGCAGACCCATTATCTATCATAATCCGTTTAACCTTCTTTCCACAGATATGGCCTTCTATCATTAGCAGCCTGTTATGCCCCGCATCACAGATCAGATCATCATCAGAGATGGAAATGACTGGTAAGCAGTCTTCTTACTCTCTGTACTCTTCGTGTCCCATCTCTGCTAGCAAGGTTTCTCTGACATCATGATTGGACAATGCTTGAACCAAGCTCTGCCAAAATTCCTCTGACAACTTAAGCGCACCATAGACACTTAATCGAGTCAGTATGCCCTTCAAATGACTTACCACATCGTAAGTCAGTTTTGTTGTCTCATCCCTCTCTTCTTTCTTATTATCATCGTTTTGTCTTTCAACAACTTCTCTTCTTATAACTCCTGTTTTCTCCCTCGTAGGGTTTGTTATCTTCTTTCTTGATCGTAGCGTAATCACCGCTACCTTTTTGGTCGTTTTACAGTCCTTTTTCTCTTTCATTTCTTGGGCCTTTTCCTGGATTGTGAGCATATTTACTATTGCCATTGTACCCCTTTCTTTTTCTTTTCCAATCACTATTTCACCTCCATCTATCATTCATTGTATTATACATTTCAACGTATAACAATTCTTTGTCGGATGTCCCACCAGGCGATGATAGCGGCAAAAATCTCTCTCTTGTTCTTGTCACGTCTTCAGGGCGCTTGGGTACTGGCAATTCTATCATAATGGCTTTTAGCAATTGGTTCATCATAGGAACAACATCTTCCCTATCAAATGCAAATCTTCATGTGAATTGAGCATTTTGGGCCTTTTTCCACTGTATCTGTTTGTTGTTTAATTCAATTCTTCTTTCCTTTCCGGCCTTTGATCTCTTAAGTCTCTTGTATCTTTGCTTCTCTTTTCACGATCGATAGTATTTACGGCCATCCTGCTAGATGCTCTCCTGGCTGTCTCATAGTGAAACGTTGGCATCTTCCTAGTCATCAACTCTAAAGTATGAGCCTTAGTAGCTAGGTTACAGAAAGTTCTGATATTGGCGCTGGTGAGTCCAAACATGATTCCCGTTTCCATTGAGTTCAAACACATCTTGACCTGTTCCTTTTCTTCTGACAGTTGTCTACACGAGACTCCCAATGTCTTCCATCTATCTATAAACTTTTATACCAGTTCCCCCTCTCTCTGCCGCACAGAAGCCAATTCTGTAATACTAACGTAATGCTCTGAAGAGAAGAAGTTTAACATGAAGGCATCCTACATTTGTTTCCAAGTACGTATCAACCCCGGGGCTAGGCTGGAATACCATCGGAATGCTTTGTTTGTTAGAGATGATCCAAACAATCATAAGAAATACTGCAGTATTGTAGAAAAATTCTCCATGCTAGTAATAAACTGCTCCTTCGGTGACCCTTCTCCATTAAACTTCTGAAAATCTGGATGTTTGAAGTTGGCTACGTCGTTCGGTATCTAAAATGGCCAGTATTCTCATGGTCCCTATTTACTCTAACAGCTTCTTCAACAACTTGTCTCACCTTGTCTTATGTCATGGTTCTCGTTGTTGGGATAGACCCTAGTGATCCTACCCCCGGTGGTAGAAATCCTTCAGGTTGGTTTTCGTGCCCATTCATTGTGCCCATCATCAGGGGAGACACTATCTGGGCTACATTGTGTGTGAGAGTCGCTAAGGTTTCTCTGAGATTTCTACATTCTTCCATTAGTGCTCTCTGTGCTTCCACCATTTCATTCATACGGTCCTCTGTAGTTGGCATATTTTCTTGGTTTGTTTCGACCATTTGTACTGTAACTTCTCCACTCTTCAACGAGGCCGTAGTTGGGGAATATGTCGACGTAATAGGGCTTACGAAGAGAGGGGAGGATGGAGTTTCATTTGACTTCTCTGTGCTCCTGTTGCCATTAATTGATTGGGGCGATACAGACATTGGCGAACTTACTATAATGCCTTACCTTTTTACTCTTTCGTCCATCTAAACCTTAGGGCAACTAGAGCCTGGAAGTCGCGCGACGTTAACTGCAGAACTGTTTTCCTGGGATGTATTACAGAAGGGGCGAGTTCAGGATTCCTCCTAGCAGCATTACGTGTTATCGATCCGCTAACTCTCGGCGAAGGCAGATTCATTCCGTGGCTTCTTGTGTTCCATGCTCTCGTCCTGCGAGACATTACAACAGTCTAGTCCTTGTCACCTTCCGGTGCTTGAGGCGAAGTGGATACAACTCCAGCTATTACTCGGGTTGAGTTGTTTTTGCTTGTAAGAAGTTGAGCCTTGTATTCCAGACGTTGGTTCAGTGCATATTCTACCATGAATCCAGTCGCAATAAAGTAGAAGTTTACTTTCCTTATAGAAATTTCCATTGGTTGTAATTCGAAGTTTGATTCTTCAGATATAAAATATAATTATAGTTAGTACTTGAAGAATCAAATAATCTATCTTAGAGATGAATGGGAGGATGTTCCCACTAAGAGTCTCCATTTTGGCGTCGAAAGACGCCAAACTACAATGAAAGTTCTATAATACTCTCAATGTTAATATCGAATATCAACTTCCCTAGCAGAGTCGCCATTTTGTTTTGAACAAGAAACAAATGCATTCAGTTTCGGGAAATTATCTTATTCGAACATAATAGAGAAAGAATATACGAAGCAATCATTGTGTTATTAATATTGAGTTCATGTACATCCTCGAGTGTCCCTTGATTCTTAGATAGATCCTTTAGAATACAAGAAATTAACAAAGTTCAAATGTCGAATTGGAATATCAAATTCGGTAGCATTTTGACTTGTGCTTTAGTCATCTCTCTAGGAGGAATGTTGTGCGGGTTTGATCGTTTGATCTTCCCTTTCTGAGCTTGTCCCTTACGCAAAAAGGAGAACTTGAAGTGATGAAGATTGCATCTGATAATTCAGCAGCATTTTGGCCCATTTTGGCATTGGCTGTACAACAGCCTGGTTGCGCGGACCCGTGCAACAAACTATTGGTTGCGCGGTCCCCACAACCAACTTCCCTTCCTCTCCTACCTTCAATTCTCTCTGAAGCTCTAACCCTCCTTCCAAAATTCTTCTAATCCTATATGAGAGGAGTGAGGTATTTATAGGCCTTCACATGTGCGAACCCTCGATCTTTGTACCATAGGACCCACCTTGCATAAGATCTAACCATCCAAAATAGACTATCCTTGATTTCAATAGCGCGACCCGCCCAACACATTAAGTCTTTTGCGCGACCTATGCAACCAGCTTCTCATACTTTCAACTGATTAAGTTAGTTGTGTGACCCACACAACTACTCGCAACCAACTTCTATTTCATTTAATTTCCTTCCTCATTTCTTCATTTCTTCTCGGATCTTCAATCCTTTAAATCTTTCTTCATTATTTTATGCTCCAACAAGGAGTTCTAAAGAGGAATTAGGTTTTAAGGAGAAGAGACAAAGGGTGGAGCAGCCTCCCAAGAGTTTTTCTTCATTCCTTATTTATTTTTAATGTTTTATTTAGGAAATTCAGTTTCAATCATGTCTATGGTTGGTTAAACCTCTTAGCTAAGGCTAAGAGGTGAAGCTTGTAGCGTGTTGGGATGTATATCTTGCTTTGATTCGTGTTTATCTTGAACTTCATTGATTTCTAGTTTGATTTTAAGGAATATTTTCAGTTTTCTATAATTTATTATGACTCAAATTACAATAGATGTTGTGATGGCTTTGAATATCTTTTTTTTTTTTTTTTTTTTGAGATTGTGAGATTAGTAAATTCTGTTGTTCACCACTGTCTGTAACACCCCAGATTTTTGCTAACCTAGAATTAGACGTCCCTAGGCAATGGGTCGCTCCTAACACTCTATTAACTTGTCAGAACCCAATCCCATATTAAAAAAAAATTGCTTTTTAACCCATTTCCTTCACAAAGCTCACCTTTCACCACCTTGTTCTTTAAAATTTTCAAAGTAATTTCACATTAGACACTATCTTAAAAGTTTAGGTGATGAAGAACAATACTTAAACTAAACAATACTGTAAATAGTAAATACATAAATAAAACGAATAGGTATTTGGAACATCAGCCTCTCTTGCCCTAAGATCTTCTTCTGTTATAATTAGGGTGTGATTTAATAACTTAGATCACTTTATATACAACCTACAAAGGCATAAGTACCACCTCAGACAGGAATCATACAGGACTAAATCCTTTAGAAATTAGGCGAGAATTAGCTAGTGTTAAACTAGACTACCTGTGAAATTAACACCAATCGTTTTAAATACGATCCGTAAGACCCAAAATAAGTAGAATAGTTAGCGCTACATTACCCTAAAATCTAGGATCAATATCATTACCCAATTGCTCTCGGGAGCACATTGAAACTCCATATCAGATCTGGACCGCACGTCGGAAGTCTGATTAACACGAAGTTAAATGGTTAGGACCACCTTGCTGGGCTTGACAATCATCTCGAAAATCAAATCCAGATAGTGTCCCAGTGCTATTTGCTTAAGCCCAGAGTGAAGAGTGTGAGAAACGTGAAATTAATTAGAAATAAAGTTCAATTTTAAGTAATCTGAGACTTGTCGCTTACGGGCCAAATATAAGCAATCAGACCGTCTGAATCTAACCCAAATACACCCTCGGATCAGGAGAAATTTCATACACATGGCAGCGTACTTGTGGCCCTGATCGAGTCTCGGTGACCGTTGAACTGAAACTAGTCTGCCCCGGCTGATCTGTAAACCCGACTGGAATGAAAACTTAACTCGACCTAGATCCAATGTCTGTGAGCTTAAGTCTGACCTTTGGCTCAAGAGGGCTTCCGAAAGTGCCCCGTTGAGACGGAACTGTCCTTATTTGGACATAACCTAAGTATACCTTGGCCCTGGGTCTAATTTGGAGAGTTTTGGGCTTATATAAGGACCTTAAGCCCTCACTCTCTCATCCCATATGAATTCAAGAAAAACCTAGGAGAGAGAAGAGAGAAAAGAGAGAGAAAGTGTGAGAGAAGTGAGGGATTCTTCCTGATGCTCTACCCTGCTATCCTACATGATTAATCATCATGATCTAATCACTTTTTCAGCGATTCTGGCTTCGTTCTTAGGTAAGAAAACCTAACCCTAAGCTGTTTTAGGATTTTTAAGAGTGTAGGTGATAGAATAGCTGACCTGTTTCATGATTCAGGTTGTCGTTGTGCCGTAAACAAAGGCGTTGGGTTCAAACTGGTTTTAGTTCAAGTTTACCACAAAAGGTGCAGACTTTAAGCGTATAGGTTATGGTTTTCAAAACTTTCAATGTCAGATAATGATAGATTCATGATCTGGATGCTATTGCACATGTACAAAGTGTTGTCCGTTTCATTTTTCGGTTATACGTTAACTATGTTGAATATACTGTATTCCTCGTATTTGTAGAAAATACCATATATGTATGAAATACGAATTTGTGCTTGCCATGATTAATTGTTGTCTAGGTATGCTAGATACATATATATCAACTTCTAGGTGAACGGATTAGCCTAACACCTGTTATATTAACATACATCGTGTACATACTAGTTGTAGCCTAAGTGTTTGCAGAAATGTTTAAATGAATATGGAACTATGATTTATGCTTGCCATGACTATTGGTCGTGAATGCATGATCGTGGTTCATGTGGTAATCCTTTATGAAAGGATTCACTACGACTTGTGTTTTAATTAGTATTTTATAGATATGTTGGAATGGGTAGTCTAAGTGTTTGTAATGCTTGTATAGATGTGTACTTAATCTAGTAGTGCCTTGAGTAGATGTTGAGATGGGATTCTCAACTACCTTAGTGATGTGTATGATTTCCTTCATGTAAGTTGTTTAGTTTAATCACTACTAGTTTATGAAACGTATGTGTTTGGATTTCCTGTTTACATTGGTTTTATAATATACTTGTTAATATGTTTGAATTACTTATTTATTTAATTCTGCTCTGACTACTTCACATGTTTAAGTTGTATTCCATAAAATCCGTGGTGGGTGATGGGGGGTGGTGTAACGATTCCATGCAACAGCCCTGGCAGCCCTAAGCGGATAATATTGGATATTTGATTGTATGATTTGAAATCTTGATCCATTACTGCCTTTACTGTTCCGTAATTGAATGTGATTGGGGCTATTGTATAGTCCAGGTAATCGGTAATGGGATTGAATTCGTGGCTGAGATTCATTCGCCACGTGAGATGTGTTCGGCGAACCCGAGTCGTACTTCGGTTGACGATAGTGGTTGGCCACGCGAAGTGCTTATGCACTTCATGTCGTTTAACTTGTCGTGCACTCGAGCTAGCCGAGCTCGTCAAGTAACCTGATCTGTCTAATGTATGTTCACCATGTTTGGACGCTACCACTTGAACCTAAGGTACTGAACTTACCAGTGCAACCCCGTTAACCTTGGTACCTCGATCCGTTAAGACTCATGAGCTGGGCATGGTAGTATGGGATACCGTGGTCGAGCTGTCGGCCTACTCTGGGGCCACGAGCCTTCCCATAGTGACCAGTGAGCAACCCAGACTCATGAGCCGAATATGGTGGTATGAGACACTGTATTCGAGCTGTCAGCCTACATTATTTTGATGGATGATGGGGGAGTGGTGTAATGATTCCGTGTAACAACCTTGACCGTACCCGGTGTAGTGACCTCGAGCATATTTTGAATCTACAACGAGGCGAACGAGCCTTCCCATAGTAAATAGAGTATAAACTAGGCCTGTATTGATAAGGTGATGGGGGAGCGGTGCAACGAGTGCATGTAACAGCCCTGACAGCCCTTTACAGCGACCTAGAACCGCATCATCGTATGAGAGTATCTAGGACTGACGACCCTAGAATGGATTATTGTTTGGGAATGATATAAGGGAGGTAGCTTAGTTTTCCAATACTGCTGTATGAAAAGGACTAATAACAACTTGATAATCATGTTCATATCGCACTGCATGTGCCCAGCAGATGTGGAGCACTGAGGGATGAAAGCATGCCGCGGACATAAGATGGTGTCGCATGAGGGAGTATGTTGGCGAGGGCATGCATCATGACAGCATTTCATACTTGCATTAACAAGAGTACTTAGGATTGTTGATTGTACTGCTTTATCATTACTGCTTGACTGTTTTGATAACATGTTAACTTATACTTTACTATTCCACTGAGTTGATCACTCACTCCCACGTTACAGGATGGTGTTTCGAACACCCACCAGACTTTGTCTGATTGCAGATGGTGACGCTACTCCTGAGGCAAAGCCGGACTTTTGTGACGACGAGAATGCTTCCTTGTATATATTATTTTCTGGCGGCTTCATACGAGTCGTGCCTTGATCGACGGGGTTATAGGGATGTTGACTAGATGACACTACACCTTTGGTATATTTTGAAATTATACTTGTAATTCATTAACCTGGCAACATTATCACACTCTGGAGACTTACCATAGTATATATCTTCTATACATCTATCACAGTCTTCCGCTTGCAATTTAACTGTCTCTGTAGTATGATATGCTGTTTTGGTATAATCTCATTCATGTTTCAATGCTCTCATCATAATCATCATTATCTATGTTGCATAAGTGATGCGTTGGAACTCGGGAGCTGAGCTTTGCTCGACCCCCGATTTTCAGGGTGTTACACTGCCTCCTAGGCATGGTAGGATGATGAAATTCCTTCCAATCATCACAATACTCCTTCATGTGTGGACTAGATCAATGAAAAGTTTATAGATTTGATTTAATTGTTCCATCTTCCAATTGGATAGGATAAGGCTCCAATTCCAATTGTGTTTCTTGAATCAAGTAAGGTAGCATCTTGATAGCTACAAGTGGATCCTTAACACTCTAGTTCCCTTTTGATTATTGATACTTCATTCACAATTACTCACTTTTATACTAGATCTAGATTTAGATCTTATTCTAGTTCTACTTCTAGTTACTTTCAAAATACATACAAATTTAGTCCTTGTGGATTCGACCTTGGTCTCACTGAGTTATTACTACATCATGACCCTACACTTGGGGTTGTGAACATGAACAATGAGAGATAATATTGCTCAATCCCGGCTTTAGTGTTCTTCCCCAACTCGATTGAGCCTCTGTATGGAAGGTCGCTGCTGACGATATAATTACTCCATGCTTAATGTGCTTGATCAGCTAACACTTTATCATCTGGCCCAAATTGGCCATTCAGCAACCCAGTCCGTACACCTCTCCTTCTAAGAAAGGCTTGAAAGTCCAATTTTTCTTAGTTTTGTGGAGGGAAAAAAGTCCCTAAAGTTAGGACTCGATCGTGAGATTCTCATGAGGGTAGTGTAGAATCCGATCGCTAAAAGAGGAATAAGAATTTTCTTTGTGCATATCATGACTAAACAGAGAATGATGAAAATAAGCATAAAACCACATCTGCAAGAGCCATAGCGGCCCTCTTATAGAATATATTCCTTTATGGATAGTCTTATAGATACCCTAATACAAATGACCAAGAACAAAGGATGTTAATGCAATCTTAATGCCCTAGGAGAGATCCTCGGTCAAAGAGACATATTCTATAATAACTTGTTGAGAGCCCACAGACAAGAGATGTCACCAGATCCAGAAGATCAAAAATGTTGTATGCTCATCTTCATCGACCGGGCCGTTGAATTTATGGTAGGCTATTATGAAATGGGTGTAGGACTTGACAGGTTTACTTGGGAAATTTTTGCATCATCTTGAGACAGAGCCTAAAAAGAAGGCCATGCCAAAAGGTATCAACTTGGTTAGATGGGAGATATCCTTAATGTTTGCACTCATTAGACCACAAACAAATAAAAATGAGTTGGTCGACATGCTCCAGAACGCCGATAGTACAAGCAATAGGGGCGGATTCACTGGATATTCTAGAATATAGAATTTGATGCATTCGTAAATACCAAGTTTCTTCCATGTCTGCCTATGTTGAGAGGATACCCACATGTACCATGCATCCCAACCTTGAAAGGATTTTAGCCAAACCCGTGGAGTTTTTAGGGCATTTGCTAGGTCGGGGATAGAGCCATATCGAATTAAGATATTCTCCCCAGGGAAAACGGGGAAGAATGGATATAGCGGCCTGATTTCCTCTGTCGTTACCTCAGGGGAGAATGCAGGTTCCAAGTAGACATATTCGCTACCCAACGACGATTCGAATACAATTTTTTCAGTTCATTTCTTCACGAGGAGATCCATCACCGCTATTGTAACAGCCCAGATTTTTGCCAACCTGGGATTAGACGTCCTTAGGCAATGGGCCGCTCCTAACACCTCATTAACTTGTCAGAACTGAATCCCACAGTCTAAGATCGCTTCTGAACCCATTTCCTTCACAAATCCAACCCTTCACCACCTTGTTCTTTCAATTTTCCTAAGTACTTTCACCCTAGACACTATCTTAAACTAGCCAAGTAGTATAACTTGGATCACTTTATATATAAACTGCAAAGGACTAAGTGCCACCTCAGACGAAAATCACTTAGGATTAAATCCTTTAGAAATGAGACAAAGTAACTAAGTGTTAAACTAGATTAGCTACGAAATCTGTTTGAAACGCTTTAAATACGATCTGCAAGACCCAAAACTTGTATAATCATTGACGCTAGGTTACCCTAAAACCTAGGACCAAACTCATCACCCGGCTGCTCTCGGGAGCATCCCGAAACTCCATATCTGATCTGGACCGCACGTCGGAAGTCTGAATAATATGAAGTTAAGGACTTAGGACCGCCTCGCTGGGCTTGATAACCATCTTGGAAATCAAATCCAGATAGTGTCCCACGGCTGTTCGCTTGAGTCCGGAGCGAGAGAGTGTGAAAACACTTGTTTCTTTACAAAATAAATATCTTGAATAGTAATCTGAGACATGTCACTTGCGGATCAGTTTTAAGCAACCAGACCGTCAGAATCTGACCAAATTACACCCTCGAATAAGGAAAATTTTCATAAACATTTACATGTACTCGAAATCTCCGATCGAGATCCGCTGACCGTTGAACTGACACTGGTCCGCCACGCGTGATGTGAGAACCCTACTGGAATGAAAACTTAATAGTACATAGATCCAATGTTAGTGAGCTTAAGTCCAACCTTTGGCTCAAGGAGGCCTGCCAGAAGTCCTCCGCTGAGCTGAAACTGCCCCGCTTTGGTTATAACCTAAGTATACTTTGACCTAGAGTCTATTTCGGTGAGTTTTTAGGCTATATAAGGACCTTAAACCCTCTCTCATTGCAACCATACGAATTTGAAAAAAACCCTAGGAAAAGAGAGAGAAAGTGAGAAAGAAGTGGGAGATTCTTCCCTGCCGTTCTTCCCTATCGTATCCAAGCTCAACCGCTCCATTCTCATCGCTTTCCCGGCGATTCCAGCTCCGTTTCTAGGTAAGAAACCCTAACCCTAATCTGTTTTGGGGCTGTATAGGTTGTAGGTTATGAAATAGCTAACCTATTTCGATCTCTAGGTTGCCAAACTGCCGAATACGGAAGCTTAGCAAACCTACCGACTCCGTTACGATTCCACGATACAAGGTGTGGACTTTAGGTATATAGGTTATGGTTTTCAGCGCTTTCAATGTCAGATAATGATAGATTCATGATCTGCATGCAATTGCACATGTATAAAGTGCTTTTCGATTTCTGTTTCGATTAAAGATGTAAATTATGGAATTTTACATATTCTAGGTATTCGTAAAAAATACCATATACGTATATTTTTTGGAAATGTGTTTGACATGATTATTTGTTGTATGAATATACGATATATGGATAAAATACTTATTTGGTGAATGGATTCGCCCAAATACATGTTTTACTAATATACACTATGTATGTAGAAATACTGTATTGTAGAAAGTACTGTATACATATGTATTTTAGAGATGTGTTTGCCATGATTATTTGTTGTATAAATATATTATATGTGCGTAAAATATTTGCTTGGCGAAAGGACTCACCCTAATACATGTTTGCTAACATACACTAAGTATGTTGAAATAGTGTATGTTAAGTGTTTGTGAAAATGCTTGTGTGAGTAAGTGTTTGGATGTTGATGCCTTAGGAGGGTGTTGAGATGGGATTCTCAACTACCCTAGAGACATGTATGATTACCTCCATGAGGTTGTCTACTTAAACTGCTTACTTGCAATATATGTGTTTATATTCCTACTGATGTAATGCTTTGCAACATGCTTTATATCATGCTTTATAACATACCTACTAGCATGCTTGTATTACTTTATTTATCATGCTTTACTCCACATGCTATGGATGAGAATTGATTGAGTTTGGGACTATGTCTATAGTCCAGACAGTCGGTACCAGATTTGAGATCGTGGCTGAGGTTCATGTCGCCACGTGGGATGTGTTTGACGAACCCGAGTCGTACGTCAGTTGGCGACAGTGGTTAGGCCACGCGAAGTGCTTATGCACTTCATGTCGTCTAATTGATTGTGCGCTCGAGCTAGTTAGGCTCGTCAACTAACTCGATTTGTCTAATGTATGTTCACCATGTTTGGTCGCTACTGCTTGAACCTAGGGTACCAAACTTACCAGTGGAAATCCCGTTAACCATGGTACCTCGATCCGCTAAGACTCATGAGCCGGGCATGGTGGTATGGGACACCGTGGTCGAGATATGGGCCTACGCTGGGGCCACATGCCTCTCCGTAGTGACCAGTGAGCAACCAGACTCGTGAGCCGATTATGGTGGTATGGGACACTATATTCGAGCTGTCGGCCTACACTACTTGATGGGTGATGGGGGAGTGGTGCAACGATTCCGTGTAACAGTCCTGACAGCCCTGACCGTATCCGGTGTAGTGACTTCGAGCATACTCTAAACCTATGGTGAGGCGTCGAGCCTTCCCATAGTAACAGAGTATAAGTTAGGCCTGTATTGATAAGGTGATGGGGGAGTGGTGCAATGATTCCGTGTAACAGCCCTAGCAGCCCTTGCAGCGACCTGGAAACACACCATCGTATGAGATTGTCTAGGACTGACGACCTTAGAATGGATCATGTTTGGGAATGATACAAGGGAGGTACCTTGGTTTCCCAATCCTGCTGTTTGAAATGGAATAATAACAACTCGGTAATCATGCTCATCATGCATTGCATGTGCCTGGAAGATGTGGAGCACTGAGGGATGAAAGCATGCCGCGAACGAAGAGGGTGTCACATGAGGGAGTATGTCGGTGAGGGCATACATCATGCCAACATTCATACTTGCATTAATAAGAGTAGTTAGGAGTGTTTGATTTTACTACTTTATCATTACTGCTTGACTGAATTGATAACATGTTAACGTATGCTTTATTGTTCCACTGAGTTGATCACTCACTCCCACGTTACGGAACGGTGTTTCAACACCAACCAGATTTGTTGAGTTTCAGGTGATGGCGATGCTTATGAAGCAGAGCTGGACTACTACTATGATGTTGAGGAGGAGTTCTCTTATCTGTATCTCTCTGGCAGGTCTATGAAGACCTGGTATTGTATTGACAGAGCTATGGTACTTAGGATAGAAGACATTACACTTCCTTATATTAGGTATATTTTAGAATTGTACTGTAATTATTTAACCTGGTAACTTTATCACACTCTGGAGACTCACCATAGTTTTTATATGTTATTTATCTATCACAGTCTTTCGCTTGCAATTTAATTGTCTCTTGAGTATGATATGCTGTTTTGGCTTAATCTCACTCATGTTCAATGCACAAATACAGTCAACATTCAATCATCATTCATTTTATTGCATAAGTGATGTTCTGGAACTCGGGAGTTGAGTTTATGCTCGACCCCCGATTTTCGGGATGTTACAGCTATGATATCCATTTGGTTAAAGGAAGGGGTGGTGATGAAGAAGCAGCGATTGCAGAAGGAGAAGTGAGAAACGAAGGATTTGGGAAGAAAATCGTAAGTAGGAGGGAAAACTGAAAAGAGTAGAAGGAAAACATTTTGAAATGGTATTTATATGGCCGAAGGGAGAGAGCATTTATTGAAGCATCATTACTATTTCGAAAAAATGGCTAGAGAAGACATGTGTAAGTACAGGGTTCATCCAATGCCTCGATTTGATGCTACAGATCCTGATGAAAATGGTCGAAGGCGGTTCGCATTTGGGTGACACATATGTGTATTTATTATGGTATTAATGGGACTCAAACATCGCTATCACTTTCACCTACATTCCTCTATTGTAGTGACCTTGGAAGAGAATCATTCTGGTAGAAATCTTAAGATTTTTCTACAAATACGTGGAAGTAGAACTCTTTCTCCTAACCCCCATATGGAGTTACATATGTCACTCAGCTTAGTGTAAAACTCCATAAATGTTTCATGCTATTCCATTTTTATGTTTTCAAATTGTGTTGTTAAGAGCTGGAGTTTAGAACGCTTTACTGTGCTTGTCCCTTGGTAGGTGGTTTCCAGTAAATCCCATGCTTTTTTTTTAAAATTTTTTTTTACACATATGTATATTCATTTAAACTCTTCTTGAGAAACGTGCAGTAAATAGTGTTCAATACTTTTGCATTACAATTGGACCTAGTTTTGTCATAGTCGGTCCAAAGTGCTTGAGTTTTGGGTCTTGAAGTGGTAGCACCATAATCCGATACCATTTGATCCATTGGTGCTTGCCACCCATTTTCTATTATATCCCAAACCGCATCATGTAAGAATCTAAGGAAAATGTGCATCCTAACTTTTCAATAAGCATAGTTAGATCCGTTAAACAAAGGAAGTCTAGAGATCGATGTCCCTTTGGTTTTAGATACATTTTCAACTTTAACAAGGATCTTCATCTAGGCTGTTAAGCCCTTCAAAAGGAATCCGCTCTGATACTAATTGAAATTATGGTTGTATCGCTATAAGTGAAGCTCGATACTAATTGAATATATGACTAATATAAACATAAGAGATATAACTTTTTAAATTTTAACTAAATAAGTTACATGCACTTACTTCTAAACACTTTTGTAAAGTAATACAAACATTAAGAATTGCATCTATTGTTCAACAAAATATAACAAATAAGAAATAGAATATTTAGCTAATTGCACACGATGCATAGTGGTTTGGCTACGTGCCTACTCCACTCCCAGCTAATGCACTATCTCCTGAAGTGTGTTGGATTTCACTATTCAGATGATTTTAAATCAGGTTCACCAATTGAGACTATTTGCTTTGCTGAAGTTCTTGCTATTTATAAATTTCTGCTACATCTTCTCTTCGCACGTTTCTCTTCTTTATTTCAACACTTATAGCAATTGAATTGTTGCCAAGTCCATCTTTCAGATTCTTCCTTCTCTTATTGACATGTATCCCACTAACTATTCTTTTCCACTTGACCACTTTTTACCTTTTGGACTTCTTGATCATGCCTCATCATCAAATGACATGTACTATCTAGCTCTGCACCAGCTGCACTTCCATGGAAAGAATTTTAAAATCTTGCAAGATCTTTCGCATGCTATTTTTTTTTTTCATACAATGACATGTGTCCATTTTTAATTGGCTATTATATGAACGGTAAAATAAAAAAAAATAAAAAAAATAGTGCACAACAGTATACCCATAAACATATACACATCACATACATGTACATTAATCTCAGCTGTCACTAAGCATGGGAACCCCAATGCCTAATTTGCGGCCATAAAATGGACAGAACAGCGAAAATCCAATAGTCCAAATTCACCAAACTATACAGTGCCTTGGACCGTCCAATCAGTCTGATTTTAGGTAGATTACTACAAGGTGGGGCCCACCACTTCTAAAGTTTGGATAGAGCATATAGGTTTCATCTGTACAGTGGCTGTACTTCAGTTCAGTATGGACGGTTGCTGCCAGAGCCCAGAGTAGAAAAATGGCAACCAGTCCATCCAAACTCAACAAAACATTCCATTCGTGGGACACTAGAGGACGGAGAGATAAATCTGACTTTGGGTAAATGACCCATCCAAAGTGGGTCCCAGCACTTCGACCGTTTGGATAGAGGGAAACATGTACCATGTGTTCAGTGGCGGTGCATAATCTATAGTTACTGTCAGGTCACAAGTGTTTTTGTTTGTCCGTTGGATGTGAAAACAATCAGCCACGTTATACGTGGTCTTGACCATCTGTCAAACATATCACAGTTATTTTGCAAACCTAAAGTCACGTTCAGGTACACTGCTTCATGTTAACCATTAAATCCAAAGTCCCGATCCACGATTCGTGATTATCGAAAACGAAGGTAAGCCACGCCACGATTCGTGATTATCGAAAACGAAGGTAAGCCACGCCATAAGGAAAAGGTTGAGATGAAACACCCACCATCAGTTTTGTGTAGGGTCCGCCATTGTGTTTATATGCCATCCAATCCATTCATTAATGTGCCTTTACCGAATAAAAGAATAACCCAAATATCACAGAACTTCAACTCTAAGCACTTCATACCACATGAATTTAGAGGTTTTAAACTTTTCTATTTTTTATTTTTAATTAATTAATTAATTTATTTTTGGCCCACCTAAGTGATGAATCAGCCTGATTTTTTGGGATCAAACCTAAAAAGTGAAAGGTGTGATGTGGACGGCCCCGTGATTTCATGGACGTTAAGCCGTTTTCCCTACGTTAAAAAAAGCATCGGTCTATGTTCCACGTACCTAGTGCGCAGGTCTCGAAATCACTGATCGCATGGTTAGGATTGTCTGATGAATTTGGACAGTTCGGTTGTATGATTTTATCCCATCCAAGGTGGGGCTGTTGCCATAATCACCGTACATGACTCACGTGTTCAGCAGAATTTGGGTAGACCCCAATTCAAGTGGCGCCAAGCTAGTAAGGCAGTGGTAGCGGGAGGACCGGGCAGCTCACATGTCTCTCTCCTATTGAACTAAAGTGATAGTTAACCACCATTTTCAAAATGCAGGCAAACAGGAAATCCCATATCGTCACAAACAGAGGATCTGGATTCAAAACAAAAACAAGGCTCCACATAGATGGCAGGGGCGGAGATATGAAATATCTCTGTGCCCTTGGCTGTGTGGGTCTACAGAGATGTCCGTGACAAATCCACTCCACCCATCTGTTTTGAAAGACTACAATAGGATGAAATTCTAAAAATCAGGTAGATCCAAAACTCAGGTGGGTCACACCAGAAAAACAGTCGGAAAAGCAACATCTACCGTTAAAACCTTCCTGGAGCTGACCATGATGTTTATATTCCATCCAAACCGCTCATAGACTTATTATCACTCAGATAAACTGTAGGAACAATTATCATCCTGATACAAAACTTCTGTCACCGCCAGGTGTTCAATCCCTACTGTTTCGTCTGCTATGGCTCATGTGAGTTTTAAACCTAACTGATTTTTAGAATCCGGTACTAATGTGATCTTTGAAAACAGATGGACGGAGTGGATTTGTCACTGACATCTCTATGGCCCCACATAGATCCGGGCATCCGCTGTGTTCGTTTTGCCTGTCGCAACTCAGCAACCCATCATGTGTCGCCCCACTGGGGCCCACATACTGTGGTAGTCTGGTGATCTGAACTGCCCATGTTCTGTGTTCTCCGCGGTTAGATACATGGTAAGAAACTTGATTTTATCAGATGATTCTAACCATTGCCATGTATAGATGAATTTATATCATTAAAAAGAATATTTTCAATGGTCCACATTCAACATCGAAAACTCATGGTAACCATCAATGAATCTTTGTGGTCAAGTTGTTTATTTACGATGGTAATGAAATGATGAATGGCTCAAATTCTCATAACATCTGACCATCACCATTTGAAAATGGTGTAGAATCGACCAATAATTTTGATGGTCATTGACCGCTGAATATTTTTTTTTTTTAGTTAATTATTCTTAGCGGTTAAAATTCAGGGTTTAGTTATTCGACCAACATGAGCTGTTAAAATTTTAAAATTTGGGTATACAAAATACATCCCACCCCCCCCCCCCCCAATTGTCTATCTCCCTCTCTTTACCATTTGACACCTGCTCCGTGGCTGGTGGTCAGTGCTCTGTGGGGCCCACCATGATGTGAGTGTTTCATCCATTCCATTCATCCATTTTTACAGATCATTTTAGGGCTTGATACAAAAACGGATAGGGATATAAACCTTACGTAGGCCACACCACGGGATAAAAATAATGAATGGATATTCACTATTAAAATCCTCCTAAGGCCCACTGTACTGTTTATTTGACATCCAATCTGTTGCCCACTGTACTGTTTATTTGACATCCAATCTGTTGATTTGGTCATAAAGACCCAGATGAAGGGAAAAAATAAATATTAGCTTGATCCAAAACTTTTATGGCCCCAAAACGTTTTTAATGATCAAAATTCATTCAACACTATTTCCTGTAATGTGGTCCACTTGAGATTGAGATATTATTCATTTTTTCTATTATATCATAAAATGATATATAAAAATAGATAAATGGCATGGATGATACACATACATCATGGTGGGCCCCACCACCAGCCAATGGCTGGTGTCAGGGGGAGTAGCCAATCCGTTCCCCTCTTTACCAGCATTCATTACCATCATCACTGTCAGATCAGCCTCTGTAGAACAACACCCGGCACTATCATCAGTAGTGTAAGCGGCATCGACTTAGATCTTTTTGTTCCGATTCCATGATTTTTCCTTGAAGTGCATGCATTTTTATTTATTTTATTTGTTTATTATTTATTTATTTTTTAAATATTGTGGATTTAGGATTCTAAAAATTCCTGATGCATTGGCTGATTTTGACCATCTAGTCATTGACTTGAAATGGGCAGAATAGTTTAACTAGCCTTTGTTAAATGTCTACCGTTGAAATCTTCCCAGGCCCATGTATGTATGTATTTTACATACAAACCATCCATGTGTCCCAGCCCATTTACTAGGTACGAGACCAGAAATGAGACGGATTCAAATCTCATATGGGCCCCACCGTAGAAGTAGTGGTGATTGAAGCCCTAACCGTTGAAACCTTTTCAGGGGCCATTCTGATGTATCAGCTATCCATCTAGTGGGGCCCACTGAGACCGTGGCCACACCTGTGATGCATTCCCTATCCAACCCATTGATTAAGGTCACGAACCTTGACAAAGTGAAAATGCAAATATTACACTTATTAGTGTTTAGGGTTTGAGGTTTAGGGCCAGGGTTTAGATTTTTAGTTTTGAATTTAGAGTTTACGTTTTAGAGTAGGGTATGAAGTTTGGGGTTTTAAATTTGAGGTTTAAGGGGTTAGGCTTTTAGAATTAAGATATAAAGTTAGGCTTAGGGATTAAGGTTTAGGGTTTAGTGCCTATGGTTTTTGGGTTTAGGGCTTAGGGTTTAGTGTTTAGGATTTTAGATTTAGTATTTAGGGTTTGAGTTTTAGGATTGGGGTTTTGGGTTTAGGTTTAAGTTTTAAGGTAATGTTTAGGTTTTAGGGCATTTGGGCATAAGCTTAGGCTTAGGCATTAAGGTTTATGGTTACGGTTTAGGATTTATGGTTTAAGGTATAACGTTTGAGGTTTGGGGTTTAGTGCATATGGTTTTGGGTACAAGGCTTAGAGTTTAGTGTTTAGTGTTGGGGTTTTGGGCTTAAGGTTTAAGATAAGGATTAATATTTACGATTAGGGTTTAGGGTTTAGGGGTTTTAGTTTTAGGATTAAGGTTAAGGTTTAGGTTTAGTTTTAGGGTTTATAGCTTAGGGTTTGAGTTTTAGGATTTTAGGTTTAGGGTTTTAGGGATCAGATTAGAGTTTTGGGTTTAGGGGTTAGCTTATAGGGTTAGGTTTGGGGATTATGGTTTATGTTAGTGCACTGATTCGTGCATCTTATTGGTCAATCACATGAGTCCCGGTGTCATGTAGTCAGTTGAGCTTTTGGAAACTAAAGACCGAAGACATAAGAGGACATGGAGCATCAAGGAGTGAAAAATAGATAAATGAGTTGCCTTGGTGATCCTAACCTTAGACCCAAAACAATCTTAACCTATAGATGATCCTAACCTTAATAGGTAAATCTTGATTAATCATCTCTTAACCTTAAGAGCTCAATTGGAATATGATAAGTAAGGCTAAAAGAGTTGCAAAGTTATTGTAATCATACATGCTCAAAATAGTAGTTTTTGAGTGGTCATCGATCCCATTAATAATCTGTCGATGGGTCTCGATGAAATAGAAGGACCACTAGATCTTACCAAAGAACCAATCAAGCAACCAAATAGATAAATTCCTAGATTTTCTCAATGGGATCGACTAACAGTTTGATCCTATTGAAGGACTTTTGATCCCATCGAAGAGCCTTTCGTTCCTAGTGACAGATTGTTAACTAGTCATTTTATAGCCGATACAACATGAACTCTAAAAAATGGGCATTTGGTTCTTGTGCATTTTGATGGGATTTTGATTTTTCACTCATATCACTCATCCTGTTACTCTAAACCTATGAGATTTGATTCATCTTCTTAAGCTTTACCACTTTAATAAGGATTCCAACCTCCATGTAAAAGATGAACTCAATCTCCACCTTCTCTAGAGATTAGACATTATGCCTATTGATATATCTTTGTCTAAACCATATAGGTGAATCTATTAGGAAATCAACTATCGATTAGTTGTGGGAAATTACACCACCTCTCTTGCCTTAGTCACCTCATTGCCACATCACATGCAAGATGAATGATCGTGGGAGTAGAAGCATCAACATCATCGATCGTGGGAGCACAAGGAGAGTTGATTAAAGTATGGGAGAGCATTGATCAAGCAACCCAAACAATGAGTTACAAAAGGAGCTCAATCTGACAAGTAAGCATTTGTAAGAGTCCACATACACTCATTTCTTATATAGGATTGAGTGTAAGAGTTTGTGACCTAAACTTGATAGGTTCTTTTGTAGGACCTACGCTCTTGTATAAGGTTGAATTCAACAATACAGCTGTGTACGTGATCTATTGAGCACAAGTGTGCACATGTTAGTATCTATGTAAGCCTCAAGCAAGAGTGTATGTACGGTATTGGATTAGGATCGCTAGTGGTTGTTGGTTAGCCAATAGAAAAACAACTAAAGTCTCTTGTGTGTACCATTGACACGTGTGGAAATGTCTACCTCTAACATGGGAGAGTACGTGTGTTTAGGTCCTTGTTTTGCGCTGTTAAGGTTAGAGGCGAACCTGATTTAAAACCTCCAATAGTGAATACCGGTACACTTGAGGAAGTGCTTCCACCAAGAGTGGAGCAGAGAAACCAAACTAATATACATGCTTGTGTTTGCAATTTTGATTTGTGTATATTTCTATTATGCTTATATGATTGATTAGTTTAATTATTTTAATGCATGAGTTAAATTGTATACTAGACACACACAAATTCACTATTTCTAATAGACTAGTTGTATAATTGGCATATCTCTTATAGTCTATGTGATTGGACTCACTTTGGCTTAGAAGACTTAGTGTTAATTTACCTACTTAGTTAAATTAATAAATTATTTAAGTAAGCAATTTTTTATTTTATTTGTAGAATTTTAAATTAATCATAATCACTCCCTTTAGGACTTAGCCATAATTCTATAACTCTCACAAGCTTTCGTATACACAGTGATAGACTATCCTACCACACAATTTCAATTGGTATCAGAGTGGGTAGCTCTTCAAGGGTGTGACCTTCTAGAGTTGTAAGACCCATATCCTACTCCGTACTGTTCCGTCGACTGCCATGATCCTTCCCGTCAAATTTCGGCAACCGGTGACTGATAATTAATGTTTGCGCTTGACCTTAAATCGTATTCCTTAGATTCGAGTCCGTTCAATCAGAGACTTATACCATTGGGACCGTACTGTCGCCGCAGTTTCGACGCCGTGACTCGAGCACCGATTCAATACCCTGACGAGAAGATGCGGGCGAGAATCTCTACAACATGTCTCATCAATCAATTAATCAATCACTTTATGTCAAGTACACATCACCTTCACCCCATCCCCAAGCAACCACCAAGTCAACTCTTTCTCACCCTCTCTCTTACACACCCATACATGTCAAGTACAACATCACCTCACTCATCACTCACATCCATCACTCTCTCTTCTTACAACCCCTTCTCTCTCTCTCTCTTTCTCAACACTCTATCCCAAGCAAGCAAGAGAAACTCACGTCCAAGCATTCCATGTGAGAAAGAAAAGTGATCTTTGGTGGCCCATTTTCCCATTCTTTTACCTTCATCCAAGCCAATCAAACCCCATCTTCCACCATCAAAGTGAAGCACAAGGAGACCGACGTTCCAACGGACCGAGAAGATCGAACGGTGGGTGCTTCTATAGGTTAGATTTTTTTGTGTTTTTATGATGGGCCAAGTGAGGCCTACCGATCCATGGTATGGATCTCACTTTGAACCCTAAGATGTGGCCGATGGCCCACCTTGATTATCATTTGATGTTTGATTGAATGGAAGGGAGGGCCGATAGTGTCGGGGTCCCTCCATCACACGTGTGTCCCACCTTCTCTCTCTCTCTCACTCTTTTTCATTTTTCTTTTCTTGTGATGATGTGATTGTGTGGCCCACTTGAATGGACCCCACCTTAATGTATGTTTTATACATGCCATTCATCCATTTGGTGGCCCACCTAAGAAGGGCCAACCTCAATGCATGTGTTATGACCAGATGTCCAGGGACGTCCCTGGATGTGGACTTGGGAAAACAAAAATATTGGCTTGGTTCTCAAGCCTTGGAGAGGGTGGTCTATGTAGACCCCACCTTGATGCAATGATCAAATCCACTCCATCCATCCTATTTCCCAACTCATTTTAGATGTTGGGCCCAAAAATGAAGACAATCTGACTAACCGGTGGGCTGTACCTTCGCAAACAGTGACTTTTACCGTTTAAATTCACTTGATTCTTCCTACACGTCGCAATATGCCCAATATTGGGCTTGATGGATTGTTATTGGTTGTGGGAACCAGTGGATGGGGTGGATCTACTTGATGCGGGCCCCACATATGAAAAACCCCCAAAAATTGGTTTTCCAAAGAAAGGAAAAAAATAAAATATAAGTAACAACGCTGCTGTTGCCAAAGGGCGTAGACAGCGCCTATTGTGTATGGGTGGACGGGCCAGGGGCCACGGCCCCACATGTGGGCCCCATCATGATGTATATTTGTCATCCAACCCGATCAAATGGTGGGCCACTTCCAGCAGCGGGCCCCCTCCAAATATAAGGCCAATCCAACGCTCAGGTGGCCCACGTCAGAGGAAACAGTGGGATTGAACGTGTACCATTGGAATCCTTTTTGGGTCCACAGAAGTTTTCGATTAAGATGAAATTTGTTTATCCTCTTCATCCAAGCCCGTGTGACCTTACCAACGGGATGGATGGCATATAAGCATTATGGTGGGCCCCACGTGGGACCCATAGTGATGTATGTGTTTTATTCCCACCGTCCAGGCTGACGGTGGGAGCCCACTGTAATGTATGTGTTTCACGCATACCGTCCACTGCCGTGGATGGTGGACCCCACCTGGAATTTGCATGCACTTGAAACTTGGTCTGAACCCTCATATAAGTGAGAGACACATAATGGATGGGCTGGATTTACAAACCACATCTCGGTGGGCCCTCAAAAATGGTTATGAATGTTTTAATGGTGCACGACACCTCTCAACTTCTGTATGTGGTGTGGCTCACTGAAACAATTTAAAAAATTTCGTACAATGGCCCGAGTATCACCTCAGGCAAAAAAATCACTTAGGATCAAATCCTTTAGAAATTAGACAAAGTTAACTAAGTGTTAAACTAGATTAGCCATGAAATTCCCTTGAATCACTTTAAATACGATCTGCAAGACCCAAAACTTATAGAATTAATGACGCTAGGTTACCCTAAAATCTAGGATCAAACTCATTACCCGACTGCTCTCGGGAGCACATTGAAACTCCGTATCAGATCTGGACCGCACATCGAAAGTCCAAATGATACGAGGTTATAGAATTAGGACTGCCTTACTGGGCTTGACAACCATCTCGGAAGTCAAAACCAGATAGTATTCCGGGGCTATTCACTTGAGCCTGGAGAGAGGAGTGTGAGAAAACCTAGTTTTCTTTAGAAATTAAATTCAATTTAAGTAATCTGAGACTTGATGTTTGCGGGCCAAATATAAGTAATCAGACCGTCGGAATCTGACCCAAATACACCCTATGATCAGGAAACATTTCTCATACATGTCTGTGTACTTGTAACCCTGATCGAGTTTCTGTGATCGTTAAACTGAAACTGGTCCACCACGTGCGATCTGGAAACCCGATTAGAATAAAAACTTAACTCGACCTAGATCCATAGTCAGTGAGCTTAAGTCCGACCTTTGGCTCAAGGGGGGCTCCAGAAGTGTTCCGTTGAGGTGGAACAGACCCGCTTTGGACATAACCTAAGTATACCTTGACCCTGGGTCTATTTTGGAGAGTTTTAGGCCTATATAAGGACCTTAAACCCTCTCTCATCCTCACCATAGGAATTTGGGAAAACCTAGGAGAGGGAAGAGAGAAAAGAGAGAGAGTGTGAGACAAGTGGGAGAATCTTCCTGCTATTCTACTCTGGTGCTATACGTGCTTAACCATCACGATCTAATCATTTTTCCGGCGATTCTGACTTCATTTCTGGTAAGAAAACCCTAACCTGTTTTAGGGTTTCTATTGGTATAAGTAGCTAAGTAGCTGACTTACCTTGTGTTATAGGTCGTCGTATCGACGTTAACAAAAGCGTAGAGTTTCTATTAAGTTCGTTACGTTTCTACGGCATAAGGTGCGGACTTTAGACGTATAGGTTAAGGTTTTCAAAGCTTTCAATGTCAGATAATGATAGATTCATGATCTGGATGGGATTTCACATGTACAATGCGATGTTCATTTTGCGTTTCAGTTATGTATGCGAATTATGGCGTATAGTGCATTCTGTATATTTGTAGAAAATACCGTATACGTATAAATTGTGAAAGTATATTTGCCATGATAAATTACTGTATGTACATGTTATATATAAGTGTAATACTTACTCGGTGAAAGAATTCGCCCTAATACATGTTTTGGCTAATATACGTTATGTATGCTAATAAGTGTATTCTAAGTGTTTATGAAAGTGCTTATAAGAGTAAGTACTTAGATGATAGTGCTTTAGATAGGATTCTCAACTACCTAGAGATGTATATGCTTTCCTCCTGGCAAGTTGTTTGATTTAATTGCTTACGTATGAAATATATGTGTTTGTATCGCCTGTTTATATTGTGCTTTATGACATGCTTGTTAACATGCTTGAATTACTTTGTTTATTCTGCTTTGCTCTACATGCTTTTGGTTAAGGATTGAATGTGATTGGGGCTATGATTATAGTCCAGGTGATCGGCAACAGATTTGAGTTTGTGGTTGAGATTTATTCGCCACGTAGGACATGTTTGACGAACCCGAGTCGTACTTCGGTTGGCGATAGTGGTTAAGCCACGCGAAGTGCTTATGCACTTCATGTCGTTCAGCTGGTTGTGCGCTCGTGCTAGTCAGGCTCGTCAAGTAACCCGATCTATCTAATATATGTTCACCATATTTGGACGCCACTGCTTGAACCTAGGGTACCAAACTTACTAGTGTAACCCCGTTAACCTTGGTCCCTCGATCCGCTAAGACTCATGAGTCGGGCATGGTGGTATGGGACACCATGGTCGAGCTGTCGGCCTACGCTAGGGTTACGTGCCTCCCCGTAGTGACCAGTGAGCAACCCAGACTCGTGAGCCAAATACGGTGGTATGGGACACTGTATTCGAGCTGTCGGCCTACACTGATTGGTGACGAGCCCTTTGTAGTGACCTCGAGTATACTCTGAATCTGCGAAGAGGCGACGAGCCTTCCCGTAGTAAACAGGGTATAAACTAGGCCTGTATTGATAAGGTGATGGGGGAGCGGTGTAACGAGTGCGTGTAACAACCCTGGCAGCCCTTTACAGCGACCTAGAATTGTATCATCGTATGAGATTATCTAGGATTGACGACCCTAGAATGGATCATTGTTTGGGAATGATATAAAGAAGGTACCTTAATTTCCCAATACTGCTGTATGAAAAGGACTAATAATAACTCGGTGCTCACGCTATAACATAGCACTGCATGTGCCTGGAAGATGTGGAGCACTGAGGGATGAACACATGCCACGGACGTAAGATGGTGTCACATGAGGGAGCGTTGGCGAGGGCATGCATCATGACTGCATTCCATACTTGCATTAATAAGAGTACTTAGAAGTATTTGATTGTACTGCTTTATCATTACTGCTTGACTGAATTGATAACAAGTTAACCCGTGCTTTATTGTTCCACTGAATTAACTACTCACTCCCACATTACGGGACAGTGTTCTGGACACCCACCAGATCCTATCTTAGATGCAGGTATTGACGAGACGCAGGAGGCTGAGCTTGATTATTATAATGATCATGATGAGTTCTCCTACATGTAGTTCTCTGGAGGCTACGTTTAGGCCATCCAGATGACGGGGCTACAGGGTGTACCATTATAGTTGTACCATTTCTGGCATTTTGATTTTTGAAACAAATACATGTATATGGTGACTTAGTAAGGTGTTCATACTCTGGAGACCGATTATGACATTTTGGCTTTATATACATCTATATACATCTTTCAGTCTTCCGCTTGTGTTTTATAGTTTGATCTGGAGTATAAATTATTGTTTTGGTATAATCCCACTCATGATTATTGCACTAACACCGACAACATTCAATCATAAGCATTTATGTTGCATAAGTGATGGTTTGAAACTCGGGTGTTGAGTTGCAACTCGACCCCCGATTTTCAGGGCGTTACACTCACACAAATCACGGACTGACTTGATTTTTGAGGCCTAGGCCCACGAGGGACTGGTGCATCTAACTGATGGTGTTGACGTTCGAAACGCATCACGGTGGGGTCGACACAGCTCGACCTCATGGGACGTTAAAATCAACTTGAGCGCATTGTACCTTTTCCCATATATATGTATATGATGGTGGGCTTTATGAGCCCTACCATGATGCATGTGTTGTATCCAACCTGTCCATCCATTTTAAAAGCTCATTTTATAGTATGAGCTAAAGAATGAGTCAGATCCATGGTTCAAGTGGGTCCCACCACTATTATTTGAAGTGAGGATCGGTTGATCCTTTGACATGATTCATAGATATGTATATATACATGTATGTATATATTGGTGGCCATTTTTAAGGCCCACCTTGGAATTCATTAGGCCCATATGAGGAGGCCCATATTGATGTAATTGTGGCCGTTGTTGAGGCCCACCTTGGTATATGTATGAGGCTCACTTTGATATATAAGGGCCATGTTACGAGGCGAGGCCCATTGTGATGTATTCAAAGGCCCATGGGGTATGGCCTATTGCAATGTACAGAAGGCCCCTTTGATATGGCCCACTTGACTTATAAAAGGCCCATTTGATGTATCTAAGGCCCAACGGGTTGTCCTTAGGGTCCATTGTAATGTGTGATTTCTCCATGGTTATGGCGGGCTATGCCTTGGGAGCAATGTTAGTATGACGTCCACATTATAAGAATAATGTTGGTTTAATGTCTGCATTATAAATATCCCTAGGCCCATTTATAGGCCCGTGCTTGTTGTGCGTAGGCCATCTAAGCCCACCTTCGTGTGAGGATAGTTCATCATCTTATAGCATGCTTAGTATAACTCCATGACTCATACCCATATGCATCATCTGTATGCTTAATGTGAGGGATGTTTGATCATAGCATAAGTCGGTTAGGCTGAGACATTTATGGGACTCCTGATGAGATGGAGTGCCCCACATGATCACGCGGTATGCGCTGGATTGCTGCATGATTTGATGATGTGACTCATGCATTTTGCATTGTGTATCGTGATCACTGTGCGCCCCAACGACATCAGGGCCGTGGCCTCCACAGGCACATCGTGGATGGTCGTATCGGATACTGGAAATACTTTGTTCTAGCACTATGGGCACTTAGGATGTCTTTGGGTGAAAGTCCTAGAACCTTTTTAGTACCAGAGGATGCTCCAACGTCTAGACCGAGTGGATACACAAGCGCCCGAGTGCCGAATACCAGTAGGCCGTGCATCCCATTGTGTCGTGGTCGGTTGGAAGGGGGTGTGGCCTTATTCGCCCGAGTGAGGGGGCTATAAGCTAGGCTGAGTTTGACCAGCTCATAAATGAGTTCACTATCAATGAGCCGGGTAGGTATTGGCAGACTACTAGTCAAGCAGATAATGAGGTCTATTCCACTTGCTTGACTGTGCAGCTAGGGAGAAGGCAGTCAGTGTGGAGTGTATTAGACCCCGGTGATATCCAAAGAGGAACTGTACTGATATGTGCAGTTGATGAGGACTGACATGCTTGTATTGCATATTGCATATGACATTCAGCTACGTAGGCCATACATTGCATTGGTATGGCCGATAGCATTCATGTTTTGCATCGCATGGCCTTGGTATGGCCGATAGCATTCATGCCTTACATCATGTAGCCTTGGTACGACTGGTTGTACTCATGGACTTACTGCATACTTTCGCATTACTTTGATATTGTACACTTTGCATTTGCCTTACACACACACTTACACCACCCTCTAAGCTTTTATAAGCTTATGCACGACCGTTGCATGTAGGTAGCGTTGGACAGCAGCAGCGCTAAGGTAAGAGTGTGGATCAGATCATTTTGGAGCTTTTGATCATCTTGTATTTTCCTTTCCGCATTGTACTTAAAAGTTTTTGATATAGTGGATATGTGGTGCTATTATTTTGTGACTTTGTTATGCTCCATTACAAAAAAAATCATATTGAAAATCCTCCTTGTAGGATCCCAGGATCGGAATCTAGCATGTGGGTGCCGGAATCTAAGAATGGGGTACTACGGAGGATGTCGGCGCCGGATTCAGCGATCGAGAATTTTGTGAGCCTGGTTTTTGAGTTTGGGGCGTGACAGAAGTTGGTATCAGAGCATCACTTGGGAATACCTAAGGATCACATCACATATCTTCTATGAACTTAGAATGAATAGGTTTCGAGTCCGAATAACTTAGTGATTTTTCGATTCAGTCCCTTAACATTTATACCTTAGAGAATTCTCAAGGCTGATAGGCTCTTATTCCTTCATGTAGGACGTAATGGTTAGAAGATCGATTTGAGCGAATCCCGTTCCACCACCTGTGACTCCCGCTCCACCACCCACAGCTCTCGCTCTATCGCCTGCGACTCCCGCTCCACCACTAGATATCCTTGCTTTCCAGCCTGAGGATGCCACTCTTTTCCCTGAGACCGGTTCGGATTCGACCGTACCTGTGAGTGCTACTCAGCTGCAACAGATGCTACAGGTGATGACTGCTATTATTCAGGGGCAGCGCAGGCGTCCCACTGTTCACCAGCTGAGGTTGACTAGGAGTGTACGAGCGCCCTTCTCAAGGACTTCCTACAGCATGATCCTCCGCATTTCCGGGGTGAGCCAGACCCTACTGGTACAGAGATATGGTGCTCCGAGGTGGAGAAGATATTCGACACCATGAGATGTACGACCTAGTAGCGAGTTACCTTAGCCGTGTTTCTTCTTCAGGGTGAGGCTCAGCATTGGTGGACATCTGTAGCCCGATCGGTAGCGGCTAATTTCATATGGACTTGGGAGGACTTTGTGGACCGGTTTAACCAGAAGTTCTTTCCCGAGCATGTGCGACAACAGCGCGCACTAAAGTTTGAGACTCTGGTCCAGGGAGACATGACTGTATCCTAGTATGAGGTACATTTTGTCGCGCTATTAAGATTCGCGACGTATCTTGTTGATGAGGAGGGGCGGAAGGCAGACCGTTTTGAGAACGGTTTGCATCCTGCCCTCAGGAGTCGTGTGATCGGACACATGCTTCCAACGTTAGAACAGATCGTAGAGAGGGCCCAGATTTATGAGTCAGATTGGGCCAGTTTGCAGAGAGCTCGTGACCAGAGAGGAGATCAGAAGAGGAAGGCATTCTCTAGTAGTTCCCATCAGCAGCAGCATCGTTCACAGCAGCGATGTATGACCTGTCCAGCATTTCGAGCACCAACAGCACCCCTAGCACCACCTTCGGGACCGTTCACAGGTACTTACTTTGGGTGCAGTAGGATAGGACATCGCTTCCACAAGTGTCCCCATCCACAGCGGCAGCAGCCAAGGACACCGCATCAGCCTCCACGACAGCTGCCACAATAGTAACAACAGCGACCACAGCACCAGCCTCCAAGGCCTCCCTCATAATAGCAGAGGTAGTAGATTAGACCCCTACAATGGCCACAGCATCAGTAGAGACCTCAGAGGGGACCTACACCTCTTCATCAGGCCCAGGGCAGATTTTATGTTGCATAGCAGGACTGTCAGTCGTCAGGAGGGGTCGTTGAGGGTACTCTCCTTGTTTCTACATGCATTACACGTGTATTGTTTAATTCTAGTGTATCGCATTCCTTTGTGGCTGATGATTTCTGCCGATCGACCGGTTTACCGATGGAGTCTGCCCATTAGGGTCTGTCAGTATTGATGCCCTTAGGGAAGACTACAGTGTTCGACCGATTTTACGCATCTTGCCCCATTTTGGTTGGAGATATCTTCTTACCTGCCGACTTATTTGTATTGCCGATGTCCGAGTTTGATGTCATCCTGGGCATGGATTGGCTCACCGAGTACCACGGCATATTGGACTGCTTCGAGAGAACAGTCACGTTCTGTATACCCGGTGTGCCAGAGTTCCAATTTGTTGCCGAGCCCAGAGGAGAGTAGCTTTCTTGCCTGTTATCGTGTGCCGTTGAGGAGCCACCTGCTTTGAGTATCGACCAACTGCTGGTCGTTTGTGGTTTTCCTGATGTGTTCTAGGAGATTCCGGGGTTACCACCTCGTCAGCACACTGAGTTCCAGATCGATCTTGTGCCTGGTACCGCGCCTATTTCTAAGGCCCCGTATCGTATGACACCATTGGAGTTATGAGAACTGCAGAAGCAGTTGGACGAGTTGCGCGAGTTAGGCTTTATTCGTCCGAGCAGTTCGCCATGGGGAGCACCGGTACTCTTCGTGAAGAAGAAGGATGGCTCGTTGAGGCTTTGCGTAGACTACCGCAAGCTCAACAAGGTCACGATAAAAAATAAGTACGCACTCCCGAGGATTGATGATTTATTTGATCAGCCGCAGGAGGCGCAGTTCCTTTCGAAGATAGACTTGCGGTCTGGTTATCATCAGGTTTAGGTTCGAGATGAGGATATCCCGAAGACAGCTTTCAAGACGCGCTATGGTCATTTTGAGTTGCAGGTCATTTCCTTCGGATTGACCAATGCGCCCGCAGTATTTATGCAGTTGATGAACGAGGTCTTCCGTCCGTATCTCGACCAGTTTGTTGTAGTGTTCATCGACGACATTCTGATATATTCGAGGACTCGTGAGGAGCATAAGCGGCATCTGGAGATCACAATGTAGACCTTCCGTGCACACCAGCTTTGCGCGAAGCTGGAGAAGTGCGAGTTCTGGCAGGAGGAGGTGAAGTTCCTCGGTCATGTGGTGACGAGGCAGGGTGTTGCTGTAGACCCCTCGAAGATTGATGCCATACGTCAGTAGAGCCAGTCCACGAACGCATCTGAGATCCACAGTTTTTTTAAAGTTTGGTGGGCTACTACCGACACTTTATTGAAGGATTCTCTCGCATTGCAGCCCCATTAACCTGGTTGACCTGGAAGGGTGCTGAGTTTGTATGGAGCGACGCTTGTGAGAAGGAATTTATGGAGCTGAAGGACCACCTCACGTCCGCTCCTGTCCTCACTCTTCCCTCTGGGAGTGATGGATTTGTTGTATTTACCGATGCCTCATGAGTTGGTTTGGGTGCTGTCTTGATGCATCACGAGAAGCCGGTGGCTTATGCGTCTCGCTAGCTCAAGGTCCATGAGCTAAACTACCCCATGCATGATTTAGAGCTGGCAGCAGTTGTCTTCGCACTGAAGGTGTGGAGGCACTATCTTTATGGGGTGAGGTTTGAGCTCTTCTCCGACCACAAGAGCTTGAAGTATCTGTTCTCTCAGTCCGAGCTGAACATGAGGCATAGACATTGGATGGAGCTCCTGAAAGACTATGATTTTGATATCCAGTACCACCCGGGCAAGGTGAACATGGTGGCAGATGCCCTCAGCCGTTAGCCACGAGGCCTGGTGGCGCACTTGATGATTCGGGAGTAGAGGATGCTCGAGGATGTAGCAGGGTATGACTTCGAGTTTGATCTGCAGTCTTCTATTGTTCAGCTATCGAGCCTGTTGATTCAACCCTCTCTTATCGCAAGGGTGATCGAGGCTCAGCAGACAGACGAGTCGTTACAGGATTACCAAGCAGAGGCAACATCTAAGAGTCAGACAGATTGACAGATTGGTTCTGATGGTGGACTTCGCTTCAAAGGCCGTTTATGTGTCCCAGATATTCCTGAGTTACGCCGAGATTTTATGATTGAGGCACATCAATCGCGATTCTCTATCCACCCTGGCTCGACGAAGATGTATCGCGATATGAGGCATCAATATTTTTGGTCGGGGATAAAGTGCCAGATAGCCAGTTTTGTGGCCGAGTGTGACACATGCCAGCGTGTCAAGGCCGATATCAGAGACCCCCTGGTCTATTGCAGCCGTTGAGCATCCTGATGTGGAAGTGGGAGCACATATCTACCGATTTTGTCATGGGTTTGCCGAGGACGCAGCGCGGTGATGACGCCATCTGGGTTATCGTGGACCGTTTGATGAAGTTGGCACATTTTTTTCCAATTCGTGAGGCTTGGCATACGGACCAGCTCACCAAGATGTTTATTGATGAGATCGTGAGACTGCATGGTGTTCCTATCTCGATCGTTTCAGACCGAGACTCGAGGTTTACATCTCAGTTTTGGAGGAGCTTTCAGAGAGCGATGGGCACTGATTTGCAACTCAGCACCGTATATCATCCACAGACCGATGGGAAGATCGAAAGGGTTAACCAAATCCTTGAGGATATGCTTCGGGCCTCCGCGATTGACTTCTCGGGTAGTTGGGACGAGCACCTGCAGTTGGCTGAGTTCGCGTACAATAACAGCTATCAGGCAACTATTGGCATGACTCCTTTTGAGGCATTATATGGCAGACGATGCAGATCTCCGAGTTATTAAACCGAGGTTGGAGAGCGATGTCTCTTAGGTCCCGAGCTGGTGCTACAGACATTAGAGGCTATAGACATCATCAGGCAGAGGATGCGCACAACTCAGAACCGGCAGAAGAGTTTTGCTAACCGTCGGCGTCATCCCTTGGAGTTTACCGTTGGGGACCATGTGTATCTCAAGGTCTCACCCATGAAGGGTGTGGTTCATTTTGGAGTGAAGGGCAAGCTTGCCCTGATATTTATAGGATCTTTCGAGATCATCGGGCGCATTGGCACCGTGGCCTATCAGCTTGCCTTGCCATCTCAATTGTCAGGCGTCCACAACATTTTCCACGTGTATATGTTGAGGAAGTGTGGGTCAGACATCGTTCCCGTTATTGATTGGCAGCCGTTGGAGGTTCGTGAGGACACTTCTTACATTGAGCAGCCAGTTTGTATCCTCGATCGGAAGGAGCAGGTCCTGCGAACCAACGTCATTCCCTTGGTGAAGGTGCAGTGGGGACATTATAATGTGGATGAGGCGTCTTGGGAGCGTGAGGTGGAGATTTGCGAGCGCTATCCCCATCTTTTCAGTGTTTGATTGTATGTTGTACTGTGTTTTGATTATACATGATGCTATGTTTCTATTTCCTTATGAGTTATGGTTAGTTGCGATGGTAGTATAAATTTCGAGGATAAAATTTTTATTAGGTGGAGAGAGCTGTAAGACCCGTATCCTACTCCGTACTGTTCTGTCGACTACCGCGATCCTTCCCGATGAATTCCGGCAACCAGCGACTGATAATTAACGTTTGCGCTTGACCTTAAATCATATCCCTTAGATTTGAGTCGGTTTAATCTGAGACTTGTACCATTGGGACCACACCATCGCCGCGGTTCTGACGCCACAACTCGTGCACCAATCTGATACCTTGACGAGAAGAAGTGGGCCGGCGTTTATTTCGAAGAAAATGCCGCGAGTTGCAATTCCAAGAGAATCTCTACAACATGTCTTATCAATCAATCAATCAATCCATTAATCAATCACTTTTTGTCAAGTACAGATCACCTTTCACCCCATCCCCAAGCAACCACCAAGTCAACTCTTTCTCACCCTCTCTCTTACACAACCATACATGTCAAGTATAATATCACCTCACCCATCACTCACATCCATCACTCTCTCTTCTTACAACCCCTTCTCTCTCTCTCTCTCTCTCTCTCTCTCTCAACACTCTATCCCAAGCAAGCAAGAGAAACTAACGCCAAGCATTCCATGTGAGAGAGAAAAGTGATCTTTGGTGGCCCATTTTCCCATTCCTTTTACCTTCATCCAAGCCATTTAAACCCCATCTTCCACTATCAAAGTGAAGCACAAGGAGACCGACGTTCCAACGGATCGAGAAGATTAAACGGTGGGTGCTTCTATAGGTTAGATGTTTTTTTTTAATGTTTTTATGATGGGCCAAGTGAGGCCTACTGATCCATGATATGGATCTCACTTTGGACCCTAAGATGTGGTCAATGGCCCACCTTCATTATCATTTGATGTATGATTGAATGGAAGGTAGGGCCGATAGTGTCGGGGTCCCTCCATTACACATGTGTCCCACTTCTCTCTCTCTCTCTCACTCTTTTTCATTTTTCTTTTATTGTGATGATGTGATTGTGTGGCCCACTTGAATGGACCCCACCTTAATGTATGTTTTATACATGCCATTCATCCATTTGGTGTCCCACCTAAGCAGGGCCCACCTCAATGCATGTGTTATGACTAGACGTCCAATGTAATGACTCAGAAAATCCCATACAAAGGCCCGAGTACTACCTCAGGCGAAAATCACTCAGGACCAAATCCTTTAGAAATTGGACGAGGATTAACTAGTGTTAAACTAGATTACATACGAAATCCGTACTAATCACTTTAAATACGATATACAAGACCCAAAACTTATGGAATCGTTGACGCTACATTACCCAAAAATCTAGGATCAATCTGATTACCCGGCTGCTCTCGGGAGCATCACGAAACTCCGTATCAGATCTGGACCGCACATCGAAAGTCTGAATAATACGAGGTTATAGAATTAGGACCGCCTTGCTGGGCTTGACAATTATCTCGGAAGTCAAAACCAGATAGTGTCCCTAGGCTATTCGCTTGAGCCCGGAGCAAGGAGTGTGAGAAAACATGGTTTTCTTTAGAAATTAAATCTAATTTAAGTAATCTAAGACTTGTCGCTTGCAGGCCAAATATAAGCAATCAGACCATCGGAATCTGACCTAAATACATCTCGGATCAGGGAACATTTCCCATACATGTCTGTATACTTGTAACCCTGATCGAGTTTTAGTGACCGTTGAACTGAAACTAGTCCACCACGTGTGATCTGGAAACCCAACTGGAACGAAAACTTAACTTGAGCTAGATCCAAGGTCGATGAGCTTAAGTTCGACCTTTAGCTCAAGGGGGGGCTCCAGAAGTGCTCCGTTAAGATGGAACAACCTCACTTTGGCTATAACCTAGGTATACCATGACCCTAGGTCTAATTTAGTAAGTTTTAAGCCTATATAAGGACCTTAAACCCTCTCTCATTCAGCCCATACGAATTTAAGAGAAACCCTAAGAGAGAAAGTGTGAGAAGAGTGAGAGATTCTTCCTGATACTCTACCTTGCTATCCTACGTGCTTAACCATCACGATCTAATCGCTTTTCCGGTGATTCCGACTTCATTCCTAGGTAAGAAAAACCTAACCCTAATCTGTTCTAAGGTTTCCAATGTTGCAAGTAGCGAAATAGCTGACTCAACTCGTGATTTAGGTCGTCATATTAACCTCGACGAAGACTTAACACTTCTGTCAAGTTCATTACGCTTATACGGCGTAAGGTGCGAACTATGGACATATAGGTTATAGTTTTCAAAGCTTTCAATGTCAGATAATGATAGATTCATGATCTAGATGTTATTTCACATGCAAAATGCGATGTTCATTTTGCGATTCAGTTACGTATGTAAATTATGGTGTTTAGTGTATTCTATGTATATGTAGAAAATACCGTATACGTACAAAATATGAAAGTGTGTTTGCCATGATTAATTACTGTATGTACAAGCTATATATATGTGTAATACTTACTCGGTGAAAGGATTCGCCCTAATACATGTTTTGGCTAATATACATTATGTATGTTAAATAAGTGTAGTCTAAGTGTTTGTGAAATTGCTTGTATGAGGAAGTATTTAGATGATAGGGCTTATAGTAGGTGTTGAGATAGGATTCTCAACTACCTTAGTGATGTGTATGATTTCCTTCATGCAAGTTGTTTAAGTTAATTACTTACTTATAAAATGTATGTGTTTGTATTTCTTGTTTATATTGTGCTTTATAACATGCTTGTTAACATGTTTGAATTACTTTGTTAATTCTGCTTTGACTATTATACATGCTTTCTGGTTACGGATTGAATGTGATTGGGGCTATGATATAGTCCAGGCAATCGGTAACAGGCTTGAGTTCGTGGCTGAGATTTATTCGCCACTTAAGATGGGTTTGATGAACCCGAGTTGTACTAAAGTTGTCGGCAGTGGTTAGGCCACACGGAGTGTTTGCACACTTCATGTCACTCAACTCAATGTGCGCTCGTGCTAGTCGAGCTCGTCAAGTAACCCGATCTTCCGATGTATGTTTACCATGTATGGACGCCTCTATTTGAACCTAAGGTACCCAACTCACCAGTGAATCCTGCTTAACCTTGGTACCTTAAACCATTAAGACTCACGAGCCGGACATGGTGGTATGGGACACCGTGGTTGAGCTGTCGGCCTACACTGGGGCATGTGCCTCCCCATAGTGACCAGTGAGCAACCCAGACTCGTGAGCCGAATACGGTGGTATGGGACACTGTATTCAAGTTCTCGGCCTACATTGATAAGGTGATGGGGGAGTAGTGTAATGATTGCGTGTAACAGCCTTGACAGCCCTTTGTAGTGACCTCGAGTATACTTTAAATCTGCGGTGAGGCGACGAGTCTTCCCGTAGTAAACAGAGTATAAACTAGGCCTATATTGATAAGGTGATGGGGGAGCGGTGCAACGAGTGCGTGTAACAGCCCTGGTAGCCCTTTACAACGACCTAGAACCGCATCATCATATGAGATTATCTACGACTGACGACCCTAGAATGGATCATTGTTTAGGAATGATATAAGGGAGGTACCTTAGTTTTCCAATACTGTTGTATGAAAAGGACTAATAACAACTTAGTAATCACGCTCATAACATAGTACTGTATGTGTCTGGCGTTGTGGAGCACTGAGGGATGAACGCATGCCGCGGACGTAAGATGGTGTCGCACGAGGGAGCATTGGCAAGGGCATGCATCATGACTGCATTCCATACTTGCATTAATAAGAGTATTTAGGAGTGTTTGATTGTACTGCTTTATCATTACTTCTTGACTAAATTGATAACATGTTAACCTATGCTTTATCGTTCCACTGAGTTAGCTACTCACTTCCACGTTATGGGACAGTGTTCTGGACACCCACCAGACTCTGTCTTAGATGCAAGTTTCGACGAGATGCAGGAGGCTGAGCCTGATTACTACGATGATCGGGATGAGTTCTCCTACATGCAGTTCTTAGGAGGCTTCGCTTAGGCCATTCATATGATGGGGCTATAGGATTTACCATTATAGTTGTACCATTCTTTGGCATTTTGATTTTGAAACTAATACATGTATATGGTGACTCAGTAAGGTGTTCATACTCTGGAGACCGATTGTGACCGTTTTTCACTTTATATACATTTATATACATCTTTCAGTCTTCCGCTTGCGTTTTATAACTTGATCTGGAGTATGAATTATTGTTTTGGTATAATCCCCCTCATGATTAATGCACTAACATAGACAACATTCAATCATAAGCATTTATGTTGTATAAGTGATGTTTTGGAACTTGGGTGTTGAGTTGCTACTCGAACCTCGATTTTCAGGGCGTTACATCCAGGGACGTCCCTGGACGTGGACTTGGGAAAAAAAAATATTGGCTTGGTTCTCAAGCCTTGGAGAGGGTGGTCTATGTAGACCCCACCTTGATGCAATGATCAAATCCACTCCATCCATCCTATTTCCCAACTCATTTTAGGCATTGGGCCAAAAAATGAAGACAATCTGACTAACCGGTGGGCTGTACCTTAGCAAACGGTGACTTTCACTGTTTAAATTCACTTAATTCTTCCTACACGTCGAAATATGCCCAATATTGGGCTTGATGGATTTGTTATTGACTGTGGAACCAGTGGATGGGGTGGATCTACTTGATGCGGGCCCTACGTATGAAAAACCCCCAAAAATTGGGTTTTTCAAAGAAAGGAAAAAAAATAAAATATAAGCAACAACGCTGCTGCTGCTAAAGGGCTCAGGCAGCGCCTGCTATGTATGGGCGGACGGGCTAGGGGCCATGGCCCCACATGTGGGCCCCATCATGATGTATATTTGTCATCTAACCCGCTCAAATGGTGGGCCACTTCCAACAGCGGGCCCCCTCTAAATATCAAATGGTGGGCCACCTCCAGCAGCGGGCCCCCTCTAAATATAAGGCCAATCCAACGCTCAGGTCGCCCACGTCAGAGGAAACAGTGGGATTGAACGTGTACCATTGGAATCCTTTTTGGGTCCACAGAAGTTTTGGATCAAGATGAAATTTATTTATCCTCTTCATCCAGGCCCGTGTGACCTTACCAACGGGATGGATGGCATATAAGCATTATGGTGGTCCCCACGTAGGATCCACAGTGATGTATGTGTTTTATTCCCACCGTCCAGGGGGACGGTGGGAGCCCACTGTAATGTATGTGTTTCACAATTTGCATGCACTTGAAACTTGTTCTGAACCCTCATACAAGTGGGAGACACATAATGGATGGGCTGGATTTACAAACCACATCTCGGTGGGCCCTAAAAAATGGTTATGAATGTTTTAATGGTGCGCGGCACCTCTCAACTTCTGTATGTGGTGTGGCTCACACAAATCACGGACTGACTTGATTTTTGAGGCCTAGGCCCACGAGGGACTGGTGCATCTAACTAATGGTGTTGACGTTCGAAACGCGTCACGGTGGGGCCCACACAGCTCGACCTCATGGGACGTTAAAATCAACTCGAGCGCATTGTACCTTTTCCCATATATTTGTATATGATGGTGGGCTTTATGGGCCCTACCATGATGCATGTGTTGCATCTAACCTGTCCATCCATTTTAAAAGCTCATTTTATAGTATGACCTAAAGAATGAGTTAGATTCATGGTTTAAGTGGGTCCCACCACTATTATTTAAAGTGAGGATTGGTTGATCCTTTGACATGATTCATAGATATGTATATATATATGTATGTATGTATTGGTGGCCATTTTTAAGGCCCACCTTGGCATTCATTAGGCCCATATGAGGAGGCCCATATTGATGTAATTGTGGCTGTTGTTGAGGCCCACTTGGTATATGTATGAGGCCCACTTTGATATATAAGGCCCATGTTACGAGGCGAGGCCCATTGTGATGTATTCAAAGGCCCATGGGGTATGGCCCATGGCAATGTATGGAAGGCCCCTTTGATATGGCCCACTTGACTTATAAAAGGCCCATATGATACAACCCATTTGATGTATCTAAGGCCCATGAATCGAGGCCTAACGGGTTATCCTTGGGTCCATTGCAATGTGTGATTTCTCCATAGTTATGGTGGGCCATGCCTTGGGAGTAATGTTGGTTTGATGTCCACATTGTAAGTATAATGTTGGTTTAATGTCCGCATTATAAATCTCTCTAGGTCCATTTATAGGCCCGTGCTTGTTGTGTGTAGGCCATCTAAGCCCACCTTTGTGTGAGGATAGTTCATCATCTTATAGCATGCTTAGTGTAACTCCATGACTCATATCCATGCGCATCATCTGTATGGTTGATGTGAGGGATGTTTGATCATAGCATAAGCCGGTTAGGCTGAGACATTTACGGGACTCCTGATGAGACGGAGTGCTCCACATGATCAGGCGGTATGCGTTAGATTGTTGCATGATTTGACGGTGTGACTCATGCATTTTGTATTATGTGTAGTGATCACTGCACGCCCTAGCGACATCAGGGCCATGTCCTCCATAGGCACATCGTGGATGGTCGTATCGGATACCGAAAATACTTTGTTCTAGCATTGTGGACACTTAGGATGTCCTTGGGTGAAAGTCCCAGAACCTTTTTGGTACCAGGGGATGTTCCAACTTCTAGACCGAGTGGATACATGAGCGCCCGAGTGCCAAGTACCAGTAGGCCGCGCCTCCCACTGTGTCATGGTTTGTTGGAAGAGGGTGTGGCCTTATCCACCCGTGTAAGGGGGCTATAAGTTAGGCTGAGTTTGACTAGCTCGTAAATGAGTCCACTATCGACTTGCCGGGTAGGTATTGGCAGGCTACTGGTCAAGCGGATAGTGAGGTTTATTCCACTTGCTCGATTGTGCAGCTAGGGAGGAGGCAGTCAGTGTGGAGTATATTAGACCCCGGTGATATCTAGAGAGGAACTGTACTGATATGTGTACCTGATGAGGACTGACATGCTTGAATTGCATCTCGCATATGACATTCGGCTACGTAGGCCTTGCATTGCATCAATATGGCCCATAGCATTCATGTTTCGCATCGCATGACCTTGGTATGGCCGATAGCATTCTTGCCTTTCATCACATAGCCTTGGTACAGCTGGTTATACTCATGGACTTACCGCATACTTTCGCATTACTCTGATATTGTAGACTTGGTGTTTCCTTGCTCTCACACTTACACCACCCTCTAAGCTTTTGTAAGCTTATGCACCACCGTTATGTGTAGGTAGTGTTGGACAGCAGCAGCGCTGAGGCAAGAGTGCGGATCAGAACATTTTGGAGCTTTTGATCATCTTGTATTTCCCTTTCCGCATTGTACTTAAATGTTTTTGATATAGTGTATATGTGGTGTTGTTGTTTTGTGACTTGGTTATGCTTGTGGTTATGCTCCATTACAAAAAAAATTCATACTGAAAATTCTCTTTGCAGGATCCTAGGATTGGAATCTGGCATATGAGTGCCGGAATCTAAGAATGGGGTACTACGGAGGCTGTCGGCGCCGGATTCAGCGATCGGGAATTTTGTGAGCCCGGTTTCCGAGTTTGGGGCGTGATAAGAGTTGATCCAAATCGGCGTTAGAATTATGTATACCTAAGAGGTGTGTGCTGTCACATGCCTGCCTTATTTTGATGGGTCTAACTACGCTTATTGGAAGGTTAGGATGATGTTCTTTCTAAGATCTCGTAACCATATAGTTTGAGCTATTGTCGAAGAAGGATGGATTATGCCCATGAAATAAGTCATGTTTGAGAGTAGAACTATTGACGCTCTTAAAGATAAATCCAAATAGAGTGCCGATGAGAGAGCATAATATACCTATGATGTCAAAGCTCTCAAGAGTTTTATTCTTAACTTAAAGATTTTTGAAACTCCATGTGGAGTTTAGGAGAGAGGATTCTATTAGATTGTATATGTAGGAAAATACTTAGATCTCTGCCGGATAAGTTTACTCTCAAGATAACCTTGATAAAAGACTCAAGCAACACTCACCAAATAGATGGCTAGGCAGGCGAAGATAATGGAGACGGTTGTTGTCTTTTCTTCTTTTGATTTTTGGTTTTTGGTTTATAAACAATTTGAAATTTGTAAAATCGGCCCGAGTGCCTTGTTTTTCTCTTTACGTTTTGATTGTCCTTCTTTAAATTTTTTTTTTCCTTTTTGTTATTTTCTTGCACAAGAGAGAGTAAATACCAAGATGATGTGGCATAGAAAGGAGGAATCGTGCGACATTTCATTTGCCAAAATAAGTGACATTTTGGCCACACGTACCAACTCCTTGAAGGTATGACGCCTTGCTTGCCATTACTGTGCATAGTCCTTTCCATGATGCATCAAACGTGAGATTGATCCCTACTTCATAACATCTATATAAATGACACTTCTCACTTCATCACGCTTCCAGACTTCCCATGTTTCTAAACTACTTTAACTTCTGGTTAACATGTCTTCTGTTGTGGTTTCTTCTCTTCTTTCTCAGACTAAGGCCTTTTTAAAAGAGATCCTCACCGACGACCTTGCATACTTTGGTCAGTTTTCCCTCCTATTTGATATAGACTTCTTCATTCAGAGTCACTCAAAAGTCGCTTTGACTGATCCACCTCTGGGAAAGATCTTAGAGATCTTGAGAACACTTCACCACCTTGGGAACACCTTCGAGGCAAAATTTGAACTGGAACTTATCCGCTTCTTCCTAAGGGAGAAGCTTGCACCCACCTTGGGAAATACATGGCTTGGAATGAATGCCTTCGTTGGACTTGGCAGCACCGGTACTATGAGTTTTCCAAACTCAGCGTAAGGATCTGATGGATGATATCAGGGAGAACAGTGAGAGAGATCGTACCAAACTAAAGGAGCTTCTAGCTTTCGTGGACTCCCAGATTGGGATTTTTCAGCCACGGTCACAGGAGAGTAGTGATCGCAAGAGGGAGGCGAAGAATAATGCCATCATCTTTGGTTGTCGCATGGATGAAGTAGTGCACTTCCTCGAGCGTGCAATGGTCAAAGGGAGATCCTGGAAGGATAAGAAACAATAGGTGGAGGAGACTAAGGCTTGTGTGTAGAGGGAGTTCAAAGAAATTAAAATGACGCATGCCTGAAGTGTCAACTTGGTCGGACCTCCACTTCTCTTCTCAGTTTTTCGTTAGTTGTTTTCTACTTATTTTTGTGTTTTTTTATAATTGACCAAGGGCCATCCTATGTTCCTTCCCATATTAATGAAACATTTTTCTTTTCCATGCTTTCTTCTCAATCATGTTACTTATTTTAGCGGTAATGACTTATTGTTGTAAACGCTTTTACTCGGCCTAGCTTTTCACTACTTCCCACATACTTGGATGAAATTTTCATTATTTGGAGCTTTCGCGAGCTTTCCCTGTAGGTCGCGATGTATATATGAGCCACCTCAGAGAACTCATACGACAATGACTGGTCCATCCCAAATAGGCGACCATTTATGAAAAACAACATCCTTAGATCTTAATGGCAACACCACCTTATTGACAAAGTCTCCTTCTCCAAAAGCTTTTCCTTTAACCATTTTGTTATAGGCCTGAGCAACCTTAGCCTTGTTGGCTAAAATGGAATCCAAAACTTTCAATTACATCTCATCTAATTCCTCTAACTCTACCAATATGGCTTCTGTAAACTCGATTGGGGTTAAGCCAGGCTGATATGCAACCCTTATGGATGGCACAATAACTTCTAAAGGTAAAAATGCACCATGCCCATAAATAAGTGCAAAACGACTTACCCTTATTCAAGTTTGAGGTGAATTCCGATGAGTCCATTGGGCTTCAGATAACTTAGTGTGTCATTCATGCGAATTATCCTCGACCACCTTTCTGAAAATATTTTTTATAACTTTGTTGCTAGCCTCGGCTTGGTAGTTTGCTTATGCATAGTAAAGCATTAAATGCAGTTTCTTAATCTTATATTGCTTGGCTATCTCTTCACTTCTTAGGATGAAAATGTTGTCCCTCGGTCCATGGTAATAGACTCAAGAATTCTAAGCCTATGAATAATGTGAGTTTTGATAAACTTGATGATTTTATTGTGGTTGACTCCCTTCATGGGCTTTACTATCCACTTGGTGAAATAATTTGTGGTCACTATGATAAAACTACCCAGTTTTGATGAAGATGAATGAAATTGGCCTATTAAATCAATAGCCTACTCTTGAAAAGGCCAAGGATAACAATAGAATGAAGCTCGGTCACAAGCATATATTGTATGGGCTCATGCTTTTAACATGCCTCACATCCCTTAGTGTTTTGGATATAATTGACTATCATTTTCGGCTAGAAATATTTGCAACACCTAAGTGTAAGCCTCATCTTTCTTCCAACTTGGTGTGCTCCATAAAATCCCTTATATACTTCAGCAATGGCCAACATGGCTTCCTTTTAGTCTAAGCATCGTAGTAACACACCATCAACTACTTTTCTATAAAGTTCACTATCGACCATGACATAATTATGAGTTCTTCTGTTGGGGCATAAAAATAATGATGATCAAGGAGAAAAACAAACAAAGGAAGTTGATAAAATATTTATGTTGTATGTGACAACGCAAAGGATATTGGTTGCGCGAGTCCGCGTAACACTAATAATAGTTGTGCGAGTTTGCGCAACATCATTTCAATTATGAAGATTTGGTGGTTTAAAGTGTTGTACAAGGTGGGTCCTATGGTACAAAGTTCGAGAGTCAACATGTGTGAAAGCCTATAAATACCCCACTCCCCCCTCTCATTTGTAGAGATAAGTGAAGATCAGAGCTCCTAAGAAACAAGAAGATCTCTGAGTACCCTGATAGGTACTTAGAGAAGAAGTAGAAGAAAATGGATTATGTCCACTTGCGCTGGACCGCGCAACATGTTGTCGCGTGGGAGCAATGTATATGGTGGATATGCTATCGAATTTTTTATTATTATAAGTAATCTCTTCAATACAGTGTTCCTACACAAGAAGCTTCTATCTAGTTTAGATGAATTGAAGGAGAGAATGAAAGATGTTCAAATCCGCACAACGCTTCTCTTGCTGAGATGAATACATCACAAACCGGAATGCTGCCGAAATCGATATCCGAACTTACTTAATATTTGTACTTATGCAATTACGTATACTTTATCTTAGAATCAAGAGATAAAGAGGATGTAAATGAATTCAGAATTAATGAAATACATTGCGATGATTGTTCTCTCTATCTTTTCTTTGTTATTATTGAATAAGATAATTCTCTGAATCAAATACCTTTCTCTTCTTGTTGAAACAAAATGGCGACTCTGCCGAGGACTCTTTATTATCTTATTTAATACTAACTTAGAAACTATTTAGAGAACCTAATCATTGTTTGGCGTCACATTAACACCAAAATGGCGACCCTCAACGGGAACATCCTCCCCTTCATCTCTAAGATAAAGCATATACCAGTTTAAATGTTCACTTACGCTCTTTTGTATTATTTGACAGAATTATAATATGACAACTGTTACAAATTGTGATTAATGAAAACTATTACAAGAAAGATGATTTTTTTACTTCATACCAACTGGATTTGTAGTGGAATATGCTCGCGATCAATCTTTGATCTCAACAAAAAATGATGAGTCACGAGCCATTGCTGGAGTCATATCTGTGTCACCATTGGCACAGGAAAATAGTAATGAATGGGTCGTCGTATCCTGTCGAAGATCGAGAGCCTGGGCTACCGTGACTGTTAAAACAACTCCACCTCGAGTGATCAGAGGACTGATAATGTGAAACGCCGCGAGAAGAAACCCGACGCTCGTTCCACCGGAACCGGACCCTAGGAAGTCCTCTTGTTCATTAACGCCCCAAGATTTTCCAACCCTTCCAGTTGCGAACGTCCGATAGGCGAGAAAAGAAAAGGGTAGATCATTGGCAACAAGCGTGTCATCTCCTGCAGAATTTACTACATCTCTGCAGGTGACATCTCTGCAAACCATGTCGTGATCAACTGAATCTTGTAGGAGCATTAAACAGCCCAATGAAAGTCTCTCTTGTCCAGCCCTTTCACATCGATGCATTCTTACCCCACTTCAACAACAGCTCTGTCAGGAAGTGGAGAAGCTATCGTATACATGGTAGGAATAAGTCAGAACCCGTTACCAATGGTTGACGAGCGTATGGCCGAGATGGCACAGATGTAAAGAACTCTGATAGAAGAATGTCAGAGCCTCCGAGAGGCATTAGCCACCCTTACTCACAATGTTGCTCAAGTCGTGGCTCCTCTCATGATAGCCGCTGTGAACGGACATGAACAACAACTTGAGAGCTCGCAACCACCAAGAGCTGGATCACATGGATCCGCTCCTACAACAAGAGCAATAACTCAAGAGGAAGTGTGGCAGGTAGTCGCAGAGGTCGTTAGGACTGAAAGAGAACGTGAGCATATTAGAAGGTTCCATTACAAGACACCATATCCAAGAGAAGTAGAAGACGTGCCATTCCCAGCCAACTTCAAACATTCAGACTTTCAAGAGTTCAATGGAGACAGATCTCCAGAAGAATATCTCATGCATTTTATCATGACCATGGGTAATTTTTCTACTGTCTCACAAAATTACTTGCGGTTGTTTCGCTCTTCTTTGACAGGGAAAGCGTTTCGGTGGTATTCAAGTCTAGCGCCAGAATGAATATGAACTTGGGAGAAGATGTAAGATGCATTCATGTCAAACTTCTTCTCATCTTATCGAGATGTCAGTATTATCGAATTAGCTTTCGTACGCTAGGGAGAAAATGAACCAGTAGAAAAAATTCATTGACCGGTGGAAGACTTTGGGGGCATCATGTAGGCAGTTGCCAGAAGAGAAGGAGCAGGTAAAGATGTGCCTAAATTTTATGGAGACGAGAATTCCATTCAGACTTACAAGTGCCGACATAAGGACCTTTTGGGATTTAGCCATGAAAGCCCATGCGTTAGAATTGATGACAAAGAAAATGCCAGCATTTCAGAATGAAATGGGAAGAAGAGGACATAACAGGTTGATAGCAAATGTTGTTGATCGAGAGAAAAAGAACGATATTCCTCACGATAGAAGGAGAATGGAAAAGAGAGAAGAATGGAACTGCTACAGAGGGAGGGTTGGTGACAAAAGGCCCAGAGTTCTTGATTCCCATGAGGGGTTCGCATTCAAAAGGGAAGGCATCGTTCCCATCATAAATCAATTGTTGGTTGCGGGAACGATAAAACTACCCCTGTCCAAGCATCCGAAAGAGGTAGGGAAAATGAAAGAAATGAACTATTGCCATAATCATCGTTTGCTGGGATATCCCACGGAAAATTGTTTCACATTAAAGATAATACAGAAGATGATAAACAGAGGTGAAATTTTAACAGGAAAAGAGAAAGAAAGAAGCAGAAAAGCAACAACAAATATGATTTTGTAACGCCCTGAAAATCGGGGGTCGAGTAGCAACTCAACACCTGAGTTCCAAAACATCACTTATGCAACAAAAATGCTTATGATTGAATGTTGTTTGTGTTAGTGTAGTAATCATGAGTGGGATTATACTAAAACAATAATTCATACTCCAGATCAAGTTATAAAACGCAAGTGGAAGACTAAAAGATGTATATAAATGTACATAAAGCCAAAAACTATCACAATCGGTCTCTAGAGTATGAATACCTTACTGAGTTACCATATACATGTATTAGTTTCAAAATCAAAATGCTAAAAAAATGGTACAACTATAATGGTAAACCCTGTAGTCCCGTCATCTGAATGGTCTAAGCGAAGCCTCCAGAGAACTGCATGTAGGAGAACTTATCCTGATCATCGTAGTAATCAGGCTCAGCCTCCCGTGTCTCGTCGATACCTGCATCTAAGATAGAGTCTGGTTGGTATGTACAACACCGTCCCGTAACGTGGGAGTGAGTAGCTAACTTAGTAGAACAATAAATCATAGGTTAACATGTTATCGATTTAGTCAACCAGTAATGATAAAGCAGTACAATCAAATAATCCTAATTACTCTTGTTAATGCAAGTATGGAATGCAGTCATGATGCATGCCCTTGCCAAACCACCCTCGTGCGACACCATCTTACGTTCGCGGCATGCGTTCATTTCTCAGTGCTCCACAACGCTAGGCACATACAGTGTTATGTTATGAGCGTGATTACCAAGTTGTTATTAGTCCTTTTCATACAGCGGTATTGGGAAACTAAGGTACCTCCCTTATATTATTCCCAAACAATGATCCATTCTAAGGTCGTCAGTCCTAGATAATTTCATATGATGGTGCGGTTCTAGGTCACTGTAAAGGGTTGCCAGGGCTGTTACACGTACTCATTGCACCGCTCCACCATCACCTTATCAATACAGGCCTAGTTTATACTCTATTTACTACGGGAAGGCTCATCGCCTCTGTGCAGATTTAGAGTATACTCGAGGTCACTAGAAAGGGCTGTTAGGGCTGTTTCACACAATCGTTACACCACTCCCCCATCACCTTATCAGTGTAGGCCAACAGCTCGAATACAGTGTCCCATACCACCGTATTTAGCTCATGAATCTGGGTTACTCACTGGTCACTACGAGGAGGCTTATGGCCCCAGCGTAGGCAGACAGCTCGACCACAGTGTCCCATACCACCATGCCCGGCTCATGAGTCTTAGCGGATCGAGGTACCAAGGTTAACGGAGTTACACTGGTAAGTTTGGTACCCTAGGTTCAAGCAGTAACGTCCAAACATAGTGAACATACATTAGACAGATCGGGTTACTTGACGAGCTCGACTAGCATGAACGCACAAGCAGCTAAACGACATGAAGTGCATAAGCACTTCGCGTGGCCTAACCACTGTCGCCAACCGAAGTACGACTCAGGTTCGTCAAACACGTCTTATGTGGCGAATGAATCTCAGCCACGATTTCAGTCCTATTACCGACTGCCTGGACTATCACATAGACCTAATCACATTCAAGTCCTATCCAGAAGCATGTATTGTAGTCTATGCAGAATTAACAAAGTAATTCAAACTAGTTAACAAGCATGTTATAAAGCACAACATAAACAGGAAATACAGACACATATATTTCATAAGTAAGAAATTAATTTAAACAACCAACATGGAGGAAATCATATACATCTCTAAGTTAGTTGAGAATCCTATCTCAACACCTACCTAAAGCACAATCATCTAAGTACTTGCTCATACAAGCATTTTCACAACATTTAGAATACACTTATGAACATACATAACGTATATTAGCCAAAACATGTATTAGGGTAAATCCTTTCACCGAGTAAGTATTATACACATATCTAGCATGTACACACAATGATTAATCATGGCAAACACACTTTTATATTTTATACGTATACGGTATTTTCTATAAATATACAGAATACACTAAACGCCATATTTTGTATACGTAACTGAATCATAAAACGAACATTGCATTTTACATGTGAAATAACACGCAGATCATGAATCTATCATTATCTGACATTGAAAGCTTTGAAAACCTTAACCTATATGTCTAAAGTCCACACCTTATGCCGTAGAAACGTAACGAACTCGATAGAAACTTTACGCTTTCGTCAACATCGATACGACGACCTATAACACAAGGTAAGTCAGCTACTTTGCTACTTGTACCAATAGAAACCCTAACACAGGTTAGGGTTAGGGTTTTCTTACCTAGAAATGAAGCCGGAATCGCTGGAAAAGTGATTAGATCGTGATGGTTAAGCATGTAGGATAGCAGGGTAGAGTTTTAGGAAGAATCTCTCACTCTTCTCACACTTTCTCTCTCTTTTCTCTCTTCTCTCTCCTAGGGTTTCTCTCAAATTTGTATGGGCTGAATGAGAGAGGGTTTAAGGTCCTTATATAGGCTTAAAACTGATGGAAATGGCCCCAGGGCCAAGGTATACTTAGGTTATGTCTAAAGGGCATCTGTTTTAGCTCAACGGAACATTTTGGGAGCCCCCCTTGAGCCAAAGGTCAGACTTAAGCTCACTGAATATGGATCTAGGTTGAGTTATGTTTTCATTCCAATCGGGTTCCCAGATCACACGTGGTGGACCAGTTTCAGTTCAACGGTCACTGAAACTCGATCAGGGTTACAAGTATATTGACCTGTGTATGAAATTTCCTCTGATCCGAGGGTGTATTTAGGTTAGATTCTGACGGTTCGAATGCTTATATTTGGGCCGCAAAAAATAGGTCTCAGATTACTTAAATTTGATTTAATTTCTAAAGAAAACTAGGTTTTCTCACACTCCTAGCTCCGGGCTCAAGCGAATAGCCCTGGAGTACTATCTAGATTTTATTTCTGAGAAGGTTGTCAAGCCCAGCAAGGCAGTCCTAATTCTATAACTTCATAGTCATCGGACTTTAGACGTGCGGTCCAGATCTGATACGGAATTTCAATGTGCTCCCGAGAGTAAATGGGTAATGAGATTGATCCTAGATTTCATGGTAACCTAGCGCCACTGATTCTACAAGTTTTGGGTCTTGCAGATCAGATTTAAAGTGGATCAAATGAATTTCGTAGCTAATCTATTTTAACACTTAGTTAACTTTGTCTAATTTCTAAGGCATTTGGTCCTAAGTGATTTCTGCCTAAGGTGGTACTCGGGTTTTTGTACGGATTTCTTAAGTATTGTTCTTCATCACCTAAACTTTAGGATTCATGCCTAATATGACAGTACTTAGAAACAGTTAAAGAACGAGGTGATGAAAGGTGAAATGCAAGATTTTGAAGGAAATGGGTTGAAAGGGGATTTGAGACTTTTGAATTGAGTGTTTGAGAAGTTAATCAGGTGTTACGATCGACCCATTGCCTAAGGACGTCTAACTCCAGGTTGGGGAAAATCTGGGGTATTACAATCTACCCCCCTTAAAAATAATTTTGTCCCCGAAATTGCCTAAGGAAGATGAGTAAAGATTTTATTACTTCCTTTGCCTAAGCTTTATTGACTTCAAGCTTATATACGTGGTAGGGCACATACTATTTACATTATTCTGGTTCATTTTAGTCTACCCCCTTTAAAAACTTATTTCTTTATCTCTTGCTTATACCCCAATGGTTTGCTACAAGTTATTTCTTTATCTATTTAAAGTCTTGACGACGATTCCCCCTTATTTAGAGTAAGATATCTATTTTCAATGTTTGACCAACACGGAGAGACAGTTGTAGTGGGCTTGATCCCGATACATCGATCATCTACCTGGCCAGGGTAGAAGGCTCATTGTATCCCTTCCTAGTCCTGGTAGATCCTGGTCTTCTGCTCAGTCAAAGCAGTGAGTCCATTGGTAGTCGCCCAGGATTGAGAATTGGGTCAAGCCGCGAATGTTTCACAGTTGTATATTTCAGTAACTCCGTAGTTCGATCACTTTAAAAGCTTAGGGAATGCCCATCACTGAAAGGTTTCAAGTTCTTATTTCTAAGGTTGCCCTTTAGGTCTTAGTCTAAGAGACTCCTCATTATAATCTATGTCCAAGGAAAAGGTGAATCCATATCTTAATAGATCATCCTAAAGAGGTTTCAAATAGTATAGAATTGGCTAAGGTCTCTAGTAACATTTGCGAATACACTAACTTTATTTATTGTGACTTAACTCGTAACTATTGTTAAGTCTATTAGTACGAATTGATTTAATACTTGAACCCTAATTACTTTTATTCTAGTAATTTCAATGTTAACGATCTAAGGAAGATTCAACCCCTATTTAGTGACCATCTAGTGACCTAACCTTTCGTCTAACTTGAATCCATTTCCTTCGATCCAAGGCCAGTGGGGCAAGGGCCAACCATGCTTTGGTTGCGCCACTCCGATCAAAGAGGTGTATTAGCTGACCTAACTAGATTGGGCTCATAATGTTCTACCCCCCTTAAAAATAATTTTCACTCTCAAGGTTCAAGGATCATGTCCTGATCCGTATGTCAAAACGAGGTGAAATTTAGGACCTATCCCTCACCTGAAATGGGATACGATCCCTCAATACATTGGTCTTCCTTTCATCGATGATGTGTACTATGGCATTGGTACCTATGATTATAGAAAGGAGCTAACAATGATGGGTGTCGTGGTTGATTCCAGGGACGAGTGTAATTTTGTGGTAAGGTGCCTAACTATACCATGGAAGGACCTTTGCCATGGTCCCGACTTACTTTCTTTAATCATGCCTAGTTTTATACTATAAGATAATCTATACATTATTAGTACATAAGGAATTTGGATAAAATAGGTTAACGACAGACTATCCTTCTAAGTTCATATGCACGTTATGCATGCCAGAATGGTCTGTGGTTTGAGGCCTAATTCCTAACTATCTGTTACCCATTTGAGACATTTCTTGGGCCTAAAAAGAAAAATCTTTATTGGCTATATATTCTCAACACCTCTCAAAGACGAAGTATGAAACCTGTGGTTGTAAGTAGCTAGGCCAACACGGAAGGAAAGTTGTGTAGTGGGTCTGAGCCGGATACATAGACCTTCTACCTCACAAAGATAGAAAATTTGTCGTATCAGTTCTTAATCCTAGTTGATCCCGACCTTTTGCTTGATCAGAGCATAGAGTTCATTGGTAACTACCAGGATTGATAATTCAATTCAAACCGCGAATACTTCACTTATATATATTTAGTTGTCTACTCTGTGTTCCCGTTTGTAATAAGTCTTTGGGAAGGCAAGTCTAAAGGGTGTATTGATTTGATCTAATGTTAATCCAAGGGATATATAAGTTTTCTCTGAGCGTGAATAGTTTTTACGTCAAACAAGCTTCATAAGAGTTGCTAAAGAAGCCTATAAGTATTAAGGGGATTCAACGAAAGAATGAGCTTTCACTCCAACTTAATCAAGCCGACAAACTAAGTCTATCTGTCTCTAACATTCCCTAGTATGATCAGTAGCCTAGTCTTAATTTTAGGAGTAGCGGTAATCCAATAGCTTATGGGCTAGATGATTTCGTACCATTTCTAATACAGGACATTATTTTATTTCTTAGGGTCAAAAGTTGTCTGATTGGAATTGAGTTGCTCGACTTGAATGTAACTATGCTTGAGCACTTCACACCTGTTCATACCAGCTAAGGAGGTCCTAGGGTTCACGTTATTAATTTATTGAATTTCCTACACTGTCAAATCCTTTGAAATCTAAGAGTGCCAACTTTAGGTCCAAAACTCTAAGGGACCGTTTGGCCAATGGTATTAAGTTGTATTAAATGGATTTCATTGCTAATCTCACCTCAGGATTTGGAAATGGCATAATTGGAAGGAGGGTGGGATGGGATTAAAATCAATTTCATCGGTTTTGGAAAATGAGCTTGTGTTCGAAAGTGTGAGATGGGATTTCCAAACCCCATGATGTGTAATTTGAAAAGAGATCTCGGAATTTACTTTTAATTGCATACATTCCAAACATGGTATTGGAAACCATGGGATACACCCAACTAGGGACAATACCTTATTGTTACTTTTACAATTCCATCCACCTCAATCTCACCGAATGCAGTTGGCCGAACTGGCCCTAAATGTCCTAACATTTGGAGGTTGTGAAGGTTATGGGATCCAAAATTGTGAGTTTTATATTTAACTGAAAGGGAAAGAAGAAGGTAAACAACTATGAGAGAGAGAGATTTCGAATGTGTGGTGAAGGTGGTGCACGAAAAACAATTACTCCCTAAATAGCCACCCATCCACATGAGCTTAAAAAAGGACCCTACGGCCATCATAAACTCCATGAGACAGCTCCGCCAATAGAGCCCTTCCAGCAGGAGTCCGGGGATCAAGATCCCGCTTTGTCCGAAACTCCTGATTGGCGCTTGTGCTCGTGGCGGCACCTCTCGGCCTCCTTGAACGCGTAGGGCGACTAGGCCCAGCCTCATCCACGGCCCCCTTTCTCATTCCCATGAGAGAGGACGGTGGAAATCGAGAAAATGGCCACAATGAACTCAAAGAAGGCCATGAAAAGTGAAGATAAGGGGGAATAGGGCTGGAGTTTCTAGTTCTCCACGGATTTGAGCCTCAACAGAGGTTGTAAAGGCCCAAATGACAGGGATTAAAGAAGGGAAGTGAAGAGATGAGATGAGTTAGAGAGCTTACACGATTTTAAGCCACGAATGGGAGATGTAAGAGCTCAAATGAGAGAGAATAGAGAGGGTAGGCAGTAATGGAGGAGGGTTTACAACAAGGTGATGGAGAGGATGCAGGAAAATGGGAGAGGGATCGATTGGTGCGGCAGTTTTTGTCAAAAATCAGGAACTTGGAAGAGAAAAGAGAGCTTGGGGGTGTGGTTTGTGAGGAGGTAGGTGTTTGGGAGGGTCTTAAGCCACAACCCACACCTCAAGGGGTCACCCTAGGCCTCAAAGACCATCGACCCGAGAGGCCCGCTCGGCCGAGCCCGTTGACCTAGGAGGCCTCGCCACTTTTTGGACAAAGTGGTGATGCCTCGCCACTTGGGCGAGGTCCTCGTGCCCCCTAGGCCCAAAAAAGGTCTGGGTCCCACCCTGGGTCCCTCTGGAATGGTGTGGGCAGGCCCCCGACTCCATTTTGAGTCTTTTCGGGAAGTTTTCGATACATATTTGTAGTTACCGATTTCTAACAGCTGGAATGGGGTGAGTTGTGATCTAAACCGGTCGTTTGACGGTCTAGAGGTGTTTTGGGGTCGACTCGTGCTATCACGGTTGGGTACAGACTCAGACAAAATGACCGATTTTAGTGAACTTCACCAATTGGCGAAACCGGGCTACCTATGACTGTTTTTACGTTTTTCTCGCACCCACCTAAGTCGAAAGGCGATAGCGTACGTCATGTGACTATAACTCAGGTTTGGTTTAATCCAAATCATGCTCTGATACCAACTTGTAATGCCCTGAAAATTGGGGGTCGAGTAGCAACTTAACACTCGAGTTCCAAAACATCACTTATGCAACAAAAATGCTTATGATTGAATGTTGTCTGTGTTAGTGCAATAATCATGAGTGGGATTATACCAAAACAATAATTCATACTCCAGATCAAGTTATAAAATGCAAGCAGAAGATTAAAAGATGTATATATATGTATATAAAGCCAAAAACTGTCATAATCGGTCTCCAGAGTATGAACACCTTACTGAGTCATCATATACATGTATTAGTTTCAAAATCAAAATGCCAAAAAAATGGTACAACTATAGTGGTAAACCCTGTAGTCTCGTCATCTGAATGGTCTAAGCGAAGCCTCCAGAGAACTGCATGTAGGAGAACTCATCCTGATCATCGTAGTAATCAGGCTCAGCCTCCCGCGTCTCGTCGATACCTGCATCTAAGACAGAGTCTAGTTGGTGTGTACAATACCGTCCCGTAATGTGGGAGTGAGTAGCTAACTCAGTGGAACAATAAAGCATAGGTTAACATGTTATCAATTCAGTCAAGCAGTAATGATAAACCAGTACAATCAAACAATCTTAATTACTCTTGTTAATGCAAGTATGGAATGCAGTCATGGTGCATGCCCCTGCCAAACCACCCTCGTGCGACACCATTTTACGTTCGTAGCATGCGTTCATCCCTCAATGCTCCATAATGCTAGGCACATGCAGTGCTATGTTATGAGCATGATTACCGAGTTATTATTAGTCCTTTTCATACGGCAGTATTGGGAAACTAAGGTACCTCCCTTATATCATTCCTAAACAATGATCCATTCTAGGGTTATCAGTCCTAGACAATTTCATACGATGGTGCAGTTCTAGGTCGCTGTAAAGGGCTGTTAGGGTTGTTACACGCACTCGTTGCACTGCTCCCCCATCACCTTATCAATACAGGCCTAGTTTATACTCTGTTTAATACAGGAAGGCTCGTCGCCTCTCCGTAGATTGAGAGTATGCTCGAGGTCACTACAAAGGGCTGTCAGGGTTGTTACACGCAATCGTTATACCACTCCCCCATCACCTTATCAGTGTAGGCCGACAGCTCAAATACGTCAAACACGCCTTACGTGGCGAATGAATCTCGACCATGAATTTAGTCCTGTTACCGACTGCCTAGACTATCACATAGCCCCAATTACATTCAAGTCCTATCCAGAAGCATGTATTGTAGTCTATGCAGAATTAACAAAGTAATTCAAACATGTTAACAAGCATATTATAAAGCCCAACATAAACAGGAAACATAGACACATATATTTCATAAGTAAGCAATTAATTTAAACAACCAACATGGAGGAAATCATATACATCTCTAAGTTAGTTGAGAATCCTATCTCAACACCTACCTAAAGCACAATCATCTAAGTACTTACTCATACAAGCATTTTCACAACATTTAGAATAAACTTATGAACATACATAACATATATTAGCCAAAACACGTATTAGGGCAAATCCTTTTGCTGAGTAAGTATTATACACATATCTAGCATGTACACACAATGATTAATCATGGCAAACACACTTTCATATGTTGTACGTATATGGTATTTTCTACAAATATACAGAATACACTAAACGCCATATTTTGTATACGTAACTGAATTGTAAAACGAACGTCACATTTTACATGTGAAATAACACACAGATCATGAATCTATTATTATCTGACAATGAAAGCTTTGAAAACCTTAACCTATACGTCTAAAGTTCGCACCTTATGCCGTAAAAATGTAACGAACTCGATAGAAACTCTACGCTTTCGTCAATGTCCATACGATGACCTATAACACAAGGTAAGTTAGCTACTTCACTACTTGTACCAATAGAAACCCTAAAACAGTTAGGGTTAGGGTTTTCTTACCTAGAATGAAGCCGGAATCACCGAAAAAGCGATTAGATCGTGATGGTTAAGTACGTAGGATAGCAGGGTAGAGTATCAGGAAGAATCTCTCACTCTTCTCATACTTTCTCTCTTTTCTCTCTTCTCTCTCCTAGGGTTTCTCTCAAATTCGTATGGGCTAAGGTCCTTATATAGGCTTAAAACTGATGAAAATGGCCCCATGGCTAAGGTATACTTAGGTTATGTCCAAAGGGCATCTGTTTCAGCTTAACGGAGCATTTCCGGATCCCCCCCTTGAGCCAAAGGTCGGACTTAAGCTCATTGACTATGGATCTAGGTCGAGTTAGGTTTTCATTCCAATCGGGTTCCCAGATCACACGTGGCGGACTAGTTTCAGTTCAACAGTAACTGAAACTCGATCAGGGTTACAAGTATACTGACCTGTGTATGAAAATTTTCCTAATCCGAGGGTGTATTTGGGTCAAATTTTGATGGTCTGATTGCTTATATTTAGGCCACAAACGACAGGTCTCAGATTACTTAAATTTGATTTAATTTTTAAAGAAAACTAGGTTTTCTCACACTCCTGGCTCTGGGCTCAAGCGAATAGCCCTGGAATACTATCTGAATTTGATTTCCGAAAAGGTTGTTAAGCCCAGCAAGGCGGTCCTAATTCTATAACTTTATAGTCATCGGACTTTTGACGTGCGGTCCAGATCTGATATGGAGTTTCAATGTGCTCCCGAGAGCAACTGGGTAATGAGATTGATCCTAGATTTCATGGTAACCTAGAGTCACTGATTCTATAAGTTTTAGGTCTTACAAATCGGATTTAAAGTTGATCAAACGGATTTCATAACTAATCAAGTTTAACATTTAGTTAACTTTGTCTAATTTCTAAGGGATTTGGTCCTAAGTTATTTCTGCCTAAGGTGGTACTCAGGTTTTTGTACGGATTTCTTAAGTATTATTCTTCATCACCTAAACTTTAAGATTCATGCCTAATATGACAGTACTTAGAAACAGTTAAAGAATAAGGTGGTGAAAGGTGAAATGGGAGATTTTGAAGGAAATGGGTTGAAAGGAGATTTGAGACTTTTGAATTGAGTGTTTGAGAAGTTAATCAGGTGTTAGGATCGACCCATAGCCTAAGGACGTCTAACTCTAGGTTGGAGAAAATCCGGGGTGTTACAGATTTCTTCCTGAGAAATTATATATAAGAAAAAAGATGGATTAAGAAAGAAAAAAAATTGCAGTACATGTATTGATGGGTCTTCAGATCGTATAGGTAAAGCTGCAGTGATTACGTTGTGCTCAGGAAAAAGAGTGACAAGCCCCCTTCAGAAACAGAAGTCTGAAATGGTGTATGGAAAAACACCCAGAATACATGATGACAGCAAAAAAGAAGAGAGGAATGGAGTTGAAAAGGTAACTTATGATGTGGTAAGACACTTGAAGGGTATACCATCTCGATTGAGTGTATATGATGCGTTGAGATTATCAGAAGACTTTCGACAGACCCTAATTCAAGCCCTATCTGATAACGATATCGAAAAATCATTGCTCATTGAAATGGAAAACACGGAGCTAGAAGCGCATAATAATTACATGTTCGTTGTCTCCTTCTCCAATGATGATCTGAACTGCAACAGAGAACATAAAAGAGCACTAATGATTGTGGGCCATATTTTTAGTAAGCAAGTCAAGCGGATAATGTTGGATAATGGGTCTGCAAGAAATCTATTGTCATTAACAGTGTTGAATGAACTCAGATATTGTCGTTCCCATTTATGCCTTAGTGGAATGATGATACAGGGCTTTAACCAAGATGGGCAATCTGCACTGGGAAAGATCACACTGACATTAAAATAGGAGAGGTAACAACGAATGTTGTTTGTCATGTTATCAATGAGGTTACAACATATAACCTCCTCTTGGGTGGGCCAAGAATGCATCAATATGGCATTATACCGTCCACCCTATACCAATGTTTCAAATACTACAAAGAGGGGATTTAATGGCCGATGCAAGACCATATACAGAAGCAGAATCCTTCTTCGCCGATGGATTCGCACCAAGAGATAAAGAGAAAAATGATAAGAATAAGACCGTAACAGAAATGATTGAAAATAAAGTTGCAAGAATAGAATTGTCTGGGAAAGTGAATGCGAAAATGAAATTTTATTTCGTGCCTAAACACTTGAGACAACCAGGACAACCTCCACTGACATTATTATCACCTGAACAGTTTGAAATTCTGTAGTCGAATTATATAGTGCCGTTGCCATACGCTAAAAGGAACAAACCATTCCCGTCTATGCCGAAAAGATTTCATGTCAAGTCCAGCTTGAAAAATCCCGAGCCTATTAAGTTTTATGTGCCATCAGAAGTAAAGATGGAAGAAAAGGCTAACAATAAAGTGAGTTGCGAAAGGTTAACGTTTGAGGATTTGAAGAGTTATAGTCCCGTCAGTAGAAAGATTATGACAAACATGGGCTTCGACTGTGAAGAATCGACTGGACTGAACAATGGAAAAGTGTAAGTGCAATTGTTATTTACCCCTTTGGTTATCAAATTTTGTGGTGCCAAATACACAATCTAGGTGTGGTGCCAAAAACACATTCTATGTCTTGTGTAGCTTATGGATTTATGTGTTCAAGTTACTGCATCAATGCTACAAGCTAAGAACGGTGATCTACTTCAAGTTCAAGTTCTTTGACTACTTTTGCAAGCTTCAATGATCAGAATATTTCAAGAGCTACAACAGAAGACAAGTTCTTGTTTAAGTCTCAAGTACAACTCAAGACGAGAGTACAAGATGAAGTCCAAGCTTAAGAAGATCTCAAGTTCAAGCTACATCAGAGATCTCAAGCTTCACAATCTTCAAAGGTCAACCATCTTGATAAGAAGTGAAGACTCAATGTCCATACTTCACATTTAAGGTTTACATGATGTTAGTTTGACCTTAGGGTAGGTCATTTTGAATACGTAATTCATATAGAATATTTTTATAAGTGTTTGGTCTGTTCTAAGACCAGTCCTAAAATTTGTTTGACTAGTCTTAGAACTGGCTTGACCAGTCCTGAAATTTGTTGGACTAGTCTTAGAACTGGCTCGACCAGTCTAAGAAATTCCAAGACCAATCCTAAGTTGCTGCAAAATTTTATAATTTTTTGGTTGAGATTCGACCAGTTCTGGAGTCTTCTCGACCAGTCGAAGGAACAGTGTTGACTCGTTTACGACCAGTCCTGCACACGACTCAAACTCCAGCAACCATTCTTGGTTTCTCACGACCAGTCGTGGGATGGTCACGATAGTTGTGGAGGCCTCACGACCAGTCGTGGACATCCTAAGACCAGTCGTAGAACGGTTTTCTCCGATCATGCTTAAAATTTTAAAATGCAGTTTGACCTACGACTATTCATGGTGGCCACACGATCAGTTGAAGATGTGATTTCTGTACCTATAAATAGAACATGAATTTAACAGTTTTTCAAGAATTGAATTCAAGTAAAATCAAGGCATCACTCTGAGATAAGTTTGTGTTATTTAAGCTACTTTGTGCATATTTATTATTCTCTTTTGTTAGCTTTATTTATTTGATTTTGTTTATGTATTCCAATCTTATTTGAAAAGAGGAATTGTTGCATTCCTTCTTCTTTGAATCAAAATCAAATATAGCTAGCCCAACTGGTTTAATTTAAAATCAATTAGAACTTAGAACCATATCAAAGTGAGTATTGGACAATTGAACTTTTATATTCGAACTTATACTCCAATTGGTTCTTCCGGGCAGCTACAAAAGGAGAAATCTAGGTATTTTATATTTATGTAAATTTCCATTTTGGTTTTATTTGGGATTAAGCCAGAAAAATCTCATTGTGTTGGTTATCTGAGGAGAGCCAGAAAACTCAGAAGTGGGGTTTTTGTTCTAAAAGTCACAATTGTGAAGGTTTTGGGTGAACCTGTGAAAACCTATTTTGATAGTGAACGCTGATATCCGCTGTGTGAGGATATTAGGAGTGGAGTAACAATCTGTGTGGCTGTTTTTTAACAATTGGTGTACACACAGGAGAACCACTATAACTCTTTGTGTTTTGTGGATGTGTGATTTATATTTTTTATCTTTGATCATTCAGATTTGTGGGATGTATATGTGAATGTGAATGTTGTAATCTCTTACATTTCCAGCACAGTGGTGAATGTTGTAATAGTTTAGAATTTCAATTCTTGCTATTTCCTTTATTCCATTATAGTTTGTGTTTTAATTTTCTATTTGTTCTAGTTAGGCTATCCTTGCCATAAACCCTTGGTTTTTATGGTGAAAGGTTGTCCTTAGAACAATTAGTATTCAAGATTGATTTACATTATGTATTGTGGATTATTATCATTTCTTTTCTTAGCTATCTCATTATTTTATTCCGCTGTTAAAATTTAAATTTGGCATAGTCCTATTCACACCCCCCCCCCTCCTATAGGACTTATAGCTAGGCCTTTTCAAGGGGTATCAGAGCTTAATAGCTTATTTTTTAATTCTTTATTCTTGGATTCATTTCCTGAGCTAACGATCTAAGCTATATATAAGATGTAAAATTTTGATAGCCTTTCAGTCACTAGGCCTCCACCCTTTGATGGCTCCAACTATGCTTATTGGAAAGCTAGGATGAGGATTTTCCTTAAATCCATGGATGAAAGTGTGTGGCTTGCCACAGTGACTGAATAGAACCCACCTATCACTGAAGTGATAGGTGTCAATAGTTCAAATTCAATGAGAGTAACACCATATTTCTCATGGACCACTCTTCAAAAAAGTGAGAGTAGTGCCAATACAAAAGCACTAAATGCAATCACTTGCGCACTATCACAGGATGAGTTTAAAAGAATCATATCCTGTGATACTGTAAAACAAGCTTGGGATATATTAGAAATGACACACGAGGGTACTTCAATTGTCAAAAAATCTAAAGTCTAACTCCTCACAACCAAATTTGAAGAAATTCATATGGAGGAAAATGAAATGTTTATGGACTTTTATACAAGATTAAATGATATTGTAAACTCTATGTGGGGTCTTGGCGATAAAATCCCAGAAAGTAAAGTATGTGCAAAGATACTACGCTCACTTCCTGAACGGTTTAATTCTAAGGTAACCGCAATCCAAGAACTTCGTAATATGGACAATATGAGGGTAAAAGAACTATATAGGTCTTTACAAACCTACAAGTTAACTTTAAAAGCTCCTAAAGGTAAATCTATCGCTCTTAAATTTTCTAAACATATTTCTCAAGAAAAATCTGATTTAGAAAATTCTGAAGACGATATGGCCCTTTTAGTGAAAAAGTTTTACAAGATTTTCAAAAGTAAAAAGAGGGTTGATTTTCAAAAATCAAATGATAAGAAAAGATTTAAACCTAAATCTAAAACTTGGAAATCTTTAAAAGATAGTCAATGTTACAACTGCCAAGAATATGGGCATTTAGCAAACAAGTTGTAATGCCCTGAAAATCAGGGGTCGAGCATAAACTCAACTCTCGAGTTCCAATGCATCACTTATGCAACAAAATGATTGATGATTGAATGTTGTTTGTATTAGTGAGTGAGATTAAGCCAAAACAACATATCATACTCCAGATACAGTTAAATTGTAAGCGGAAGACTGTGATAGATAGAAAAATATATAAACTATAGTAAGTCTCTAGAGTGTGATAAGGTTACCAGGTTAATGAATTACAAGTACAATTTCAAAGGTGTAGTGTCATCTAGACATCTCTGTAATTCCGTTGATCAAGACACGGCTCACATGAAGCCACCAGAAAATAGCATACACGAGAAAGCATCCTCGTCGTCACAAAAGTTCAGCTCCGCCTCAGAAGTAGAGTCGCCATCTGTAATCAGACAATGTCTGGTGGGTGTTCGGAACATTGTCCCGTAACGTGGGAGTGAGTGATCAACTCAGTGGAACAATAAAGCATAGGTTAACATGTTATCAAAATAGTCAAACAGTAATGATAAAGCAGTACAATCAACAATTCTAAATACTCTTATTAATGCAAGTATGAATGCAGTCATGATGCATGCCCTCACCGAGCTGCCAGAAAATAACATACACGAGAAAGCATCCTCGTCGTCACAAAAGTTCAGCTCTGCCTCAGAAGTAGCATCGCCATCTGCAATCAGACAATGTCTAGTGGGTGTTCGGAATACTGTCCCGTAACATGGGAGTGAGTGATCAACTCAGTGGAACAATAAAGCATAGGTTAATATGTTATCAAAACAGTCAAGCAGTAATGATAAAGTAGTACAATCAACAATTCTAAATACTCTTATTAATGCAAGTATGAATGCAGTCATGATGCATGCCCTCACCGACATACTCCCTCATGCGACACCAACTTACGTTCGCGGCATGCTTTCATTCCTCAGTGCTCCACATCTTCCAAGCACATGCAATGCGATGATGAGCATGATTATCGAGTTGTATTAGTCCATTTCAAACAACAGGATTGGGAAACTAAGGTACCCCCCTTGTATCATTTCTAAACATGATCCATTCTAGGGTCGTTAAACCTAGATAATCTCATACGATAGTGTGGTTCTAGGGCGCTGCAAAGGCTGCCAGGGCTGTTACACGTAATTATTACACCACTCCTTCATCACCTTTTTAACGGTTCATCACTAAATTTATACAGGCCTAGTTCATATTCTATTTACTACGGCAAAACTCGTCACCTCATCGCAAATTCAGAGTATGCTCGAGGTCCCTACAAAGGGCTCATCACCAATTAGTATAGGCCGACAGCTCGACTATAGTGTCCCATACCACCATAATCAGCTCACGAGTCTAGTTGCTTAATAGACACATGGGGAGGCACGTGGCCCCAGCGTAGGCCGACAGCTCGACCACGGTGTCCCATACCACCATGCCCGGCTCATGAGTCTTAGCGGATCGAGGTACCATGGTTAAAGAGATTTCACTGGTAAGTTTGGTGCCTAGGTTCAAGCAGTAGCGTCCAAACATGGTGAACATACATAAGACAAATCGGGTTACTTGACGAGCTCGGCTAACTCGAGCGCATAATAAGTTGAACGATATGAAGCGCATAAGCACTTCGTGTGGCCAACCACTATCGCCAACCGAAGTACGATTCGGGTTCGTCGAACACATCTTACGTGGCAAATGAATCTCAGCCATGAATTCAATCCCATTACCGATTGCCTGGACTATAATCATAGCCCCAAACACAATCAATCCATGACCAGAAGCATGTAGAGTAAAGCAGAATAAACAAAGTAATTCAAGCATGTCGACAAGCATGTCATAAAACATGTAATAAAGCACAATATAAACAGGAAATACAAACACCTATATTTCATAAGTAAGCGGTTAAATTAAATAAGCAACATGGAGGAAATCATATACATCTCTAAGGTAGCTGAGAATCCTATCTCAAGACCCTTATACATTACAATTTACTAACTACTACTCATTAAGACATTTCAACAAATACTTTAAACTACATACATCAACGTACATGACGTATGTTGATCACATAGGTATAAGGCCAAATCCTTTCACTAGGAAGTTGCCCCAATTATAACACGCGTGCTCCCACGACGGATAGTCATGGCAAGCAGGAATCCAAGTTCCATGTTCATTCAGTCATTTCCACAAACACTTGGGCTACACGTTTTAGCATATATAGTGTATATTGGCCGTGGCGTGATTTAGGAAAAATTCTTTCGTCAAAGGGGTATCGCCTATACAACAATCATGTATCCATGACAATCAGTCATGGCGAGCACGAATGCTAATTCTATATTCATTCGGTCATTTTCACAAACACTTAGAATACACTATTTTTAACATACATAGTGTATATTAACAAAAACATGTATTAGGGTGAACCCTCTCGCCAAGTAAGTGTTATACACATATATAATATGTTCATACAGCAAATAATCATGGCAAACACATTTCCAAAATTTATACGTATACGATACTTTCTACAAATACCTAGAATACACAAAATTTCATATTCTTCGTATTTAATCGAAACGAAAAACAGACAGCACTTTGTACATGTGCAATTGCATGCAGATTATGAATCTATCATTATCTGACATTGAAAGCGTTGAAAACCATAACCTATACATATAAAGTCCGCACCTTTTGTCGATAAGCTTGAACCGAAACCAGTTTGAACCCAACGCCTTTGTCTACGATGATTTGGCAACCTACAATAGGGAATATATTAACTATTCCACAAGACACACTACCTAGAACTCTAAAACAGGTTAGGGTTAGGTTTTCTTACCTAGGAATGACGCCGGAATCGCTGGGAAAGTGATTAGAAGGAAGTGGTTAAGCTCGTGTAGCAGCAGGGAAGCATGGCAGGGAGATGCTCCCACTTCTCTCACACTTTCTCTCTCTTTTCCTAGGGGAATGAGAGAGGATTTTAAGGTCCTTATATAGCCTAAAAAGTTACCAAAATAGACCTAAGGTCAAGGTATACTTAGGTTATAACCAAAGTGGGTCAGTTCCAACTCAATGGAGGACTTCTGGCGGCCCCCCTTGAGCCAAAGGTCGGACTTAATCTCACTAACCTTGGATCTAGGTGGAGTTAAGTTTTCGTTCCAGTCAAGTTCCCAGATCACGCGTGGCGAACCAGTTTCAATTCAATGGTCAGTGGCTCTCAATCGGAGATTCCGAGTACATGGATATGTTTGGGGAAATATCCCTGATCCGAGGGTGTAATTTGGCCTGATTCTGACGGTCAGGTTGCTTAATACTGACCCACAAGTGACAAGTCTCAGATTTATTTATTTTGAATTTAATTTAGAATTATTTTCACATTTCTCACACTCCCCGCTCCGAGCTCAAGCGAATAGCGCTGGGACACTATCTGGATTTGATTTCCGAGATGGTTGTCAAGCCCAGCAAGGCGGTCCTAATTCTTTAACTTCGTGTTAATCGGACTTTCGACGTGCAGTCCAGATTTGATACGGAGTTTCGAGATGCTCCTGAGAGCAGCCAGGTAATGAGATTGATCCTAGATTTTAGGGTAATATAGCGTCAATGATTCTACAAGTTTTGGGTCTTGCAGATCATATTTAAAGTGATTGGTGCGAATTTCACAGGTACTCTAGTTTAACACTGGCTAATTCTCACCTAATTTCTAAAGGATTTAGTCCTTAGTAATTTAATGCGAGGTGGTACCTGGGCCTTTGTAGTTTGTATATAAAGTGATCCAAGTTATAATACTTAGCTAGTTTAGATAGTGTCTAGGGTGAAAGTACTTAGAAAAATTGAAAGAACAAGGTGGTGAAGGGTGGGATTTGTGAAGGAAATGGGTTCAAAAGCGGTTTTAGACTTTGGGATTGAGTTCTGACAAGTTAATAAGGTGTTAGGATCGACCCATTGTCTAAGGACGTCTAATTCTAGGTTGGCAAAAATTCGGGATGTTACACAAGTGTCCTAAAAAGGACAAACCCAAAAAGAAGGTATGTTGGCTGCTTGGGATGAATCCTCTGATTCTGAAGCCTTTTCTGATCAGAAGATTCTGAAACCGAGTCGGGCAATGAAGTCAAAGCCCTTATGACTCTAGCCAAGTTTACTTTTTCAGTTCATGATGATTCTACTAGTAAAGAAAATATGAATAGTGATCATGAAAATGAAGAAGATCTTCAAGATGCTTATAATGCCCCATACAAGGAAAGTTGTAAGATTGCGGTAAAACTAAAACTTCAAAAAGAAAAATTTTCAAAGCTTAAAGAAAATTTTGAGTCTCTTGTTTTAGAAAAATCCCATATTTCAGATTGTTTTGAAAAAACTTAATGTTATTTAGAATTCAAAACCTCCCTGATTGAAAAACTTAAATCTAAAAATGATAAACTTAAGCTTGAAAACTCTTCTCTTTTAAGTTTAAAGGATACATGGACGTATGCCCAAGGTGATCCAAAATTAAAAAAACTTTTATCTAGATCAAGAAAATGTGCCGATCAATCCGGTTTGGACTACGATAAAAATATTCCTCCTAAACAGAAGAATACCTCTCCTAAGTTTGTAAAAGGAGAATCCTCTAACTCAAAAGAGAAAAGATTCTAATCAAAAGTTTTCTAAAAATGCTAAAATGTTTTAATCTTTCAAAACTAAAGGTAACCATATCAACTACAAAAATCAAAACTGAAATCCTTTAGCTGAGAAAATAGTCGATCTACTTAAGGAGCTCTTAAAATCTAACTCAGTGGGTCAGTCCTACAACAACTACAAACATAAGAAGACCAACTATACTCCTAACCCCAAAACAGTTATGACATGGATTCCTAAAGTCACCTGCTTGGTAGCCTACACTGCTTTCAAAGCTTCAAGCTATTCGAAGTGGTACTTAGACAGTGGATGCTCAAGGCATATGATAGGCGACAAGGCTTTATTCTCGGTATACAAACAGTTAGGTTTGGGTAAATTAAAACCCACCCTAACCACATTATAACTTGCTGATCACTCTGTTTGTATACCAAGAGGGATAATTGAGGATGTGTTGGTCTAGGTCAATAGATTTTACTACCCTATAGATTTTATCATCCTAGACACCAAACCCATCAATAACATGAGCACTTAGATTCTTGTCATTCTTGATCGCCCATTCCTTGCCACTTCAAACGCAATTATCAATTGCAGGAATGGTGTCATAACTATGTCTTTTGGGAATATGACATTGGAGTCAAACATCATTTTCAATAATGGCAGAAACTCAGAGGATGATGATGATTTCCATGACATTAACATGATTGATTCTTTCGTGGAAGATAGAACGCCTCTGACCTTATCCTCTGACCCTCTAGAGACGTGCCTGGCACACTCCCATGACTTGGATGATGACATGATTAGGGAGAGGCGTGCCTTGCTTAATACTGCACCGGTACTTGAAGTTAACTAGTGGAGGCTACAATTTGAAGTACCCCAAACTGATGTCATGCCTCTATCGTCTAACCTCAAGCCATCAAAGCTTGACCTAAAAACTTTACCCTCTGATTTAGAATATGCCCATTTAGGTCATGAAGAGATATACCCAGCAGTGATTTCATCTCACCTTGAGAACAAACAAGAGAGTATGCTCATTTCTACTCTCGAAGAAGATAGAGTTATTGGACATATCATCACAGATCTTGATAGGATGAATAAACTCCTTTCAACTGAATGTTTTGACTCTTTGGAGGATTGCTTGGCTCACTTTGCAGATGCAAACGATCCCGTGATACAAGAAATAGTGGATGCCTTACAAGACAATATCTCGGTAGTCTCTAATTCATCATGGTGTACTAACTTCAAAAATTTTTCGGTCACAGGTGAATCGTATATACTTTGGACACTTCAGACGATTAAAAGAAAACTTTATGCTGAGGTCTCTCAATTTCTCTGGATGTTCACGCTCCAGGACATCTAAGCCTACTGTAAAACAGGCTTTTGGATGATCTTGTTGAAAACCTTCTGAGAAATTTGCCAAGATACTGCCAACAGAAGAACCTGGATGCATGATTAAGTAGATTTTTCGTGCTTTCACAGTTGAGGATTATAATTTATTACTTTCATAGGACTAGGGTAATTTACTTTATGGTGTTCTAGGTTAGATGGTTTTATCCCATTAGGTTAGTTTTTTTTATACATTGTTTTAGGATAGGTTGCTTTCGTGTTTCACTCTCATGCTGCCTTGCTCTCCTGCTGAGATCTTTATAAAAAAGTCTCACTTGATTCGTTATCCAGGTACAATCTTCCCATCACTTCTCATTTACTTTCGATATCCCATGTGCATTGCATGCTTCTTTCCTTTACATTGAGGACAATATAGATTTTAGGTTGGGGGTGAGAGATTAGGTTACCTAATCAGTATTTTCTTGGTCTCAAGCAAAAATTGTGAAAATTTTTTAAAAATTTTTCTGGAATTTCTTGTAAATTCGATGTGATTTTGATGACCATATTTGATTTAGAATTACAGGATACAGAATATTGGTGATTTACTACTCTTGGACTTAGTATCTGTTAAATGTCACAGTTAAGTTTGAATTATTAATCCAGAATTAGAAGTTGTGAACATTGATTGAGTCATGATTTCACATGTCACATCTCGCTTTCACATTAAGGTTTCAGTTTGATATTGAAGGGTTAACTTGGTAATCACTAAGTATGTAAGGAACCAACCTAGAAAATGTGTCTGTCATGATCAATTGAAGAAAAAGAAAATACCCAACAATATATATATATATATATATATATATATATATATATATTACCTTTGTAAAGGGTTGGATGAATAATCTTCACCATAGGTTTGCTCCCTATAGGTAAGGATTTGATTCTCCATAAATGATATAAGGGTTAGGTGTACGGTCGTCACCATAGGTTTGCTCCTTATAGGTGAGGATTTGATTCCCCTTCTTAGCATTACTGTTAATGGAAAACTAAAAAGTTGAAAGAATAGATGATCTATGAGGTAAGTTTTGGTCATCATGAATTCTCTTGTTGATTACCCATGATATCCTGAAATAGAGAAATGAATTTTAATGATGATAAGTCGATATTAGACTATACACCCATGGAACTTATTGTTTAGAATTATTCTAATTGATGGATTAATACTTTGAACTTTATTATGAAGTTTACCATGCGCTTGAGTCCAGGAGAAAGACTACCCAACATTCATGAATCTTAGAATTCACATAACTGAATTATTTTTCAAAAATCACTCGAGTTTACAAAAATTTTCCTATAATTCTCAATGTATTTTTCGCATACTTTACTCGGGACTAGCAAAATGCTGGTTGGGGGTTGTGTTGAGGGTCCAATATTGCATATCAGACCCCAATTATTACTTAAATTTATAAGCATGATACTGTTTAATGGTCTGATTTAATCGCGTTTGTGATGCAGGGTGTAATTACGAGCTTGGACTGAAACAGGGTGCTTAAAGTACGGATTTAACGCTTAGAATTCACCAAGGCATGGGACAGACTCCAGGGGACCAAGATCGACAAAATTACATGCCAGAAATCTGAGGAAATAGGGAAACTGAAGCTCAAGTGGCCCAAAGATCGTCCAGAATGCAAGATCATAGGGTTCACACCATCCGTTCAGCTCAAGGCTCTATATGTGGCCTAAGGACCATAAATTAACCGTGCACACCAAAAATCATCCACTGGATCATTGTGAAAGTGGCCCAATGAACAGATCAGCCCCTTAAATCCTTAAGTAGGGCCCACATGATATCTGGATCTGCTTTAATTTTGGTCTCAACTCATTAAATGAGCTGAGGAAATGAATGGATGGGCTGGATTTCTCGTGAACATCACAGTGGACCCCACATGAGGGTACACGTGCATCAAGTGTACGCGCACGCGAGCCACACCGGACGGTCAGCCCGATCAAAGATGGGCTGACCCATTTTCTTCTTACGAAGGAACAGCGAACGGACGCTGTTCGTCCATTTTTCAATAGTAGGGCCCACTCATTATCCAAATGGATGATCCAGACCGTCCATTGCATCCCTAGGGTAGGCTTGACCCTCTCCTAGGTGTCTTTTTGGTCCCATACACATGTACACACGTGGATCGTGATTAAACGCAAGATTGACGGTGGAATAAAGAGTCTTGTGGGCCACATTGAAAATTAATAAAATCTCACCATTCCCAGACAATTTTTCACCAGGAATGTAATGTACAGTGTGGATTTCTCAACTGATGTGAATTATGGGCCCCGCCAGCAGCACAGCGGAAGAAATTCGCTTTCTCTCTGTTTACGCAAGAACAGAGCATGCAGTGATGCACAGTGGCCCACCATGGCCCATCAAATGTTGATCTAGACCGTCCATTGGTCTTAAAAGGGCCCTATAAACTTGTCCTAGGTGTCAGAATCATAGAATGAAGCGAAGGTAGCTGTTGATCTTCCAAACGCAAAATAGACGGTGTAACAAAACAAACTGTGGGCCACCATGGTTTTGACCCAAAATCGATCAGATCTGAATGTTTTTGCCTAAGTAATCCACTGAACGAATCAGATCCCGCACGTGGAGCATCTATCGTCCCAAAAATAGGCTCCGAACACAACAGTTTACGTTTTAGTTATGCGGGGAGTACGGAAATCTTCCGCAGCCAATTTCTTCTCTGACTCTATCACAGTCGCTCCCAACCGAGCCTTTCATCTTTAAAAGGGAAGGAGCTGGCACGTGTAAAGGGCATCCAGGGATTGAGAGATCTACAGCTTGGACAGAGAGTTTGTTTTATTTTTGTTTTTGTTTCTTTCTTCTTCTTCGTTTCTTTTCTTTTGAGATTTAGCCTAATCATGTTGTTAGGCTAAACCTCTTAGCTATGGCTAAGAGGTGAAGCTTGTAACATGATGGGAGAACTATTTTCTTGTGCCTTTTATTTAGATTGAACTGATGTTGATTTTAGTTTAATTAAGGGAATGTTTTTAGTTTTTAATGGTCTATTGTGACTAAAATTACAATGGGTCTGAGATAGCTTTGAGCATGTTCCTTTTCTTTTTATGTTTATGACATCAGGAAGCCCTGTTGTTCACCATCGTCTCCTGGGCATAGTTGGATGTCAGTACCTTTCCTAACATTCATAGCATGTTGATTGGTTGGTAATTAGTTTAATTCAGTTGTTTACTTTGTCTTATGGGCATGGTTTGGTGATGGAATCCATTCTAATTCATATACCTTTCATCTCTGGAAAATTATATCAAAGGAAGTTCAGTTGATTTTCATGGTTACACCCTTCAACTGGATGAATATGGGACTTCAAGTCCAGTTGAGTTCTTAAAACAGGCATAAGATCTCTCTAATCGCTACAAGTGGATCCTCTTAATCCCTAGTTTCCTTTCCCTGAATTCTTTAGGTTTTAAATTAGTATTTCACCATTATTCCTCAAATTATAATCGGTTTAGATTTCATCTTAGTCTAGTTCTAATTCTACTTGGTTTCAAAGTACGTATAGGTATCAGTCCCTTGGGATTCGACCTCGGTCTCACTGAGTTTTATTGCTACATCACAACCCTACACTTGGGGAGTGGACAAATATCTCCAAAGATAAGAGGCCAATCAAGCAGGCTCAGAGGTGATTCCATCCAGATTTAATACTTCAAATAGAAGAAGTGAATAAACTGATCAAGGTTGATTTCATCAAAGAGGTCAAATATCCTAAATGAATATCAAATATTGTCCTAGTAAAAAAGAAAAGTGGACAAATCAGGGTATGCACTGATTTCAAAGACCTGAATGAGGCTTGTCCAAAAGATAATTTCCCTTTGCCAGTAACAGAGTTGCTAATTGATAGTACAACGAAGTATGTTGTTATGTCCTTCATGTATGGCTATGCTGGATATAAATATATACAGATGGCCCCAAAAGACGAAGAGGCTACAAAGTTCAGAATTTCTCTTGGGATCTATTGCTATAAAGTTATGCCATTTGGTCTCAAGAACGCCGGTGCGACATATCAGAGAGCAATGTAAAGTATATTTCAAGATATGATACACCAGCATGTGGAATGCTATGTCGATGACTTGGTAGTTAGATCAAACGATCATGAAGAACACTGTGAACATCCAACCTCGGTCTTCCGTCGACTCAAAAAGAAACAACTAAATATGAATTCGACTGAATGCGCCTTTAGCATTTCGTCAGGAAAATTCCTTGGTTTTGTCATTAGACACAGGGGAATTGAAATTGACCTAGGGAAAATCAGAGCTATCCAAGATATGCCGCCATCGAAAACATTGAAAGAACTAAAGAGCTAACAAGGAAAGCTAGTGTATATCTGATGCTTCATCTCCATTCTAGGAGGAAGGTGTCAACCATTCGTACATCTAATGAAGAAAGGAACAGAATTTGTATGGGATCAGTCATGTTAGAATGCATTGGACTCTATCAAAGAATTGTTAAAGCAGCCCCAGGTATTAACAGCTCCTGTGAAAGGAAAATCCCTCATTCTATATATGTTTGCAACTGAGAATTCTTTAAGAGCTCTGTTGGCACAAATGAATGACCAAGGGAAGGAAATTGTACTCTATTACCTGTGTCAGACTCTAATACGTGCAAAATGTAATTATTTGCTCGTTGAGAAAGTATGCTTGACATTAGTATTTGTAGTACAAAAGTTAAGGCATTAGTGTCTTTCTCATGATATAATCCTGATCTCACGAGTAGATACCATAAAATTCTTAATGACAAGGCCGATGTTGTCAGAAAGACTGGTTAAATGGATGTTGTTACTTTCGCAATACATGATTTCTTACGAGCCTGCAAAAGCGGTGAAAGGATAAGAGATGGTAGATTTTTTAGTAGCTCACCTTGAGGCAGATAGAGAAATAATCAACGACGATCTCTCAGATGAATAGGTAATGATGATAAAATTGCCTAAGTCATGGCAAATTTACTTTGACGATGCCTCTGAAACTTCAAGAGCAGGTGCTGGAGTGATATTTATCAGCCCTTAGGACAATCTGATGCCTTATTCCTTCACATTAGGTACGGCATGTACTAATAATGAGGCCGAGTACAAAGCTCTCATTATAGGAATGGAAATGGCACAAGAGATGAAATAAAAGTGCTGCAGATATTTGGGAATTCCAAATTAGTGATAAATCAGCTGACCACAGAGTTCGAGATAAGGAAGCAAGAACTCTTGCCATTTCGTCGACGAGCACAGCAGTTGCTAGAGCAATTCCATAATGTTGAAATCAAACATATACCATGATGTGAAATGCAAGAGCAGATGCTTTAGCTAGCTTGGCTGCGACTTTATCCTGTCCTGATTGTCTTCAAGTGACAATCGAAGAAAGAAGGTTCTTACCATCGTCTGAAGTCATCGATGAAACTGCTGAAGCACTTCCCGTATCATGTTTAGAGATCACTATAGATGATTGGCGTCAGCCATTTGTTGATTATCTTAAATATGACATATTGCCAGAAGATCCATCGTAGAAGCTACGATTAAACAAAGATCAAAGAAATTCATCGTATAGGGCGAAGTTCTATATAAAAGATCCTATAATGAAATGTTGTTACGGTGCTTGAATACAGAAGAAGCAAATCAAATATTACAAGAATCTCATTCAAGACAATGCAGAGCTCATCAGGCTGGTCGGAATCTGTTTCACTATGTACATTGAATGAGATATTATTGGCCCACAATGTTCAAAGACGTGATCGCTTATGCAAAGTGATGTCATGAATGCCAAGTCCATGACAATGTTATACATATACCTCATGAAGATTTTCACCAGTCGGTATCTTCTTGGCCCTTCGCAGCATGAGGGCTTGATGTCATTGGTCTTATAAATCTGCCTTTGTCTAAAGGACGACAATATATTCTAGCAGCAACAGTCTATTTCTCCAAATGGACTGAAGCAATCGCGTTGCAAAATTTCATAGAGAAAGACATCATAAATTTCATTCGACATGCAATAATATATCGTCATGACATCCTAAAAAGGATCATCACCGACAATGATACTCCTTTCAAGAACAGGGGTATGGAGAAATTATGCTAGAAATTTGACATCCAGTATTCGTTCTCGATGCCCTACTATCCACCAGCCAATGGATTGACCGAAGCCTTCAACAAGATGATTGTAAAAATATTGAAGAAAACCATCACAGGAAATAAGCGTGATTGAGATGAAAAATTGCAAGAGGCTCTATAGGCTTATAGAACAACTCATCGTATTGCGACAAAAGCTACACCGTATTCACTGGTATATGGTGTTGAGGTCATCATCCCCATCGAAACTCAAGTTGTGTCACTCAGGGTTGTAGTACATGAATCTATCACGAAAGATGAAAATGCAAAAATAAGGCTGGTCGAGTTAGATATGCTTGATGAAAAACTACTATCAACTCAACAACGATTAGAACTATATCAGACAAGGACTTTTGCTGCCTTCGATAAGAAAGTTAAACATCGCTCCTTCAAGAAAGGCAATATGATGCTAATATTGAAAAGACCTATAATGGCCACTAGCAGAACAAGGGGCAAGTTCGATCCCAAATGGGACTGTCCGTATGTAATAGCTGAAGTTTACTCGAATGGAGCCTATCGTGTTATAAATCAGAACAGACAAGGCATCGGTATACCCGTCAATGCTCGTTTCATTAAAATATATCATCCCTGAAGATCGCTGAAGTTTTGATTACGAAGATTATTAGAATAATCTATCCGAATTAAAAGGTGGCAAGACAAGTAGAATGATAAAAAAAGCCTCAAAAGGCAACACCATGTATTCTTCTCCATATAAATAAAAGGTAAATCAAATTCTCAAGTATATCAAAGTTATCTATGCCAAATTTAGTCGCCAATTATCACCAAGTGTCGATTATTATCACCAATGATTATTACAATCGCCAAATATTGTCAATTATCGCTATCGCCATCAAATCGATATTGTCACTAATCACTGAATATTATTGTAAAACTTATTTGTCATTTACGACAACGGAGTGCACCTATATGGCCAACCATGCGAAGGTGGGAAAAAATGCCCTCTCATGAATGGGTTAGACTTTGCAGATGAAGAAAAACCAGGCTGCAGTGTGCGCTCTTTGGCTTGTTCATAGATAGCCTAACCATTGATAAGCCCCCCTAGATTCTTGGCTTGATTTCAATAGAAAATCGTGGGGACGGGCCTCTAAATGAGCTACTCCCTCATCGATGGACTGACGGCCATAGATTTGGTACCCCTAAGGTAGCCTTGTGAGCCCCGTGAACTCTAGAGAGTTACTGTGGCTAACCCTGCATGTAAAACCTACCGAGTTCACTGTCCTGATAGCTTCACTAGACCCCTCTGATGAATCACAGTTTGTGAACTCCCCGGCTGCGGCAGTTTAGCAAACTCATGGGAGTTACAGAGACCATTTACGTAAGACTCCGACTCTAACTACTTAAGAGTCTAAAAAATTGTGATCACTCCAACTACTCAAGAGCCTAAACTGTGTGTGAATCTAACTAAAATTGAAAATTAGCTCTTTCCATTGAAATGAATACCATATGGGTGACACTACATTAATAATTAAAATAGGTTGTCACTTTATTATATGATGAAAATCGCTCATCTTATCAAAGCATGATTATGAATATTGATAAAGTAAACGTCATGCAAACATATGCTGAGTCATTTCTCACATTCACAAAGTCTTTGAAAATATGCTCATCATGTTATAATTAAGAAAAAAATATATCTCATGAGAAGAAACATCAAAATTCATTCATTCATGATATATCAAATTTTGCCATCAAGCATGATATTACATTGAATACGAACAAAGCTCTACAAATCTTTTGATGCACCTAGTGTAGACATGTATCTTTAAAAATCTTGTCTTAACTGAACTTAATGTAACATCCCAAAATTTTCGCGGCTCAAGTACATACTCCTTATTTTTTCATTTAGACATCCGATTAATACATTCATGAAGTAGTACCATTCTCGATATGTCTCGTACTCCACTACGAGGGGTATGTCGTATGCACAACCAATATATATATATATATATATATATATAAATACATATAATCATACGTAGTGATCGAGAATTCCTACATGGTGTTAATACTATATAAATTGGATGCTCTAAAAATTGTGCCTTATTTTTTTCATTTAGATCACATCCAGTTACATTCATGAAGGTAACCATTCTGATATGTCTCGTACTCCACTACGAGGGGTATCAGTATGCACAACCAATATATATATATATATATATATATATATATATATATATATATATATATATATATAAATACATGCCTAGCAAAGTGTATGCGTCTCATCATACGTAGTGATCATCACAATGTGGAATATAATTCATAGAAAATCCGACTCACCCAGCATCCCATAACTACGGAGATTCGCCGGCATGTCCAATGCTACCGTGGATTTATGTGAACACATCGAGGTGGCACAATACATGAGTGAGATGAATTACGTGACACGATTTGTTCATGAAGCGACTATTTACGACATCAAATCTCGAAAGTGATGTAACATGCATTGCGAATTACTTGCATCGATTTGTGCACCACTACCCAAACCCGTGAAATTAGGGTTTCTACTCAGAGCATATTTCATCCATGATAAAATATTTAAATCACTAGTTATGAGACCTATAACACATCACTTGCACCAAAGGAAAAATAAACTGAATCATGAGAATTTTGGAATTCCAAGACATATACCCAAGTCCTAAAAGGAGGTAGCATAAGGCTAACATAATAAAAGAGAAGAGTAGTAATAAGCTAACTCAATAAAAGAGAAGAGTAGCGATAGGCTAACTCAATAAAAGAGAAGAGTACCAATGGCTAACTCAATAAAAGAGAAGAGTAATAATAGATAACTCAACAAAAGAGAAAAGTAGCAATGGCTAACTCAACAAAATTGGTAAAGGACAAGGGTAAGGCTTGTATCCATAGCCTCACATAAATTCATAAAGATCAAGCATAATTAAAATCATACCTTAATCATAATTCCAAAATGATAAATAATTGATTATGGTAAATCAAATAATTGTAGGGAGAATTCATAGTAACATGGAAGCATGTAAAAGGGCAAGATAAATCACATCAAATCAAATTAATGTAAGCTTAAAGGAATTCCTAACCTTAGCCTTAGATCTAAACCCTAGGTAGATATCCATGTAGGAAAGCTTCTACATGAAAATCTTCTACATGAATCACGACATCGCTTGAGCAGGTGGGAGAAGGGAGACACCATAATATGGAGAAGGCAGAAGGTGTCTAGGCTTCTCCTTCTCTTTCTCTCTCTCCCTTTCTCTTTCTCTTTCTCTTTCTCTCTCTTTCTCTCTCTTTCCTCCTTGGACGTTGGGGGTATTAGTGTGTGAGTGGAAAAGGGCACGCACACTCTTTTTTTATAAAGGAGTGGGCATGTGGGAGGGGTGTATTTCACATCCCACTTGGATTGAGTTTCTCCAATTTGACCTTTTCTAACGATCTTTTTTTAAATCTAATTCGTCCAGTGTGTTGGGGTCATCGAGTAGGGCCGGAGTGTATGATTTTCTTGGTGATCCGAAATTTTCTTGGTGATCTACGGCCATTCGAAAGACTTCAGGCCCAGTCGTGAGGCGTATTAGATTGGCTTATCTTGAAAATTCTCCTAACGAGTGCTAAAACGAACTTGATCTCAATAAATAGTCCACACTTAATGATCAGAGCCCAATTTTGAGAGAAAAGTGTAGTTAGAATAGGCAAACGATTAGACAAAATTTGGTGGTTGATCAATGGTGGAAAAAGCCTAAATCTAAAATTTCACCTTTTGTACCAAAAGGAAGGAGCTAGCTGTAAGACCCCATATCCTAGCCTGTACTGTTTCATAGGTTTCTCCAGTCCTCCTGGTAGAATTTCGGTGACCTGCGATGCGTAGACAGTAGTTGCACATGATCCTAAGTCATATCTCGTAGATCTGAGTCAGCTTAATCCGATACTTATACCATTATGGTTGCACCGTCACCGTATTTCTAACGCTACGTATTACGTGCCAAGACGATACCCGGGTCAGAAGATGTGGACCCGCGTTCAGTTTGAGGAAAATGCTGCACGTTTGTAATTCTAAGAGAATCTTTACAACCCATCCCATCAATCACTCAATCAATCAATCGATCACCTCATGTCAAGTACATGAGCAACCCATGCTTTCTTTCTCCACAAGTCAAGCAATCTACCCCAAAAGTTAACAAATCTCTCACCTCACATTCATCACTCACAACTATCACTTCTCTTACAACCACCCCTCTCTCTCTCTCTCATTTCTCAACACAAATTCCAAGCAAGCAAAGTGGTGGACATCCATGGTTTTCCAAGAGAGAAAGTGAGATGTGTGTGACCCACTTCCCACCCCAAAATCCTTCATCTTAGCCATTCATCTTTTATCATCTTCCATCAAAGTGAGACACAAGGAGATCGGCATTCTATTGGACTAAGAAGATCAAACAGTGGGTGCTTTATAGGCTAGATTTTCATATTTTGATGATGGGCCAAGTGAGGCCTGCCGATTGATGGTATGGATTTTACTTTGGACCCTAGATGTGACCGATGGCCCACCTTGATCCTCATGATCATTCCATGATGGGGCCATTCTTCATGGACCCCATCATGATGTTTATCTTCCTTGTATAAATAGGGTCATCTAGACCATATATTTTGGTGGAGAAAGGATCTCCACCATTAATTTTGAATAGTGGGCCCATATGTAATGGGACCCACTTAGTGTATGTTGTAAATCATGCAAGGGAGGGCTCATAGTACTGGGGTCCCTTCGTCATTACGTGTCCCTTTCTCTCTCTCCTTCCCTTTTTCATTTATTTTTGGGTATGATGATGTGGCTGTGTGGCCCACTTGGATGGACCCCACCTTGATGTATGTCTTATCCACACCATCCAACCATTTGGTGGCCCACCTAAGCAACACACTTGTGGGTGGGGCCCACCTTAGATATGTGTTATATACAAACCGTCCAGTGTCCAGGGACACTGGACGTGGGCTCAGTAAAGTGTGAACAGACAGTGGGATGCAGTAACAGTGTAAAAAATATATATTTATATATTTAAGGTATTTGGGTGGGCCGCTTATGCAGGCCCCACCTTGAAGTATGGGTTTAATTCATGCCATCCACTCCATTCCCCAGCTCATTTTAGACGTTGAGTTGAAATATGAGGCCAGTCCGATCATCCGGTGGGTCATTTCATAGAAAATATTGGTTTTTACCATTAAACCCCACTCAGATGTTTTTACACCCCAAAACATACTGAATATTAGGCTTGTTTGGTCGATCTTGAGTCATGAAATGCTATGGGTTGAGTGGATTCACCTGATGCGGGCTCCACCTATGAAAAAACATGTTTTTCAAAAAAAAAAAAATAACGGCAGCGCTTTCTTCTTTCTTGGGATCTTTAATAACGAGGATCTTCTTTGCGTTTGGCGGGCGAGCAGGGACCACCCCCACTGTGATGTGTGTAGAACATCCACACCGTGCAATTGGTGGGCCCCTTCTTGTGATGGGCCTCCTCCAAAAATCAGTCGTATATACAGCTCAAGTGGCCCACACGGCAGGAAATAGTGTTAATTAAATTTTGCCATTGAAACCCTTTTTTTGGGTTGCAGAAGTTTTAGATCATTATGAAATTTGTTTTTCCTCTCCATCAGGGTCTGTGTGACCTTATCAACAGATTGAATGACAGATAAACATTATGGTGGGCCCCACGTGGGACCCCCCCAATGATATATGTGTTCTATCCACACCGTCCACACCACTGGTGGTGGGACCCCCCAATGATGTATGTGTGCTCTCCACACCATCCATCCTTATGGGACCCACCATGAAGCATGTGTTGCATCCAAACCGTCCAACCATTTTGAAAGCTCATTTTATGGGACCCACCAATGATGTATGTGTTCTCTCCACACGGTCCATCCTTATGGGACCCACCATGATGCATGTGTTGCATCCAAACTGTTCAAATTTCTAAGGGCCACATCAGTTTCTAATTAAGCTTATATTTTATTTTTACTTCATTTATCTCTATGCTAACTTATGAATTGGTTGGATCTCAAACACATCATGGCGGGCCACTCCGTGATGTGTCCAGTCCATTGATCAGGTGGACCACACCACAGAAATAGTGGAGGATTGAACGCCTATAATTGAAACCCGTTTGGGTCACGGAAGTTCTGGATCAATGGGGAATTATTCTCCCTCTTAATCAAGGTCTTTTTGACCTTATGATTATATTGGTTAAAAAATAAACTTTATAGTGGGCCTTGTAATTTATTTAACCGTGAAAATTATTATCTCCATTGCTATTTGTGGCATGGTCCAAATGATCCTCCAATATGATTTTTGGGGATGTATGAGGCCCATCTTGATTTATTTGTGGCCGTCCATTGGGGCCCACCTTGGTATATATATGAGGCCCATATGATTAGCCCCATCGTGATGTAGTTATAGCCCATCCGTTGAGGCCACCTTGCTACATATGAGACCCATGTTATGAGGCCCATTAAATGTGTTTGAGGCCCATGGGTTGAGGCCCAATGGGATGTACACAAGGTCCATTGCAATGTCTGATTCCACCACCGTTTATGTAATGATGTCCATGGTGGGTCGTGCCTTGGGAGCAATGATGGTTTGACGCCCACATTGTAAGTACAATGTTGGTTAATGTCCGCATTATGACTTTCCCTAAGGCCCTTTGATAGGCCCATATAGGCCGATTCCAATTGTCGAGGCTGAGTATTAAGGTTGATTTCGATTTGTCGAGGCCGATTGTATAGGTCGATTCTAATTTGTCGAGGCCGATTGTATAGGCTGATTCCGATTTGTCGAGGCCGATTGTATATGCCGATTCCAATTTGTCAAGGCCAATTGTATAGCCTGATTTCACTTTGTCGAGGCCGATTGTATAGGCCGATTCTGATTGTCAAGGCCAAGTATTGGGGCCGATTCTAATTTGTCAAGGCTAATTGTATAGGCCGAATCTGATTTGTGAAGGCCGATTGTATGGGCCGATTCCGTTTGTTGAGGCCGAGTATCAAGGTCGATTCCGATTTGTCGAGGCCGATTGTATAAGACGATTCCAATTTGTCAAGGCCGATTGTATAGGTCGATTCCGATTATCAAAGCCGAGTATCCAGGCCGATTCCGATTTGTCAAGGGCAATTGTATAGGGCGATTCTGATTTGTCAAGGCCATTTGTATAGGCCGATTCCGATTGGCAAGAACAAGTATCGAGGCCGATTCCGATTGTTGAGGCTGATTGTATACGCCGATTCCGATTGTTGAGGTTGAGTATTGAGGCCGATTCTGAGTGTCGATTCCGATTGTTGAGGCCGACTTCAATTGTTGAGGCCGATTTCGATTGCAAAGGCCGATTTTCAAGGCCTATATGATGTACATGTGACCCGTAGTTGAGGCCCATTGTGATATGTATTAGGCCTATGATGCATGACCCATTTGATGTATTTAAGACCCATGTGTAGGGCCCACATGTCATGTATTTGAGGCCCATGGGTAAGGCCCATTGTGATGTATTAGTGGCCTATGGGCAAGGCCCATTGTTATATGTATTAAGCCCGTGAGTAGGGCCTACTTGTTGTGTATATGTAGTCCTTGAGTAAGGCCCATTGTGTTATATATTAGGCCTTTGTGTGAGGTCGTGGGCCCATTATATGTTTGCCTCTATGTGGCCCATTCAGTGAGGGCAATGTTGGTTAAATGTCCACATTGTCGAGGCCGATTGTTGATACCGGTTATTGATACCAATTATGAGTATGTGACAACATAGCATCATGATACATGTCCATACGCATCATCTGCATATTTATTGTGAGATGTGATTGACCCTTGCATATGCCATAGTACCGAGGGTTTATGAGACTCCTTAATAAGTGGAGTTATCCCACATGAGCACACATTATGTGTAGGATTGATACATGACTGGACTACATGGTTCATGCATCTTGCATTTGCATGACACAATTATTATTCTCCCTAGCATCATTAGGGTCGTAACCTCCACAGGTACATCATAGATGGCCAGATTGGGACACCGAAAATGCTTGGTTCTAGCATTATGGGCACGTAGGATGTCCTTGAGTGAAAGTCTCAGAAACTCCTTGCTACCAGGAGATACTCCAACGTCGAGACCGAGTGGAAAAAATGAGCACCGGTGCCTTTACCATTAGGTCACATCTCCCACTGTATTGTGGTCATTTAGGAGGGGGTGTGGCATGTGGGCGAACGCTAATGTGGGTAGGTGTGATGTGGGCGGGGCTGAGGCCTGAGCGAGCTACCACACTGGGCGAGCTACCAGTGCTTGGCAGGTTATTGTGTTGGTAGGTTACTAAGCAGGAGTTATATACTCATTTATTCATCCATTCACTATCCACTCGGACTGGTGGTGCACAACTATTTGTTACGTGTACCTTAATAATGGTCAGTATTTCGGTTGAGGTGCGCGACTAACTTGAGATCAGGAGTTTACCACATTATGTTTGACTATCCAAATTTAGGTATGAGACTGGTTTGGATAGAATTCCCTTATGATGGATCCCATAACCTACGATACCACGTACTATCATCTCGACTTCACTCTAGCTTGGTCATTTCATTTGCATCGCATATTGCATTTCATCCATGGCATATGGCATTTTGGATTGCTACGTTTCTACACTTACATGACTTAGAAGGACTTGGTAGGATCTACATATTGTATTGCATCCGCAGTATATGATATTTGGATCATTATGATTTAGCGTACTCTGATATTATATGACTCATAGACTTACCAGTATATTTTCACTTACTCTGATATCGTATGATTCATGATCTTGCCAGTATTTTCGCTTATTCCGATGATGTATGATTTATGGGCTTTCTTATATACTTGGCGCTCACCTTACACACACTTTCACCACCCTCTAAGCTTTCTATAAGCTTATGCATGATAGATGCATGCAGGTGGCGTTAGGTCACAGCAGCGTTGAACTTGGAGCGTGCAACAAACTTTTAGAGCTTTGATTTCGATACATATATGTTTCTCTTTCAACATTGTATTCAAATGTTTATATTAGTGGATATGTGGTGATGTTGTTTGGTGATTTGGTTATGCTTGTGGTTATGTTTCATTACAAAAAAAAATCACACTGAAAATCCTCCTTGTAGGATCCTAGGATTGAAATCTAGCACATGAGTGCCAGGAGCCGAGAATGGGGCACTATGGAGGCTGTCGGTGCCGGATTCGGCGATTGAAAATTTTGTGAGCCCGTTTTTTGAGTTTGGGGTGTGATAGAAGATGGTATCAGAGCATAACTTGGGAATACCTGAAGATAACATCATATATCTGCCAATAGCTACCCTTCACTCTATGATTGTTGAGAACCTAGAATAATTAGGTCCCCGAGTTCGAATAACTTAAAGATTTTCTGATATAGATCCTTACCGTTAAGATTATGAGGCTGTATAGTATCCCTATTCTGATCATTTTTTATCCAGGATCCGAGGTTCAGTGGGGTCATCGTAGTGTTGATGAGGTGTCTTGGGAGTAAGAGGCTGAGATTCATGGGCGTTGTCCCCATCTCTTAGGTGTTTGATTATGTTGGGATGTTGTGTTCTGATAAGATTTCCCTCCCTTGTGAACTCTGTATTGGTTGTGTCGTGTTTTAAATTTCGAGGATGAATTTTTTTAGGAGGGGAGAGTTGTAAGACCTGTATCCTAGCCTGTATTGTTCCGTAGGTTTCGCGGTCCTTCCAGTCGAATTTCGGCAACTTGCGACGCGTAGACAGCAGTTGCGCGCGATCCTAAGTCGTATCCCATAGATCTGAGTCGACTTAATCTGAGACTTGTACCATTGCGACTGTGTCGTCGCCACGGTTCCGACGTCACGTATTACGAGCCGAGCTGATACCCAGGTCAGAAGATGTGGGCCAGCGTTCAGTTCGAGGAAAATGCCACGTGTTTGCAATCCTAAGAGAATCTTTACAATCCATCCCATCAATCACTCAATCAATCGATCAATCACCTCATGTCAAGTACAAGAGCATCCCATGGTTTCTTTCTCTACAAGTCAAGCAATATACCCCCAAAGTCAACAAATCTCTTACCTCACATCTATCACTCATAACCATCACTTCTCTTACAACCACTCCTCTCTCTCTCATTTCTCAACACAAATTCCAAGCAAGCAAAGTGGTGGACATCCATGATTTTCCAAGAGAGAAAGTGAGATGTGTGTGACCCACTTCCCACCCCAAAATCCTTCATCTTAGCCATTCATCTTTCATCATCTTCCATCAAAGTGAGACACAAGGAGATCGGCATTCTATCGGACCAAGAAGATCGAACGGTGGGTGCTTTATAGGCTAGATTTTCATGTTTTGATGATGGGCCAAGTGAGGCCTACCATTGATGGTATGGATCTCACTTTGGACCCTAGATGTGGCTGATGGCCCACCTTGATCCTCATGATCATTCCATGATGGAGCCATTCTCCATGGACCCCATCATGATGTTTATCTTCCTTGCATAAATAGGGTCATCTAGATCATACATTTTAGTGGAGAAAGGATCTTCACAGTTAATTTTGAACGGTGGGCCTAAATGTAATGGGACCCACTTGATGTATATTGTAAATCATGCAAGGGAGGGCCCATAGTACCGAGGTCTCTCCGCCATCACGTGTCCCTTTCTCTCTCTCCTTCCCTTTTTCATTTATTTTTGGGTATGATGATGTGGCTGTGTGGCCCACTCAGATGGACCCCACCTTGATGTATGTCTTATCCACACCATCCAACCATTTGGTGGCCCACCTAGGCAGCAAGCCTGTGGGTGGGGCCCACCTTAGATATGCATTACATGCAAACCGCCTAGTGTCTAGGGACGCTGGACGTGGGCTCAGTAAAGTGTGAACAGACAGTGGGGTGCAGTAACACCGTCAAATATATATATATATATATATATATATATATATATATATATATATATATATATATATATATATATATGTATATATATATATATATAATTTAATGTATTTGGGTGGGCCGCTTATGCAGGCCCCACCTTAAAGTATGGGTTTAATCCACACCGTTCATTCCATTCCCCAGCTCGTTTTAGTCGTTGAGCTGAAACATGAGGCTAATCCGATCATCCGGCAGGCTATTTCATAAAAAACATTAGTTTTTACCGTTAAAACCACTCAGATGTTTTTACACCCCAAAACATACTGAATATTAGGTTTGTTTGGTCGGTCTTGACTCATGAAATGCAATGGCTAGAGTGGATTCACCTGATGCGGGCCCCACGTATGAAAAACCGTGAAATTTTTTTTTTAAAAATAAAAATAAATAGCAAGCAGCGCCTGCTGCTGCTGGACGCTGTAACAGGACGCTACTGCATTTGGCTGGAGGATAGGGACCACAGTCCCAGCCGTGGGCCCCACTGTGATGTGTGTAGAACATCCACGCCATGCAATTGGTGTGCCCCCTTCAAAAATCAGTCGTATACACAGCTCAGGTGGCCTACATGGCAGGAAACAGTGTTGATTAACTATCTACCATTGAAACCCTTTTTTTTGGGTTGCAGAAGTTTTAGATCATTATGAAATTTATTTTTCTCTCCATCAGGGTCTGTGTGACCTTATCAACACATTGGACGACAAATAAACATTATGGTGGGCCCCACATGGGACCCCCCAATGATGTATGTGTTCTATCCACATCGTCCACACCACTGGACAGTGGAACCCCTCAATGATGTATCTGTTCTCTCCACACCGTCCATCCTTATGGGACCCACCATGATGCATGTGTTGCATCCAAACCGTCTAACCATTTTGAAAGCTCATTTTATGGCATGAGCTAAAGAATGAGTTAGATCCATAGTTTAAGTGCCCCCCCCCCCCTCGAAAAACGTGGATAGTGATGTTCACCGTTCAAACTCCAAAGGGCCACATCAGTTTCCAATTAAGCTTATTTTTTGTTTTCACTTCATCTATCTCTATGCTAACTTATGAATTGGTTGGATCTTAAACACATCACGGCGGGCCACTCGGTGATGTGTCCAGTCCATTGATCAGATGGACCACCACACAGAAATAGTAGAGGATTGAACATCTATTATTGAAACTTGTTTGGGTCACGAAAGTTCTGGATCAATGGGGAATTATTCTCCCTCTTAATCCAGGTCTTTATGACCTTATGATTATATGGGTTGGAAAATAAACTTTATAGTGGGCCTTGTAATTTATTTAACAGTGAAAATTATTATCTCCATCGTTATTTGTGGCATGGTCCAAATGATCCTCCAATATGATTTTTGGGGATGTATGAAGCCCATCTTGATTTATTTGTGGTCATCCATTGAGGCCCACCTTAGTACATATATGAGGCCCATATGATTAAGCCCATCTTGATGTAGTTATACCCATTCGTTGAGGCCACCTTGATACATATGAGGCCCATGTTATGAGGCCCATTAGATGTATTTGAGGCCAATGGGTCGAGGCCCAATGGGATGTACATAAGGTCCATTGCAATGTGTGATTCCACCACGGTTTATGTAATGATGTTCATGGCAGGTCGTGCCTTGGGAGCAATGATGGTTTGACACCCACATTGTAAGTACAATGTTGGTTAAATGTCCGCATTATGGCTTTCCCTAGGGCCCTTTGATAGGCCTATATAGGCCGATTCTGATTGTCGAGGCCGAGTATCAAGGCCGATTCCAATTTGTTGAGGCCGATTATATAGGCCGATTCTGATTGTCGAGGCCAAGTATCAAGGTCGATTCTGATTTGTCGAGGCCGATTGTATAGGCCGATTCCGATCACTACAAAAAAAAGGGGCAAAGGATTCAGACCATGTTACTTTTTTGCTACGGATATAAACCTTAGCTATAGTTGCTACGATTTTAATCTGTAGCTAACGGGTGGATACACCAATAACAATTAATAGTGTTGTAAGGGACTCTATGAGGCCTAAAAAAACTATATGTTTTATCTAACCCGTCTATATATTTGTAAATATTACTTTAGATGTTGAAAAAACAAATCAGCTAGATCGAAGGCTCAAGTGGACCACATGGCAGGAAACATTATAACTTGATTTACAGTTGCTTCTTATGGTGTGGTCTAGTTGGGCCTTAAATATACTTGAAAATTTATTTCTTGAAGTAAAATAATTTATTAAAATTATATATAGGAATGGATTAATGAAATACATCATGGTGGGCCCCACGGAGTCTCTAATCGGTCCGTCCGTCAAAAAGCCCCAAATTTTGGGCGGGCGGTCTAAAAATGTCAGGCCAGAAACTCTCTCGCGCACTCTCTCCCATGTCTCTGTCTCTCTCTCTCTCTCTCTCTCTCTCTCTCTCTCTCGCAATCTCTCCTGTCTCTCTCTCTCACTCTCATGATCTCTCCCTGTCTCTCTCTCTCTCGCGCAATCTCTCTCCCCCTGTCTCTCTCTACCACAACCCAACCGCCGCACAAACTCTCTCTCCTGTCTCTCTCTCTCTCTCTTGCGCACTCTCTCCCCTGTCTCTCTCTCTCTCTCTCTCTCGCAATCTCTCTCCCTGTCTCTCTCTCTACCGCAACCCACCGCCTGCTTATTCCCTATTCTACCGCAACCCAGTGCCTACAACAAGATTGTAACTGTGTTCGACCACACCTCATCGGCCTACAAATCCAACGGATTAGGGTTTCCACTTCTGAAAGGTAATATATTCATGATTGTTTGATCGTGCTAAATTCATGAAACGAATATCTCTTTCTTTTTTATTTTCAGGATTTCTTCTTTGAAGTTCGATGACTCGTTTATTTTGATATTGATGTTGCTCACTAAGTGTTTGATGAAATGACTCAACGAAGTGTTGGGTTTTCCTCATTTCATTTGTGTATGGTTTGGCTATTCAGACGTTGGATTGGATGGAACCTAGCATGATGCCCATGAATATCCTAGCCATTGTCATTGTCATCATCATTGTCACCGTCATCTTTAGCAAAGTATTTTAAGGAACTTCCTAGAGCCCCTCAATGGTTGCTTGCATGAGTAGGATTATGAGTCCTACCATTGCCACAAATGCCATCATGCACGTGCATGAGAGATCTAACCCACATAGGTGCATCCTCACCAAACACTGACTGTAGCCTGAAATTCAGGCTAGGCAGGTCATCAAATGGGCCACACATGGACGTTGAATGTGGACCATTAGTCAATTCTTTAGTATTGCATGCACATGTGTCTTGCTCCACCTAATGACCAGATGGCTAATTTCAGACCATTTGTTATATTTGGTCGGCACACCTGAGGAACAGCCCAGATGTTGCACGTGTTACATGGAAGCACATGGGCTGGATAGGATTTGAAATCGTACTCTTATCAAGTAGCCGTTTTGCATTTCTCAACTGGCTGGCAATTAACTTCAAGTTATCCACTACCAGTAAGAACCATAACTGAGAAATTATTTTCTCCATAATTTTTATGATTACTCACACGGGGATACGATTGACTTTATGCTAATACCCGCAACTGATTTTGAATGGATCTTTGACAGTATTCTCTATTTTACAGGGATATAATGCCCTTAAGGACTACTTTCCAACCATGGAAATGAAGCCAAACCCTCAATGTTCAAACTCGGTTTGCTTGGAACGGCAGGTGATGTATTTTCAACTTGAGAGGTATATTCGGCTGCATAGCAGTTTATAGCTTGAAATTTACTTGTTTTCAAGCGGAATTTTATGAATTCGAGCCTGTTATGCACAGGATACTCAAATTTTTAGTTTACACACTCGGCCTCATCGTTCAGTGATCGAAACCATTGGCTGATGTGACCCGCTATGGATGGACCATGCTCAAAAATCTCAGTTTGGAACATCCTAGCCACCTCTCTCAGGAAAATTTTCGATTGAATGTGGATTTGTGTTTGTATTTCTCTTCTTAACTAGTATTTCTATGCCAGAGATTGAAATGTCAGAATTGTCCTATAGATGGGGTCCAATATACCAATTGTCCGGGTCAATGAGCAGTGGTCCAACTTGTAAAAATTGATAATATGAATAAATTGTGCATATCCTCTAGTCCAGGATCATATAATGCCTCTTTCAAGTATTTTGTATCTCCCGACTGATGGCAGAAGTTGGTATCTATTGTGTAGGAGTACATTAGCATGAAGCCAGCTAGAGATGCCGCTGCTAAAGCAAAGATGGAGGCTGAAGCATCATCCAGAAAAGAAGCCCCACTTCATATCGATAATGAAAATAAGGTATTTTTCTTGGATGGGGATCAAAGGTAGTATCTGTTTTTATCTTGGTGGATGATATGCTTAGCCTTTGAAGTTTAGCTTTATTTTTAGTGAGTTCCTTGATCATGTATGTAGGCTAAATGTTTCGTTTGCCCATGTTGGTACAGAGGCTAATAGTAGTTCCAATGTGTTGGGATGTTGCCAGTCAATGCTATTTGTATTGGGGACATGTTTCCTATTTGATCTTTGATCATTCAATTTCATTCTCTCAAAGAAAAAACATGGGTGCATCATTTGATCATATTCCACTTCAGATCCTTTGGGAATTCGGTACTCTCTCATGCATTGGAATATTATAACTTTTTTGTTATAGTTGCATTTCAAATGGAAAGCATGTCGTACCTTTTCAAAATAGTTTCACCCTTGATAACTGTATCATAAGCATGGCAATTCCAAATTGAACATTTCCAAGATTCTGTTGTGAATTTTCAATAAAAATAACTTTTTGTGGATAATTAGAAAATTACATTGTAATTAAAGAAACGATTATAAAGCCACAAGGAGCTGCACTATTTATTAGAGTAGAGGAAAAGTGTCATCATACCTATTTACAATGATAAAGGAGACATATAGAGTTGCATTATCCATCATGGGATTAAACTTATGAGCCATACTATGATACTACGGGAGAATGATTGAGCAAATGTTAAGGCATGAGATGAACTAGTCAGAAAATCAGTTTGGTTCAATGCCAGGAAGGTCAACCACTAAGGCCATTGTCCTCCTTAGACAAGTGATGGCGAAATATAGGGTGAGAATCTCCACATGGTCTTTATTGACTTAAAGAAAGCATACAATAGGGTCCTTGGAGAGTTATTCTTGGGGGTGTTAGGAAAGGAATTTCAAGAGGATATTTTAACATAATTACACTTTGAGGAGTGGTGAGGACTACTAGTGGAGAAACAAGTAGTTTCCAATTAGGCTTGCACCGGGGGTTAGCATTGGGCCCCTACCCTTTTGCATTGGAGAAGAGTTAACAGGGCATTTACGGGAAGAGATCGCGTGGTGTATATTAGCTCAGCTAATCTAACTTAGAAACTTTGACTGGACCAAACAATTAACCTATCGTGGTTAGCTTATCTCTCTAGGACCCACCATGGAACCTTTTCTAAATCATGGACTGGACATTTTTACCCTTGGAGGACCCCACATGATGACATCATAGCAAAGCCCTAATTTATGTCATAATTCTATTCCCTATGAAACTATATATCCCCTATTTGTTCATAACTTCTTAAATATGTGTCTTATAACCCACACAAATCTTGATGATCTTTGAAAATAAAGAAAATCACATAATCTTGGACCTGTTGGAAAGATAATTTGATAGGATATATAATGATACCAATTCTATGCCATACGGACAATGTTTCACTTCCAAAAAAGTGTGGCCCACATGAAATAAGTGAGAAAAATGCTATATATACTCATAGATTAAAACTAACCTATGTGGCACATGTGGGTTTTTTAAGATGCAGGTGACATATCTCGGGATATTGGGCATAGGTAATTCACATCTACCCTATCTATACTAACAACTAGTTTTCTGTTTGGTATATCATGAGAATTTCTTTGGAATATGATTGACAAAGCATGATCATACAGCCAACCCCAAAATGGTGGGATGAGGCTAGGAGGATGATGATGGTGATGTAAATAAATAAAGAAAAAGAAATTCAAACAAAGATTAGTGACTGACAAGGGAGTAAAAACCCATCAAGAAAGATTACCTGTTATGTAATGTGATGGCCACTTTGCATCTTGTTATGTAAGATGGACATCGGATAAACAATAGTTGTTAGCCAAAATCAAGCCATTGATTTCTCTATAACTGCTTCCATGTAATGTAATTGCATCCATTGCATACATTGGATGTTTTGTTTCTTCATCCAAGTGACATTATGTCATGTGGGAAGAGTTGTCACTTTTCTGAGCTTTGACTGAGGTGACCTTCTCTAACTCCACTCAAAATCCACCAACATCTTTAACATGTACTTCTCGCTAGTGTATATACATGTTCATTTCTTTAATACTGATGCAAGTTACGCAAAGGGTCATTGATCATCTATTCATCTAAAGACTAATTATCTCTAGTGGATTGGAATCCTTGCCATAATAAATGACGCTAACATAATTGTAATTTCAAAGATTAATTCTGTCATTTGTTATAGAAGAATTATTTGAACTCTAGTCAAAGCTCGTATGTATTAAAAAAAATTGAGTAACATGGTATATTCTCATTATTTAGTTTATTTGAGTAAATTAAGCTTAAAAATAGGATCCTTGGGCAGTTTTGAAGTTATTTTAGCATGTTGTCCTTGTTGATAGATATCAACTTACTTGTGAGCCACATATCTGGTTGTAGAACCAAATTGATTGTTGGACAAGGGATCTCACAGTGGAAGAAAATCTCTATTGAAGAAAATCTTCTTCTTCTTCTTTCCTTTCTTTCTTTTGTTGATTGTAACCTTGTCACTGTTCTACTACGGAGTAGGATGCTATTAATGTAGCTTTTGTGGAGGCCATCAGGCCCCATGTTCTAGCACTCTGGAGCAGCCCTTATGGGAAGAAAGTCCTTTCAAGCAACAGCCTGAAGAAGTAATTTATGCTGTTTCAGGAAGTTCTGCAAGTGGGTAATCACTTTTCCATTTTTTTCCCAAATGCTCGTTTAGGCGTTCACCATTTTCTTGGTAAGTTCAGATAAAAGATCCATAACATATTGAATTTTTACAGCCATCTAAAAAGTTCGATCCGAATTTTTACAGCCCCTCTTATTTCTATGATAGTTTCTATGATAGTTCTATGTGTACATATATAATTGTTTGCTAGACCAAGCATTGCTCTCTCTCTCTACATGCACTCTTAAATGCAGCTATAGGATATTTGAGTTGTGTCCCGGCTCGAATCCTCCCATGTGTATTAGTTTTGATGTTGTTTGCATCCTGCTAAATGGAGGGTGAAAAAGGTTTTTTTTTTTTTTAAAAAAAACATCACAATTGTGCATCAGTTTGGATCTACCATGTAGATGACCTGGACCCTAGTTTGGACGATTAACAATCAGGTTCTTGATGCATTTATGGTAATCATTGCTGTTTTAAACCACCTGCTCATTTTAATCATGTGTGGTGTTATCAGGGGTTGATCCGCCTATTGCTTTGGACCTGATTATCTATATACTAAGTCCAACTTTATATACAGCTAAGATGTCCTAACGCAGGTCATGTAGATCACATGTGAAGCTCATGTTTGAATGCTGAGGCTGAATGGTTGTATGCATGTCTAGCTACCCTACTCATCTGCATCAGAGCTCTTTCTAGGTTTAAGGGCGTCGAGGATTGGGTTTCTAGGTCTGTTGAATTTGAGTTGTAACAGATATTGCCTTAACCTTCAAAGGGGAAAATAGAGAATTTTTTAGTCTTAAGATCTTACCTTCTGTTTTGCTTTACCATTCTTCCTCATTTTAACTAAAAGAAACACACCTTAAATTACAATTTAAGGTTCACTTGGACGTAAGTGCCTCACTCAAAACAGGGTGAACGTCGGATTTCAATTAATATTTTGAATTATTTCTTCTGCTTGAGACATTTTTCAAATTGCTAAAAGAAATCATTTTGTGTTATTTCTCATATAGTTATGAGGACTTGTGAAAACTTTGATTTATGGTACTACTATTTCAACAGGGCCAATGCTCAAACAGAGAGGCTATACAACAGAGACATTTATTCATATATGTAAGTGGCAAACTAATAATAATTAAAAAGAAGAAGCAAGCAAAGTTATCAAATAATGCTTATGCATGGATTTCTTTTATAGGGTAATCGTAAAATGCATTGTACTTTTCTTGGAAATCATGTTTCATATATTGGATACTCTTTAGTGCACATTCACTATTTTGTTCAAGCATCTGATACGTCTCTTGTCAAGAATGCACATGTGTAGTTATTATTGTGGTTGTAGTTATTCATTATGTGACAGGTTTTCAGGTGAGATGAACGAGTTTCAAAACAAAACAGTCCGCAGACTAAGATGGTCTTGTTGTTGCTTGCAAACACCATTATTGTCAATGAAAAAGCTGCAGAAGTTGTGACTTCAATCAGCTCCAAGTTAGTTAAGGATGTTGCATACTCATTCAATGAGGAAGAGGAGCATTATGTGATAGGTTTTCAGGTGAGATGAATGAGTTTCAAAACAAAACAGTCTGCAGTTTTGAGAAGCAATTCCCAGGATGATGTGTGTTTCAGGGGCCATCTGCACCTTAGAAGCATACAATGGAAGGTAAGGAGAACCCTCGAGTTCCTTTCTTTGAATGTAACAAGCAATTCCTAGGATGATGAATTTTTCAATTTCTTGGATGGATGATGAATGTATTTGTGAATGTTAACGAAAATAAAGAACTTACAATATATATATATATATATGTTATCAATGGAGGATACCTTGTTTAGGGGGACATGAAATTCTTGTAGCTTATGGTATGGTGCCCTAATATTGGTTGTATGTTACTAGTATGTAGTAGATAATACTAGGTTCAATAGTAGATAATACTAGAGAATACCTAAACCCGATCCGAACCCGAAACCGAACCTGATTCCCTAAACCTAGACCTAAACCTATAACTTAAACCTAAACCTAAACCTAAATCTATGACCTATAACCTAAACCTAAACCTAAACCTATAGCTTAAACTTAACCTAAACCTAAACCTATAACCTACACTTATAACCTAAGCCTAAGCCTAAAACCTAAACCTATGACCTAAAACCTAAATGTATTCTCAAATCCCTAAACCTAAACCTACACCTAATCCTAATCTCAACTCCCTAACCTAAACCTAAACCTAAACTTGAAAACCCAAACTTAAACCCGATCCCAAACCCGAACCCGATTTCCTAAACCTAAACCTTAATCGAAATCCCTAAACCTAAACCTACACCTAATCATAATCTCAACTCCCTAACCTAAACCTAAACCTAAACTTGAAAACCCAAACTTAAACTTGATCCAGAACCCGAACCCAATTTCTAAACCTAAACCTTAACCTATTCTCAAATCCTTCAACCTAAACCTACACCGAATCCTAATCTCAACTCCTAACCTAAACCTAAACCTAAACTTGAAAACCCAAACCTAAACCCGATCCCGAACCCGAACCCGATTTCTAAACCTAAACCTTAACCTATTCTCAATTCCCTAAACCTTAACCTACAACCTAGGCTAAACTTAGACCTATAACCTACACTTATCACCTAAACCTAAACCTAAGCCTAAAACCTAAACCTATGACCTAAAACCTAAATGTATTCTCAAATCCTAGACCAAAACCTACACCTAATCATAATCTCAACCCCTAACCTAAACCTATACCTAAACTTGAAAACCCAAACTTAAACCCGATCCCGAACTCGAACCCGATTTCCTAAACCTAAACCTTAACGAATTCTCAATTCCCTAAACCTTAACCTACAACCTAAGCTAAACTTAGACCTATAACCTACACTTATCACCTAAACCTAAACACCGTAACCTAAACCTAAGCCTAAAACCTAAACCTATGACCTAAAACCTAAATGTATTCTCAAATCCCTAAACCTAAACCTACACATAATCCTAATCTCAACTCCCTAACCTAAACCTAAACCTAAACTTGAAAACCCAAACTTAAACCCGATCCCGAACCCGAACCCGATTTCCTAAACCTAAACCTACACCTAATCCTAATCTCAACTCTCTAACCTAAACCTAAACCTAAACTTGAAAACCCAAACCTAAACCCGATCCCGAACCCGAATCCGATTTCCTAACCTAAAACCTTAACCTATTCTCAATTCCCTAAACCTTAACCTAAATGTATTCTCAAATCCTTAAACCTAAACCTACACCTAATCCTAATCTCAACTCTCTAACCTAAACCTAAACCTAAACTTGAAAACCCAAACCTAAACCCGATCTTGAACCCGAACCCGATTTCCTAAACCTAAACCTTAACCTATTCTCAATTCCCTAAACCTTAACCTTAATGTATTTTCAAATCCCTAAACCTAAACCTACACCTAATCCTAATCTCGACTCCCTAACCTAAACCTAAACCTAAACTTGAAAACCCAAACCTAAACCCGATCCCGAACCCGAATCCGATTTCCTAAACCTAAACCTTAACCTATTCTCAATTTCCTAAACCTTAACCTAAATATATTCTCAAATCCCTAAACCTAAACCTACACCTAATCTTAATCTCAACTCTCTAACCTAAACCTAAACCTAAACTTGAAAACTCAAACCTAAACCCGATCTTGAACCCGAACCCGATTTCTTAAACCTAAACCTTAGCCTATTCTCAATTCCCTAAACCTTAACCTAAATGTATTCTTAAATCCCTAAACCTAAACCTACACCTAATCTTAATCTCAACTCCCTAACCTAAACCTAAACCTAAACTTGAAAACCCAAACCTAAACCCGATCCCGAACCCGAACCCGAACCCGATTTCCTAAACCTAAACCTTAACCTATTCTCAATTCCCTAAACCTTAACCTAAATGTATTCTCAAATCCCTAAACCTAAACCTACACCTAATCCTAATCTCAACTCCCTAACCTAAACCTAAACCCGATCTTGAACCCGAACCCGATTTCCTAAACCTATAAACTAAACCTTAACCTATAACTTATAACCTAAACTTATAACCGATAACCTAACCTATGGATTTTGCTATAGTTTAGAAGATTTGTAGGCACATTTTTGATTTCTTTATATATAATTGTTTTTTTCCAGCTCTTTTTTTTTTTTTTTTTGGTCTTTCTTCCTTTTGAGATGTGTACAAAGGCATGCTTGTTTGATTGTGTCTACAATTGTTGTTTTATACAGGTTAACAAGCTAAAGAAGTCAGTGGATGATGAAATTTATTTTCTCAAGGGAAGGGTTTTAAAACTTGAAAGTGATCTTGTGTCGAAGTCTACAGAAGTTACATATGCGCTTTCAAGGAAAGAAGAAGCTCTATCTTCTCGTGTTTCTTTGAACTTGACCACCTGAAGAAAGAAAATTCTGTAAAAGCGCGAGCATTATTTAATGCATGAGGGCACGCCTTAGTTGTAATTCTTTTGATAGGTTGAGCAAAGTGAAGTATTGTTTATTTAGAAATGTGAATGTAGGATGCATTGTAGATTTGATTGCTATTGTAATAAATGCATCATTTTTTTTTCTCTGATTGCATTAAGCTTAGATAAGTTATCAATCATAGCAGGTTCTTGTAATGGAAACAGGGAAAATAGCTACGAAATATAATCCGTAGCAAAGCTACAGCATTTCACCGTAGCTATTACTATATATTACTACGGATTATATCCGTAGCTATTGGTATCTATAGCTATGGATTATATCCGTAGCTCTCCGTATGTAGTGCTGCAAATACCGTTGATATTGGTATCTATTGCTACTGATATAATCCGTAGCTATTGTTATCTATTGCTACGGATATAATCTGTAGCTCTCCGTATGTAGTGCTGCAAATACCGTTGATATTGGTATCTATTGCTACAGATATAATCCGTAGCTATTGGTATCTATTGCTACGGATATAATCTGTAGCTATTGTTGTATATTGCTACGGATATTATCCGTAGCTAATGGTCTCTATTGCTACGGATAAGATCCGTAGTGAATTGTATCTATTGTTACGGATATTGTCCGTAGCTAGATCTTTAGCTACCCCACCAATTGCGACGGACGTGATACGGACTAGATCCGTAGCAAAAGTCCTTTTGCTACGGATCTAGTCCGTAGCCTTTGCCCATTTTTCTTGTAGTGGATTTGTCGAGGCCGATTGTATAGGTTGATTCTGATTTGTTGAGGCCGATTGTATAGGTTGATTCTGATTATTGAGGCTGAGTATTGAGGCCAATTCTGATTTGTCGAGGCCGATTGTATAGGCCGATTTCGATTTGTGAAGGCCGATTATATAGGATGATTCTGATTGTCGAGGCCAAGTGTCAAGGCCGATTTTGATTTGTCGAGGCCAATTGTATAGGCCGATTCTGATTGTCGAGGCTGAGTATCGAGGCCAATTCTAATTTGTCGAGGTTGATTGTATAGGCCAATTCCGATTGTTGAGGCCGAGTATCGAGGTCGATTCCGATTGTCGAGGCCGATTCCGATTGTCGAGGCCGAGTATCAAGGCTGATTCCAAGTGTCGATTCCGATTGTTGAGGCTGACTTCGATTGTCGAGGCCGATTTCGATTGCCAAGGCCGATTATCGAGGCCTATATGATGTACATGCGACTCGTAGTTGAGGCCCATTGTGATATGTATTAGGCCTATGATGCATGGCCCATTTGTTGTATTCAAGACCAATGTGTAGGGCACACATGTCATGTATTTGAGGCCTATGGGCAAGGCCCACTGTGATGTATTCGTGGCCTATGGGCAAGGTCCATTGTGATATGTATTAAGGCCATGAGTAGGGCCCACCAGTTGTGTATATGTAGTCCTTGAGTAAGGCCCATTGTGTTGTATATTAGGCCTTTGTATGAGATTGTGGGCCCATTATATGTTTGGCTCTATGTGCCCATTCTTTGGGGGCACTGTTGATTAAATGTCCACATTGTCGAGGCCGATTGTTGATACTGGTTATTGATACCAATTATGAGTATGTGACAGCATAGCATCATGATACATGTCCATACGCATCATCTGCATGTTTATTGTGAGATGTGATTGACCCTTGCATATGCCATAGTACTGAGGGTTTATGAGACTCCCTGATAGGTGGAGTTATCCCACATGAACGCACAGTATGCATAGGATTAATACATGACTGGACTACATGATTCATGCATCTCCCATTTGTATGACAAGGTTATTATTCGCCCTAGCGTCATCAGGGTCGTAGCCTCCATGGGCACATCGTGGATGGCCAGATTGGGACACCAAAAATGCTTGGTTTTAGTACTGTGGGCACGTAAGATATCCTTGGGTGAAAGTCCCAGAACCTCCTTGGTACCAGGAGATGCTCCAACGCCGAGACCGAGTGGAAAACATCAGCGTCGGTGCCTTGACTATTAGGTCCCATCTCCCACTGTATTGTGGTCGGTTGGGAGGGGGTGTGGCCTTACCCGTCTGGGTGAGGGGGCAATAGGTAGGCTGAGTTTGGCCAGTTCATAAATGGGTCAGTTACCGTCATGCCTTGTTGGTGTTGGCTGTCCACAGGCGGTAATGAGGTCTCTTACGCTCGCTGGGCTGTGCGTCTAGGAGAGCAGCAGTTAGCAGGTAGTGTATTTGACCCCAATGATTTCACAAAGGGGAACAATACTGATATGTGGACTTGATATGATGACTGACATGATATTATGACACCTCGTTACTATTGCACATGTGAGCAGGCACACATGTGTGAACGCTGATGTGGGCGGGTGTGATGTGGGCAGGGCTGAGGCTCGGGCGAGCTACCCACTAGGCGAGCTACTAGTGGTTGGAAGGCTACTGAGCAGGAGTTGCATACTCATTCATTCATCCATTTATTATCCACTTGGGTTGGCGGTGCGCAACTATTTGTTACGTGTACCATCGCAATGTCAGGATTTCGGTTGGGGCGCGCGACTAACTTAAGATCAGGAGTTTACCACATTGTGTTTGACTATCCAAATTTAAATATGGGACTGGTTTTGATAGAATTCCCTTGTGATGAATCCCATAACCTGCGATACTACGCACTATCATCCCGACTTCACTCTAGATTGGTCATTTCATTCGCATCACATATTGCATTTCATCCACGGCATATGGCATTTTGGATTGCTACGTTTCTGCACTTATATGGCTTAGAAGGACTTTGCAGGATCTGCGTATTGCATTGCATCCGTAGTATATGATATTTGGCTCATTATGATATGCATTGCATACTCTGATATTATATGACTCATGGACTTACCAGTATATTTTTGCTTACTCTAATATCGTATGATTCATGATCTTGCCAGTATTTCCACTTATTTCGATGATGTATGATTTTTGGGCTTTATTGTATACTTGGCACTTACCTTACACACACTTTCACCACCCTCTAAGCTTTCTATAAGCTTATGCATAATAGATGCGTGTAGGTGGCGTTAGGTCGCAGCAATGTTGAACTTGGAGAGTGCAGCGGACTTCCGGAGCTTTGATTTTGATACATATGTGTTTCCCTTTCAGCATTGTATTCAAATGTTTATATTAGTGGATATGTGATGATGTTGTTTTATGATTTGGTTGTGCTTGTGGTTATACTCCATTACAAAAAAAAATCACTTTGAAAATCCTCCTTATAGGATCCTAGGATTGGAATCTGGCACATGAGTGTCGGGAGCCGAGAATGGGGCACTACGGAGGATATCGGCTCCGAATTCGGTGATCGGGAATTTTGTGAGGCCATTTTCCGAGTTTGGGACGTGACATTGGCTTCAACATTCAACAGTTTAGGATCATAAACCGGGGTCTAAATTTTGTCTAACCTCGTAGTTATATGAGGCTAAAGTGTTATCTAACTTTGAGTTGCGATGGACGACATGAAGTAGTTAAATCGGAAGATCCAGATTTATAAGGACTTGGTAAGCCTTGAAAGGATAACTTCGCACTTAAGGAAAATTCTACCAAAATGGAGTCCTCATATTTCACACTTAGTCTATATAATGGGTAATTCAAGTCGTTCGTATGAAGGAAAATATCCTATTACGACTACCCACAGGGTTTCTTCACTAGATGGACATCAAAATCAATGGTTAAGGGGCTGATTTGTCAATTGGGTCACTTTTAAAATGATCTAAGGGCTAAATTTTGACATGTATGGTTAATCTACGATACATAGGCATGATATAAAATTTTATATCAAACGGATCGTGAGAACTATGTGATTTAGAATTCAAAGGTCTAGGTTAAGGGCATTTTCATAATTATTACTGATATGAGAGTTTTGGGAAATTTAATGGTTCTACATGGTTATAAGCACGTTTCTAAGTACTTCTTACAAAAGAACTTATATCTAAATCATTATGAATAAAGAATTATTCACCAAATTAATTAAGGGAATGTACACATATTAACCAACATAATGGATGGTTAGATAACATGTTAAAAATAGAAAAACCTGATGGTTAGTACTCTTATCATGTATATAAGTGAGTGTACGATCAATTTTGTAAATGAATGATCACAAGTGGGGTTTTAGAGTGATCCAAAGGCAGAACATGTATATGTTAGATTCAAGTGACTTGTTCACATGTGTAAGTTTCTCAGATTGTAGTTTTGATGATGGGTTAAGCATATTCATAAGTGGTAAACAAGATGAATGGATCTGAATCTCAATTTGATATGTGTACGAGTAGATGCAGATATCAAGTAGTTAGTTTACTATGATCGGGTGGTCCAAACTCAAAGTGGATGATCATATATCTTTACCTATTAGTGGATAGTTGACTGAACGGTTGGTTATGATGGACAAGTGGGAATACTTGGACATATGATGATTTTGTCTTAAAATCAACGGTTGGATGGCTTGATTTATAGATGAAGATCATTCTCAACGATCATATTTATGTTGAAGAATAGATGTAAGGTTAGGATAGCTAAATTGGTATCGTACACATGTACACAATAAGTTAAACTTCATGGTGACACTTAAGAACTTTCAATACTTAGGTATTGAAAAGTTCGGGGTGTTAACTTGAGCAGATGCATTTTCTAGTTCAACATCAATGATAAGCTTAGCTTGATCAGGAGCATCAGATAATTCCTATTCCAGAGAAACAATTGCTGCTTCATCCTTCAAAATTTTTGACTTCTCAAGATCAGTTATCTAAACATTATCTTTAATAGCTACTTTAATTTTATTGGCTCTCAAATCCTCCTCATGTTGTTGAGCTTCAAGGTAAGAAATCTGATGCTTGATATTCACTATCTTCTCAATGATAATTACTGAAGATTGCCTAGAAGCCCTTAATTGCTCCTGAAGAGAATTGTGCTCTTTACTGTATTCCGAAATCATTGTCATCGCCTTTGAAAACTTGTGCTTGAGTTGCGATAACTCTTTTTGGTGAGTAAGTATTTCAAGAGTAATGATCACACCCCGAGCATCTTCTAATTGACGGAGTGAGGTACAAAAATGAGAAAGAGAATCACGCAAAGGAGAGATGTTAATCTTCATCATCCTCGCGGCATTGTCTAAAGCTGTTAGCGCTATATCCAAATCTGTCCACTATGCAAGATCCTTGAATATACATATAGCTGCTCATAAAGCACCTTTTATCAAAACTAATGCATAGGGGGGAACCTTTTCCAGGGACATTAGATCTGAAACAGTGGTGACCTAATTCGAGCTAACAGAACTGCTTGAAGCAGGATTGGCTATAATGAAAAGAGAAAAGAAAACATGGATTAGAATAAAATTTATAAGGACATATATATATATATATAAGATAAAACACATTAAAATGAGTATACCAGTAGCAGGAACAGGTACAGCTAGAGGTCGTGCTTCTTCAGCAAAAGATGAAGGACCAGGGAGAGTCTTCATCATGTCAGCAAAGGATGGAACCCTTGTATCAGTACTAGAATCAACAATGGTGAGAGTAGTCTCATCAGTTAGTTCTGTGGGAAAAATTATCTCGCGGGCTATAACCCTCGGACAAATAAGGGGAGCTAAGGCAGTTTTTGCCTAACTAGACTGTGCTTCTGCAGGAGGAATCCTAGCTGGATTTTCATCTACCCTGTCAGCCGCGATAGGAATACTTGAGGCAGAAAAATCATTGACTTCTGAAGCAGAAAATATCTTGGGAGGAAGGGGAGAGCAATTAGAGATAAAAGATATATAAAATTTCCCACTTAGTGAATAGTCATATTCTTCGTAATCCACGAGTTCTTCCTCTTCTTCAATTTTTGTCGAAATTGTTAAAGGAATATAAGAGTGAACATCGGATTGAACAACGGGATGAATATTTGGTTGAACAGTTGATTGTGATTCCTTATCAACTGTAGTATCTTCGACAATAATATCATCCATCTCGCCGATGTCCACCTCACCCTCCTCTATGTCATCCTTCTCATCAATATTTGTTTCACCTTCTTCAGTGTCATCTCTGGCCAGAAGAGTTGTTGCTAGTAGACGATGTTTCTGTCTCTTCCTCCTCTGAAGAAGAAATATTTTCTTCTAACACCTCGACAACTATTTGTTTCCCCTTTGCAAGAGAATTTATCTTGTCTGCCGCCTTTTACCCCTCTGAAAGTGGAGGACCGAAGAGGTAGTTCCTTTATTTTGTTCAGATGGGGGGAGCATACCCATGACCGAGTCATCGGGGGAGAAGGACTTGGGTCATCAGGTTGAGGAATAGGCGATGAAGTCAAGGGAACAGTATCACCTTATATATCCTCTTCTGCTTCTTAAATATGAGAAGATAAGGCAACAACTGGCGAGGGAAATGATTTAGCAACATCATCATCAACTCAGCCAGAACGCCCTAGAGATGACTTCTCAAAATCCATACAGATTCCATAAGCAATCCACCCTTCTAGAGTATTGGCGGGTTTTATCTTGTGGATTGGCTCCTATAATGATATTCTTTGACAGAGCTGACCTGGGAAAGGGGTGTGACTTTTCTCAGCATGTATCTAACTCCGTGATCAAATTTTTGTCCCTTTAGTTTCAGAGGAGGGATCCATATGGGATGATCCACTGGTAAACATTGGTGAACCAAATGAAACTGATAGACCACCAACTCAACCGACCATATATGCACGAACCAAGTGGTTGCAATCAAGAATCATAAAAGTGGAGTCGACACGACCACCTAACAGTTGTTTCTAGATCACAGCCCAATTGTATGGACCCGTGCCGTAACTTCTCATTCTTCAAGTAACAGCGCCTCACTCTTCAGGAATTGTCTGATCAAAACCGAATTGTCAGGCAAATCGGCTTGGATAATAGGGCTCCCACCAAAAATCTATTCCTTCCCTGAGAGGGAGATTGCAAGATGATATTAAAACATAGAAAGTCCGTTCTCCTGATGTGAGTGACTTGCAATCCACCATATTTATACCTTCTATGTGACGAGATAGGCTAAATTGGAAAAAGTCGATCCTGTCAGTTGCCAATATCTTGTTGATCACTCAATCATATGTTCTCTTAGTCATTACCCTCTTTTGAAAGAACCAGAGAGGAAGATGCGAGGGATTTACATACGCTTTCTCGGGGGCATCGAAAGTCCAAGGGAAGTAGACACCCAACCTGTAAGGCCCGTATCCTAGACCGTACCATTCCATAGGCTTTCGCGGTCCTCTAGGTCGAATTCGGACGACACGCGATCTGTAATTGGCAGTTGCGGGCAACCATGCGTCATATCCCGTATTCCAGAGTCGGCTCGACCCAAGACTTACACCTTAGCAGCCACGCCGTCGCCGCTGTTCCGATGCCCCGTATTACGCGCCAAGAAGATACTCGAGCCAGGAGATGTGGGCCCACGTTCAGTTTAAGGGAAACGCCGCGCGTTGCAATCCCAAGAGAATGTCCATCAATCACATCAAGTGTCAAGTACTCCATCTCATCATGTCAAGTATAAACACCCATACCCAAGCAACTCCAAAGTCAACACTCTCTTACAACCAAGTACACATCCATCACCCATCACCAATCTCTCACCCATCACTCTCCCATCTCTCTCTCTCTCTATCTTACTACTCTCTCTCCCTTAAGCACCATGAGAGCAACCCACGTCCAAGGGAGAGGAGAGAGCTTGGTGTGCCCCACTTTCCTACTACCCAATCCCACCATCTAAAGTCCATCTCAACCGTTAAAAATGATCCCTTGGAGCTCTAGAGGCTATTGGCGGAAGAAGGAAGAAGAAATCTTAAGGTGGGTGATTTTATATTTTTTTACCATTGATTTTGTCATTTGAGGGCCCACATATGGTGGGACCCATCTTGATATATGCCTTGTATCGGGGGGCCTATAGTGGCAAAGTCCCTCCACCATCCGATCTCTCTCCCTTTATCCCTCTTGTTACCTTTTGTTATGGTATTGATGATAGTGAGGTGTGGCCCACCTGATGTGTGTGCATGGCCCACCTGATCCAGTTGGTGGAGCCCACATTGCTGTTGATGGTAGGACAGACCCTGATGGAGGGAATCACAAATAACAGCTTGATACAAATGGTGGTGGCCCATCCTCATGGCACTACATGATGTATGTGCCTTATTTACACTGTCTGGCCATGGACCCCACCCACGTGGAACCCACGTTGATGTATGTGTGACACCCACACCGTCCATCCATCTTGCTGCCCAGGTGGTGGAAATCACCGTGATATTTTTTTATGCACTCTGTGCATCCAGCAAGCCCAACAAAACTTTTTTTATATTTTATACAATACATTGTCCACACACACATGGATCTGACCTTGATGTATGTATCCGATCCACACCGACCATCCCACTTCCTAGCTCATTTTAGGTGTTGAGCCGAAAAATGAAGCTGAACTGAATCTCGGGTGGGCCATATTATAGAGAATAGGGGCTCGGGCGGTGTAAACTGTTAGGGTCCGCTGTGATAATTCTACTCTGCAAAATATATAGAATGTTGGCTCCTTAGGGCTGTCTCCAGCCCGGGAATCCAACCATTAGGGTAGATTCTCTTGATGTAGGTCCCACCTATAAAAAAAATCCAAAAAAAAAAATTGTGTTGGGACGCCATACGCTCTGCCGTCCTCTCTAGACACCAGTATGTGAGCCCCACTCGCATTTGATGTTGGAACTGTGGGTCCCACCACAGGCCCCACCATGATATATGTGGTACATCTACACCATGTATTTGATGGATCCCCTTTGGAAGTTGAGATCCCCCAAAAATCAGCAGTACACATAGTTTAAGTCGTCCACACCACAGGAAACAGTGATAATAGTGATGAATTGAACGTCTAATATTGTAACTTCTGTTCCAGAAGTTTTGTATTAATATAAAATTATTCATTTATTTTTTTATTAGGCCTGTGGGACCCTATCAACCGTTAGATGAAAAATAAATGTTATGGTGGGCCACACGTGTGGAACCCACATGATTTGTGTAAAAGATCAGCACCTTCCAGAGCTTCCAATAGTCTGGACGGTGGCCTTTTTCTTAGCCCTTGCACGATATATTATATTATATAAATATAATATAATGTAATATATACATACATATATATATATATATATACTATAAGATATATGGTGGTGGGCCCTACGTGGGACACTCACGTGTGATGTATGCATGTCCAGGCCATCCACATGTGATGTATGCATGTGTGATGAACGCACGTCCGGAGCCTGGACCTAGTTGGGTATTAGATATAATATTAATATATTATAATATATTATATTAGTATAAATAATAAAATATATTGTATATTATATTATAATACAATGTACTTGAATGTAGTGGTGGGCCTTACGTGAACCCACCTCTCCCTTTTAATGGAAAAGTTGCTTGAACAGCAATTGACTTTATAATATATATATATATATATATATATATATATATATATATATATATATATATATATATATATATACACACTTTATATCATATGAGGGTGGCCCTACGTGGGACCTACCTCTGTATCTTTAAGCAACTGAGGCTGCATGTCCAGCAGCTACGTAACTGTTCTTGCTCCCTTGGCGTCAGCTAGGTCGGTGGGACCTGTTGTACATGGTGGATACAATCCTCACTGTTCATTTTCGAGGGACCCACTGCTATTTTACATGTAGGACCCACTAGGAAGTATATGTTTTATCTTCACGGCACTTTGTTTGGGTGGTGGGGCCCACCATGATGCATGTGTTGTATCCATACCATCCAGCTACTTGTGATATCATTTTATAGCGTGAGCAAAAGAATGGGTTAGATCTAAAGTGCAAGTGGACCCCACCATTTAAATAGCAGACCGTGACATCTACCGTTCAAACTTCTAAGGGCCATGGTAGTTTCCAATTAAGCTGACATTGTTTTCACTTCATTATCCCTATGTTACCTTATGAATAAGCTGGGTCTTAAAATACATAAGGGCAGGCCCGACTCGATATATATGAGGCCCACTGGTGCGACTTATTTAATATACATGAACCCCGATGGTGCGACCCATATAGTGTGGCCCATGTGATGTGGCCCACTTAACATATGAGGCCCAGTGATGAGGCCTCGATGTGAGGCCCGTTATGATACATTTGAGGCCCAAGTACAAGGCTCGATGAGATGTATGTTGGCCCATATGAGGAGGCCTATGTGATGTAAATGAGGCCCATCGTGATTGTACATAAGGCCATGAGCCCATTATATGTTTGGCCCTATGTAGGCCACCCCTTGGGAGCAATGTTGGTTAAATGTCCACATTAATGGGCAATGATGGTTGAATGTCCACATTGTGACCTTCTCTTAGGCCTTGTTAGGGCCATCTCATCATTCCCTTAATGGGTTAACCCAAATAAGTGGGCCCCATTCACCGTAGACGGATGGCTCCGTGTTATCGGATTTGATATAACCATAGCTGAGTGCTGATCTTTATGCCATAGTTGATCGGCTCATCATCTATGGACCCCGTTTTGTTTATCTGCTAATTGCCGATTCTGATTATTGACCGATCTCGATTGTCGTGGCCGATTACCAATTTGCTATTGAGGTTGATTATCATGACCGATTGCTAATTTTCAATTGACGTGACTGAATTCCCAATTTCAATTGACGTGACCGATTTGCTGATTCTGATTATCGATCAATTCCCATTGTCATGACCGATTGCCGATTCTGATTGTCATGACCGATTGCCGATTTCGATTGACGTGACCGATTTGTCGATTCTGATTATCGAACGATTCCGATTGTCGTGGTCAATTGTTGATTGACGTGGCCGATTGCCGATTTTACTTGTCGTGGCCGATTGACTAATTATCAAATGAGGCCGATTATCGTGACCGATTACCGATCGTGGCTGATTGTCGAATGATGTGACCGATTGCTGATTCTGCTTGTCATGATCGATTGATCGACTACCGATCGAGGCCGATTATCGTGACTGAGTACCGATCGTGGCTGATTGTCGATTGACGTGGCCGATTGCCAATTCTACTTGTCGTGGCTGATTGACTGGTTACCGATCGAGGCCGATTATCGTGACCGATTACCGATCGTGGCCGATTGTCGATTTTGATTATCGTGCCCGATAGCCGATTCTAATTGTCGTGGCTGATTGCCGATTTCGATTATCGATCAAGGCCAATTATCGTGGCCAATTATCGTGGCTGACTGCTGATTCCGATTGTCGAGACCCAATGTGATGTATATGCAGCCTGTATTTGAGGCCCGTTTTGATGTGTATTCAGCCCGTGTTTAAGGCCTAATGTGATGTATATGAGGCCCATGTGATGAGGCCCATTGTGATGCATTTGAGGGCCAGGCGATGGAACCCATTGTGATGTATGTTAGGCCCATGTGAAAGGCCCATCGTGATGTGTATTAAACTCTTGAGTGAGGCCCATGTTATTGTATATTTGGCCCTTGTATGAGGCCATGGGTCCAATATATGTTAGGCTCCATGTGGACCATTCCTTGGGGGCAATGTTGGTTAAATGTCCACATTATAGAGGTCGATTGTCCATGCTGGTTATTGATACCGATTATGAGTATGTAACCATATAACATCATGATATATGCTCATACGCATCATTTGCATGTTTGTTATGAGATATGATTGACCATTGTATATGTCATAGTGCTGGTTGTTATGAGACTCCCTGATATGTGGAGATTGTCTCACCTAAGCGCATGGTATGCGTGGGATTAATGCATGACTGGATTGTATGACTCATGCATCTTGCATTTTATGCTGTGATTACTGTACGCCCTAGTGACATCAGGGCTGTAGCCTCCACATGCATATCGTGGATGGCCAGATGGGACACTGGAAATCTGTTCTACATGGGGTGCTATAGATATCCCTGGGTGAAAGTCCCTAAACCCTTTTGGTTCCAGAGGTTGCTCCAACATCTAGATCGAGTGGATGCATGAGCGCATAAGGGCCGCATACCGTTAGGCTGCATCACCCACTGTGTCGTGATCAGTTGGAAGGGGGTGCGGCCTTACCTGCCTGAGAGGAGGGGGTAATGCTAAGCTGAGTCTGACCAGCTCGAGGAATGGGTCTGCTATCGACGAGCTGGGCTCGATATTGGCAGGCAGATAGTGAGGTCTCTTCCACTTATCTTGTTGTGCGCGATGGGGCGGCAATCTAGTTTGGAGTGTAATAGACCCAGGTGATTTCCTAGGAAGTAACCGTACTGATATGTGGACTTAGAGAGTAGGAATTATATAATCATTCATTTATTCATTCACTATCCACACGGGCTGGTGGTGCGTAACTATTTGTTACGTGTACCTTCGCATAGGCAGGATTTCGGTTGGGCGCGCGACTAACCTGAGGTTAGGAGTTTACCACATTGAGTCCGACTATCCAAATTTATGTATGGGACTGGTTTGGATATTTCATTTGCACTGCATATTACATTGTATCTGCAGTACTTGGCATTTTGGGTTACTATGTTTATGCATTTATATGGCCTAGATACGACTGACGGTATTTGTGGACTCATCAAGGTTTGCACATTGCACTGCATCATTGGCATCTGATATTTGACTTGCTATCTCCGCATTGCATATTTATCCTACATTGCTTCATCAGTATATGATATTATTTTTACTATATTTCTGTATCACATAGCCTAGGTAAGGCTGATGGTATTTATGGGCCTATCAGTATATTTTCGCTTACTCTGATTTCTCTAATATTGCTTACTTAGCACTTACCTTGTGCACACACTTTCACCACCCTCTAAGCTTTCTATAAGCTTATGCACGATAGATGCGTGCAAGTGATATTAGGTTGCAGCAGAGTGGAGCATTGAGCATGCAGGGGTTTTCTAGAGCTTTTATTTTGACATATGTATTTCCCTTTCGGCATTGTATTCAAATGATTATACTAGTGGATATGTGATGATGATGTTGCCTTTATGATTTGGGTATGCTTGTGTTATGTTTCTTATGAGATAAATGTATGTTGAAAAAATCCTCCTTATGGGATCCCAGGATCGGAACCTGGTATATGGGCACTGGGAGCCGAGAATGAGATACTACGGAGCTTGTCGGCATCAGATTCGGCGATCGGGATTTCCAAGAATCTGATTTTCAGGTCTGGGGTGTGACAGAAGTTGGTATCAGAGCATAACTTGGGAATACCTAAAGATAACATCACATATCTGCTGATAGGTACCCTACACTCTATGATTGTCGAGAACTTAGAATGATTAGATCCCCGAGTTCGAATAACTTAGAGATTTTTTGATATAGCTCTCTTTTATTAAGATTGTGAGGCTGCATAGTATTCTAGTTTTGATCATTTTCAATCTAGTATCCAAGGTTCAGTAGGATCATCGTAGTGTTGATGAGGCGTTTTGGGAGGAGAAGGTTGAGATTCGCAGGCGTTGTCCCAATCTCTTAGGTGTTTGATTATGTTAGCATGTTGCGAACGGATAGGATTTCCCTCCCTTGGTGAGATTTGTATTAATTGTGTTATAGTTTAAATTTTGAGGACAAAATTTTTATTAGGAGGGGAGAGCTGTAAGGCCCGTATCCTAGACCGTACCGTTCCATAGGCTTCCGCCGTCCTCTCGGTCGAATTCGGACGACACGCGATCTGTAATCAGCAGTTGCGTGCAACCATGCGTCATATCCCGTTTTCCAGAGTCAGCCCAACCCAAGACTTATATCCTAGCGATTGCACCGTCGCCGTGGTTCCGACGCCCTGTATTACGCGCCGAGACGATACCCAAGCCAGGAGATGTGGGCTCACGTTCAGTTCAAGGGAAACACCGCGCGTTGCAATCCAAAGAGAATGTCCCATCAATCACATCAAGTATCAAGTACTCCATCCCATCACGTCAAGTACAAACACCCATTCCCAAGCAACCTCAAAGTCAACACTCTCTTACAACCAAGTACACATTCATCACCCATCACCCATCTCTCACCCATCACTCTCCCATCTCTCTCTCTCTCTCTATCTTACTACTCTCTCTCCCTCAAGCTCCATGAGAGCAACCCATGTCCAAGGGAGAGGAGAGAGCTTGGTGTCGCCCACTTTCCTACCACCCAATCCCACCATCCAAAGTCCATCTCAACTGTTAAAAATGTTCCAATGGAGCTCTAGAGGCTATTGGCGGAAGAAGGAAGAAGAAATCTCGAGGTGGGTGATTTTATATATATTTTTTTACCGTTGATTTTGTCATTTGAGGGCCCACATATGGTGGGACCCATCTTGATGTATGCCTTGTATCGAGGGGCCTATAGTGCAAAGTCCCTCCACCATCCGATCTCTCTCCCTTTATCCCTCTCGTTACCTTTTATTATGGTATTGATGATAGTGAGGTGTGGCCCACCTAATGTGTGTGCATGGCCCACCTGATCCAGTTGGTGGAGCCCACATTGCTGTTAATGGCGGGACAGACCCTGATGGAGGGAATCACAAATAACAGCTTGATCCAAACGGTGGTGGCCCATCCTCATGGCACTACATGATGTATGTGCCTTATTTACACCGTCCGGCCATGGACCCCACCCACCTGGAACTCACGTTGATGTATGTGTGACACCCACACCGTCCATCCATCTTGCTGCCCAGGTGGTGGAAATCACCGTGATATTTTTTTATGCACTCTGTGCATCCAACGAGCCCAACGAAATTTTTTTATATTTTATACAATACATTGTCCACAGACATGGATCTGACCATGATGTATGTATCCGATCCACACCGACCATCCCACTTCCTAGCTCATTTTACGCATTGAGCCGAAAAATGAAGCTGAACTAAATCTCAGGTGGGCCATATTGTAGAGAATAGGGGCTTGGGCGGTGTAAACTCTTAGGGTCCGTTGTGATGATTCTACTTGGAAAAATATATAGAATGTTGGCTCCTTAGGGCTATCTCAAGCCCGGGAATCCAACTATTAGTGTAGATTCTCTTGATGTGGGTCCCACCAATAAAAAAAATCCACATAAAAAAATTGTGTTGGGACGTCGCCGTCCGGCGTCTCTGGGCCGTAGTGTGCAAAGGCGTCCTCGACCAGCCGTGCAGCACGTCCGTCCTTACTGCATTTGATGTTGGAACTGTGGGTCCCACCACAGGCCCAACCATGATATATGTGGTACATCTACACCATGTATTTGATGGGTCCCCTTTGGGAATTGACATCCCCCAAAAATTAGCAGTACACGTAGTTCAGGTCGTCCACACCACAGGAAACAGTGATAATAGTGATGAATTGAACGTCTACTATTGTAACTTTTGTTCCAGAAGTTTTGGATTAATATAAAATTATATTTTTTTATTATGCCTGTGGGACCCTATCAACCGTTGGATGAAAAATAAATGTGATGGTGGGCCACACATGTGGAACCCACATGATTTGTGCCAAAGATCAGCATCGTCCAGAGCTTCCAACGGTCTGGACGGTGGCCTTTTTTTTAACCCTTGCATGATATATTATATTATATAAATATAATATAATATAATATATACATATACATATATATATATACACACTATAATATATATGGTGGTGGGCCCTACGTGGGACACACTCACATGTGATGTATGCACGTCCAGGCCATCCACGTGTGATGTATGCATGTGTGATGAACGCACGTCCAGAGCCTGGAAGTGATTGGGTATTAGATATAATATTAATATATTATATTATATTATAATACAATGTAATTGAATGTAGTTGTGGGCCTTACGTGGACCCACCTCTCCCTTTTAATGGAAAAGCTGCATGAACAATAGCTGACTTTATAGTATATATATATATATATATATATATATATACACACACTTTATATCATATGAGGGTGGCCCTACATGGGACCTACCTCTGTATCTTTAAGCAGCTGAGGCTGCATGTCCAACAGCTATGTAGTTGTTCTTGCTCCCTTGGCGTCAGCTAGGTCGGTGGGACCTGTTGTACATTGTGGATACAATCCTCACCGTTTAGTTATGTGGGACCCACTGCTATTCTACATGTACGACCCACTTGGAAGTATATGTTTTATCTTCACAGCGCTTTGTTTGGGTGGTGGGGCCCACCATGATGCATGTGTTGTATCCGTACCGCCCAGTTACTTGTGATATCATTTTATAGTGTGAGCAAAAGAATGGGTTAGATCTAAAGTTCAAGTGGACCCCACCATTTAAATAGCGGACGATGACATCCACCGTTCAAGGTTCTAAGGGCCATGGTAGTTTTCAATTAAGCTGATATTATTTTCACTTCATTATCCCTATGTTGCCTTATGAATAGGCCGGGTCTTACAATACATAAGGGTGGGCCCGACTCGATATATATGAGGCCCACCGGTGCGACTTATTTGATATACATGAAGCCCGATGGTGCGACCCATATAATACGGCCCATTTGATGTGGCCCACTTAACATATGTGGCCCAGTAATGAGGCCCAGGTGCGGGCCCATTATAATATATTTGAGGCCCAAGTACGAGGCCCGATGAGATGTATGTTGGCCCATATGAGGAGGCCTATGTGATGTAAATAAGGCCCATCGTGATTGTACATAAGGCCATGAGCCCATTATATGTTTGGCCCTATGTAGGCCACCCCTTGGGAACAATGTTGGTTAGATGTCCACATTGATGGGCAATGATGGTTGAATGTCCACATTGTGACCTTCCCTTAGGCCTTGTTAGGCCCATTCTCATCATTCCCTTATTAGGTTAACCTAAATAAGTGGGCCCCATTCGCCGTAGACGGATGGCTTCGTGTTATCGGATTTGATATAACCATGACCGAGTGCTGATCTTTATGCCATAGTTGATCAGCTGATCATCTATGGACCCCGTTTTGTTTATCTGCTTATTACCGATTCTGATTATTGACCGATCCCGATTGTTGTGGCCGATTGTCGATTAGCGATCGAGGTTGATTATTATGACCAATTGCTAATTTCCGATTGACGTGACCAAATTGCCAATTCCAATTGACATGACCGATTTGAGATTCTGATTGACGTGACTGATTTGCCGATTTCGATTATCGATCGATTCTGATTGTCATGACTGATTGCCGATTTCGATTGTTATGACCAATTGCCAATTTCGATTGACGTGACCAATTTACCAATTGTAATTATCGAACGATTCCGATTGTTGTGGCCGATTGTTGATTGACGTGGCCGATTGTCGATTCTGCTTGTCGTGGCCGATTGACTGATTATCGATCGAGGCCGATTATCATGATCGACTACCGATCGTGGCTGATTGTCGATTGACGTGACCGATTGCTTATTCTGCTTGTCATGGCCGATTGACCGATTACCGATCGAGGCCAATTATCATGACCGAGTACCGATCGTGGCCGATTGTCGATTGACGTGGTCGATTACCAATTCTGCTTGTCGTGGCCGATTGACTGGTTACCGATCGAGGCCGATTATCATGACCGATTACCGATCGTGGCCAATTGTCGATTCAAATTATCGTGGCTGATTGCCGATTCTGATTGTCGTGACCGATTGTCGATTTCGATTATCGAGGCCGATTATCTATCAAGGCCAATTATCGTGGCCGATTGTCGATTTCGATTGTCGTGGCTGACTGCCGATTTCGATTATCGAGACCCAATGTGATGTATATGCAGCCTATATTTGAGGTCCGTTGTGATGTGTATTCAGCCTGTGTTTAAGGCCCAATGTGATGTATATGAGGCCTATGTGATGAGGCCTATTGCGATGTATTTGAGGGCCGGGTGATGGAACCCATTATGATGTATGTTAGGCCCATGTGAAAGGCCTATCATGATGTGTATTAAACTCTTGAGTGAGGCCCATGTTGTTGTATATTAGGCCCTTGTATGAGGCCATGGGTCTAATATATGTTAGGTTCTTTGTGGACCATTCCTTGGGGGCAATGTTGGTTAAATGTCCATAATGTAGAGGTCGATTGTCAATGCCAGTTATTGATACCGATTATGAGTATGTGACTGCATAGCATCATGATATATGTCCATACGGATCATTTGCATGTTTATTATGAGATATGATTGACCATTGCATATGTCATAGTGCTGGTAGTTATAGACTCCCTGATAAGCGGAGATTGTCTCACCTGAGCGCACGGTATGTGCGGGATTGATGCATGACTGGATTGTATGACTCATGCATTTTGCATTTTATGCTATGATTACTATACGCCCTAGTGACATCAGGGCCGTAGCCTTTACAGGCATATCGTGGATGGCCAGATAGGACACTGGAAATCTGTTCTACATGGGGTGTTATAGATATCCCTGGGTGAAAGTCCCTAAACCCTCTTGGTTCCAGAGGTTGATCCAACGTCTAGATCGAGCGGATGCATGAGCGCATGAGGGCCACATACCATTAGGCCACATCTCCCACTATGTCGTGGTCGGTTGGAAGGGGGTGCGAGGGGGCAATGCTAGGCTAAGTCTGACAAGCTCGAGGAATGGGTCCGCTATCGACGAGTTGGGCTCGATATTGGCAGGTGGATAGTGAGGTCTCTTCCACTCACCTTGTTGTGCGCGATGGGGCGACAATCTGGTTTGGAGTGTAATAGACCCCGGTGATTTTTCAAGAAGTAACTGTACTGATATGTGGACTTAGTGAGCAGGAATTGCAAAATCATTCATTCATTCATTCACTATCCACATGGGCTGGTGGTGCGTAACTATTTGTTACGTGTACCTTCACATGGTCAGGATTTCGGTTGAGCACACGACTAACCTGAGGTCAGAAGTTTACCACATTGAGTCTGACTATCCAAATTTAGATATGAGACTGGTTTGAATAGGAGTCCTTTGTGGTGGACCCCGTAGCCTACGATTCTACGTACTATCATCTCGACTTCACGCTCCAGCATGGTCATTTCATTCGCACTGCATATTACATTGCATCTGTAGTACTTGGCATTTTGGGTTACTATGTTTATGCATTTATACGGCCTAGATACGACTGGCGGTATTCGTGGACTCATTAAGATTTACACATTGCACTGCATCATCGACATCTGATATATGACTTGCTCTCTCCGCATTGCATATCTATCCTACATTGCTTCATCAGTATATGATATTATTTTTATTATATTTCTGCATCACATAGCCTAGATAAGGCTGATGGTATTTATGGGCCTATTAGTATATTTTCACTTACTCTGATTTCTCTGATATTGCTTACTTAGGACTTACCTTATGCACACACTTTCATCACCCTCTAAGCGTTCTATAAGCTTATGCATGATAGATGCATGCAGGTGATATTAGGTTGTAGTAGAGTGGAGCATGGAGCGTGCAGGGGTTTTCTGGAGCTTTTATTTTGACATATGTATTTCCCTTTCAGCATTGTATTCAAATGATTATACTAGTGGATATGTGATGATGATGTTGCCTTTATGATTTGGGTATGCTTGTGTTATGTTTCTTACGAGATAAATGTATGTTGGAAAAATCCTCTTTGTGGGATCCCAGGATCGGAACCTGGCATATGGGCGCTGGGAGCCAAGAATGGGGTACTACGGAGGCTGTCGGCATCGGATTCGGTGATTGGGGTTCCCATGAATCCGATTTTCAGGTCTAGGGTGTGACATAAGTTGGTATCAGAGCATAACTTGGGAATACCTGAAGATAACATCACATATCTGCTAATAGGTACCCTACACTCTATGATTGTTGAGAACTTAAAATGATTAGATCCCCGAGTTCGAATAACTTAGAGATTTTTTGATATAGCTCTCTTCTATTAAGATTGTGAGGCTACATAGTATTATAGTTTTGATCATTTTCAATCTAGGATCCGAGGTTCAGTAGGATCATCATAGTGTTGATGAGGCGTTTTGGGAGCAGGAGGCTGAGATTCACAAGCGTTGTCCCAATCTCTTAGGTGTTTAATTATATTAGCAAGTTGTGAACAGATAGGATTTCCCTCCCTTGGCGAGATTTGTATTAGTTGTGTTATAGTTTAAATTTCGAGGCCAAATTTTTATTAGGAGGGGAGAGCTGTAAAGCCCTTATCCTAGACCGTACCGTTCCATAGGCTTCCACAATCCTCTCGGTCGAATTCGGACAACACGCAATCTGTAATTGGCAGTTGCATGCAACCATGCGTCATATCCCGTATTCTAGAGTCGGGTCGACCCAAGACTTATACCCTAGCAACCGCGCCGTCGCCGCAATTCCGATGCCCCGTATTACACGCCGAGACGATACCTGAGCCAGGAGATGTGGGCCTGCGTTCAATTCAAGCGAAATGCCGCACGTTGCAATCCAAAGAGAATGCCCCATCAATCACATCAAGTGTCAAGTACTCCATCCCATCATGTCAAGTATAAACACCCATCCCCAAGTAACCCCAAATCAACACTCTCTTACAACCAAGTACACATCCATCACCCATCACCCATCTCTCACCCATCACTCTCCCATCTCTCTCTCTCTCTATCTTACAACTCTCTCTCCCTCAACCTCCATGAGAGCAACCCACGTCCAAGGGAGAGGAGAGATCTTGGTGTGGCCCACTTTCCTACCACCCAATCCCACCATCCAAAGTACATCTCAACCGTTAAAAACGATCCCTTGGAGCTCTAGAGGCTATTGGCGGAAGAAGGAAGAAGAAATCTCGAGGTGGGTGATTTTATATTTTTTTTACTGTTGATTTTTGTCATTTGAGGGCTCACATATGGTGGGACCCGTCTTGATGTATGTCTTGTATCGAGGGGCCTATAGTGGCAAAGTCCCTCCACCATCCGATCTCTCTCCCTTTATCCTTCTCGTTACCTTTTATTATGGTATTGATGATAGTGAGGTGTGGCCCACTTGATCCAGTTGGTAGAGCCCACATGGTTGTTGATGCCAGGACAGACCCTGATGGAGGGAATCACAAATAACAGCTTGATCCAAACTGTGGTGGCCCATCCTCATGGCACTACATGATGTATGTGCCTTATTTACACCATTCGGCCATGGACCCCACCCATGTGGAACCCACGTTGATGTATGTGTGACACCCACACCGTCCATCCATCTTGCTGCCCAGGTGGTGGAAACCACCGTGATATTTTTTTTTTGCACTCTGTGCATCCAGCGAGCCCAACGAAATTTTTATATATTTTATACAATACATTGCCCACACACACATGGATCTGACCTTGATGTATGTATCCGATCCACATCGACCATCCCACTTCCTAGCTCATTTTAGGTGTTGAGCCGAAAAATGAAGCTGAACTGAATCTCAGGTGGGCCATATTGTAGAGAATAGGGGTTTGGGCGATGTAAAATGTCAGGGTCCACTGTGATGTTTCTACTCGCCGAAATATATCGAATGTTGGCTCCTTAGGGCTGTCTCGAGCCTAGGAATCCAACCATTAGGGTAGATTCTCTTGATGTGGGTCCCACCTATAAAAACAAATCCACATAAAAAAAAATTATGTTGGGATGCTGCTGCTGCCAGCGTCCTCTGGATGCTGCAGCAGGCAACGTCCTTGCTGCCTATGATGTTGGAACTGTGGGTCCCACCATAGGCCCCACCATGATATATGTGGTACATCTACACCATGTATTTGATGGGTCGCCTTTGGGAATTGAGATCCCCCAAAAATCAGCAGTACACGTAGTTTAAGTCACCCACACCACAAGAAACAGTGATAATAGTGATGAATTGAACGTCTGCTATTGTAACTTCTGTTCCAGAAGTTTTAGATTAATATAAAATTATTTAATTATTTTTTATTAGGCCTGTGGGACCCTATCAACCGTTGGATGAAAAATAAAAGTTATGGTGGGCCACACGTGTGGAACCCACATGATTTGTGCCAAAGATCAGCACCGTCCAGAGCTTTCAACAGTCTGGACGGTGGCCTTTTTTTTAGCCATTACATGATATATTATATTATATAAATATAATATAATGTAATATATACATATATATATATATATATTCTATAAGATATATGGTGGTGGGCCCTACGTGGGACACACTCACGTGTGATGTATGCACGTCTAGGCCATCCACGTGTGATGTATGCACGTGTGATGAACGCACGTCCAGAGCCTGGATGTGGTTGGGTATAAGATATAATATTAATATATTATATTATATTATATTGGTATATATAATAAAATATATTGTATATTATATTATAATACAATGTACTTAAATGCAGTGGTGGGCCCAACGTGGACCCACCTCTCCCTTTTAATGGAAAAGTTGCATGAACAGCAGCTAACTTTATAATATATATATATACTTTATATCATATGAGGGTGGCCCTACGTGGGACCTACCTCTGTATCTTTAAGCAACTGAGGCTGCACATCCAGCAGCTATGTAGCTGTTCTTACTCCCTTGACGTCAGCTAGGTCGGTGGGACCTGTTGTACATGGTGGATACAATCCTCACCGTTCTGTTCTGTGGGACCCACTGTTATTCTACATGTAGGCCCTACTAGGAAGTATATGTTTTATCTTCACGGTGCTTTGTTTGGGTGGTGGGGCCCACCATGATGCATGTGTTGTATTCATACCGTCCAGCTACTTGTGATATCATTTTATAGCGTGAGCAATAAAATGGGTTAGATCTAAAGTTCAAGTGGACCCCACCATTTAAATAGCGGACCGTGACATCCACTGCTCAAACTTTTAAGGGCCATGGTATTTCCAATTAAGCTGATATTATTTTCACTTCATTATCCCTATGTTGCCTTATGAATAGGCCGGGTCTTAAAATACATAAGGTCGGGCCCGACTCGATATATATGAGGCCCACCGGTGCGACTTATTTGATATTCATGAAGCCCGATGGTGCGACCCATATAATGCGGCCCATGTGATGTGGCCCACTTAACATATGAGGCCCAGGTGCGGGCCCATTATGATATATTTGAGGCCCAAGTACGAGGCCCAATAAGATGTATGTTGGCCCATATGACGAGGCCTATGTGATGTAAATGAGGCCCATTGTGATTGTACATAAGGCCATAAGCCCATTTTATGTTTGGCCCTATGTAGGCCACCCCTTGGGAGCAATGTTGGTTAGATGTCCACATTGATGGGCAATGATGGTTGAATGTCCACATTGTGACCTTCCCTTAGGCCTTGTTAGGCCCATTCTTATCATTCCCTCAATGGGTTAACCCAAATATTGGGCCCCATTCGCCGTAGACGGATGGCTCCGTGTTATCAGATTTGATATAACCACGGCCGAGTGCTGATCTTTATGCCATAGTTGATCGACTGATCATCTATGGACCCCGTTTTGTTTATCTGCTGATTACCGATTTCGATTATTGACCGATCCCAATTGTCGTGGCCGATTGTCGATTAACGATCGAGGTTGATTATCATTACCGATTGCTGATTTTCGATTGACGTGACTGAATTGCTGATTTCGATTGACGTGACTGATTTGACGATTCCGATTGACGTGACCGATTTGTCAATTTCGATTATCGATCGATTCCGATTGTCATGACTAATTGCCGATTCAGATTGTCATGACCGATTGCCAATTTCGATTGACATGACCGATTTGCCGATACCGATTATCGATCAATTCCGATTGTCGTGGCCGATTATTGATTGACGTGGTCGATTATCGATTCTGCTTGTCGTGGCCGATTGACTGATTATCAATCGAGGCCGATTATCGTGACCGATTACCGATCGTGGCTAATTGTCGACTGACGTGACCGATTGCTGATTTTGCTTGTCATGGCCGATTGACTGATTACCGATCGAGGCTGATTATTGTGACCGAGTACCGATCATGGCCGATTGTCAATTGATGTGGCCGATTGCCGATTCTGCTTGTCGTGGCCGATTGACTGGTTACCGATCGAGGCCGATTATTATGACCGATTATCGATCATGGCCGATTGTCGATTCTGATTATCGTGGCTGATTACCGATTCTGATTGTCGTAGCCAATTGTCGATTTCAATTATCGAGGCTGATTATCGATCAAGGCGAATTATCGTGGCCGATTGTGGATTCTGATTGTCTTGGCTGATTGCCGATTCCGATTGTCGAGACCCAATTTGATGTATATACAACCTGTATTTGAGGCCCGTTGTGATGTGTTTTCAGCCCGTGTTTAAGGCCCAATGTGATGTATATGAGGCCTCTATGATGAGGCCCATTGTGATACATTTGAGGGCTAGGCGATGGAACCCATTGTGATGTATGTTATGCCCATGTGAAAGGCCCCATCATGATGTGTATTAAACTCTTGAGTGAGGCTCATGTTGTTGTATATTTAGCCCTGTATGAGGCCATGGGTCTAATATATGGTAGGCTCTATCTGGACCATTCCTTGGGGGCAATGTTGGTTAAATGTCCACAATGTAGAGGTCGATTGTCGATGCCAGTTATTGATACTGATTATGAGTATGTGACTGCATAACATCATGATATATGTCCATACGGATCATTTGCATGTTTGTTATGAGATATGATTGACCATTGCATATGTCATAATGCTAGTTGTTATGAGACTCCCTGATAGGCGGAGATTGTCTCACCTGAGCGCACGGTATGCACGGGATTGATGCATGACTGGATTGTATGAATTATGCATCTTGCATTTTGTGCTGTGATTACTGTACGCCCTAGAGACATCAGGGCCGTAGCCTCCACAGACATATCGTGGATGGCCAGATGGGACACCGAAAATCTGTTCTACATGGGGTGTTATAGATATCCCTGGGTGAAAGTCCCTAAACCCTCTTGGTTCCAGAGGTTGCTCCAATGTTTAAACTGAGTGGATGCATGAACACATGAGGGCTGTATACTGTTAGGCCGTGTCTCCCACTGTGTCGTGGTCGGTTGGAAGGGGGTGCGGCCTTATCTGCCTGAGAGGAGGGGGCAATGCTAGGCTGAGTCTGACCAGCTCGAGAAATAGGTCCGCTATTGACGAGTCTGGCCCGATATTGGTAGGCAGATAGTGAGGTCTCTTCCACTCACCTTGTTGCACGCGATGGGGCAACAATCTAGTTTAGAGTGTAATAGACCCCGTTGATTTCCCAAGGCGTAACTGTAACATTCCGAAAAATTGAGGGTCGAGTAGTAACTCAACTCTCGAGTTCCAGAACATCACTTATGCAACATAGATAATGATGATTAAATGTTGTCTGTGTTAGTACAATAAACATGAGTGAGATTCTACCAAAACAGTAATTCATACTCCAGATCCATGTATAAAACGTAAGCGGAAGACTGAAAGGTATATATAGATATATATATATATATATATAAAACAAAACATTCTCGATCTCCAGAGTATAAACACTAACTGAGTCACCGTATATATATATATATATATGGTGGTTCTGAATCAAAATGTCAAAATAGTACAACTGAAATTATTAACCCTATAGCCCCGTAACACTGGACAGCCTATGCGAAGCCTCCAGCGAACTGCATGTAGGAGAACTCCTCCTGATCGTCATAGAAGTCGGGCTCAGTCTCCTGTGCTCCAGTGATACCTGCATCTGATACAGGGTCTAGTGGGTGTTTCAAAATACCGTCCCGTAATGTGGAAGTGAGTAGCTAACTCAGTGGAACAATAAAGCATAGGTTAACATGTTATCAATACAGTCAAGCAGTAATGATAAAGCAGTACAATCAAACACTCCTAACTACTCTTGTTAATGCAAGTATGAATGCAGTCATGATGTATGCCCTCACCGACATACTCCCTTATGCGACACCATCTTCGTTCGCGGCATGCTTTCTTTCCTCAGTGCTCCACATCTTCCAGGCACATGCAATGCATGATGATCATGATTACCGAGTTGTTATTAGTCCATTTCAAACAGCAGGATTGGAAAACTAAGGTACCTCCCTTGTATCATTCCCAAACATGATCCATTCTAGGGTCGTCAGTCATAGACAATCTCATACGATGGTGTGTTTCTAGGTTGCTGCCAGGGCTATTACACGGAATCGCTGCACCACTCCCCCATCACCTTATCAATACAGGCCTAGTTTATACTTTGTTACTGTGGGAAGGCTCGGCGCCTCACCGTAGGTTTAGAGTATGATCGACGTCACTCTACTAACGTCCTACCAACTGGCAGTCTATTTTCGAAGCCCGACCAGTTCACTTATTGAGAATGGGACCCGGATGCAACCTGACTGGGGACCACAGCCAGGCTACGCCAGTGTAGGCCAACAACTCGAATATAGTGTCCCATACCACCATAATCGGCTCACGAGTAGGTTGCTCACAGGTCACTATGGGGAAGCACGTGGCCCCAGCGTAGGCCGACAGCTCGACCATAGTGTCCCATACCACCATGCCCGACTCATGAGTCTTAGCGGAACGAGGTACCATGGTTAACGGGATTTCACTGGTAAGTTTGGTACCTTAGGTTCAAGCAATAGCATCCAAACATGGTGAACATACATTAGACATATCGGGTTACTTGACGAGCCTGACTAGCTCGAGCGCACGATCAACTGAACGACATGAAGTGCATAAGCACTTCGTGTGGCCTAACCACTATCGCCAACCGAAGTACAACTCGGGTTTGTCTGACACATCCTACATGGCGAAATAAATCCTTAACCATGATCTCGAGTCTGGTACCGATTGTCTGGACTATAGACATAGTCCCAAACTCAATCAATCCTTATTCACAGCATGTGGAATAAAGCATAATAAACAAAGTAATTCAAGCATGTTAGTAAGCGTGTCATAAAGCATGTTATAAAGCACTACATAAATAGGAATACAAACACATATATTGCACAAGTAAGCAGTTTAAGTAAACAACCTCATGGAGGAAATCATACATGTCTCTAAGGTAGTTGAGAATCCCATCTCAACACCCACCTAAGGCATCATCATCCAAACACTTACTCACACAAGCATTTTCACAAACACTTAGCATACACTATTTCAACATACTTAGTGTATGTTAGCAAACATGTATAAGGGCGAGTCCTTTCGCCATGTAAGTATTTTACGCATATGTAATATATTTATACAACAAATAATCATGGCAAACACATCTCTAAAATATATATGTATACGGTACTTTCTACAATACAGTATTTCTACATACATAGTGTATTTTAGTAAAACATGTATTTGGACGAATCCTTTCGCCAAATAAGTATTTTATCCATATATCGTATATTTATACAACAAATAATCATGTCAAACACATTTCTAAAAAATATACGTATATGGTATTTTCTACGAATACCTAGAATATGTAAAATTCCATATTTTACAACTTTAATCGAAACAGAAAATGGGAAGCACTTTGTACATGTGCAATTGCATGCAGATCATGAATCTATCATTATCTGACATTGAAAGCATTGAAAACCATAACCTATACACCTAAAGTCCGCACCTTTTGTCGTAGAATCGTAACGAAGTCGATAGGTTTGCCAAGCTTCCGTATTCGGTAGTTTGGTAACCTATAGAATGAAATGGGTTAGCTATTTCATAACCTACAACTGTCTAAACCCCAAAACAGATTAGGTTTAGGGTTTCTTACCTAGAAACGAAGTCGGTATCGCCGGGAAAGCGATAAGAACGGAGTGGTTTAAGCTTGGATACGGCAGGGAAGAACGGCAGGAAGAAGCTCCCACTTCTCTCTCACTTTCTCTCTCTTTTCTCTCTTCTCAAATCCAAATTCGTATGACTGAAATGGGAGAGGGTTTAAGGTCCTTATATAGCCTAAAATGTCTCCAAAATAGACTTAAGGTCAAGGTATACTTGAGTTTTGTCCAAAGGGCACCTGTTTCAGCTCAATAGAGCATTTCTGGCGGGCCTCCTTGAGCCAAAGGTCGGACTTAAGCTCACAGACATTGGATCCACATGGAGTTAAGTTTTTGTTTCAACCCGGATCACGCGTGGCGAACCAGTTTCAATTCAACGCTCAGTGGAAGTCGATCAGAGATTCATAGTACACTGACACGTGTATGAAAATTTTCCTGATTCGAGGGTGTAATTTGGCCTGATTCTGACGGTCAGGTTGCTTAATACTGACCCACAAACGACAAGTCTCAGATTACTATTCAAGATATTTATTTTGGATAGAAACAAGTGTTTTCATACTCCTCGCTCTGGACTCAAGCGAATTACACTGGGACACTATCTGGATTTGATTTCTGCGATGGTTGTCAAGCCCAGCAAGGCGATCCTGATTCCTTAACCTCGCATTATTCGGACTCCCGATGTGCGGTCCAGATCTGATACGGAGTTTCAATGTGCTCCTGAGAGCAGTCGGGTAATGAGTTTGATCCTAGATTTTAGGGTAACCTAGCGTCAATGATTCTATAAGTTTTGGGTCTTGCAGATCGTATTTAAAGCGATTCAAATGGATTTCATGGCTAATCTAGTTTAGCACTTAGTTAACTTTGTCAAATTTCTAAAGGATTTAATCCTAAGTGATTTCTATCTGAGGTAGTATTTAGTCCTTTATAGTTTGTATATAGAGTGATCCAAGTTATACTACTTAGCTAGTTTAAGATAGTGTCTAGGGTGAAAGTGCTTAGAAAAATTGAAAGATCAAGGTGGTGAAGGGTGGGATTTGTGAAGGAAATGGGTTCAAAAGCGGTTTTAGACTTTGGGATTGAGTTCTGACAGGTTAATAAGGTGTCAGGAGCGACCCATTGCCTAAGGACGTCTAATTCCAGGTTGGAAAAAATTTAGGCTGTTACAGTAACCGTATTGATACGTGGACTTAGTGAGCAGGAATTACATAATCATTCATTCATTCATTCACTATCCACTCGGGCTGGTGGTGCGTAACTATTTGTTACGTGTACCTTCGCATGGCCAGGATTTCGGTTGGGCGCGTGACTAACCTGAGGTCAGGAGTTTACCACATTGAGTCTGATTATCCAAATTTAGGTATGAGACTAGTTTGGATAGGAGTCCTTCGTGGTGGACCCCGTAGCCTGCGATACTACATACTATCATCCCGACTTCACACTCCAGCATGGTCATTTCATTCGCACCACATATTACATTGCATCTGCAGTACTTGGCATTTTGGGTTACTATGTTTATGCATTTATGGCCTAGATACAACTGACGGTATTCATGGACTCATTATGATTTGCAGATTGCACAGCATCATCGACATCTGATATTTGACTTGCTGTCTCTGCATTGCATATGTGTCCTACATTGCTTCATTAGTATATGATATTATTTTTATTATATTTCTACATCGCATAGCCTAGATAAGGCTGATAGTATTTATGGGCCTATCAGTATATTTTTGCTTACTCTGATTTCTCTGATATTGCTTACATAGCACTTACCTTGTGCACACACTTTCACCACCCTCTAAGATTTCTATAAGCTTATGCATGATAGATGCGTGCAGGTGATATTAGGTTACGGCAGAGTGGAGCATGGAGCATGCAAGGGTTTTCTGGAGCTTTTATTTTGACATATGTATTTCTCTTTCAACATTGTATTCGAATGATTATATTAGTGGATATGTGATGATGATGTTGCCTTTATGATTTGGGTATGCTTGTTTTATACTTCTTATGAGATAAATGTATGTTGGGAAAATCCTCCTTGTGGGATACCAGGATCGGAACCTGGTATATGGGCGTGGGGAGCCGAGAATGGGGTACCACGGAGGCTGTCGGCATCAGGGTTCCCGTGAATCCAATTTTCGGGTCTGGGGTGTGACAACTATTTGTTTCCCCTTTACAAGAGAATTTATCTTGTCAGCCGCCTTTTGCCCCTCTGAAAGTGGAGGAACCGGAGAGGTAGTTCCTTTATTTTGTTTGGATGGGGGGAGCATACTCGTGACTGAGTCATCGGGGGAGAAGGACTTAGGTCATCAGGTTGAGGAATAGGCGATGAAGTCAAGGGAGCAGTATCACCTTGTATATCCTCTTCTGCTTCCTAAATATGAGAAGATAAAGCAACAACTGGCAAGGGAAATATTTTGGCAACATCATCATCAACTCAGGCAGAATGCCCTAGAGATGACTTCTCAAAATCCGTACGGATTCCATAAGCAATCCACCCTTCTAGAGTATTGGCGAGTTTTATCTCGTGGATTGGATCTTATAATGATATTCTTTAACAGAGCTGACCTGGGAAAGGGGTGTGACTTTTCTTAGCATGTATCTAACTCCGTGATCAAATTTTCGTCCCTTTAGTTTTAGAGGAGGGACCCATATGGGATGATCCACTGGTAAACATTGGTGAACCAAATGAAACTGATAGACCACCAACTCGACCAACCATATATACACGAACTAAGTGGTTACAATCGGGAATCATAAAAGTGGAGTCGACGTAACCACCTAATAGTTGTTTCCAGATCATAGCCCAATTGTATAGACCCATGCCGTAACTTCTCATTCTCACTCTTCAGGAATTGTTTGATCAATATCGAATTTTCGAGCAAATCGGCTTGGATAATAGGGCTCCCACCAAAATTCTATTCCTTCCCTGAGAGGGAGACTGCAAGATGATATTAAAACATAGAAAGCCCGTTCTCTTGATGTGAGTGACTTGTTATCCACCATATCTGTACCTTCTATGTGATGAGATAAGCTGAATAAGAAAAAGTCGATCCTGTCAGTTGCCAATATCTTGTTGATCACCCAATCATATGTTCTCTTGGTCATTACCCTCTTTTGAAAGAACTAGAGAGGACGATACGAGGGATTTACATACGCTTTCTCAGGGGCATCAAAAGTCCAAGGGAAGTAGACACCCAACCACCTGGTGAGGTATGCCAAGGGGCATAAGTGGAAGATGCCCCGATAGCAGGACTCTTTACATGAGTTGCCACCTCTCTGAGAGCCTTGTATATAGAACATAGGACGGGAGGAGCTAATGAATACTATGCTTAGCCAGTATGCTAAGAAAGCTGCAAGCTTGCCATGAGTGCTATATTTTGGATGATCTCTCATTATCTGATGCAAGTTCATCAGATCCTTGGATTGGCAATTTTGAAAGCTGCAAAAAGTATGATGAATATTATAAAAAACCTAAGAAATACATATATAACAAAAAGATGATCAATTAAAAGCTTAAGTGGAATTTACCAAAGGCCCCTGAAGAGGTGAGCAAGCCATTGGAGAGGGGAAATTTTGTGGATGTCCAGAAACTTGGACATTTCCTTAAACAATTCCGTGGTCGTCTCTGTGATAGAGGCTCCGCGACCAGAGGGAGAGAAATATGAAAGTTTTTCATTTATAGGCACAAATTCATCAAGAAATCATCCTGTCAATGGTAGACCAACAATCCTATGAATATCTCATAGCGTGATGCTAACTTTACCAATCGGGAGATGGAAGGAGTTGGTGACCGGACACTAATAATTCAGAAAGCCTTTGAGCACCATGGTATCTTTGCAGAAATATTTTGATGTAACTTTTATGGCATCATACAAACCATTTTTTATCAAGGTTATGGCATGTCGCGCCAGAATTTCTTTTGCCCACTTAGAATAATGAGCGCGAGAGGATAGAAAACCTCAGGTTTTGAACTCATCATTGTCCCAAAGAGAATCGCTATCCTGGAATCACTGTTGAAGAGTTTCGTAGAAATGGGTCAGGAACAGAGAATAAGGGTTGTAAGAAGGGATGAGAAATCTCATCAGATGGATGCCGCCTATCCGTTGTTTGGATCCTTTAACAGATAGAGTTCCTTCCAGTATTTACGGCTCCTTTTGCACCCAATTCATGGTAAACATAAGCCTATCTTTGTTCATCTGATCAGATGGTTTGCTACGAAGGATAGATTAATGGTGATGAAGATTCAGAGGAATGATGACCATTTATTACTTGAAGGGGCTCTTGAATTTTATGATGCCTTGTTTAAACCGTATCATCTCCCAAGAATTATGGAGTTACTTCTTGCTATGCTCCTTTATTTTTTCTTGGAATTCTTCAGTCTTGCTATGTCGCTGCTTCTTCTTTGATAAAAAGGGGGTGGAGTATCCTCCCTTGCGGGCGATCTCTGGCTATCTGTTTGAAGGTGAGTTGTTGACTTTAGCCATTCCTCCCAGTCAATGTCACGACTGTGGTGAGGCGGTCTGTCAATATCTCCTATCATGATCGCTCTCTGAATTAGAGAGGATAACACATTAGTGCGGTTGGTGAAGTCGAAGGTTGGGAGGATGAGTTCTTTGATATAAGCAGGGTGCTTGCTAGTGATCTTGATTTTCTTCTTTTTCGGTTGTTCTGATTGCAGAGAGGGAGAAGATTCTGGCATTTAAGAAGAAGATGGCGGGTTCGGCAGCTTAGAGTGAGAAGGATGTCAAGTGGGTGGTTCTATCAAACAGAATGTTCTTTTAGTTCGAGCCATCTATGATGGGTAAGAGTTTTTTAAGAACAAGGAAAAGTCTCAAAGACTTAGAGAAGTTTTAAGGGTCGGAAGATGTTTATGACTTAGAAATTTTTCTGCAAAAAGTCCTTGTGCACAAAGCAAGTCCGTTGTAAGGAGACATGCAAAAGAAAAAAGTGTCGCATCGGAGAATAAGCAGCGCGCAAAGGAAAGTTGATTGCGCAATTGTTGCATGTAATGCAAATACGTTGCACGGGAGAAGATCGTTCTGCAAAAAACTTGGACAAGAGAATGGAAGTGAAGAGTAAAAAAGTCGAGCCTGGTATTTATGGAAAGCCGGACCTAGCTGGCGTTGCACAGGACCCGATTAACATTGCGCAGGCCCATGCAATGTCCTAAGGATGCAAGTAAATGATTGATAGTTGATCCTAATTTCTTTGTTTGAAGGGAGAAGAACAAATAAAGGATCAAAGGGGCATTTGTTGGGGCATAAAAATAACGATGATCAAGGAGAAGAACAAACAAAGGAAGTTACTAAAACATTTATGTTACGCATGACTGCACAAAGGATATTGGCTACGTGGGTCCGCACAATACTAATAATGGTTGTGCAGGTCTATGTAACATCATTTCGATTTTAAAGATTCGGTGGTTTGAAGTGTTGTGCAAGGTGGGTCCCATGACACAAAGTTCGAGGGTCAACATGTGCGAAAGCCTATAAATACCCTACTCCCCATCTCATTTGTAGAGATAAGCGAAGATTAGTGCTCCTGAGAAACAAGAAGATCTCTAAGTACCCTGACAGGTACTTAGAGAAGAAGTAGAAGAAAATGGATTATGTCCACTTACGCCGGACCGCGCAACATGTTGTTACGCTGACCCACGCAACAACATGTTGTTGCGCGGGAGTGATGTATGTTGTGGATATGCTGTCGAATTTTTTATTATTATAAGTAATCTCTGCAATACAGTGTTCCTACACAAGAATCTTCTATCTAGTCTAGATGAATTGAAGGAGAGAATGAAAGATGTTCAAATCCGCACAACACTTCTCCAGTCGGAATGCTGCCGGAATTAATATCCGAACTTACTTAATATTTATACTTATGCAATTACGTATACTTTATCTTAAAATCAAGGGATAAAGAAGATGTAAATGAATTCAAAATTAATCCTATCTTTTTTTTTGTTATTATTGAATAAGATAATTCATCGAATTAAATACCTTTCATTTCTTGTCGAAACATCTTCTAATATCCCTCTTGGTTTTGGCCTGAGGACATTGAAGATAACTCATGATTAGAGCTCTCCAATCACTTTCGCTTATCTCGGACTTACAAATTTTCAAGATTAGTTCTCTCTGAGACATTAATGGTAGTGACCTCTTCTCCTCAACAAGCAATCTCTCATTAGATCCTTGAGCGATTAGGAGTCCAACTGTCAATTGCACTATCTCATTAGCATCAACATTGTGTTTTCTAGTTACATGCTTCAATTGGGTTGCCAGGGCATTATATGGTAGTAGTGTAGCACTAGTACACTTAAACAAAATGCTATTTTGATGAAGGGCATGAAATTAAATATGAGATGCAATAGTTCAAGCTTTAGATTATGCCAATTGTAAACATTCACAAAATTTCACATCTTACATACGATCAAATATTTAAAAAGGGAAATCTATGGCGGTCCAAGCCTACACAATTTTAGGGCTGGATAAGATAAATTTAGAAACCAAACAAGCCCAAAGGAGTGTAAGATTCATCCATTCTTGTAAAGGATTGTTCCCCAATTCAAGAGATTCACCATGTTTCAATTCAGGAAAAATCTAGGGCTCAAATTTAGGGATAATTGGGATTTGGGATTCTTTATGAATAAGGATCTGGATTTAGGTTTCAAAAGGAGGAAAAATAGAACTTGAGATGAGCCATATGCGTGGACAGCGGCTGGCCCTGGACGCATGTGCGTGACCACTCATCCACATATGTGTGGGGCCCACAAAGTCATAAAGCGACTCCTAGGATAAGATCGACTAGGGTAGGATTACCTCCATGCCAAATTTCATGTCGATCTGATGCACAGTTTGTGTGTGGTGCTTTGCCGAAGTTTCAGCCCCTCTGATGGGGATCTGAAAATCTATTGTAGAATGGGAATAAGAAAGGGTGAATTTGAAGATGGGAGGGATGTAGAAGATGATGAATGTAGGGTGTAAAGAAGTGAGGATGATTTGGGATAGTTGTGGCTTCGCATCACGGTAGTTAACCCTTCGAGGAAGGGAGAGTTTCACACCCAATTCGATTCTTCAACCCAAAGAGATAGAGAAGAAGAAAAATATAGAATTTTTATTTGCAAACTTCATTGAAAAGACCTACATGGGGTTACTTATTTATAAGAAAACCCTAAACCCCCAAAGATAATTTTACCCTTGCACCATGTGCGCACACTAATACTTAAAGCTGAAGTAAATAAAATAATAACTAATCTAAGCAATCAAAACTGTTCATGACGTTTCTAATAATGAGAATAGTCAAAACTCAAAATCCCATCTAAGGTAGTGGGCCAAGATCATGAGATCCGATGGTAGAATCTATGTGATGATCGGGTCCACTTCATTGCCCCATAGCGCAACTCCTAACTGTAAGTCCCTCGAAAGATGTCGTCGTCGATCTAAATTGAAATTGTGGCCCATCTCCTCCTCAAATACATGTGTAGGGTGGGGGGCGTGTGCATGATGTCCCCATCAACTTCCCTGGCTGTGAAGGTTTCACTACCGGCAAAACAAAGCTCCTGAACCGCTCCAAGCTGTCTGGATTAAGTCTCTGAAGCTCCTCCTCAGTGAGCCATGTACTGTCTGAAGCTGAGAATGACTTCCACTTGACAAGGAACTTTTGAAAGCCTCTGTCCAACATTGATACTATCTGATGGTCTAGAATATCCTGTATCTCCTCTCTGGGTGTGGGAAGTGTAGGTATGGGGGGTAGAGGCTGGGAAGATGGGTTGGGAAGGGGCCATGGATCAAGGGAAAGGTCTGGGGAAACAAGATAGTTAGGTGAAAGATTGGACAATGCATCAGTGGTCCATTGAAATGCAAGTAGATCATTCACATTGAATGTGGAACTAATTCCCATAGAAGGTGAAAGATCTACCACATACACATTGTGACCATTTCATTTTATAATTTTAAATGGTCCAGCGCTACACGCGTGTAATTTACAAACGGCTCCCTGAGGGTACCTCTCTGGCCTGATGCGGACCATCACCTACATTGAATTCCTTGAATTGTTTATGTTAGTCTGCAGAAAATTTGTAATGTTCATTACTAGTATTGATCTTTCACTTGATTTCTTGATGTGATGAATAAATATATTGTGCAAAGGACTGCAAACTCTGATGGCCTAAGGGACAGGGACATAGGGACAAGATCAGTAGGCTTCTTAGGTTTATAACCAACAACGACTTTAAAAGGACTTAAACCTGTGGATCTATTGATAGAACTATTAAACGCAAACTTGGTAATAGGTAGTGCAGTGTCCTACGTCCCGGTGTACTCCCCTACTAAACACGTGAGTAAATATCCTAGGCTCCTATTGACCACCTCGGTCTGGCCATCGGTCTGAGGGTGGTAGGTAGAAGAAAATTGGAGCCTAGTACTCATCATATACCATAGTGTCTTCCAAAAATAATTCATGAATCGCACGTCACGGTCAGACACTATGGTTTTAGGTAATCCATGTAGCTTGACAACCTCACTAAAGAACATCTTGACAACATGAGATGGATTAGAGGTCTTCAAACACAGGATGAAGTGGGCCATTTTAGAAAAACGGTCCATGAGAACAAATTTGGAATCATGTTTCTGAATAGTCTTGGAGAGCCTAATCATGAAGTCCATACTGATGTCCTGCTACTCGGCGAATGGAACTGGCAAAGGTGTGTAAAGCCCCATATTCTACCTTTTCTACTTTGCCAGTTGACAAGTACGACACTGCCCTATAATTTCGGTCACATATCGCTTGAGGCTTGGCTAATAGAATCTATCATCCATTAGGGTAATGGTCTTGTCTCGATTAAAATGACCCGCAACCCCTCCCAAATGTAACTCCTAGACAAGAAAATTGTAGAGGGAGGTGCGAAGTATGCATAAATGGTCATTAGTAAACAAATATCCATCCAATATCAAATACTCGCTGCTTGCTCCTAACGGACTCTCTAATAATGATGTGTCTACAACTCCAAAATATAGGCACTCAGAATAATCCTCTCTGACACGCTCTAGTCCTGTGACTTCAACACTCATGGAATTGAGTAACGCGACTTAACGACTCTACGCATCGGTAGACTTATTCTCTATACCGGCCTTGTGCTTAAGAACAAAAGTATACTCTTGAAGGAACTGGACCCACTTAGCGTGTTTAGGGTTTAATTTCTTCAGAGAGTTCAGATATCTCAAGGCCTCATGATCTGAGAACAAGACACATTCTTCCGACAATAGATAATGACACTAGTGGCGCAATGATTGCACTACCGCATATAATTCTTTATCATAGGTGGAGTATTTTTTCTTCGCCTCATTCATTTTCTTACTAAAGAAGGCGACGGGGTGCCCTTCCTGACTAAGTACTCCTTCTATGCAATCTCCTGACATGTCGCATGCGACTTCAAAAACTTTTAAAAAATTTGGAAGTCGCATGACTGGAGCTTCGGTCACTTAACCTTTATCTACTTGAAGGCCTTCGAGGCTGCCTTCATCCATTGAAACTCTTTTTTTATGTGTAACGACTCGTAAATTTCCATACAATGGCCTGAGTACTATCTTGACCAGAAATCACTTAGGATTAAATCCTTTAGAAATTTGACAAAGTTAACTAAGTACTAAACTAGATTAGCCATGAAATCCGTTTGAATCACTTTAAATACGATCTACAAGACCCAAAACTTGTAGAATCCTTGACACTAGGTTACCCTAAAATCTAGGATCAAACTCATTACCCATTTGCTCTCGGGAGCACATTGAAACTCCATATCAGGTCTAGACCGCACATCGAGAGTCTGAATAATACGCGGTTAAGGATTTAGGACCGCCTCGCTGGGCTTGACAACCATCTCGGAAATCAAGTCCAGATAGTGTCCCACGGCTGTTCGCTTGAGTCTGGAGCGAGGGAGTGTGAAAACCCTTGTTTTCTTTCCAAAATAAATATCTGGAATAATGATCTGAGACTTGATACTTACGGTCAATTTGTAAGCAACTAGACCATCAGAATCTGACCCAAATACACCCTCGAATCAGGAAAATTTCATAAACATTTACATGTACTCGGTATGTCGGATCGAGGTCCGCTGACCGTTGAACTGAAACTGGTCCGCCATGCGTGATCAGGGAATCTGACTGAGACGAAGACTTAACTCCACATAGATCTAAGGTTAGTGAGCTTAAGTCCGACTTTTGGCTCAAGGAGGCCCGCTAAAAACCCTCCTTTGAGCTGAAATAACGCTGCTTTGGTTATAACCTAAGTATACATTGTCCTCAAGTCTAGTTTGGAGAGGTTTTAGGCTATATAAGGACCTTAGAACACCCTCTCTAACAGCCATACGAATTTGAGGAAAACCTTAGAGAGAGAAGTGAGAAAAGAGAGAGAAAGAGTGAGATAAGTGGGAGAATCTCCCTGTTACTGTTTCCTGTCCCTACCCTAGCTCCACCACTCCGATCTTGCCGCTTTCCCGGTGATACCGACTTCATTTTGAGGTAAGAAACCCTAACCCTAAAGCTGTTTTGGGGTGTGTTGGTTGTAGGTTATGAAATAGCTAACCTATTTCATTCTTTAGGCTACCAAACTACCGAATACGGAAGTTTGGAAAACCTAGCTGATCCGTTGCAATTCCACGGTATAAGGTGAGGACTTTAGGTGTATAGGTTACGGTTTTCAACGATTTCAATGTCAGATAATGATAGATTCATGATCTGCATGCAATTGCACATGTACAAAGTGCTTTTTGTTTTCTGTTTCAATTAAAGATGTAGATTATGGAATTTTACATATTCTAGGTATTCGTAGAAAATACCATATACGTATAAATTTTAGAAATGTGTTCGACATGATTATTTATTGTATGAATATACAATATATGGATAAAATACTTATTTGGCGTAAGGATTCGCCCAAATACTTGTTTTACTAATATACACTATGTATGTAGAAATACTGTATTGTAGAAAGTACCGTATACATGTATATTTTAGAGATGTGTTTGCCATGATTATTTGTTGTATAAATATATTATGTATGCGTGAAATACTTGCTTGGCGAAAGGACTCGCCCTAATACATGTTTGTTAACATACACTAAGTATGTTGAAATAGTGTATGTTAAGTGTTTGTGAAAATGCTTGTGTGAGTAAGTGTTTGGACGTTGATACCTTAGGAGGGTGTTGAGATGGAATTCTCAACTACCTTAGAAATATGTATGATTTCCTCCATGAGGTTGTTTACTTAAACCGCTTACTTGTATAACATATGTGTTAGTATTCCTATTTAAGTAGTGCTTTATAACATGCTTTATAATATGCCTTATAACATGCTTACTTACATACTTGAATTACTTTGTTTATCATGCTTTACTCCACATGCTACGAATAAGGCTTGATTGAGTTTGGGACTATGTCTATAGTCCAGACATTCGGTACCAGATTTGAGTTCGTGGCTGAGATTCATGTCGCCACATAAGATGTGTTTGATGAACCCGAGTCGTACGTCAGTTGACGACAGTGGTTAGGCCACGCGAAGTGCTTATGCACTTCATGTCGTTTAGCTGATTGTGTGCTCGAGCTGGTCAGGCTCGTCAAGTAACCCGATATGTCTAATGTGTGTTCACCATGTTTGGTCGTTACTGCTTGAACCTAGGGTACCAAACTTACCAGTGGAGATCCCGTTAACCATGGAACCTCGATCCGCTAAGACTCATGAGCCGGACATGGTGGTATGGGACACCGTGGCCGAGCTGTCGGCCTATGCTGGGGCCACGTGCCTCCCCATAGTGACCATTGAGCAACCAAACTCATGAGCCGAATAAGGTGGTATGGGACACTGTATTCGAGCTGTCGACACCTACGACGAGAGCCGAGTACGGTGAGATCTGTATTCGTATTGACGGGTAATGAGTCCTCCGCAGTGTCTTCGAGTATACTTTATGGTCTATGATTGGCGACGAGCCCTTCGCATCAGCTAGAGCATGAGTTGAGCCGAGTACGGTGAGACCTGTATTCGAGCTGACGGCCAGCGATTGAGCCGAGTACGGTGAGACCTGTACTCGAGCTGACGGTTAGCAATTGAGCCACATATGGTGAGATCTGTATCCGTGCTAACAGGTGACGTGCCCTTTGCGATGCCTTCGCGATGCCTCTCGAACCATAATATCGTATGAGATTAACTAGGATTGACGACCCTAGAATGGATAATGTTTGGGAATGATACAAGGGAGGTACCTTAGTTTCCCAATACTGCTGTTTGAAATGGATTAATAACTACTCGGTAATCATGCGCATCATCGCACCGCATGTGCCTGGTAGATGTGGAGCATTGAGGGAGGTATGTATCCGCAAACTTAAGATGACGTCGCATGAGGGTGGTTTGGCAAGGGCATTCATCATGTCATTTCATACTTGCATTTAATAAGAGTAGTTAGGATTGTTTGATTATACTACTTTATCATTACTGCTTGACTGAATTGATAACATGTTAACCTATGCTTTATTGTTCCACTGAGTTAGCTACTCACTCGCATGTTACGGGACGGTGTGGTACACACCTACCAGACTCTGTCGCAGGTATAGAGGATGCGTCGATTCAGGAGGCAGAGCCAGAATACGATGATGACCAGGACGAGTTCTCATACATGCAGTACTCTGACGTCTATGCTTAGGCCGACTGGATCGCGGGGATTTCAAGATTTAACTTTAGTTGTATTTTGACCCTTTTATTCAGAAACAATACATGTATATGGATACTTAGTTAGTGTTCAAACTCTGGAGATCAAGATGTTTTTGTTCCTTTAGATACATTATATACAGTTTCAGTCTTCCGCTTGCCTTTATACAATTGATCTGGAGTATGAATTACTATTTTGGTATAATCTCACTCATGTTTATTGCTCTAACACAGACAACATTTAATCATCATTATTTATGTTGCATAAGTGATGCGTTGGAACTCAGGAGTTGAGTTATACTCGACCTCCAATTTTCAGGGTGTTACATTATGTAATCCATGATAGGAGCCATAATGGAATTGAAGCCTCGAATGAATCGTCTATAGAAGGTGGTTAAGCCGTGAAAGTTGCGCACCTCGCGAATACTGCATGGTTTAGGCCAATTAATGATGACCTTGACCTTCTTGGGATCCACCGACACACCATCAGTTGACACAACAAAACCTAAGAAGATAACACTGCTAGACATAAATGCACACTTTTTTAGGTTGGCGTACAAATTTTTGGCTCTAAGGATCCTACAAACCTGCCTCAAATGGTTGAGGTGTTGTTCCCTGACCATGGTATAAATCAGGATATCATCAAGTTAGACGACCAGGAACTTTCCCATGAAGGGCCTCAACACTTGGGTCATCACACACATGAAGGTAATTGGGGCATTAGTCAGCCCAAAAGTCATGACCAGCCACTCATATATCCCATCCATCGTTTTGAAGGCCGTCTTCCACTCGTCACCAGGGCGTATACAGATTTGGTGATAACCACTTTTGAGGTCAATTTTTAATAAGATAGTAGCATTGGCCATCATGTCCAACATGTCATCAAGACGTGGTATGGGAAACCGATACTTGATGGTGATTTTGTTGATGACCCTACTATCAATGTACATCATTCATGTATCATCCTTCTTTGGTGTAAGAAGGGCGGACACGGCACACGGGCTCATGCTCTCTTGAATGAAATCCTTTTTCAGGAGCTCATCAACCTACCTCTTCAACTCTGCATGCTCCTTTGGGTTCATTCTGTAATGAGGGGGGTTTGGTAGAGTCGTCCCATGGACTAAATCAATGGCGTGCTGTATATCCCTCATAAAGGGAAGCTCATCCTATAGATCATTAGGAAAGACATCTCGAAACTCATCCACTACCAGAATGACCTCTGTGGATAACTCTACATTAGCCTCTGGTGCACTCTCCCTAGCCATAAGGGCATACACCATCGAGTCCGACTCAGTCTCTCGCTCAAAGTCTTTGGCATTTAGAATATGGAGAGGCTTACACTTAGACTTCAATTCCTTCAGTTCCTTTGAGCCGCTCACACCACTCTTTATAGTGGACTCCTTTCCAATAGTGTTCTTAGGTGGAAGAGGATTTAACTTGACTTTCTTGCCCTCAAACGAGAATGTACACACATTTGAATGACCAAATATGGTGACATCCTTGTCATAGAGCCAGGGCCTACCCAAAATTATGTGACCAACATCCATGGGAACAACATCACACTAAAGTATATCTCTATATGATCCAAACTGAATAGGAATAAGACAACGGTGCAAGATTGGAATGGAAGTCTCATCAACCCAAGACACTTTATAAGGTTGAGGGTGGGCTTCAAGCTTCAATCCCAAATGGTTCATAGTGTTAGTTGATGCCACATTGGCACAACTACCATTATCCACGATCATTTTGTAACTCTTATCACCACATTTTGCGTAGGTATAGAAGATCGTGTTGTGGTGCTAATCGTCGGTATTCTTTACTTGGGCAAAGGCGCAACGTATAATTGCAAGGGTCGCAGACTCTTACACTCTCTCTTCCTCATCACTAGGGATCTTTGTTGTCTCATATTCTTCCTCCTCAACATCACTTTCTGGGGGCACTACTTCTATTTATCCATCAATAAGGAACACCTTGGTGCCCTCTTTTGTGCCACACTGATGAGTAAAATGACCAAACCCCTGACATCTAAAACACCTAGTTGCATCGCTTCTACGTGAGCTAGACCGACAACTCCTTTACCCTTATTATCCTTAGGCTTAGACTGAGAAGTACTGGAAGACTTGTATTGATATCTAGTGCCAGGCTCAGCCCCAGAAGGGTTGGCTTTAGCGCCAAAATCACGAGACTCAAACTGCCTTCCCACAAATGCTTTGAGGTATTGCTCGACCTCCAACACTACTTGATACATCTGTTCAAGAGTGTTTATGTCCTTGATGAGCAACTCTCTCCTAATGTTAGAACGGAGGCCCGTCTTAAATCGAGCAAGAGTGAGTACGAGATCCTCTTCAACTTCACATCGAGTCAAGTACTCTTTGAACTTCTCAATATATTCGGCCACACTCATGGAACCTTGTCAAAGAGACCGCCAATCTTCAACTAACCTCAAGTGATAAGAGAAAGGGAGGTACTTCTCCTTTAGAATTTCTTTCATTTCTCCCTAATGGACTATTGGGGGCTCCCTCAACCTTTCTTTCTTTTGCTCCACAGTAGATCAAAACCTCTTTACTTGACCCACAAGCTTCATCTTGGCAAATAGGACTCAACGAGCATCCGAAATGTCGTACCACTCAACGTAGTGTTCCATATCCACCAACCAATCTAGAAAATCTTTAGGGTCTAAGTGGCCATTAAACGTAGGGGCCTCTACTCTAACTCCCTTGAGGAGTTACACATCTGGTCATAATGATCATGATGCCCCTCGTAGGGTGGTGCATGGTTGCATGCTTATAACCATTTCCTTGGCCACCCCCATTCCCTTGTCTATTCTCCTAACCACCTACCTAAGATTGGGCATCTTCTTCAATGGCGGGGTTTGCTCGGGTGGAGGTCTCTAGTTGGGTAACGCACACATTAAGTTGATTAAAGCGTTGATCAATACGTTGTTCCAAGCGCCTACCCAAAGACTTAAATTGTCAGGTTATGTTGTTCATGGACTCTTGCAATTGCTCCACGTTTAGCATTGGGTGAAAACCAAAACCACGACCAGTACGTGTGGGCATACAACCACTCACTCAACTCAAAAACCCTCTAATGTAACTATATGCGTCTAAGTGGGACTAAATAATCCTATAGGACTCTATATGAAGGAAATTACACAACGTTACTAAAATTCTAGCAATATAATTGCCTAAATAATTTGTCAATAGAAAATTCAGCCATGAAATTTGAGGATTTTCTGACAACAGAAAATTCATCAGCCCATATTGTGAATTATGGTTCCTAAACAGCCCTATATGAGGAAACTTGATGCATAATGGACATAAATAAACTGAACCCTAAACATGCAATGCATTCCCCTATAAAAACCTAAGCTCTGATACCAAATTTGATTCAAGACATGAAATTAAATGTGGAATGCAAGAAATCAAGCTCATTATTATACCAATTTTAAACAATCACAAAATTTCACATCCTACATACGATCAAATATTCAAAAAGGGAAATCTATGGGGGTCCAAGCCTACACAAGTTTAGGGCTAGATCAAATAAATTTATAAACCAAGCAAGCCCAAAGGAGTGTAAGATTTATGCATTCTTACAAAGGATTGCTCCCCAATTCAAGAGATTCACCATGTTTTAATTCAGGAAAAATCTAGGGCTCAAATTTAGGGATAATTGGGATTTGGGATTCTTTATGATTAAGGATCTGGATTTAAGTTTCAAAAGGAGGAAAAATAGAACCTGAGATGAGCCATGTGCGTACACAGCAGTTGGCCCTGGATGCACGTGCGTGACCACCCGACCGAACGTATGTGGGGCCTACAAAGTCAGAAAACGACTCCTAAGCTAGGATTGGCCAGGGTAGGATTGCATCCATGTCAAATTTCATGTCGATCCGATGCACAGTTTGTGCGTGGTGCTCCACCGAAGTTTCAGCCCCTCTAATGGGCTAGAATCTGAAAATCTATTGTAGAAGAGAACTTGGGTATAAGAAAGGGTGAATCTGAAGATGAGAGGGATGTAGAAGATAATAGATGTGGGGTGTAAAGAAGTGGGGATAATTTAGGATAGTTGTGGCTTCACACCACAATAGTTAGCCATTCGAGGAAGGGAGGGTTTCACACCCAATTCGGTTATTTAACCCAAAGAGATAGAAAAGAAGAAAAATGTAGAATTTTTATTCATAAAATTCATTGAAAATACCTACATGGGGTTGTTTATTTATAAGAAAACCCTAAACCCCAAAAGACAATTTTACCCTTGTGCCACGCACACTAATACTTAAAGCTAAAGTAAATAAAATAATAACTAATCTAAGGAATCAAAGTCGTTCATGACGTTTCTAAAAATGAGAATAGTCAAAACTCAAAATCCTAGATCATCTAAGGTAGTGGGACACTATCATGAGATTCGATGGTAGAATCTATACGATGATCGGGTCCACTCCAATGCTCTATAGCGTAACCCCTAACTATAAGGCCTTACAAAGATATCGTCGTTGATCTAAATCAAAATTAGGGCTCGCCTCCTCCTCGAATACGTGCGTAGGGTGGGGGGCATGCGTATGATGTCCCCATCACATTTGGTTTATTACTAACTAAGAATCGTAAGTTACCGATATATTTCTTGCACTTAATTTCATTAATATTTTCAAGCCGATCACTGAGACTTCATATTCAGCCAGGTTATTGTTACACTCAAATTTTAATTGAAATGCAAACTCTTGCCTCCTCCCATCCAGGGAGATTAAAATAATCCCTACTCATGATGATTTATCAGTTCTTGAACCGTAAAAAATTTATTTCCAGGGCATCAAATGTACCTAATATAAGTCAAACACTTCTGGAGGAAGTTAACTTTCTTTGTCGAATCAATGATCGGTCAGAAAGTTTGTTATGGCCTATCCTTTTACTACTCTTTGGGGCATGTGCTTAAGATCAAATTCAGATAAAGCTTATACCCACTTGCCAATTCAATCATTCAAAATCATCCAATTTAACATAGATTTTACCAAGGTGCATGTCCTTAAGATCAAATTATGTAATTGCAATTACATTAACTGATTTGGGCAATCAATAATGTCTTAACTTAGTGGCTACAAAATACAATTACAAGTACAAATTTTCTATTGTTTAATATCATCTTTTAGTATCTAGCAATATCCAACTAAGGTAGTGGACTGCACACTCTTTTTTATCATCATCATCTTGCGCCAGTAGGGCTCAATTGACTTTGCAGCAGCCGCAACACACAGCTTGAGTGGTCGACCTTTGACTAGAAGCATTAACACTGGTGGCATCATCAAGTACTCCTTGATTTTATCGAAAGCCAATTTATGTTATGCTTCCCATCCAAAATCATCTCCTTATTTCAACTTCACCAATGGAGAAAACACTTTAGTCTTTCCTGCACAATTGGAAATGAACCTATGCATAAAGTTATCTTGGCCAATAAAATGTTGCAACTCTATTTTGTTTCTTGGTGGCTAAACATTTACAATTGCTCGTGCCTTGTTTTGATCTATCTTGATCCCTTGCTGATGGACAAGGAATCCTAGGAAATTGCCTGTTGAAACCCTAAAAGCACACTTAATGGGGTTCATTTTTAGCTTCTGAACTCTCATTCACTCAATGACTTGCGCAAATGAGAAAAATGCTCTATAACATCAGTCAGCTTGACCACTACGCCATCAATGTATACTTCCATGAAATCGCTAATCATATCATGAAAGATAGCATTCATTTCCCTTTGATAAGTAACCCCTGCATTTTTTTAACCCAAACGGAATAACCACCCATAAAAAAGTCCCTAAAAGTACGGGGCATCTAAATGTCTTTTTTGACACATTATCAACTGTTATGCTTATTTTGTTGAATCCCGAATGGCCTTCCATAAAGGAAACCATCCAATGCCCAGCTACTCGGTCTATTAGCTGATCAACCATTGTAATTGGATACTCATCTTTAGGCGCGGCTTGATTCAAATTTCTAAAATCGATATATACTCAAAACTTACCATTTTTCTTAATGACTAGAGCCACATTAGAGATCCATTCAGCGTATCTGATGGGCCTGATGAATCCTTCCTTCAACAATTGTTTAATCTCCTCTTTTATTTTTGAATAACCTTTATTGTCATCCACTTGGGTGGTTGTTTGTGCGGTTGATGCCCCTCCTTTATTAGAAACCTATGGTTGACCAGGTTTTGTTCTAAACTAAGCAACTTGTGGTAGTCTCATGCGAAATAGTCAAAAAATTCTCTGAGAAAGTCAGTGAGCTCGGCCTGGACTTGTGGTTATAACAAATCGTTGATGAAAGTCTGCTTGAGATTTTGCTTTGTCCACATGTTTACTTCAACTAGAGGATCTTGGACTTGGGCTCAAGAGTACTTTAGCTTTTTTGGACCTTTCTTCAAATCCTTCATATTTATGCCATCTTCGACTACCTCATCAGCTGGTACTGCAGCTTCGGCCATGTTGACAAACCAGTCATCACAATATTCTCTCAAGCTTTCCTCGAGGTTCTTTATTCTAGTTGTAAACTTGACTCTAGTAATTGGACATCCCTCTAAATGATCTAAGATATATAATAGCTTTAGATGTTGGGCCATAGTAATGATAGGTCTCTCTATGACCACTTTCTTAGAATACGTACCTCATTCAATGGTGATGATCGATACGTTTTTGGTCCCCTCCTCTAGATAAAAGGAATCATGCTATATTATCACTAGAAGACCGAGTTCCTCCATGTCTCCTACCATCACATTGGGTTAAGATGGCTTAACTTGAAAACTTGATTGAAGTGTAATCATCATGTTATAGTCCACCATGAATGGTGGTAATGATCCAAACACTATTTCATAATTTAGACATTTTTCCCCAAGCATTTCTAAATTATGTTGCTATTGATAGCAGACAAAGTACTTGGGCAATTTGCCATTAAAGCCACCCCTAACTTTTTAGGACTAGCTGGGGTTTCTTCCTACAAATTTGTTGTAGCAAGAAGTTCTTCAATCAATAGGTCATCGTCCGAGAAATACTCATCGTTGAGGTATTAGGTCGAGTCCTTGAGATTTTCAGTATCTCTGCTATTTTTCATATTAATTTGCTGGCTTTCCAAAGTTGAATCATTTGGGAGAGGTTTCACGAAGAAATCGATCGTGTTCACATCCAACTGCTCATCTCCTACTTAGAGAATCCTCAACGTCTGACATGGCCGCATGGCCACTAGCTAATGATCATTCTTTATGTAAGCCAATTCTCTTCGCTTAGCTTGTTATCTTAGTCAATGCCACTTTTGGGTACAAGTCATCCCTTTAGGTACTACTAGGAACTTGGGGTGATTCACTCTTCTCCAATCCTCATCCCGAGTAGGACAGGCTTCACCATTTTACGCCTCAGCCGAGCTCGGTGAGATTGGTTAATATGAAGCCAATACGCTCTCTGTTATTGATAGAATCTCATTCTTCCAAACCTCTATTAAAACCAAGGTTTGATCTGACTAGTTAATCCAGGGAATAACTTTGTTGGATGAATCACCCTTGTGCATCAACCGCACAGGTGTAGCTTGTGGTCGATGTGTGGTGCAGTTATTGTGCCACAACTTGGTGATCAAAAGGGCTAAGGTCAACATTCTGCCGTGGTCGATCCAACTTATGAAGATTGATTGTGGCCTTATTGATCTCCAAGTTAGGTTGAAACAAATAAATATTGATCAACATTTCCTCCTTTTCTTTCTTAAGGAATTTCAGTAATCCTCGATCGATGTTGCCCTGAAATATTCTCGAAAACTATGCAATTGTTAGTAGAGTGGCAACAACTTCCATGCCACTTATAGTATTCAATCTTTTTTAATTCTTCGACCATGGGTATTTTGTTATTAATGGGAATTTTAATGAACTTCCTAGCTAACATAGTATCAAAGATATCGTCAACCTGGGTTATGTAAAACATATACATCTTATGAGTTTTGTATGTGGTTGGTGCAGTTGATTCCATTCTAACTAATGTTGAACACACAAATGGTTTCTTGTCCACTACCTTAGCTGCAACTATCTCGTAGTTAGGATTATAGTAGTAACTAACGAGTTCTTTTGCACCGCTCCTTCCTGAAGAAGAGCTTTATATTAGATACTTTTCTTGTCAAATCATATAAATCCGTAAACTCCTTCCTGATAAACTTCTTATGAAATTTGTATTCCAAACCATATTGGGTGAGTTGTATAAACTCGACCTTGGTCGTGACTACCTTTCATTGACTTTTTGCTCTCTTGAATTGGGCAATATAGTTTTCAATCAATTTACTAGACAACTACCAAAAATGAGTAAGATTGACCATAGAATTTTTTCTATCCTTGTAGAAAAACTAGGTGCAAATTTTGGTAAGAAATTAGAATACCAAGTAAAGGCCACTACGATTAAGAAATTTCCAAATAATTGTAATTTATGATAATCGTTGTTAGGTAATTCATCACATTGCATTGTAAATCAGCCTATGTGCTCTATGGTCAATTGACCAATTTCACCAATGTAAAGCACAAAGTCTAGTCGATAATTCCTGGACAATGAATGTTGACGGTTGATCCATTTCGGATAATGTTTATGGTATATCGGGGTAGTAGTGCCATTGAGAATTTGGCCTACCACTTCTTGGCTAGTTACATAACCTGGTCACAATCCAGATGTTGAGGATCAACCATTGGTGGCGAATCTTGACCTCCTGGGTATTGTCCCACGATATAAGGTGGATTCCTAGCGAAAGGGATCCCCCTAGACATTCCTTGATTTTTAACTTCAAGAATGTTGTTTCTGTCGTCTTTCGTAGGTCGCTTAAATTCATGCTCTCGTTCTGGCTAGCCATCCACCTGTTGAAGGTGTCTATTTGAATTCATGATTGCTCTTCTCAAACTCGTGCCTACTCTATGTGGATACTGGAGGGCAGATTTCATGAGGTGACAGGAGATTGACTTTCTTCTTTCCACTGGTTGCCTTGCTTGAGGGCTTTCGTAAAAGGGTTAAAAAGAGTGTTATATTTTACCAAAGTCACCACTAACCAATTATTATGATCTGCAATCAGTTAGACCCCTGTAGAAATGTTTAAGATTGAGAACCCAAAGGTCCTTAACCCTAAGATGACTCGTGAGTTTGCGTTCTAGAGATTCCAAGGGACCATGTTATAGAGTGGGAAGGTGTTAGGAACCCACTTTTCTCGTACGGATGTATGATCTTTACTTCACAAGATCTGACTAATTTATGAAGAAAAGACTAATTCTCACATGCATAAAATGCAATGTGATGTAATAATTCTAGTGATTAATCAACCCAAATTTTTGATGGGCAGGATCCGATTATATCAGCAAGCTGCGGAGCATACGTTCGAAATGATAAATTGTAGGGTGAAAAATATATATGTATGAGATTTTTGATGTTATATGGATGCCAATGATAAAATGACGGCCAACCGGCTAAGGTTTTTGGTGGACCTTCTGCGGTTATATCGGCAGGTCTCAGAGCATTCGCCCACTAATTAGATACAAGAAAATGATGGAATACAATGTAAATGCTAAAATGATGGGTAACTGGCTAAAGTTTCTTATGGGCAAGATCTGATTATATCGGCAAGCCTTAGAGCATATGGCCGCTAGTCGGATGCGAGAAAACAATGAAAATGCACTACAATGTTGATGTATATGAGGAGTAAAGGGGTTGAGAAGGGAATGAATGTTGCACAATGCTAATGCACTGATTTGATGAAACTGGTTGGGGCTTGAATGGTTGGATAAATGGTAGTGTCACAAGACTAGACTGAGTGGTTCAGATTTGAACTTAGGTAGCTCAGGAGGCTTGGACTATGACTAGGCTAGGGTAGACCAGGCCTGGGCTCTCTTTTTCTCACTCTCACTCTCCTTAGTGGAGGGATGGTAAGGGATTTCTAGAAATGGGAGTGGGTTGAAATGAGAGTGGATCCTCTGCTTTCACTGGATGCTTGACATGAGAAGGGAGGGGGCAATTTATAGCCTCCAAACCATCTTTTCTTGTAATTCCTGGTGACTGTAGGGGTAAAAAGTGGTTAAAGAGCTAGGATTGAAAATTACTATTAAGACTTGAATATTATGTATTTATCCCTTCAATTACATTAGCTTTCCTAGCATTTAAGTGTTAATCTAATAAAATTGTGTATGTTTTCATCATATGAGGTGGTCTTGGACTTAAGATGAATATGTGCTGAAAAGGATGGATTTAGAGTTCGAAAGAAGATAATGAAGAATTGGAGATTTTGATGTCATTAATAAAGAATTCACATGCCAAAGATCCAATAAAACCAAGTACAAAGGATGGAGAAAAGACTGGCAAAATCATAAGTCCAACAAGAGAAAAAACAGATGATTCGGTCCCACCTAAGGTCCGTTCGATCTGACCGAAAGTGCACAAAACAGTCCAACAAGAAATTCTAATTTTTCGAATTAATTTGGCTTGACCTTTGGTCCGATTGAAGCCAACTTCGGTCCCACCTAAGAGAGCTTAGGTGGGACCTCAGTTAGATAGATTCTGCATAAATTTTTCAGATAAAATTCGGTGTGACTAAAGGCAACTTCGATGTGATCGAAGCGTAACAAAAGTGTGAAAATTGAAGTCAGTTGAAAGTCAGTGCGAACTTTTAGTATTTAAAGGAGTTTTCTTAGTAGTTTTAGGGATGAATTAGAGCTCAGGAGAGAAACCAAGGGGTGGTGGAATCTCTATAAAGTCGTTCTTCTTCTTCGACTTCTTAATTCTAGTTTTTCTTTTTCTTTTTTTTCTTCTTTTAGGTTATTAGCCATGTTAGGCTAATCTCTTAGCTAAGGTTAAGTGATGAAGCTTGTACTTCAATTCATTATTTATTTCATTTAATTTAGTAAACAGTAGTTGGAATTATGATATTAGATTGAATAGATTTGAATTTTACCTTGAAGTCTTTTTATTGTTTCATCTTTGATCCATTGTCAACTCCGGGAACATTATATGCTTAGAAGTGCAATTACAATGCTTGATTACAGAAGGAATCAATCTGTAAAATTCCTTAATCTATTGTAGACTCCAACCACAATGGATGCTTAAATTCCATGCGATTGATGTCTGAGTGCTTCATGAGAGAATTGTTCAATTGAATTCATATTCTAATATTGTTTATGATTGGTTTAACCGCTCTATCTTCTGATTGGATAGGATAGGACTTCAATTCTAATTGAGTTATAATCAATTAATTGATTAATCATTAAAATAGATATTGTGATTCCTCTAAGCAGATTCCTAGATTCTTAGTCCCTTTTCTTCTTGTTTAAAATTTTATCTCGCTGGATTAAAGATCCAGACAAACCAATAGACTTAGATTAGTTCTAGGTCGTGTTCCCCATTTTCTGTGGATTCGACATTGGTCTCACCGAGTTATTAGTACTTTGCAACCCTACAATTGGGGTTTATGAACAAGTTTTTAGTGTCATTGTCTGGGAGTGGCGTTGAACACAATTAGGTTTAGGTTTTCTAGGTTTGATTTTTGTTTCTGGTTGTATTTTTCTAGTTTTTTGAAAATTTCTAAGGGTTTTTAGGATTTTCTAATTTTCAGATTTTTATCTTTAGAGTTTATCTTATTTTTTTAAACATTACTAAACATTATTTATTAATTTTATTTTATAGGATCCTCACATTAGTTCCTCTCTTCTGGTAACATCCTTCCTTACTCCATCCTTGCTTACCTTATTGCTATAAGATTTTTTTGTTGAATTTTTTTTTATGAGTTCATTATGTTAATGCAAGAGTGGACACGTGAATACTCTAATCAACTTCTAAAAGATGAGATATTCATTGAAGAGTTGTTAAATGATCATGATAGGAAATGCCCTATGTCTCGTAAATGAACTGAATCTATGATCGAGAACTGACCGGAATATGATGATCCACAAGTTAAGAAATCGCTATGTGAATATAGGAAGGAGAACAATTATCATCCACTGGTTAACAAGACAATGCGTGATTATTATATGGATGGTAATGCTTACCAACAACCATCAAATACTCCCACATATGATCTGTATGACTTCAATTAGTAGAAACATCAGAGCTTAAATTGGAGAGGTGTACCAATCATGCAGTCTAATGAATATCCCCTTGGATCCACTACTTCTGAGATCGAAGCAGAAACAATCTAAGAGGATTCACTTCACAAATTCATTGATGTTCAAGAATAATTCAACCAACACATCATGCAATCATTCACAAACATTAGAACATCATTAGAGTTGCTTGAATTCTCCATTCAAGAAATTCAGTCACACCATATTGATGAGGAAGAGGCTAGTTTAGCCTGGCCTTGGTCCAATCTAAAAACACAATGCAAGGAGAGTGATCCCAACTCGCTTGTGGAGTATACTGAATTTAAAAATGGGGAGGAGTTGGATATTGATCATGAGTTTACGATTTAAATTTCCCAAGAGTCAATCTCAATTATAGTTCAGGTTAATGATCAAGAAGGACGGGTGAAATTGCAGAGGAACTACTAATTGAAGTATGAAATTATGTCCAAGTGTCCTAGAGGGGGTGAATAGGACTTTTAAAAATACTTATTAAAGCAGACAATGCCTTACTTAAACTAATTTACCAATCAAAATAAATAAGGCAAAGTAACTCTAAGGCTATCATGCCAATAGAGGGTCCAATTACATAGGTTATAAATGATTTACAAATAAAGCAACTAGTCTATAGGGATAGTGTATATGATTGTATGTAGGATGTGATTCCTATCAAGCCTAACCATTCATCTAATCATGCATCATAATTAAGAAATTAAATCACATAAGCATAATTAACAAATGCTCAAGGAAATCCCAAACACGATCATATATAATGGTTCGGCTATGTGCCTACTCCACTCCCGACGGATGCACTCAACTCATGAGCGTACCAGATTTTACTATCTAATGAGTTTAAATCAGGTTAGCCATGAACCTTTGCAACCTACACAAGGTTAAACTAAGGAGCCTACACAAGGTAACCTTATGTGCGTACACAAGACAATTTTATGCCTACACAAGGAAGTGGGTCCTACACAAGGACACAACACGTATTCTCTCATTAGAGGTCTACTAGCGAGTTTGTCAACTCAAAATCTGAATCCCAATCCTACACAAGGAAAGGGCTTCAAACTCAATGGACTTTATATACTTGTAAGTGAGTGATCCCCGTTTCAGCACATGTTATTGAAGATCTTCCTAGTGGTGAAGAGTTTTCAGCTCCCTTGAACCACACCACTAAAGATGCTCCAACCGAAGGTATGAGGTTATTAGGTTTAGGGTTTGGTTTGATTTACTCTAATTAATTATATACATTTAAGATCTAGAGAAGATTCCCATGCGCTTAACATTCAATAATCCCAGCACAATGATTTGCTAATAAAAAAGTGTTGCTGAGAGATTAATGAATGTTGGAGTTCATAGTTCAATCCAAGCTATTAAATATGCCAATAAATGCTTGAGCAATGGATTAAATGATAAACCCCTATGGGAAAGAGAGCTTAAGGATAAGGGTATTAAGTATATCAATAACTCTCTCAAGGCTCTCTTCAATACTCACTCCAAAGTCTAAGAAGCAACCAAGTGATATATAAAGGCAAATCCTAACGGTAAAAAAAGGGCAAAAATTTATTCTTGTCGATGCCATCGAAGGGTCTTTGATGTCATCGAAGTTTCCTTTGATGTCATTGAACCTTCTTCGATGTCATCGACCACCTTCACAATGATATTTAAATAGGTGCTGGAGAGATTCTGCTCGATGCTATTAACCATCCTTTGATGTCATCGAAGCAAGCTTCGATGTCATGCCATCGGGATTTTCCACAAAAAATACACTTTGGATGCTAGACTAAATGAGCTCAATTTCGATGCCATCGAAGATGTCATCAATTGCAGATCGATGCCATCGAGAATAAAATGATATTCTTGTGAAAGCTCACTGGACAGTTTGGTCCATATTTCGATTCAATCGATAAGCATTTGATGCAATCAAAATTTGATTTTTAATGTCATCGATAGGGATTCGATGCAATCAAGATATAAGGTTTTCCTTTAAAGCTTGTTGGAAAAACTGGTCCCTATATCGATGTTATCGAACGATCTTTAATGCCATCGATAATTTACTTCAATGTCATCAAAAGAGGTTCGATCACATCGAAGAACGCTTAGAGTATTTCAAGATTGGTGGAGGGAAGTGGCCCAAGGTTGATGCAATCGAAGTGGGTTCGATGCCATCAAAACATAAGTTTAGATGCCATCGAACTTCCTTCGATGCAATCGACAATACCAAACATATGTTCAGTTCATTGTTGGACTATTAGGCTCGGGTTTCGATGTCATCGAACAGAGTTCGATGCCATCAAAACTGTTCTCGATTACACTTCGATGCAATTGACAGGACATGAAATTTACCTGTTTAATTCATCTTTCCACCAGCTCTCAAAATATTCAAAATAAGCTTACCAAGGGTTTTGTAAATACATTTTTGGGTAAGATTAGGTTCTTATAAGAGGGGTTATATACTTTAAGGGTTTGGTTCGGGAAGTGAGGCTTTGTTTACCTATGTGAACACTACAACTTCTTCAAGTTGGTTGAGTCTTTGATCTTGTAGTCTTCAGTTTGGGGATCACTTAACTCATGGACTCAACATTCATGTAGATTGACAAATAAGGGCACTTTCAATCTCCCCCTTTGTTAATTACATGATAAAACACCTAACAAACCCTATGTATTATATACAACTCAAGTTTTACAAAATTTCATTGTTATAACTCGACTATAGACATATATAAATAAGGATCTTGATGCTCGAGTTGCTGACTTAAGTTGTTACTCCCCCTATCTTCATGCATAACCATAAAATCACAAGAATTCACATGGAATGGTGGGAGTATGGTTCTCTTCCTGTTTGTCAGTCATTGGCAAAGGGTTGGTAACATAAATAGCATGCTAAAATTGCAGTAGAACCACCAATACTGAAGTATGAAGTATGACTAAGTGTCTTGGGGGGTGAGGGGGTGAGTAGGACTTTTTGAAAACTTGTTATCTTTTAATAACAACCTATGCCTAACTTTTAAAACAGAGAAGTAAGGCAAAGTAACAATATGGCTTCCAAGCCAATAAAGGGTCTAATTCTTATAGGCTTATACAAGATACATATGTAAAATCAAAGCCTAAAAGGATAGTGTGTATTGTGTGTAGGATGTAACTTCTATCAATACTTATACATAAACTAAATCATGCATCAATGTGAACATATGACGAACATAAGCATAATTAGGTAAATGTACTCAAAACAATCCTAAACACAATCATGTATAGTGGTTCAGCTACTTGCCTATTCCACTCCCAGCGGACGCACTCTCTCCTAGAGTGCACCAAATTTCACTATACAATGGTTTTAAATCAGGTTAATCATGAACCTTCACAACCTATACAAGGTTAAACTAGGACACCTACATAAGGTTCCTAGATGCCTACACAAGGAGACACGTCCCACCTAAGGACTCAACAGTAGGAGCCTACACATGGCAACCCAAGCCTACACAAGGCACAGCCTACATAAGGCTACACGTCCTACACAAGGACACAACGTATTCTCCCGTCGGAGGCCTACAACTAGGACATGGCGAGTTTGACACTCAAACTATGAATCTCAATCCTACACAAGGAAAGGGCTTCAGACACTTTAGACTCTAAATACTTACAAAGTAAGTTGGTGAGTCCCGTTCTCGCACAGTGTGAAGATCTTTGATGATGATGGAGAAACTTTAGCTCCCTTGAACTACAACTTGATGATGATGCTTTTGTGAAGTTTCAGAGGTTACGAGGTTTACGGTTTTTTATCTTCTCTATTTAAATGATAGGATTTAAATTAATAAAGAAGGTTCCCCATGAGCCAGGCATTAAGAAGTTCCAAAGATAGTATGATTATTTGGAAACTTCATGAATGCTAGAGTTCATAATTCAATTTAAGCATATATGATATGAGTTTATGCTCAAACAAAGGATTGAATGATGTACTCTAATAGGAAAGAGAGAGTAAGTAAGAGGGCAGATAGATTTTAGAATAATAGGCTCAAACTCTCTTGGATTCTAGCTCATTTTATCAAGAGCAACACGTGTATTTATAGAGTAAAATCCCAACGGTAAAAAAATGGGCAGAATTTTCAAATTGTCGATGTCATCGAAGGATGTTCGATATTATCAAAATTTGAATTTTGATCTATCGAAGCACCTTCGATTACATCGACTCTCTACTCAATATATTCATTTGAGAGTAGAATAGATTCTGACTATTTTTAATCGAGTATCTTTCGATGATATTGACGTGCACTTCGATTCATCGAGGGAACCGGATTTCATCGAGATTTTCTTTCGTTAAAATACACAAAGGTTGCTGGACAGTTTTGTCTCATGTTCGATTCTATCGAGGAGCCCTTCGATCTATCGAAGTTTGAATTTCGATGATATTGAATGGTCTTCGATGAACTCGAACAAAATAGTTTTTTCTTTGAAAATCCTGCTAGACAAAACTGAGTAAGTTTCGATTCTATCAAATAGACTTTGATGTTATTGAAAACTTACTCTCGATAACATCGAGGAGGCTTCGATGTCATTAAGGAGCACTTAGAGTATTTTCTGTTTCTTTGGAAGAATTTTAAGCTCCAAGTAATCGAGGGCCATTCGATGTTATCGAAGTATGGACTTCGATGATATCAAATAGTAGTTGATGCTATCGAGATCTACATCATATCTTTCATTTTATTCCTGGATAGAATGGGTAATCATTCGATGTTATCGAGTGATGTTCGATGGATCGAAGACTCCCTCGATTGCAGTTCGATGCACTCGACCAAGACTTGTGATTTTTCAGGTTTTATTTCTTTTTTCCCTTTATACTCTTAGTGCTATATATACCAACTTTACCAGAGGATATTTTAATTCATTTTAAGGGTAAGTTGGGATTATGTGGGGTCATATACTTGCTAGGGTTTATTGTGGGATGATGAGGCTATGGCTGACAGGTTTGATCTTGAACATGGCCTTCATCTTTTGTTAAGGCTTGGTCTTGATGTCTTCTTCTAAGAGTTTACTTAAACTGATTGAGTCAAGATTCATGTATATTGAGAAACAGGGTCACTTTCACATGCCAACACAACTGAAGTTGGAGAATCAATCACAATTATGCATAGTGGAAGATAGATTTAAACAATCACATAATTTGAAGTAATAAAATTAAGGACAAGAATTATGTGAGAAATAACAAAGCATGCCATGCATATATATCATAAGTTGAAATGCCCAAGAATGGCATGAATATCCATCAAATCTCCCAAAAAAAAATCATCATTAAGCTCATATGCCCAAGACGGGCACAAATATCCAAAAATCAAATATCTAAAAAAAAAGCACAAACACACACACACACCACCAAATATCTAGTTTAATGATATATAAGGATGGATAAACCAGATGGGCCAGGACATCTAAAATGATACCCAATGTCACTAGCCAAAACTTAACCGTGCATCGATTGAACCAGATCCTATTTAGTTAGACCTCCCCTCTTTGGAGTGACATTGTGATGACTTATAATTAGCTCCATAAGGTGTTGGACTGTGCACCGTAGTCCTTCTAACATCAGCTTTATGCCAGAGAATTTGACTTCGCACCGACTTACCCATTCTTCTATGTTTGCCTATCCACAAAAGATTTGCCTAATGAGATCATGATGGCGTAAAAGACTGTGGGTGCCCACTGAATCCGAGTTGTGAGGAATGATTGGAGAAGGGCAAGAGTCTTTGGCTATTGACATCTGTAAGTGTTATGGTCTCATACTTCTTTGGTTGTCAAATTTGTGATGTGTCAAAACATCTATCTATGTCCTGTGCGTGTATGATGATTTATATGAATTCAAGACACTGCATAAATACTTCAAGAAGCTACAAGTTGAACTTTTCAAGAAGCTACATATTGAAGTTCAAGAAGCTACATGTTGAAGTCTCAAGAAGCTACAATGTTGATGTTCAAGTCTCATGACTTCAAGACTAATAAGCAATGCATGAAGTAGTTGTTATGCTGATGAAGATCTCAAGTTTGAAGCTACAACAAGTTCAAGATCTCAAGCCTGATATGGTTCAAACAAACTACATTCGTTGAATGGTTGAAGTTCAATATCCATATGACATGATTCAAGTTTGAATGACCTTAGGTTGACCCTTTAAGTAGGTCATTTTGGATACATAAATCAAATGTTTATTTTACATAAGTTTGGTCTATTCCAAGACCAGTCCTAGCTCTTGTTCGACCAGTCCTGGCATTGGTTCGACTAGTCCAAGAAATTCCACGACTAGTCCTAAGTTGTTGAAGATTTTTTCGAAATTTTGGAACGCCCATCGACCAGATCCCCGGAGGTCCTTCGACCGGTAAGGTGTGGCTTCGACTCATCCACGACCCGATCGTGTATCTACGACTCAAAATCCAAGAATGTTATCCCGGTCCTACGACCGGTCGTAGAGATCTACGACATCGTAGGTGACCCACGACCATCGTAGGGTACTCACGACCGATCGTAGAACAACTTTCAAAGATCGCGCTCAATATTTCAAAAATCTGTTTGAGCTACGACCATCCAGGGTTTCTAAGACCAAAGAGGAATGATTTTTGCTTCTATAAATTGAACACGAAATTCGAGTTTTCTCACTTCAACTTCATTCAATTCAAGAATTTCATGATTACTCCGAGATAAGTCTAGTGTTTATTTTAAGCTACATTGTGCTTATTTAATATTCCTTTTTTTAGCTTATTTAATTTGATTTTGTTTCTATATTCCAATCTTATTTGAAAAGAGGAATTATCTTATTCCTTCTTCTTGGAATCAAAATCAAATATAGCTACGCCCAACGAGTTAAATCTAAAATCTATTAGAATCTAGAACCTTATGAATGTGAGTATTGGAAATTGAACTTTGACATTCAATCATCTACTCCGATTGGTTCTACCGGCTCGCTAAGAAAAGGAGAAATCCAGGTATTTTACAATTCAGAAAATTTATTTACTTTTGGTTTTATTTGAGATTAAGCCGTTTAAAAATCTCATTGTATTGGTTGTCCGAGGAAACCAGAAAACTCGAAAAGAGGGGTTTTTGAATTGTGTAAGCCCAAGTGAAAAAGACACAATTGTAAAGGTTTTGGTGAACCTGTGAAAACCTATTTGATAGTGAACGCTAATATCCCCTATGTGAGGATATTAGAGTGGAGTAGCATTCTGTGTGGTCATTGGAAAACAAATTGGTGTACACACAGGAACCACTATAACTCTTTGTCTTGTGGATTGAATGCTTGCCTAATTTTCATATCTTTTGATTGTGTGGAATGTACAAGTGGATGTGAATGTTGTAACTTTTTACATTTCAAGCAAGTGTGAGGATTGTTGTAATAATTTAGATCTATATTCGCATTTAATTTCAATTCCTTGCTATTTCATTTACTTATATTAAAATTGAGTCCTTGATCCAAAAGAAGTTATAGAAATAAGGTTGTCCTACCATAAGCCCTTGTTTATTATGGTGTAAGGTTGTCCTTAGAACTGAATTTGTATCAATCTCTCAATACTTATTTATCAAGGTGATTTAAAATTTAGCATTGTGAATTGATTCATATTGTAAGGCTATTGGTTTACTTTATTTTCGCTGATTTTATTTTAAATTTGGCATAGTCCTATTCACCCCCCCCCCCCCCCCCCCCCTCTAGGACATATAGTTTGGCCTTTTCAACATCTTGGTGTTTTCATCATTGGTTCCCTCCTTTGTCTCATCTTGTCCGGCACTTGATGAATATCTTCTTGACTGATGAATATTCACAACCCCAAGTGTAGGGTCGCGATGTAGTAATAATATCGGTGAGACCAAGGTCGAATCCATAAGGACTAATCTCGTGTGTATTTTGAAAGCAACTAGAAGTAGAACTAGAAGAAGATGTGAATTTAAATATGAAATTGTAGAGGGTAATTGTGATTTGTTTAACTAAAACTTCTAAATTTAAAGTGAGAACTAGGGTTTCCAAGGATCCACTTGTAGAGATCAAAGAAATCTATTACTTGATTCAAGGACACAACTAGAATCGGAGTCCTATCTAATCCAGTTAGAAGATATAGCAATAAAACCAAATCTGAACTTCCTTTGACCTAATTCTCAAAAGAAGAGAATTATGATAATTGACAGGGATTCTATCATCAGACCATGCCCATGAGACGATGGTAAACAATAGGATTTACCAGTCTCATAATCTCAAAATTAGGAAAAGAAGATACTCAAAGCTATTGCAGATCTACTATAATTTAAGTCACAATAAATCATTAAAAACTGAACGTATTCCTTAAACATCAAATTGGAATCAAAGTTCAACATAAACATGAATCGAAGCAATAGAAACATCCCATCACGCTACAAGCTTCACCTCTTAGCCCTAGCTAAGAGGTGTAGACAACCATATACATGATTGAACTAGAATAAAGCATAAAAACAACTAAGGAAAAGGAAGAAAAACATTTGGCAACGGCTCTCCACACTTGTGCATTGCTCCTCCAAACCCTAGATGATGCCTAAGGATGCCCTGGGAGATGCTATTTATAGTTTTGCAGCACCTCCTTTTGCACCGACTTGGAAGAATCTAGAAACTGCCTCAAATTTATGCAGTCCAAGTAAAATCTTCGATGCGTCAAAGGTCTTTTGATATATTCTTCAATAGCATCGAAAAAGGTCCAAAAATGTCCAGCGAGTTTGGCTTAAAAATGATATAATTTTCGATTTCACCTTCGATACATCTAAGTACCTTCGATATGATCTTCGATAGCATCAAAGGTCTTTCAATATGATCGAAGATAATTTTGACAGTTTTCCAGAATTAGACTTTTCTAGTCCCAGAATATGTTTTCAGGACAATTTTCAGGATTCCTTTTCTTCGCTTTAAGTCTTCTATTCTCTTCTTTCATCACTTAGTTTCCTTAGATCTTTGGCATATGAATTCTTCAATCTTGGTCTCCTAAGATCCATCCCTTGCCTTGGTGATCTTTAAGCATCAAATCCATGTTTTTAGCACATTTTCCAATCCAAGCTCTTAAAATCACCTTACAACATAAACATGATAAAAATAGGACATTAAGCATTATCATGTTCATAAAACCAAGTAATAAAAGGGGTCTAATATACAATATTTGACTCTCAACACAATTCCCAACTAGCATTTTGGTAGTCCCGTGCAAAGTATGCGAAAAATAAATCTCAATGCTTAATGTCATAACTTTTTTTTAGAAAACAATCTTCCATGCACTCAAGGAAGAATGGGTAAAATTACGATACGAAAGTGAGATTTTAAAAACCTAGAACCCAATCACATAGGTAACCAATCAAATAAGTTCTTTATCCACTCAATCGAAGAATAATTTGTATATTAAGTTTTTGAATGTGCTCAGTGAAAGTTAATTTATTTCTCGTACGAATACTATTAATTCATCATGTTAGCTATGCTCATCACTTCAAGATCAGTTTGAAATTCAAGTGTTGATTCCAAACTTATCCCCTTTTCCTTCTTTTTCCAGTTTTTGATTTTATATCGACGGTAAATTTTTATTCATTCTTTTTATTTTGCATTCTTTTCCAGTATTTTCATCCTTTTTATTCTTTTTCATGACCTCTTTGTCGATTTCCTGTTTTTTAACTGGTTATTTTCTTCTTTTAAGGTGGATAAAATTCTCCAGACCTGATTCTCACCATCTATCAATGATTCACATACTGACGATCAGAATTTTTAGCATATCAGACAGAAGACAAGTTGAATGTATTTTGTGATTTAACAAGATATTCAAACTTCCTCTTAACCAATTGAGCACAAGTACTTAGGTGATAAATTACTTAGATGACTAGATTTCAGTAATTCAAAATTTGATCTTTATCTTATCATACTCAAAGCATTGTTAAGTACATAATTCATTACTTCGCAAATAAATTTTAACTTGAAACATTGAAAATTTTCAAAAAATTTGCTCAAAATTGAGAAAACACTGATTAGGTTACCTAATCCCCCATTCCCAATCGAAAAATCTACATTGTCCTAAATGTAAAAGAAATAATCATGTAATGCAAAAGAGGCAATGAAAAGAAAAAAGGAAGTGATGGAAAGATAATACCTGAAGAAGAAATTTTGAGGTTGTTCCAATGATCTCAGTGTGAATATGGGTTAGCACAAAAGATTCAAATAGACGATAAGCAAACTATCCTAGAACGATGGAAAGTAAACTATCCTAAACAGAGAAAAACAACAACCTAATTACACCTCCATCAAACTAGGAGGTCAATCCTGGTAAACAGGATCATTCATAGGTATGGACATGTCCTCTGAATCAAAATTTTCAACAAATGGCTTTAAACGATGTCCATTCACTTTAAATTCATTACCATTGTTTGGATTATTTATCTCGACTGCCCCATGAAGATAAACATTAGTAATAGTGAAAGGGCCGATCCAATGAGATCGGAGTTTACCCAGAAAGAGATTTAACCGAGAATTGTACAAGAGGACTTTCTGACCTGGTGTGAATGATTTTCGAAGAATGTGTTGATCATGAAACACCTTCATCCTGTCCTTGTAAATTCTCGAGTTCTCGTACGCATCGTTTAAGATTTTTTTAAGTTCATTTAACTAAAGTTTGCGTAGCGAGTCAGCATTGTCCAAATTGAAATTCAGATTTTTGATATCCCAATAGGCTCCATGTTCCAACTCCACAGGCAAGTGGGAAGCCTTCCCATAAACAAGTCTAAAGAGAAACATTCCAATAGGGGTCTTAAATGCGGTACGGTAAGCCCATAAAGCATCGGTCAATCAGATTGACCAATCCTTATGGTCAGGGTTAACTGTCTTTTCTAAGATGTGTTTAATTTTCCTATTGAAAATCTCAGCTTACCAACTTGTTTGTGGATGTCATATTTCTTCATTAAGTTCGTGAATGGCCAATTACAAAAATGTGAGCCCCCATCACTAATGATGGCTTAAGGTGTTCCGAACTGGGAAAGGATGTTCTCTTTTAAGAATTTAATGACTGTTTGATGGTCATTATTCCGGCATGGAATCACTTCAACCCATTTAGTAACATAATTTACTACTAGTAGAATGTATAAATTCCCAAAGGATTGGGGGAATGGTCCCATGAAATCGATGCCTCAACAATTAAATGCTTCAATGATCAGAATGGGGTTCATGAGGCATCATATTTCGATGGGACAATGCTCACAAATTCTGACAATGCTCATAAGCTTTGCAAAACTCATGAGTGTCCTTGAACATAGTGGGCAAGTAAAAGCCACACTATAAAATTTTGGCCGTGGTCTTTTTGGGAGAAAAGTGACCACCACATGCCTGAGAGTTACAGAAGGAGATGACACTTTGGTGTTCATTGTCTGGCACACATCTCCTTAAGATTTGGTCTCGGTAATATTTAAACAAAAATGGATCATCCCAAAAGAACTTATGAATCTCGGTGAAGAATTTTTTCTTATCTTGCGTAGTCCAATGTGTTGGCGTGAAACCTGTGGCAAGATAATTAACAATTTCAGCAAACTAAGGTGAATGTGAGACTTTGAATAATTATTCGTCAAGGAATATGTCATTTATATGTGTCATCTCAAGGGAATCAGAGAGATCAAGGCAGGAAAGATGGTCAACCACTACGTTCTCTACTCCCTTTTTATCTTTTATTTCCAAATCAAATTATTGGAGTAAGAGGATCCATCTTATTAGGCGGGGCTTAACATCATTCTTAGAAAGAAGATACTTGAGTGCCGTATTATCTATGTAAATGACGATCTTGGATCCGATCAAGTAGGACCTAAATTTGTCCAAAGCGAACACTACGACTAAGAGTTCCTTTTCCGTAGTTGAGTAAATAAATTGGGCATGATTTAGAGTTATACTTGCATAATGAATAACGTAGGGCTTCTTTTCTTTTCTCTGGCCTAAAACTGCCCTAAGAGCATAGTCTAATGCGTCATACATAAGTTCAAAAGGAAGGCTCCAGTCGGGTGACCGCATTAACATGCTCTTAAGCTTAGTAAAAGCTTCCTAGCATTAGTCAGTCCACTCGTATGGTGCATCGTTTTGAAGTAGATTACATAGAGGACGAGAGAGGTTACTAAAGTCCTTTATGAATCTTTTGTAAAACCCGACATGTCTTAGGAAGGATCGCACATCTCATATATTCTTGGGTGGATGTAGGTTAAAGATAAGATCAATTTTAGCCTTATCTACCTCAATTCCCTTAGACGAGATGATGTGTCCAAGGAAAATTCCCTTACGAACCATGAAATGACACTTCTCCCAATTCAGTACTAAATTCTTTTCCTCGCATCGCTTCTGCACATTTTTTAAAATTTCCAAACATTCGCTGAAGGATGGACTAAAGACCAAGAAGTCGTCCATGAAGACTTCTAAATATCGCCCCATCATGTCAGAAAAAATATTCAACATACATCGCTGAAAAGTGGCAGGGACATTACATAACCCGAATGACATCCTTTAGTAAGCAAAGGGGACTTAAGGACATGTAAATGTGGTCTTTTCCTGATCTTCAATGGCTATCTCGATCTGATTGTAGCCCGAATAACCATTGAGGAAGCAATAGTAAGAGTGACCAGCTAGTCTTTCCAAAATTTGATCAATAAAGGGCAAAGGAAAGTGGTCCTTGAAATAGCGGTGAAGACCGCTTGATTTGAAGTAGGAATATGCCAATGTCCTAGAGGGGATGAATAGGACTTTTAAAGTTTTTATGGTTTATTTAAAATCCTATTTCATTAATCTTTATATATATATATATATGTAATTATCAGGATTACTCAAATGTAACTTTACTGGCTTCCAAGCTCAGTAAAAGATCCAATCATAAACTACTCAAGAAGAAATAATGCAGATATTGTTCATGATGGATATGACTGTGTAGGTGTGTGAGAGGTGATCAGATAATCAGATATGGAAGTATTTAAGCAAATCACCTAATCAAAATAACAATCTCAAACACAGTCATTTTATAGTGGTTCGACGATAAGTCTACTCCACTCCCAGCTATCGCACTCAACCCTCGAGTGTACCGGATTTTACTAAGGAGTTTCCCAGGGTTCACCTCAAACCTAAGGTTTTAAATCAAGTTCACCTTCAAGCTTTACAGAGGTTTTACATGGTTCACCTCAAACCTAGAGTTTTACTGGTTCACTTCTAACCAGATGTTTATGCTCTCCATAGAGCAAGGGTCCACACAACGCACCCGGATTTTAGACCACACAGGTCAAGGACCTAACAAGGACCTAACAATTTATGCCCTACACAAGAGCAAGGGTCCACACTATACACCCACAATGTACACTCCCGCCAGAGGCCTCTTACGAGGACTTCAAAGGGCAAGAACCACTTAAGACCCAATCCTAGAAAGGAATGATCATAAGTGTCCCCTTGGACTCTAAATACTTACAGATAAGTTGATGAGTCCCGTTAAGCACAACGCCGAAGATCTCCTCCTCCTTGTTGATGAAGAGTCTTCTGCTCCCTTGATCCGCAACACAAAAGATATATCAAGACTAGGCTTAGGGTTGGGTCAAAGGGAAGATGAAATCCTACTCTCTAAAGGTTTTCCTATAAGGAAGGTAGAGTAGTTCCAATCTTATGCATTCAAGGCATCCCAACATAATAATTTTCCATTAAGGTAGTAGCTGAAGGATCCTTGAACGCGAAAGTTCATTCCCCAATCCACTCTATTGAATATCAATGGTGAGGGTGGATTGGAATATGAACTCCCTTGAGAGAAAGGGCTTTAGGTATAGGATATAAGTTGAAACACTCAAAAGCTCTCTCTTCTTTCTCTAACAGCAACAAAAGACAAGTCCTCTATAAATAGGCAACGAGTTCCAACGGATATAAAACGGTCACATTTATGATAGAGTTCGATATCATCGAGCATATACTCTCGATTGCATCGATGGTCTGCTCGATGACACGAACTCGATATCATGCACTTTTGAAACTCTTTGCCAATTGGTCGATGAATCGAAGCCATTGTCGATGTCATCAAATTTCAAACTTTGATTCCATCGATGACAGAATCGATCCATCGACACTTTAAAAATGAGAGAGACTTGACTTTGAGATATTTCAGGTTTTCATGAATGATCGGGGGAACCATTGAGGTCATCGGAATTTGAATGTCGATGACATCGAGATCAGAGTCGAGGCATCGATAAATCCAGCTAATTTATCTTTGACCTTGCTGGACAGTTTATGGCTTTGTTCGATGCAATCGATCTGGTGTCGATATCATTGATATTTAAATGTCGAATAGATCGAAGGGCCCCCCATCATAGTTAAAAACAACCTGAATTAACTGCTGTAAGAAATGCGCGCCCACTGTCGATATCATCGATGGACCTCAGATCTTATCGATATTTGATTTCAGATCATATCGGACAGTCATCGATATATCGAAGGAGTTTGAGATTTTCATTAATGAAACAGGGGGGCCAAAAATCAGCCTGTCGATCTTATCGAGTCACTCTCGATGGTCTCGAGTTTTGAATATTGATGATATCGATATTGTAACGCCCTGAAAATCGGGGGTCGAGTGCAACTCAACTCCCGAGTTCCAACACATCACTTATGCAACATGTTTAATGTTGTTTGAATGTTAATCTGTTAGAGCAAAACATGAATGAGATTATACCAAAGCATGAATTCATACTCCAGGATCAATTGTATAAAAGCAAGCGGAAGACCGAATCAGATATATGTGTATGTAAATAAACAAAATAAACGTTTCATTATCCAGAGTATGAATCCTTCGAGTCACAATATACATGTCTGTTCATAAACAAAGGTCAAAATAAACTAAGTACAATCCTCAGTAAGTCCCATCGGGCCCCGTGACCTAGTCGAAGCCGCCAATGAATCAGATATACGAGAACTCCTCCGGTCCTCGTATAATCGTGCTCGCCTCCAGCGTAGTCGGATCGCTTAAACTGAGACAGAGTCCGGTTGGTGTGCGCAACACCGCCCCGTAACGTGGGAGTGAGTAGCTAACTCGAAGTGGAACGATAAGACATAAGTTATCATGTTATCAATACGGTCAAGCAAGAATGATAAAGCAAAATCAAACACTCCTAGTTACTCGATTAATGCAAGTATGAATGCGGTATGATGGATGCCCTCTCCGACATACTCCCTCAAGCGACACCATCTCACGTTCGCGCATGCTTACATCCCACAAAGGTGCTCCACATCTTCCAGGCACATGAGATGCATGATGAGTATGATTACCGAGTTTTTACTTAGTTCGTTTCAAACAAATAGGATTGGGAAACTAAGGTACCTCCTTGTATCATTCCCAAACATGATCCAATCTAGGGTCGCGTCCTAGTTAATATCGACGATGGTGTGTTTTCTAGGTCACTGCTGAGGGTCGCTTGGTCGTTACGTACAAAGGTTGCACCACTCCCCATCACCCCTTAAACGATTCATCACTATACAACTATACTAAACAGGCCTAGTTCATACTCTATATATCACGGCGAACCCTAAGGCACGCCGCAACTTCGAATATGCTCGCGGTCACTACAAAGGGTCGCTGTGGTCAACATTACGCACAAAGGTTGCACCACTCCCCATCACCTTATCAATGTAGGGCCGACAGGCGCGAATATAGTGTCCCATACCACCATAATCGGCTCACGAGTTGAGTTGCTCACCGGTCACTACGGGGAGGCACGTAGGCCCCCAGTAGGCCGACAATTTTGACCACGGTGTCCCATACCACCATGCCCGGCTCATGAGTCTTAGCGGATCGAGGTACCATGGTTAACGGGATTTTCACTTGGTAAGTTTGGTACCCTAGGTTCAAGCATTAACGACCAAACATGGTGAACATACATAAGACACACGGTTTACTTGACGTGTTCGGCTAGCTCGAGCGCACAACAAGTTGGGCGATATGAGGCGAGAAGCACCTCGTGTGGCCAACCACTATCGCCAACCGAAGTACGACACGGGTTCGCCAACACATCATGCGTAGGAACGAATCCCAACCACATCTTCAAGTCGATCTGGGATGCCTGGACTATGAACATAGTCCCAAGCTCACAAATCCTAACCATAGCATGTGAAATACGGCATGATAACATGGTAATTCAAGAACACTAGCAATCATATTATAAAGCATAACATGAAGCATGTTAATAAACAAGTCACAAAGCATGTTCAAAAGCATGTTATAAAGCATTATGTAAATAGGGATACAAATACTTATATTTCGTAGGCGAGTGGTTAGAATGAACAACCACATGGAGAGTTTCATATGTGACTCTAAGGTAGCTGAGAATCCCATCTCAGCACCTACCTAAGATTCTAACACTTAAGCACTTACACTCACAAGTGATTTCACCAACACTTGGAATGCACTATTTCAACATACATGACGTATGCTAGAGAAGTGTATACTAGGGTTGTCCCTTTACTAAACTAGTATTTTATACATATACATCATAATCATACAGCAATTAAACATGGCAATCGTATCAGCAAATTTTATACGTATAGGGTACTTCCTCGTATACCCAATTTCGACATACATAGTGTTTACAAAGGAACATAGCTTGCGGCGATTCCTTTCGCCAAACTAGTATTTTAATCATGTATTGTATAATCATACATTAAATATATATGTCAAACATTATTCCAAAAGAAATACGTATACGGTATTTCTAACATACACAATTTCAACATACACCGCATTTACAAGTGAACATGTATTTTGGCGATTCCTATCGCCAAACTAGTATTTTATTCATATATTATATAATCATACATTAAATAAACATGTCAAGCATTTATCCAAAAAAAATACGTATACGGTATTTCTACGTATACCTAGAATATGTGAAATTCCATATTTCACAACGTTAATCGAAACAGGAAACGGAAAGCACTTTGTACATGTGCAATTACAAGCGATCATGAATCTACCATTATCGACATTGAAAGCGTTGAAAACCGTAACTTATACACTTAAAGTCCTCACCTTTGCCTTTGGAAACGCAGAACGAATCAAAAGGGTAATGGAACTTCGTCTACGGAGATTTCTAGCCTAAAGAGCGGAATCGGTTAGTCGATACACATCCTACATCGATCCCACCTCAAATCGACCTAGGGTTAGGGTTTCTTACCTTCAAATGAGATGGATACCGCCGGAAAGCGTCTAGAATAGGGCGGTGTAGGCCGTGTAACAAGCCAAAGGTGAGGAGGAAGATCTAAGAACAATCTCCAAGACTTTCTCTCTCTTTTCTCTCTCTCCCTCTAGGGTTTTCTTCAAAATTCGTATGGCTATGAGAGGGGCTGTTCTAAGCTCCTTTTATAGCCACAAACATTACGAATTTAGACTTAGGTTCATGGGGTACTGCTAATGTAGGATTTTCGCCGCTTTTCCAGCCTCAAAGGGGAGTTCGGTGGCCTCCTTGAACCAAACGTCGACTTAAGCTCACCATCGATTGATCAACGTGGGATTACGTTTTTGACTCGATCGATTCCCAGATCGCACGTGGCGGACCACTTTCGCCCGACGTCGGTGGGCCACGATCGAAATTCCAAGTACATGTAAATGTTCACGAAATTTTTCTTAATCCGAGGGTGTAATTTGGTCCGATTCGACGGTCGGTTATATCGACGCGTCAACGAAGGATGCCAGATCACTATTCCAGATATTTATTTTGGTACATGAATAGTGTTTTTCACACTACCTCGCTCCGATTCGAAACGAATGGCCGTGGAACATCGGATAAAGCTGATTTTTGAGATGATTGTTAAGCCCAGTGGGGCGGTCCTAGTTCCTTAGCTTCGGGTTAATCGGACTCCCGATGTGCGATCTAGACCTAATACAAAGTTTCGTTTCATTCCCGAGAGCAGACGGGAAATGAGTTTGGTTCTAAACTTTAGGATAACCTAGCGTCAATGATTCTGCAATTTTTGGGTCTTGCAGATCGTATTTAAAGCGATCCTAACGGATTTCATAGCTAATTGAGTTTAGTACTTAGTCAACTTTGTTAAATTTCTAAAGGATTTAATCCTACGCGATTTCTGGTCGAGGTGGTACTCGACCCAATGTACGGAAATTTTCAGGTCGTTACAGATATGTGTATTGATACATCGATAAATCGTCCAGATAAGTTGTGAAGTTGCTGGACATATTTGTGCTTTTATCAATGATATTGATAGGTGTATCGATATATCGATAAATCCGTCCAGATGAATATTTAGTTGCTGGACATTTTGGTCCTCTTATCGATAATATCATTAGGGTATCGAGGACATCGACAGTGCATATCGATCATATCGAGGGTGCTTCGATAAAATCGACAGAGCAAGAAAAACTTAGAGATTTTCTTATTCTGTAAAAAGTTTTCTCACCATAAAACCCTTAGATGTCTATCTTGTAATAACCTGGTGTTTTGGGACATGGGATATGGGCTATAATTTACCTATTATGAGCTTCCACACATCCCGTTGAGGCAGACACTTGAAATAATCTTCATATCAAGTTTAGCAGCCAGTCTGACTCACCACACACGTAACTTGACAAACCGGGGCACTAGCAGGTGCACATCAATCTCCCCCTTTGTCAATTACGTGACAAAATACCCAAAACACCCTAGAACACTTCTAGACACACCCCTAAATTGTGTGTACATGCATTTACACAAAATTTCAATTTTTTCTAACCCATGTACACATTTTAGAAGTATCTGCTCCCCATTACTTTAAAACTCCCCCTTTCTTGGTGCAGCTGCTCCCCCTAACACCTGCAACACAGTAGATATACAATTTTCCGCTCAGGGTGTTTTAAATTGTTCTCCCCCTTTTTGTCAGTCATTGGCAAAGGTATAGCAGGTGATATTGACTGAAGAATGAATTGCATGGGAGAACCAATCAGATAGAAGCAGAACAATTGATGTATAATGAACAATACAGTTTGAAAACAGACAACAATTGCAGAAGTCATGAATGCATGTAGGATAAGATAGAGCAGTTGAAATATTCATTAAATCACATGCATTCCAAATCAGAGAGTTGATAAACCAGGGGGAACCAAAGACTTAATTATGGCATTAAAAGTGTGAGTTCTGTGCAGCCATATCCAAGATAGAACCAAAAATATCCAACTCTATACTGTTACAGACAGCAGTAATAATAACCAAAAAAATTCAGTCCACCAAAAAAAAATTATACTGCCCCATCAAGTAGTTATCAAAACACATATCAAACTCATATATGGGTACAAACAAAAAACGGAACTCACACAATCAGCTCTTATCGTCTTCGAGACTCACCATATGTGAGCAAGTCTACCATTTGCTGATTCGTTTGCTGGAGAGCATCGACTTTTTCTTCAATCACAGTGAGACGTCTCTCACAGTTGTGAAGTCGCTCCTCCATACTTGCCATACCATTCAGTAGGTGGCGTTCGAGGTGATGAGTTTGATGATTTGTTATAGACTCCAAACTCAGCAGTGGCGTTCGATTGGATCCCCACGGATATGAGGGAGGAGCATATGGAGTAGCTGATTGTAAGGGAGCACTGTTCTCAGGAGGAACTGAGGGAAGACAGAGCTGTTGTGCCACCTGAGCTGCGTCACTGTTAAACCACTTCTCAGGATAGACTCTATCAGATGAGGCAGGTATACCAACATGATGAGCTAATTTACAGATAAGTACAGGGAAAACTAGTGTATTCTGATAATTGCATTGAAGGATCCAAATTAGCTGTTTAAGAAGAAGTGTTAGAAGGTACACTTGAACTTCCTGATATACATTATATAGCACATTCAGCACAAAGGGAGATAGATGATTACCATTCACATCGCACGGATAGACATTGGACCCAAAAATACTGTGGAGAATTTTAAAAGTGGGTCCAAGATGATTAATGTGAAGAGAATTATCATCGTTCCTAGAAATAGTAGTTCCCTAACATAGTGCACGTGTTATCTCACCCTAGACACCAAGACCATTTAGATTCCGATTCGTAACAGGAATGCGAGTGACTTAGAGATCTAAGAGGCTACCCAAGGTGATGGGAGTGATGTGCTTGGAGTAATGCTGTAACTCTACTTGAATGCAAGGTGGATCATCACAAATAACCTGACTTTTGCTGAGGAAGTCATGAATTACTCCAATTTAATAAGTACCACCAAGATTCAAAATATTTTGCCATCCAATGACTTCAAGAAGTAGATCGATACCAAATGACTCGATGGCACTGTTGAGAACCATACGTTCAACGACAGTGTCTGAATGACTCACTGATGAAGTGAGTTGATGCATACTTGGTTGTTTTTCTTTCCCTCTTGAAGACTGAGAAAGGGACTTACCTTTCCCTTTGTTCATGATTTTTCAGTGTAAGAGGCAAGTAAAGGTAAGGACGGTTAACCAAGATAATGGAAAGTACCCAACCAGATGTGAGATTAGACTCTGGAGTGGAATGAATGAATGGAAAGATAATACCCATTTCTTTTGATGCTTCTGGGACCCGTTAATGATCTTCTGGCCGAGGATTTGAGCAGAGAGCAAAACAGAAAAATTTTCTGAGAAGTACAATTCTTTCACTCGATCACCTTTTATCGGCTAGGAGTCTTCGATTTTATCGAACATACTTTTGATTGTATTGATAAACCATATTCGAAGTTATCGGTAACTGCTTCGATAGTAGTCCCGATCCGTGACTTTCCACATTCTGAAGAGACGTCGATGATATCGACCCATGATCGATTAATCGGAAATGACAGATCGATAGGAATGAAGAAGAATATTGCTCTTTTTCGACCCTTCAAGTCTATCAATATCATATTCAGCAAAATTATGTACAATTACTATACATTAAAAATTATAAACATTTGCATGTTTATTTACAAAAGATTGAGGTGAGAAGCCTCAAATATATCATTTTACACTCAACAGAATTGCATCATTTCAGCAAATATCCAGATCTGGATGCATGATCTGGACTTGTTTTTCTCTGCTCAGTATTTCTAGGCATCCGTCCTTTCTATGCCTTTGATGATGTAGCAGTGGTTGTTTGTGCAATGACCCTTAATTACTGATTTTCCTGATTGATCTAGGATATCGCATTTTTCTTTGTTGAATTTGACCACATACCCATTATCACAGATTTGAGAGATGCTTAACAGATTATGTTCTAGTCCTTTTATACAAAAAGCATTCTCATTTTTTAGCAAATAATTCCTCTTATCATTCTTTGTCCAATTACATTGGCAGTGGCTCCATCTACAAAGGTGACTATCCCTTTATGAAGGTTTTTATAGTTGGAGAGAAGAGATTTGTCACCTGTGACATGTCTTGAGCAACCACTGTCAAGATACCATTTAGCCCCATTGCCTAGTAGATGATCTGAATGTGTAACAAGGCAATTTATCTTTTCCTTAATCACCCACTTTGTGACAGGGGTTTTCCTTGTCGCAGATTTGATTTTCTTATCTAATTCAACCACTTGATTCACTGAGCCTTTCTTCTTGTCAGATAGTTTGAGTGGTGATGGTTGTATATATCCTTTGTTCAACACATCCTTTGAATCAACACTTGTTTGATAAGGTCGATTTTTGCCTTTGTTGCTATTGGAAATATCAGATTTTCCATGTGTTCCATATCCAGTTCTTGTTCTAGCTTTTTCATAGCCTAAGTCATATTTGTTGTTCCCATATTTTCCCATACCCAAAAGTTTTTCTAATCTCTCACTACCTTAGGAAAATTTACAGTTTAGCTTGGCTATTTTCCAGGATTCTTCTAAATCATCTTGAAGTGTATAATTGTTATTCTGAAGAATCAAGTTCTCTTCATTTAATGCTTCGACTTGTTTCTTCAATTTTTCTGACTCATATTTTAAGGAAAAGTTTGTTCTTTCAAGTCTATCATTATCTGAGTAACATTGCTACAAATCAGTAATTAGATGAGTATTGATATTCGAAGCTTTATCCAAATCTAATTTCAGCAATTCCTTTTTGTTTTCAACTATTCCTATTCTTTTGATAATATTGACGCTATGAATGTAAAGTTGATTGTACGCGTCTTGTAATTCATCTTGTCCACTTTCTTCTTTTTCTTTAATTTCCTCATTGTCAGATGAAAATGAGTTAGTAGCTTATTGTTCTTCCTCAAATTCAGTTGGAATGATCGAAGCAGTGGAGACCATGAGTATTTTCAAAGATTTTCGGTCTCCATCGCTTTCTGAGTTGCTAGATTCTGAATTTGATTCCTCAGTATCATTCCATGTGACGGCCATTGCCTTGCCCTTGGTTTTTCTGTTTAGCAATTCGGTTGATAGGTGTCCATACTCCCGACAGGCATAGCATTGTGGTTCTTTGGTTCTTCTACCAAATTTGCTTGTAGGAAGTTTGTTGTTCACCTTTCTCTCTCTAGAGGGATGACCGCGATTCTTTTGAAAGAATCTTCTGAATCTTTGTGCCAGCAAAGCCACTTCCTCATCTTCATCTTCCTTTTCACTTCCACTGTCCTCATGGATTATTTTCTTTAAAGTTTTTAGGATAATTGTTTTGGATTTAGGGGCTTGAGTGAAATGTAGTTCAAAAGTTTGTAGGGAACTTACTAGTTCTTCTACTTTCATTTCATCTATATTTCTACACTCTTAAATTGTTGTTACTTTGGGATTAAACCGTTCTGGTAGGGATCTTAGAATTTTCCTACAAATTTTTGGTACCGGAACTTTCTCTCCTAATCCACCCATGGAGATGTAAATGATGTTTAACTTTGTAAAGAACTCCATAAATGTCTCATGCTCTTCCATTCTGAGATTTTTGAACTGTGAAGTCAGGAGTTGAAGTTTGGATCGCTTCATAGTATTTGTACCTTCATGAGTTGTTTCCAGTAAATCCCATGCTTCTTTTGATGTCCCACACATGCTTATCTTGAAAATATCTTGGGACACGACACAGTAGATCGCGTTCATAGCATTCTCTTCAGCTGTCTGTTTTTCCTTATCGAACTGCGTCCACTTTTCTTTGGGTTTGGGTTTTTCAACTGTTGTGCCATCTTCAAGTACAATCTTTTCAGATGGTGGCACATATCCACTTTCAAAAATATCCAAAACATCATGATCCAAAGATCTCAGAAAGTAGTGCATTCTAGCCTTCCAATATGCATAGTTTGAGCAGTCAAATACCGGAGGTTTAGTAATTGATGAGCCCTCTCCTTTGGCCATATTCCCAACTTCAGTCAAGATCACTCTCTAGGTGGTGAAGCCTTTAAAGAGAGACCCGCTCTGATGCCAATTGAAATAGCGGTGAAGACTGCTTGAGTTGAAGTATGAATATGCCAATATGTCCTAGAGGGGGGTAAATAGGACTTTTGAAGTTTTTATGGTTTATTTAAAATCTTATTTCACTAATCCTTATATATATATGTAATTATTAGGATTACTCAAATGTAACTTTATTGGCTTCCAAGCTCAGTAAATGATCCAATCATAAACTACTCAAGAAGTAATAATGCAGCTATAGTTCATGATGGATATGACTGTGTAGGTGTGTGAGAGGTGATCAAATAATCAGATATGGAAGTATTTATGCAAATCACCCAATCAAAATAATAATCTCAAACATAGTCATTTTATAGTGGTTCGACGATAGTCTACTCCACTCCCGGCTATCGCACTCAACCCTTGAGTGTACCGGATTTTACTAAGGAGGTTTCCCAGGGTTCACCACAAACCTAAGGTTTTAAATCAGGTTCACCTTAAACCTTTACAAAGGTTTTACGCGGTTCACCTCAAACCTAGAGTTTTACTAGTTCACTCCTAACCAGATGTTTATGCTCTCTATAGAGCAAGGGTCCACACAACGCACCCGAATTTTAGACTACACAGGTCAAGGACCTACACAAGGACCTAACAGTTTATGCCCTACACAAGAGCAAGGGTTCACACTATGAACCCACAACGTACACTCCCGCTGGAGGCCTCTTACGAGGACTTCAAAGGGCAAGAACCACTTAAGACCCAATCCTAGAAAGGAATGATCACAAGTGTCCTCTTGGACTCTAGATACTTATAGATAAGTTGATGAGTCCCGTTAAGCACAACGCCGAAGATCTCCTCCTCCTTGTTGACGAAGAGTCTTCTTCTGCTCCCTTGATCTGCAACACAAAAGATATACCAAGACTAGGCTTAGAGTTGGGTCAAAGGGAAGATAGAATCCTACTCTTTAAAGGTTTTCCTATAAGGAAGGTAGAGTAGTTCCAATCTTATGCATTCAAGGCATCCCAGCATAATAATTTTCCATTAAGGTAGTAGCTGAAGGATCCTTGAACGCGAAAGTTCATTCCCCAATCCACTCTATTGAATATCAATGGTAAGGGTGATTTTAGATGAACTCCCTTGAGAGAAAGGGCTTTAGGTATAGGATGTAAGTTAAAACACTCAAAAGCTCTCTCTTCTTTCTCTAACAGCAACAAAAGACAAGTCCTCTATAAATAGGCAACGAGTTCCAACGGATATAAAACGGTCACATTTATGACAGAATTCGATATCATCGAGCATATACTCTCGATAGCATTGATGGTCTGCTCGATGACTCGGACTCGATGTCATACGCTTTTGAAACTCTTTGCCAATTGGTCGATGAATCGAAGCCATTGTCGATGTCATCTGATTTCGAACTCCGATACCATCGATGATATAATCGATCCATCGACACTTGAAAAATGAGAGAGACTTGACTTTTAGGTATTTCAGGTTTTCGTGAATGATAGATATTTTAGGTTATCATGAATGATCGGAGGAACCGTCGAGGTCATCGAAATTTGAATGTCGATGACATCGAGATCAGAGTCGAGGCATCGATAAATCCAGCTGATTTATCTTTGAACTTGTTGGACAGTTTATGGCTTTGTTCGATGCAATCGATCTGGTATCGATATCATTGATATTTGAATATCGATTAGATCGAAGGGCCCCCGATCATAGTTTAAAACAACCTGAAATAAGTGCTGTAAGAAATGCACGCCCACTGTCGATATCATCGATGGACCTCCGATCTTATTGATATTTGATTTCAGATCATATCAGATGGTCATCGATATATCGAAGGGGTTTGAGATTTTCATTAAAAAAATAGGGGCGCCGGAAATCAGCCTGTCGATCTTATCGAGCCACTCTCGATGGTCTCGAGTTTTGAATATCGATGATATCGATATGTGTATCGATATATTGATAATTCATCCAGATAAGTTGTGAAGTTGCTGGACATATTTAGTGCTTTTATCGATGATATTGATAGGTGTATCGATATATCGATAAATCCGTCTAGATGAATATTTAGTTGCTAGACATTTTGGTCCTCTTATCGATAATATCGTTAGGGTATCGAGGACATCGACAGTGCATATCGATCATATCGAGGGTGCTTCGATAAAATCGACAGAGTGAGAAAAACTTAGAGATTTTCTTATTTTGTAAAAAGTTTTCTCACCATAAAACCCTAAGATGTCTATTTTGTTTTAAAGGTTTTAATAACCTGGTGTTTTGGGACATTGGATATGAGGCTATGATTTACCTATTGCAAACTTCCACACATCCCATTGAGGCAGATGCTTGAAATAATCTTCCTATCGAGTTCAGCAGCCAGTCTGACTCACCAAACACGTAAATTGACAAACCAGGGCACTAGCAGGTGTACTTTCAGTCCTTCCTCGTAACGATATTCAACTTCCTATAGTCAATGCACATTCTCCAACCAGTAGTGATCCTAGTTGGCACGAGTTCATTATTGGCATTGGATATAATGATGATTCCACACTTCTTGGGAATCACCTGAGTTGGACTCACCCATTATGTAAGACCCTACCCCGAGTATCCATTTCATTTCCCTAGGTCCCACAGTCATACCGGTCGAATTCTGGCAATCTGCGACCTTTGGATAGCGTTTGCAGTCATCCTTAAGTCGTGTTATGTAGACCCGACCCGGATCGACTCGAAGCCTATGCCATTGCGACCGTATCGGCGCCGCGGTTCCAACGCTGCGTCTCATACATAAATTCGGCATGTGCACCTTAACTTATCAATCTGAGCATTTCTTGGCCACGCATCATGTGGTGGGACCCACTTGCTAGCTTACACGTTTTTCAAGGTGGGCCCCACCTAGCTATCTTTCCTAGAAAACCTATCATGCTTAGCCTATCATTCCTAACACTTAATCTATCATAGCCTAGCCTAGGCTACATTTTCTCGAGAGATAATCATGTGCTTTGGGTTTCACCCCCCATGCACCATCATGGAGTTGCTCTTCCCTAGCCAAGAGAGCAATGAGTGCTTTGGTATACACCCTTCCCTTCTCTCTCTCTAATTCTTTCATTCCTTCCCTCCAATGCTAAGGACGTCCCACTCCATCCCCTTCTTTCCTATTTTCCCCTCCATCTAGCCCTTATAATCCCATCTACACCCTTCAATCTTCTTCCCTTGGAGCTTAGAACACCATCCTTGAATTTTTGAAGGCATCTTTTGTAAGACCCGTATCCTAGTCCTTACTGTTCCGTTGACTCAAGCGATCTTTCTCGACGAATTTCGGCAATCCTCGACCTATAATCAATGTTTGCGCATGACCTTAATTCATATCATGTAGATCTGATTGGCTTAATCCAAGACTTATATCATTACAACCACACCGTCGCCGCGGTTCCAATGCCATGACTCACGCACCGATGCGATACCCTGGCTGGAAGATGTGGGCTGATGTTCAGTTTGAGGAAAACACCACGCATTTTCAATCCCAAGAGAATCTCTACAACATATCCCATCAATCAATCACTTAAATAAATAAATCAATTAATCAATGCTTTCTCTCTCCAAGTCAAGCAACCACCAAGTCAACTCTCACTCTCCCTCTCTCTTACACACCCATACATGTCAAGTACACCATCACCTCACCCATCACTCACATCCATCACTCTCTCTCTCCCTTACAACCCTCTCTCTCTCTCTCTTTCTTTTTCTCTACACCATTTTCCAAGCAACAAAGGAGAGAAAAGAGTGTGGACATCCATGGTTTTTCATGAGAGAAAAGAGTGTTGTGTGGCCCACTTCCCACCCCAAGGACCATCATCCTAGTCATTCAAACCTCATAATCTACCATCAAAGTGAGACACAAGGAGATCGGCTTTCCATCGGACCAAGAAGATCAAATGGTGGGTGCTTCTATAGCCTACATTTCATGTTTTTATGATGGGCCAAGTGAGGCCTACCAATAGATGGTATGGATCTCACTTTGGACCCTTAATGTGGCCGATGGACCACCTTGATCCTTATGATCATTCCATGATAGGGTCATCCTCCATAGACCTCATCATGATGTTTATTTTCTTTGCATAAATAGGGTCATCTAGACCATTGCATTTTTGTGGAGAAATGATCTCCACCATTGATTTTGATCGGTGGGTCCATATGTAATGGGACCTAGTTGATGTATGATGTAAACCACGGAAGGGAGGGCCAATAGTGTCGGGGTCCCTCCATCATCGTCTCTCTCTCTCTCTCTCTCTCTCTCTCTCTCTCTCTCCTTCTCTCTTTCTTTTTTTCCCTATTTTATGTGATGAGGTGGTCGTGTGGCCCACCCGAATGGACCCCACCATGAGGCATGTGTTTTATCTAAGCCATCTGTAGGTGGGGTCCACTTTATATATGCGTTGTACCCACACTATCCACCATTTGTTGTCCCACCTGAGCAGGACCAAACTATCCAGCATCCCTGGACACTGGATGTAAACTGAGAACACAAATATTAGCTTGGTTTGAGGATTTTGAGTGGGCAGCTCATGCAAGCCTCTCCTTAATATATGTATTCAAACCATGCTATCCATCCCATTCAGCGGATCATTTCAGGCGTTGAGCCGAAAAATGGGGCAAATCCAATTTTCTAGTGGGCCATAGTATAGAAAACAGTTTCTTTACTATTGAAAACCACCCTGTCATTTATGTACCCCGAAACATGCCCAATATTGGGCTCGTTTGGCTTGTCTTGAGCCATAGAGACCAATGGTTGGAGTGGATTCCATCAATGCGGGCCCCAACTATGAAAAACCATAAAAAAACATATTTTAAAAATAAAAATTAAAAAAGGCCGCAGCAACCTATTGCCGCTGACGTCCAGAGCAGCAGCAGGCGCTGCTGCGCTGTGGACGGACTGGCCAGGGACGTGATCCCAGCAGCGGACCCCACGTGATGTGTGTTGAATATCAACACCATGCATTTGATAGCCCCTTAGGGCAGTGGGTCCCACTCTAAAAATCAATCATATACGGCTCTCAGGTGGCCCACGTCATAGGAAACAGTGATGATGAACGTCTACCATTGGAACCCCTTTTGGGTGTGCCAGAAGTTTTGGATTGATATGAAATTTGTTTTTTCCTTTCAAATGAGTCTGTGTGACCTTACCAATGGATTGGATGACAAATAAATGTTATGGTGGGCCCCTTGTGGAACCCACCCAATGAAGTATATGTTTTGTTCATGTCGTCCGGTGGCACCCCACCACGAAGTATGTGTTTTATGTGTGTACGCCTACCACGCTGCAGGTGTACTGCGTCTGTGCAGCGTGGGACCCACGTGATGTATTTATTTATCTACACCGTCCACCCATTGGATGGTGGGACCCACTGTGATGCACGTGTTCTATCCACGCCATCCAGCCAAGCTTAAGTGGCCCACATCATACGAAATAACGGTGATCGAACATTAGCCATTGAAACCCCCTTTTGGGTGTCCCAGGAGTCTTGGATCATTATGAAATTTGGTTTTCCTCTCCATCCAGGTCTGTTTGACCTTACCAACGGGTTGGATGGCAGAAAAACATTATGGTGGGTCCCACATGGGACCCACTCACAGTGGAAACGGATTAGCTGGGCTACCACGCACCAGCTACATAGCTGACCGAAGTCAGCAAGTGTCGTGTGCTCCACCATGATGCATGCGTTGTATATGTGCCATCCAGCCACTTTATTGGGTTGTTAAATGGCCAGTGGGCCCCACCATGATGCATGTGTTGCATCCAAACTGTCCAACCATGTGGGAAAGCTCATTTAAGTCTTGAGTTAAAAAATAAGACAGATCTATGATCGTGTGGACCACACTATAGAAGTAGTGTTGGATTGAATGTCCACCATTAAAAACCTTTAGATTATAAGGTTGGACAAATATGATATTTGCTTTTCCTGTAAATCCAGGTCCTTGTGACCTTATGAATAGATTGGACAGAAAATAAATGATATGGTGGGCCTTGGGAATTTTAAACGTGGAAGTCATCGTCACCATTTATATCTGAGTGTGGCCCATTTGATATGCATGGGGCCCAATTGGTGTGGCCCATATGATATGCATGGGGCCCAATTGGTGTGGCCATTTGATATACATATGGCCCATAGGATGTGGCCTACTTGCCATATTTATGGCCCATTGTTGAGGCCCACCTTGATGTGTATGAGGCCATTGTCGAGGCCCACCTTGATGTGAATGTAAGGCCCATGTTATGAGGCCCATTGTGATGTATTAGGGCCTGTGGGTTGAGGACCGTTGTGATGTATTAGGGCCCGTGGGTTGAGGCCATTGTGATGTATTAGGGCTCGTGGGTTAAGGCCCATTGTGATGTATTTAGGGCCCATGAGTTAAGGCCCATTGTGATGTATTAAGGCCGTTGGTTGAGGCCATTGTGATGTATTCAAGGCCCATGGGTATGGTCAATTGCAATGTACATAAGGCCCATTGGTGTGGCCCATTTGATATGCTTATGGCCCATGTGGTGAGGCCCACCTTGATGTATTTATGGCCTGTTGTTGAGGTCCACATTGATATTTATAAGGTCCATTTGAGGAGACCCACCTTGATGTATTTGTGGCCCGATATTGAGGCCCACCTTGGTATACACATAAGGCCCATTTGAGGAGGCCCACCTTAATGTATTGATGGCCTATTGTTGAGGCCCACCTTTATATTTATGAGGCCCATTTGATGTATTAGAGGTCCATGGGTCGAGGCCTAATGGGATGTACATAAGGCCCATTGAATGTGTTGCCACCATGGTTTATGTAATGATATTTATGGCGGGCCATGCCTTGGGAGCAATGATGGTTTGACGTCCACATTGTAAGAATAATGTTGGTTAAATGTCCGCATTATGACTCTCTCTAGGGCCCATTGACAGGCTCATACTTGTGTGTGTAGGCTGTCTAGGCCTATCTGCATTATAAGTATAGTTCATTACTTTATAACATGCTTAGTATAATTCCATGACTCATACCATATGCATCATATGTATGCTTGATATGAGTACAACTCCTTATGAGACGGAGTGCCCCACATTATCATGCAGTACACGCAGGATTGCTGCATGACTAGATAGTATGACTCATGTATCTCATATATGTGTGACTTGATTATTATACGCTCTAGCGACATCAGGGTCGTGGCCTCCACTGGCACATCATGGATGCTAGATGGAAAACCAGAAATATTTTATTCTAGCATTATGGGCACTTAGGATGTCTTTCGGTGAAAATCTCAAAACCTTCGAGGCCAAGAGTAGCCCCAATGTCTAGACCAAGTGGAACATAAGCGCCCGAGTGCCGAATACCAGTAGGCTGCGTCTCCCACTATGTCTTAGTCGATTGGAAGGATGTGTGGCCTTATCCACCTGAGTGAGGGGGCTATAAGCTAGGCTGAGTATGATCAGTTCGTAAATGGGTCCACTATCCACGAGCCGGGTAGGTATTGACACACTACTGGTCAGGGGGATAGTGAGGTCTATTTTGCTCACTGGGCTGTGCGACTAGGGAAGAGGCAGTCGATGTCGAGTGTAATAGACCCCGGTGATTTCTCTAGAGAGCAACCATGCTGAGATGTGGACTTATTGAGCAGGAATTACATATCCATTCATTTATTCAGTCACTATTCACTCGGGCTGGTGGTGTGTAACTATTTGTTATGTGTACCTTCGCATGGTCAGGATTTCGGTTAGGCGCACGGCTAACCTGAGATCAAGAGTTTACCACATTGTGTCTGACTATCCAAATTTAGGTATGGGACTGGTTTGGATAGAAGTCCCTTGTGATGGACCTCATAGCTTGTAATACTTCGTAATATCATCCCGACTTCATATTCCAGCATGGTCATCTCATACGCACTGCATGTCACATTGCATCAGCAGTACTTAGCATTTTGGGTTACTATGTTTTTACACTTATATGGCATAGATGAGGTTGATGGTATTCGTGGCTCGTCAGGGTTTACATATTACATTGCATCCTCAGCATCTGTTATTGTCTTATTATGTTTTGCATCGCATAGCCTTGGTACGGCTGATAGCACTCATGGACTTACCAGTATATTTCCACTTACTCTGATATCGTATGATTCATGACCTTGTCAGTATTTCCGCTTATTCCGATGATGTATAATTTATGAGTTTTTTCGGTATACTTGGCACTCATCTTGTGCACACACTTTCACCACCCTCTAAGCTTTTGTAAGCTTATGCATGATAGATGCGCGCAGGTGGCATTAGGTTGCAGTGGCGTTGAGCTTGGAGCATGCAGCTGTCCTCTGGAGCTTTGATTTCGATATATGTATTTCCCTTTCAGCATTGTATTCAAATGATTATATTAGTGGACATGTGATGATGATGTTGCCTTTATGATTTGGGTATAGTTGTGGTTATGCTTCTTATGAGACAAATGTATATTGAAAAATCCTTCTTGTAGGATCCCAAGATCGGAACCTGGCGTACGTACGCTGGGGGCTAAGAATGGGGTACTACAGAGGCTATCGGCACTGGGTTCGGCGATCGGGATTCCTCTGAATCCGATTTCCTGGTTTGGGGCATGACAGAAGTTGCTATCAGAGCATAACTTGGGAATACCTGAGGATAACATCACATATCTATTGATAACTACCTTATACTGTATGATTGTTACGAACTTAGAACGATTAGATTCCTGAGTTCGAATAACTTAGAAACCTTTTGACATAGCTCCCTATAGTTGAGATTATGAGGCTGTAGAATATTCCCTTTTCGATCATTTCTGATCCGAGATCTGAGGTTCTATAAGGGTCACCATTCCATTGAGGAGACGTCTTGGGAGCGCAAGGATGAGATTAGAGAATGCCATCTTCATTTGTTTATTGGTTGATTATGACTTGTATATGTTTATACCGATGCTTCCTCTTCTCTTGCCTTGTCCTGTATGATAGTAAATTTTGAGGACGAAATTTTTTGTTAGATGGGGAGAGCTGTAAGACCCATATCCTAATCCTTACTGTTTCGTCAACTCAAGCGATTTTTCTCGATGAATTTTGGAAATTTGAGACCTATAATCAATGTTTGCACGCGACCTTAATTCATATTCTGTAGATCTGAGTCAGCTTAATCTGAGACTTGTATCAATGCGACCGCACCGTTACCGTGGTTTCAACGCCGCAACTCACGCACCGATGCAATACCCTGTCCGGAAGATGTGGGCCGACGTTCAGTTCGAGGAAAACACTGCGCATTTACAATCCCAAGAGAATCTCGATAACATGTCCAACCAATCAATCACTCAAATCAATCGATCAATCAATTAATGCTTTCTTTCTCCCCAAGTTAAGCCAACCACCAAGTCAACTCTCTCTCACCCTCTCTCTTACACACCCATACATGTCAAGTACACCATCACCTCACCCATCACTCACATCCATCACTCTCTCTCCCTTACAACCCTCTCTCTCTATCTCTCTCTCTCTCTCTACACCATTTTCCAAGCAATAAAGGAGAGAAGAGTGTGGATGTCCATGGTTTTTCATGAGAGAAAAGAGTGTTGTGTGGCCCACTTCCCATCCCAAGAACCATCATCCTAGCCATTCAAACCTCATCATCCACCATCAAAGTGAGACACAAGGAGATCGGATTTTCATCAGACCAAGAAGATCAAACGGTGGGTGCTTCTATAGCCTACATTTCATGTTTTTATGATGGACCGAGTGAGGCCTACCGATGGATGGTATAGATCTCACTTTGGACCCTTGATGTGGCTAATGGACCACCTTAATCCTCATGATCATTCCATGATGGGGCCATCCTTCATGGACCCCAACATGATGTTTATTTTCCTTGCATAAATAGGGTCATCTAGACCATTGCATTTTGGTGGAGAAATGATCTCCACCATTGATTTTGATTGGTGGGCCCATATGTAATGGGACCCACTTGATGTATGATGTAAACCACAAAAGGGAGAGCCCATAGTGCCGGGGTCCTTCCATCATCGTCTCTCTTGTCTCTCTTTCTCTCCCTCTCTCTTTCTTTTTTTTTCCCTATTTTATGTGATGAGGTGGCCGTGTGGCCCACCCAGATGGACCCCACCATGAGGCATGTATTTTATCCAAGCCATTTGTAAGTGGGGCCCACTTTATATATGCGTTGTACCCACACTATCCACCATTTGATGGCCCACCTGAGCAGGCCCAAATTGTCCAGCGTCCCTGGACGCTGGACGTAAACTGAGAACACAAATATTAGCTTGGTTTGAGGATTTTGAGTGGACTACTCATGCAAGCCTCTCCTTGATATATGTATTTAATCCATGCCATTCATCCCATTTAGCGGATCATTTCAGGCGTTGAGCCAAAAAATGGGGCCAATCCGATTTTCTGGTGGGCCATAGTATAGAAAACAGTTTCTTTACCGTTGAAAACCACCCTACCATTTATGTACCCCGAAACATGCTTAATATTGGGCTCGTTTGGCTTGTCTTGAGCCATAGAGACCAATGGTTGGAGTGGATTCCATCAATGCGGGCCCCACCTGTGAAAAACCATAAAAAAACATATATATATATATATATATATATATATATATATATATATATTAAAAAGCAGCGTAAAATAAAAAAAGGCGTGAAGACAACATGTGCCGCGACGTCCAGAGCAGCGGCAGGCGCTACTACGCTGTGGACGAACTGGCCAGGGACGTGATCCCAGCAGTGGGCCCCACGTGATGTGTGTTGAATATCAACATCATGCATTTGATAGCCCCTTAGGGCAGTGGGTCCCACTCCAAAAATCAATCATATACGGCTCTCAGGTGGCCCACGTCATAGGAAACAGTGATGATGAACGTCTACCATTGTAACCCCTTTTGGGTGTCCCATAAGTTTTGGATTGATATGAAATTTATTTTTCCCCTTCAAATGGGTCTGTGTGACCTTACCAATGGGTTGGATGACAAAAAAATGTTATGGTGGGCCCCTTGTGGAACCCACCCAATGAAGTATATGTTTTGTTCATGTCGTCCGGTGGCACCCCACCACGAAGTATGTGTTTTATGTGTGTACACCTACCACGCTGCAAGTATACTGCGTCTGTGCATCGTGGGACCCACGTGATGTATTTATTTATCTACACCATCCACCCATTGGATGGTGGGACCCACTGTGATGCACATGTTCTATCCACTCCATCCAGCCACAGCTCAAGTGGCCCATATCATAGGAAACAACGGTGATCGTACGTCAGCCATTGAAACCCCCTTTTGGGTGTCCCAGGAGTCTTGGATCATTATGAAATTTGGTTTTGCTCTCCATCTAGGTCTGTCTGACCTTACCAACGGGTTGGATGGTAGATAAACATTATGGCGGGTCTCACATGGGACCCACTCACGGTGGAAACGGATTGGCTGGGCTACCACGCACCAGCTACATAGCTGACCGGGGTCAGTAAGTGTCGTGTACTCCACCATGATGTATGCGTTGTATATGTGTCGTCCAGCCATTTTATTAGGTTGTTGGATGGCCAGTGGGCCCCACCATGATGCATGTGTTGCATCCAAACCATCCAACTATGTGGGAAAGCTCATTTAAGGCTTGAGTTCAAAAATAAGACAGATCTATGATCGTGTGGACCACACTGTAGAAGCAGTGTTGGATTAAATGTCCACCATTAAAAACCTTTAGATTACAAGGTTGGACAAATATGATATTTGCTTTTCCTGTAAATCTAGGTCCTTGTGACCTTATGAATAGATTGGACAGAAAATAAATGCTATGGTGGGCCTTGGGAATTTTAATGGTGGAAGTCATCGTCACCATTTATATCTGAGTGTGGCCCATTTGATATGCATGGGGCCCAATTGGTGTGGCCATTTGATATACATATGGCCCATGTGATGTGCCCTACTTGCCATATTTATGGCCCGTTGTTGAGGCCCACCTTAATGTGTATGAGGCCGTTGTTGAGGCCCACCTTGATGTTAATGTAAGGCCCATGTTATGAGGCCCATTGTGATGTATTAGGGCCCGTGGGTTGAGGCTCATTGTGATGTATTAGGGCTCGTGGGTTGAGGCCATTGTGATGTATTAGGGCCCGTGGGTTAAGGCCCATTGTGATGTATTTGGTGCCCATGGGTTAAGGCCCATTATGATGTATTAAGGCCGTGGGTTGAGGCCATTGTGATTTATTCAAGGCCCATGGGATATGGCCCATTACAATGTACATAAGGCCCATTGGTGTGGCCCATTTGATATGCATATGGCCCATGTGGTGAGGCCCACCTTGATGTATTTATGGCCTGTTGTTGAGGCCCACCTTGATATTTATAAGGTCCATTTGAGGAGATCCACCTTGATGTATTTGTGGCCCGATATTGAGGCCCACCTTGGTATACACATAAGGCCCATTTGAGGAGGCCCACCTTGATGTATTGATGGCCTGTTGTTGAGGCCCACCTTTATATTTATGAGGCCCATTTGATGTATTGGAGGCCCATGGGTCGAGGCCCAATGGGATGTATATAGGCCCATTGAATGTGATTCCACCATGGTTTATGTAATGATATTTATGGCGGGCCATGCCTTGGGAACAATGATGGTTTGACATCCACATTGTAAGAATAATGTTAGTTAAATGTCCGCATTATGACTCTCTCTAAGGCCCATTGATAAGCCCATAATTGTTGTGTGTAGGCCGTCTAGGCCCATCTGCATTGTAAGGATAGTTCATTATTTCATAACATGCTTAGTATAATTCCATGACTCATGCCATACACATCATATGTATACTTGATATGAGTAGTGACTAACCATTGCATACGCCATTAGGCAGATATTTACTGGACTCCTTATGAGATGGAGTGCCTCACATTATCACGCAGTACACACAGGATTGCTGCATGACTAGATAGTGTGACTCATGCATCTTGCATATGTGTGACTTGATTATTATACGTCCTAGCGACATCAGGGCCGTGGCCTCCACAGACACATTGTGGATGGCTAGATGTGACACCAAAAATATTTGGTTCTAGTACTATGGGCACTTAGGATGTCCTTGGGTGAAAATCCCAGAACCTCCAAGGCCAGGAGTAGCCCAATGTCTAGACAAGTGGAACATGAGCGTCCGAGTGTCGAATACCAGTAGGCCGCGTGTCCCACTGTGTCGTGGTCGGTTGGGAGGGGGTGTGGTCTTATCCGCCCGAGTGAGGGGGCTATAGCTAGACTAAGTATGACCAGCTCGTAAATGGGTCCGCTATCGATGAGCCGGGTAGGTATTGGCAGACTATTGGTCAGGCGGATAGTGAGGTCTATTTCGCTCACTGGACTGTGCAGCTAGGGAGGAGGCAGTCGGTGTCGAGTGTAATAGACCCCGATGATTTCCTCAGAGAGCAACCGTACTGAGATGTGGACTTATTGAGCAGGAATTGCATATCCATTCATTTATTCATTCACTATTCACTCAAGCTGTTGGTGCATAACTATTTGTTATGTGTACCTTCGCATGGCCAGGATTTCGGTTAGGCGCACGCCTAACCTGAGATCAGGAGTTTACCACATTGTGTCTGACTATCCAAATTTAGGTATGGGACTGGTTTGGATAGAAGTCCCTTGTGATGGACCCCATAGCCTGTAATACTTCGTACTATCATCTCGACTTCACATTCCGGCATGGTCATCTCATATGCACTGCATGTCACATTGCATCAGCAATACTTAGTATTTTGGGTTACTATTTTTACACTTATATGGCCTAGATAAGGTTGATGGTATTCGTGGCTCGTCAGGATTTGCATATTACGTTGTATCCTCAACATCTGTTATTGTCTTATTATGTTTTGCATCGTATAGCCTTGGTACGGATGATAGCACTGATGGACTTACCTGTATATTTCCGCTTACTCTGATATCGTATGATTCATGACCTTGTCAGTATTTTCGCTTATTCCGATGATGTATAATTTATGGGTTATTTTTTTTAGTATACTTGGCACTCATCTTATGCACACACTTTCACCACCCTCTAAGCTTTTGTAAGCTTATGCATGATAGATGTGTGTAGGTGGCGTTAGGTTGTAGTGGTGTTGAGCTTGGAGTGTGCAACTGTCCTCTGGAGCTTTGATTTCAATATATGTATTTCCCTTTCAGCATTATATTCAAATGATTATATTAGTGGATATGTGATGATGATATTGCCTTTATGATTTGGGTATACTTGTGGTTATGCTTCTTATGAGACAAATGTACGTTGAAAAATCTTCCTTGTAGGATCCCAGGATCGGAACCTGGCGTATGTACATTGGGGGCCGAGAATGGGGTACTACGGAGGCTGTCGGCACCGGGTTCGGTGATTGGGATTCCTGTGAATCCGATTTCCGGGTTTGGGGCATGACATCTTTGGAGGTGGGTACAAATTAGAAGATCATCTCTTCTCCTTCTTCATCCTTTCTTTTCCTAGCATGTAGGACCAACCAATCCATGGTGGAGGTCCCACATGGCTCATAGGATAAAGGCCAAGGGCCTAGATCCTCACTACAAGAAATATGGTTTTTACCGACGAAACTTTTATCGACAAAACTAATTTTTGTAGGTAAAGATGACTTTTACCGATGAAAATTATTTTCGTCAGCAAAAGCTTACTTTTACCGACGAAATTTAACCATCTTTACCTACGAAAATTTTCGTAGGTAAAGGGTGTTTTACATTTTTCAACAAACAAAAAATCAAAAAGTTTACTTTTACCTACGAAATGTAATTTCGTATGTAAAAGCCATCTTTACCTACGAAAATTTTTGTATGTAAGGGTGTTTTTAATTTTCAAACATTAAAAAAATCGAAATGTTTACTTTTACCTATGAAATGCAATTTCGTAGGTAAAAGCCATCTTTACCTACGAAAATTTTCGTAGGTAAAGGGTGTTTTAAATTCTTCAACTATTCCCTATGAAATGTCATTTCGTAGGTAAAAGCCATCTGTACCTAAGAAAATGTTCGTAGGTAGAAGGTGTTTTGAATTTTTCAAAAAAACAAAAAATCGAAAAGTTTATGTTTACCTACGAAATGTAATTTTGTAGGTAAAAACCATCTTTACCTACGAAAGTTTTTGTAGGTAAAGGGTGTTATGAATTTTTTGAAAAGTTTAGGGTGCTTTGAATTTTTCAAAAAACAAAAAATTAAAAAGTTTACTTTTACCTACGAAATCTAATTTTGTAGGTAAAAGTCATCCTACGAAAAGTTTTGTAGGTAAAGGGTGTTTTAAATTTTTTAGAAAACAAAAAATCTAATAGTTTACTTTTACCTACAAAATGTAATTTTGTAGGTCAAAGCCATCTTTACCTACGAAAATGTTCATAGGTAAAGGGTGTTTTGAATTTTTCAAAAAACAACAAATCAAAAAGTTTACTTTTACCTATGAAATGTAATTTCGTAAGTAAAAGCCATCTTTACCTACGAAAAGTTTTGTAGATAAAGGGTGTTTTGAATTTTTCAAAAAACAAAAAATCGAAAAGTTTACATTTATCTACGAAATATATTTTCGTACGTAAAAGCCATCTTAATCGACGAAGGTTTCGTAGGTAAAGAGTGTTTTGAATTTTTTAAAAAACAGAAAATCAAAAAGTTTCCCGCTGACTGTTAGTAAATAACTTTTGCCACTAAGAGTTTTACCTACGACACTTTTCGTAGGCAAAAAATATTTCACAATACTTTTACCTTCGAAAAATTTCGTAGGTAAAAAACGTGGATGAGACTTTTACCTATGAAATATTTCGTAGGTAAAAGTCTCTTTTTTTCCATAAAATTCTTGATATACATCAATTATAATATATTCTTCCTGATATACACCTGTTATATAATATATTTCATCATATTCACATTCATATCTATCTAAACCCAAAACAATCCTATGGAAAAAAACAAATGAAAAGAGAGAGAACATATGAGAGGTGATCCTTATCTCCTTTGATGGATTCAAGCTGCATGTGCCCTACCCAACTTCCTATAAGGAGAAGTTATATGGGTCTTGGAATAATGTTGGTGACAAATCCACCTTGTCTATTAATATTATCATATTGTGTTAGGACATGACTCTAAAAATGAGATAAATCCAAATCTCAAATAATCCATGCTATAAGAGATAGTGGAGATGGAAATAGATGCATTGTGATGCTTGAGTTCGAGTATGCTGGCTAACAAAGCAGGATTTTATTGTTTGTTGCCATGTGATTGGGCAACATTATTACATCAATGGGGTTCGGGTTCGGGTTCGAGATCGAGTTTAGGTTTGGGTTTTCAAGTTTAGGTTTAGGTTAGGGAGTTGAGATTAGGATTAGGTGTATGTTTAAGTTTAGGGATTTGAGAATACATTTAGGTTTTAGATTTAGGTTTAGGTTATAGGTTTAGGTTTAGGTTTTAGGTTTAATTAGGTTTAGGTTAGGTTATAGGTTATAAGTTTAGGTTATAGGTTATGGGTTATAGGTTAGAGGTTAAGGTTTAGGTTATAGGTTTTGGTTTAGGAAATCGAGGGTTTAGGTTGGAAATCGAGTTCGGGTTCCCGGTATCGAGTTTAGGTTTCTGTTTTCAAGTTTAGGTTTGGGTTTAAGTTTGGGTTTTCAAGTCTAGGTTTAGGTTTAGGTTAGGGAGTTGAGATTAGGATTAGGTGTAGGTTTAGGTTTAGGGATTTGAGAATACATTTAGGTTTTAGGTCATAGGTTTTGGTTTAGGTTAAGGTTATAGGTTTGGGTTAAGGTTTAGGTTTAGATTTAGGTTATAAGCTATAGGTTTAGGGAATTGAGAATAGGTTAAGGTTTAGGTTATAGGTTTAGGTTTAGGTTATAGGTTTGGGTTATAGGTTTAGGTTTAGGCTATAAGTGTAGGTTATAGGTTTAGGTTTAAGTTAGGTTATAAGTTATAAGTTTAGGTTATAGGTTATGGGTTATAGGTTAACGTTTAGGTTATAGGTTTTGGTTTAGGTTAAGGTTATAGGTTTAGGTTTAGGCTTAGGTTAAGGTTTAGGTTTAGGTTTAGGTTTAGGTTTAGGTTACAGGTTATAGCTTATAGCTTTAGGGAATTGAGAATAGGTTAAGGTTTAGGTTTAGGAAATCGGGTTCGGGTTTAAGTTTCGGTTTTCAAGTTTAGGTTTGGTTTTAGGTTAGGTAGTTGAGATTAGGATTAGTTGTAGGTTTAGGTTTAGGGATTTGAGAATACATTTTGGTTATATGTTTAGGTTTAGGTTTTACGTTTAGGCTATAGGTTTAGGTTTAGGTTATAAGTGTAGGTTATAGGTTTAGGTTTAAGTTAGGTTATAGGTTAAGGTTTAGGGAATTGAGAATAGGTTAAGGTTTAGGTTTAGGAAATTGGGTTTGGGTTTAGGTTTAGGTTTAGGCTAAGGAGTTGAGATTATGATTAGGTGTAGGTTTAGGTTTAGGGATTTGAGAATACATTTAGGTTTTAGGTTTAGGTTTAGGTTATAGTTTATAGGTTTAGGTTTAGGTTTAAGGTAGGTTATAGGTTATAAGTTTAGGTTATAGGTTATAGGTTAAGGTTTAGGTTATAAGTTTAGGTTTAGGTTTAGGTTTTAGGTTTAGGTTAAGGTTATAGGTTTACGTTATAGGTTGTAACGCCCTAAAATTCGAGGGTCGAGTAGCAACTCAACTCTCGAGTTCCAAAACATCACTTATGCAACATAAAGAATGATGATTGAATGTTGGCTGTGTTAGTGTAATAAACATGAGTGAGATTATACCAAAACAGTAATTCATACTCCAGATCCATGTATAAATGCAAGCGGAAGACTAAAAGATGTATATAGATGTGTATAGAATAAAACAATCTCGATCTCAAGAGTGTGAATACCAAATGAGTCACCATATACATGTATTTGTTCCTGAATCAAAATGTTAAAATGGTACAACTATAATCATAAACCCTGTAGCCCCGTAAATCAGGATAGCCTACGCGAAGCCTCCAGGCAACTGCATGAAGGAGAACTCATCCTAATCATCATAATAATTAGGCTCGGCTTCCTGAGTATCATCCATACCAGCATCTAAGACAAAGTCTAGTGGGTGTCCAGAACACTGTCTCGTTAATGGGAGTGAGTAGCTAACTCAGTGGAACCATAAAGCATAGGTTAACATGTTATCAAATCAGTCAAGCAGTAATGATAAAGCAATACAATTAACCATCTTAAGTACTCTTGTTAATGCAAGTATGAAATGTAGTCGTTATGCATGCCCCTCGCCTAACCACCCTCATATGGCACTATCTTACGTCCGCGCCATGCGTTCATCTCTTAGTGCTCCACATCTTCCAGGCACATGCAATGCGATGATGAGCATGATTACTGAGTTGTTATTAGTTCATTTCAAACAGTAGTTTTGGAAAACTAGGGTACCTCCCTTATATCATTCCTAAACATGATCCATTCTAGGGTCGTCAGTCCTAGTTCATCTCATATGATGGTGTGTTTCTAGGTCACTGCAAGGGCTGTTGCACGAAATCGTTACACCACTCCCCCATCACCTTATCAATATAGGCCTAGTTTGTACTCTTATTTCTACGAAAGGGTCATCGCCTCCACATAGACCTAGAGTACTCTCGAGGTCACTACAAAGGGCTGTCAGGGCTGTTACACGGAATTGTTGCACCACTCCCTCATCACCTTATCAGTGTAGGCCGACAGCTCGAATATAGTGTCCCATACCACCATAATTAGCTCACGAGTCTGGTTGCTCAATGGTCACTACGGGGAGGCTCGTGGCCCCAGTGTAGGCCAACAGCTCGACCATGGTGTCCCATACCACCATGCCTGGCTCATGAGTCTTAGCAGATCGAGGTACCATGGTTAAGGGGATTCTATTGGTAAGGTTAGTACCTTAGGTTCAAACAGAGGCATCCAAACATGGTGAACATACATAAGACAGATCGGGTTACTTGACGAGCTCGGCTAGCTCGAGTGCATAACAAGTTGAACGATATGAAGCGCATAAGCACTTCGTGTGGCCAGCCACTATCGTCAACCGAAGTATAACTCAGGTTCGTCGAACATATCTCACGTGATGAATGAATCTTAGTCACGAATTCCATTCCGTTACTGATCGCCTGGACTAACTCTTAGTCCCAAACTCAATCCACTCATCAAGTAATCATGTGAGTCAAACAAGAAAGCATTTCATAAGTCATGAAGTTTACAATCACATAAGCATATAATGAAATACAACATAAACATGATTTTGCACACAATCATTCCATAAGTGAAAACAGACCATACATTAGAGCGTACATATAGGAAATCATTTACACTATTAAGGTAATCGAAATTTATCTCTCGATCCTCATACAAGGTGTACTAGGTGATTGCTAGCACATTCAGACATTTTCACAAACACATAAAGTACACACCTTATCATGCATGACGTATGATGATTACACATAAGCTAGACGAAATCCTTCCACTAGAGAGCCTCGTATATCACGTACTTGTACCCATGGTAGATGATCATGGCATGCATGGATACAGGTTCCATGTTTATTGAAACATTTTCACAAACACATAGGCTACACACTTTAACACATATTTCACATTTTTACCGTGGAGTGAGTTAGGGCAAGTCCTTTCGCTAAGGAGTTGTTGCACATGTACTAAGCATATATTTATGACAAATAAACATGTTAAGCACAAAACCAAAGTCCAAACATTTTCAAACATTTCAACATATGCATAGATTAGGCTATATCCTACATCTTTCATGTAAACTCGTATAGCGAAACAGACGACACATTTTGCATGTGAAATAGCACCCTTGTCAGTTATAAATCATTAACCAACATTGAAAGCCTTGAAAACCATAACCTATACACCTAAATTCCGCACCTTACGCCGTAGAAGCATAATAAATTTGGTAGGAATGCTACGTCTCCTTCCACGACAGTATAATGACCTAAAGCACAAGTAGTGTTAGCTATTTCGCTAATTGAATCAATTGAAACCCTAAATCAGATTAGGGTTAGGGTTTTCTTACCTAAAAATGAAGTCAGAATTGCCAGGAAAGCGATTAGAATGGTGTGGTTAAGCTTGTAGTGTGGCTGGGTAAAATAGCAGGGAGATTCTCCCACTTCTTCCACACTTTCTCTCTCTTTTCTCTCCTCTCTCCTAGGGTTTTTCTTAAATTCGTATGGGCTGAATGAGAGAGTGTTTAAGGTCCTTATATAGCCTAAAACATCACCGAAATAGACCTAAGGTCAAGGTATACTTAGGTTATAACCAAAGCGGGTGTGTTCCATCTCAACGGAGTACTTCTGGCGGCCCCTTTTCTCTGTGCAGTCAGACTTAAGCTCACTAACCTTGGATCTAGGTGGAGTTAAGTTTTCGTTCCAGTCGGGTTTTCAGATCACATGTGGTAGACCAATTTCAGTTCAACGGTCACTGAAACTCGATCGGGGATTTCAAGTACATTGCCATGTATATGAAATTTCTCCTGATCCGAGGGTGTATTTGGGTCAGATTCTGATGGTTTGATTGCTTATATTTGGCCCACAAACATCAAGTCTCAGATTACTTAAATTTAATACAATTTTTAAAGAAAACCAGGTTTTCTCACACTCCTCGCTCCGAGCTCAAGCGAATAGCCGAGGGACACTATCTTGATTTGATCTCCGAGATGGTTATCAAGCCCAGCAAGGCGGTCCTAAGTCCATAACTTCATACCATTCGAAATTTTGATGTGCGATCCAGATCTGATACGAAGTTTCAATGTGCTCCCGAGAGCAGTCGGGTAATGAGTTTGATCCTAGATTTTAGGGTAACCTAGCATCAATAATTCTACAAGTTCTGGGTCTTGCAGATCGTATTTAAAGCGATTCAATTGGATTTTGTGGCTAATCTAGTTTAACACTTAGTTAACTTGTCTAATTTTCAAAGGACTTGATCCTAAGTGATTTCTGCCTGAGGTGGTACTCGGATCTTTGTACGGGATTTTTCAAGACATTATAATCTACCCCCCTTAATGAAAAATTTCGTCCTCGAAATTAGTACCTTTTCATACTCCTCGAGAAGCTGAGGGTAGTTCTTTTAGAGCTCGACTTCAGTCTCCCAGGTAGCTTCCTCTTCTGTATGATGCGTCCACAGTACCTTCACGAGTGGAATTACCTTACTACGCAACACCTGCTCCTTGTCTAGGATACACGTCGGCCGCAATACATATGTAGCATCGTCGCTCAACTGCACCTACTCCCAATGGATGATGTGTGAAGGATCAGGAACATATTTCTTCAGCATAGATACATCAAATAGGTTGTGCACGTCCCGCAAGTGGTGTGGGCAAAGCGAGACGATATGCCACCGCACCCACTCGGTCGAGTATCTAAAACGGCCTAATAAACTGCAGTGTAAGCTTCCTCTTCTTCCCAAACCAAAGAACTCCCTTCATAGGGGAAACTCTGAGGAATACATGATCTCCAACCTCAAACTCAAGTGGTCGCTGCCTCGTATCGGCATAACTCTTCTGTCTACTCTGTGCCATCAGGAGTCGACGCCTGATAATGTTGATCTTCTCCGAGGTTGCCTGTACTAATTTCAGACCAATCAAGCTGCGCTCACAACCTCAGCCCAGCAATGTGGCGCACTACAAGGATGACCATACAAGGCCTCATATGGAGCCATACCAATACTCGCCTGAAAGTTGTTGTTGTAGGCGAACTCTGCGTATGGGAAACAGTCATCCCAACTGTCATTGAAGTCCAAAACACAAGTCCACAACATATCTTCTAAAATCTGATTCACCCGATCTGTCTGCCCGTCGGTCTGAGGGTGAAAGGCGGTGCTGAACTTCAACTTCACATCCATCGCTTCCTGGATACGAGTCCAAAAAATAGATGTGAATCGCCTGTCTCTATCTGACACAATCTCTAAGGGAACTTCATGTAGATGCACTATTTCTTTGATGTACAACCTAGCCAAGTCATCTGTAGAATTCGCCACTCTGATAGGGAGAAAATGAACCGATTTGGTTAATCGATCCACGATCACCCAAATAGAGTCATAACCCTTTCTCGTCTTCGGCAACCCCGAGATGAAGTCCATAGAGATGAAGTCCCACTTTCATTCAGCTATGGGCATGGGCTAAAGGAGTCCAGGAGGTAGGCGATGTTCTGCCTTGACCTGCTGGCACGTCAGACAACGGGAAACATACTCGGCGATATGAACCTTCATATTGTCCCACTAATACGATCGCCTCATGTCCTGGTACATCTTCGTGCTACCAGAATGCATTGCAAGCTTCGATTTGTGGGCAGTCTCGAGAAGCTCCTGTCTCAAGTCATGAATATTTGGAACGCATAGGCGGCCACAGTATCGTAGACCCCCATCTGTGCCAACTCTCCACTCGGAGTCCTCGGCATCACTAGCTTGCTCTCGAAGCCCTGACAGCCGTATGTCGCCCTTATGGGCCTCGATAATTCTATCATTAATAAATGGTCGCACCCGAACGTGCGCGACACTCTTAAATGGCTCCTCCATGGTAAGTTTCTGCTCGAAGTCCCGTACGAACTCCAACATATCCCAATCTACTATCATCAGTGGAGCCGCAAATGCAATAGCCTTCTTGCGGCTCAACGCATCTGCCACAAGGTTGGCCTTACCAGGATGGTAGGAGACCTCGAACTTGAAGTCCTTTAAGGTTTCCATCTATCTACGTTACCTCATATTCAAGTCTCGCTGCATGAATATATACTTGAGGTTCTTGTGGTCGCAGAAAAGATCGAACTTCTCTCTATAGAGGTAATGTCTCCAGAGCTTCAATGCAAAGATGACAACTGCTAACTCAAGGTCGTGTGTAGGGTAATTCTCCTCCTGCTTCCTTAATAGTCTCGAGGCATATGCAATCACCCTGTCCTTCTATATAAGAATGAAACCCAAGCCAATGTGAGACACGTCAGTGTATATCGTGTACTTAACCCCTTGCTCTGGCAATACCAGCATAGGGGCAGACATCAGTCTGTCCTTCAGCTCTTGAAAAGCTGCTTCTGCCTTCTCATTCCAGACGAACTTCAGATCCTTACGCGTCAACTGTGACAACGGCCTGGCTATCTTCGAGAAGTCCCGAATGAAGCGTCGATAGTACCTTGCCATGCCAAGAAAACTCCTCACCTCGGTAACTGAGCCAGACTGCTTCCAATCCTGAACCACGGCTACCTTAGCAAGGTCCACAGCTATCCCATCCTTGGACACCACATGCCCCAGGAACTTGACTTCCTCCTGCCAGAAGTGGTACGTCTTATAGTACGCAAACAACTAGTTCTTCTTCAAAGTATCCAACACCGCTCTCAGGTGCTCCTCGTGCTCTTCCCGACACATGGAATATATCAGGATGTCATCAATGAATACGATGACGAATCGGTATAAGAATGGCCGAAATACCCTGTTCATCAAGTCCATGAACACGGCCGGTGCGTTCGTAAGACCGAACGACATCACCAGGAACTCGTAATGCCCAAAATAGGTCCTGAAAGCTGTCTTCTGCACGTCTTCATCTCTGACGCGCAACTGGTGGTACCCTGACTGCAAGTCGATCTTCGAGAAATACTTTGCCCCCTTCAACTGATCAAATAGATCATCTATCCTGGGCAAAGGATACTTATTCTTTACGGTGACTTGGTTCAACCTACGATAATCAATACACAACCGTAGTGAGCCATCTTTCTTCTTCACAAATAGTACAGGTACTCCCTAGGGAGACACACTAGGTCGTATAAAGCCATTCTCTACCAGCCAATCAATCTGTTTCCATAATTCCTCCATCTCACATGGAGGCATACGATAAGTCGGCAGAGAGATGGGTGTCGCACCAGGCGTAAGATTAATGGTGAAGTCGATCTCGCATCGAGGCGGCAAACCAGGGATCGACTCAAAGACATCCGCAAAATCCTGGACTACAGGCATCTCTACAAGCACCAGACCATCAATATCCTTCAGTGAAGAAGCATAACATCTCAACCGAGTAACGTGACTGACCTGAACAGGAAAAGTAAAAGCTGTGCCATCAAGTTCATAGGCTATCACCACCCTAGTCTCGCAGTCGATCTCTGCTCGCATCTCAGTGAGCCAATCCATCCTGAAGATGACGTTGTAATGAAATAGGGGGATGACAATCAGATCAACTAGTACTGTCCTACCCCCTAAATCTATTGGGCAGCTCTCACATATCATAGTAACATCAGAGAAGGTCCCCGTGGCGGTGATGACCCTCACTCCCTTCGTAGGAGCAGTGTCCAAACCTAGTCGCTTGACTTCCGTGCATGATATCATAGAGGTAGTGGATTCAGTGTCCACCAATAAGAAAACGGGAGTACCTTGGACGCGTGCAGTGACCTCGAAGGCTATAGGTGATGAGGGTGCGGTCTCTGGCTCCTCTGTTGTAAGGGCATGAACACGCGCCTGCTGAGATCGGTTGGGCTGAGGTACCATGGGCCGTTGAGGAGGCCTGAAGCGTGGTGCAGGAGGTCTGAAAGATGGGTGAGCAGGTGCTGTCCGTAGCGGTGGAGCCGATATAGCCTGTGGGCGAGGATGATCTATCCTCTGAGGCGGTGAAAAGCCGTTGTCTCTCATCCATGCAAAACAGCTCTCAGCAGGATGCCCTGGCCTCCCACAGTAAGTACAAGTCACATTAGGGCACCTCATCGGAACCACTAGTGCTGCGATCCTGGGAGGCGAATCAGTACAAGGCCTCTTACCGAGGAAAGGACTGCTCTGCGTATTCAGTCGTGGCCTAGGGACCATAGGGCCACGAGATGGTGTCAAACGGTCTACATCCTACTTTGCCCGAATAGACATATGAATCAACTCCGCATAAGATGATATACGGATACAGCACATCTTCGACCGGATGTCAGGTTGCAAGCCCTCAAAAAAATGCCTAATCCGCATCTTCTCATCAGCAAGGATAGTCGGAACAAAGCGGCCTAACTCAGTAAAGTGATGCTCATACTCGGTAACTGTCATGCCTCCTTGTCTGAGGCATAGAAACTCGTTCTCCCTCTCATGTCGATAGGCCTGAGGATAGTATTTCTCGTGGAAGCGAAACTCAAAGGCAGCCCATGTCCATACATATCCTACTGCAACGGTCCGCAATATACTATCCCACCACAAGCTATCCTCCTTTTCGAACATAAAGGCGGCTAACTCGACCTGCTCTACCTCAGTATAATGCAGCATCTTCAGTATCTTAGAGATGCGGTCTAACCAGTATTCAGCCTCCTCGGGTCTGTGAGAACCCATGAAAGTAGGAAGCCTCAAGCACTGAAATCGCTTGAGAAGATCACGAGTACCCACGTCCCCCACAGGGTACGCAGTAGGTGTAGGTGGAGGCACATCCTCAGCCTAAGTAGGAGGCTCTGCAGTCTCAATAGGATATGTAGACGGTGAAGGTGGAGTCGCACTTCCACCCTGAGATAAGGCCCCTACAATAGTGGTTATAAGTTCATTCTTTGCTGCTTGCTTCTGCTCTTTGCAAGCATTAATGCATCATCGTCATCAACTGTTCAAACCTATCAGTAGGTGGAGCAGCCTGTGGCTCATACTGTGTTGAAGAGGATACTCGGTTCTGCTTGTAAACCGGTGGTGTAAAAGGTGGCAGTCCAGCTATAGGACCAGTGGAAGGCTGAGACGTAGATCTAGTCTCACGATCCGCGCCCAAGCCAGGGTCCGTACGACCATCTCCGTAAGAAGGAGCCTGGTCCATCTTATCAATGAGTAGGAGGTGTGCCGTACTCTGTGTATGTTTTCGTGGCATGTCCTATACAACATAGGGTGCAATGCATGTGAGATGAAGCATATCAACACAATACTCAAGCACTTAAGCATTCCACACACTTCATAGTAAAAGAGGCTGCATATATTTCATTCACCAAAATTGTCATAATACATGGAATACAGAGTTGCATGAATCATGACAGGAGATGCATGGGAGCTAATACAACCAAAGCCTCAAACATCCAAAACATTCTACCAACTACTACACCCAACAACGTGAAAACATAAACATCCTAAGGCAGTAACCAAACAAACTACAAGACAATAATATGGATGGCTAGGCATCCGAGTCTGGCGATGGAGAAGGGGCGCCTTTATCCTTCAGGCAATACATGATGGTTTTCAACGCGCGTGTTACTTTCTTGAACTTGTGCTTCACAAGGCCCCGAAGATCCATAACATCCTGTCACAGGATAGCCTAACCCTGTTGTAGCTCAGCATGATCCTCCTCCAGTCGAGCTATACGAGCATCCCAAGTAGCCCGACCATGTCCTGCACCGGTGTCGTAGGAGGGGAGCTCTCCTCAGTATCTTGGACTCTGGTTCCTCTTCTTCTTCTTCTATTTCAGTTTCACTCCCTTCCTCACTCTCTTCTTCTTCGCTCTCCGCCTCATCCTCACTCTCCTCATGTCGGGCTCGTCGTCACCGTACCCTGAGTTCCATCTGATGGAGAGTACTCTCGTCGATTAGATGAATCGGTGCCGGCCTTTCCATCCCCAGACTATAGCTAAACTCCCGTGCAACTTTGCATATGAGTCGGCCGAAGGGAAGCGAATTAGAGCTTCTGGTGGAGCGTGTCGTACTCACTATTTGTCACAACATGAATGTAGGCACGCACAAGTTCGCCCTCTGCCCCACTTGGTACAGAAAGTCTACCATGAGTCGTGTACACTCGCTGCGATTACTGTGTCTGGGGTAGAGGTTGTATGTGAAGATGTGATATAGTAGGTGAAAGTCGTCTGACATATGGGACGCTAGAAGGCTTTTGTTCGGCTGCCACTCAACCAGTCGGCCACCACAAAGGAAACGTGTGCGACGATCCCTTTCACGTGTACTCCCCAGATTCTGCTCACTAGCATGTACTTCGCTAAGGGGCATATCCATAAGCCGTGAAATCAATCTAACATCAACTGTGGCAAACCGATCCACTCCACAAGAGAGCTGGAACTGCAAAGGTTCCAGTGTAGGCTCGTGAATGTTGGCGTAGAAGGCTCGGATAGTACCTGCATCGCCGTGACCTCTGGCCTCAAATAGCGGACCCCAATGGGCCGCCTCCAATTTCTCGAACAAGTAGTATTCACCGAAGAGTCGCCCATCCACCTGGGCTTCAAAGAGAACCCTACGGTCCTCATAAATTTCATGAGGTAGTGCAGCCAACTGAGCTCTTTTAGCAGGAATCTAGGGATCCAGATCTCGCTTCGTTCGAAACTCCCGAGTGACACTTGTGCTAGCGGCGATGCCTCTCGACCGCCTTGAATGTATAGGGTGACTAGGCCCAGCCTCATCCGAGCACCCTTTCTCTTTCCCATAAGAGAAAGGATTGTGGAGATGGAGAAAATGGCAGAAACAATAGCAAAGAAAGCCATGGAAAGTGAAGAAAAGGAAAGAAAAAGGGCTGGAGGGTTGGTTCTCCATGGACTTGGGTCTCAACAGGGGTTGTAGAGGCCCAACAGACAAGGAGTAAAGAAGGGAAATAAAGAGAAGGGATGGGTCAGTGGCTTACACGATTTGGAGCCATGAATGGGAGGTGTAATGGCTCAAATGAGAGAGAATCCAATGAGTAGGGAGGTATGGATTGCTGAAAACGTTGGAAGGGAATGGGTTGTGGTCGAAAATGGTAGATTGGACGATTAAAAGGGAGATTTGAGAGAGAGGACAACAAGTTTAGAGAGAAAAGGGAGCTTGGAGATGGGTTTTGTGAAGGAAGTAGGGCTTTAAAGTGGTTGCAATGGACGACCCACATACCATGGGGGTCCTAATACCCCTAAACACGATCGGCCCAAGCCGCAGGCCTGGCCCAACCTGCTGACCGACGAGGCCTCGCCAACCTGGCAAGGGCCTCGCCACTCCCTGGACCAATTGGCGAGGGCTCGCCATTTTGGCAAGGCCCTCCTGCCCCCTATGCCCCAAAAACATGTGGATCCCACCCTGGGTACCCCTAGATTAGCGTGGGTAGGCCTACGACTCTGTTTCGCTCCATTTCGAGTCAGTTCGGGTGCTTTCTGATACATATCAGCATTTATTAATTTTTTAACTGCTAGGATGGGGTGAATTATGGTCTAGACCCATTTTGTGATGGTCTAGAAGTGGTTTGGGGTGGCCTCGTGCAGTCACGGTTGAGTACGGACTCAATCAAAGTGATCAATTTCGATGAACTTTGCCAAATGGCAAAATTGGGGAAATCTAGGGCTGTTTTTACATTTTTCTTGCACCCACCTAAGTCGAAATGCGTCAGTGTATGTCGTGGGACCATAACTCAGGTCCGGTTTAATCCAAATCATGCTCTGATACCAACTTATAACACCCTGAAATTCAAGGGTCGAGTAGCAACTCAACTCTCGAGTTTCAAAACATCACTTATGCAACATAGAGAATGATGATTGAATGTTGGCTGTGTTAGTGCAATAAACATGAGTGAGATTATACCAAAATAGTATTTCATACTCCAAATCCATGTATAAACGCAAGCAGAAGACTGAAAGATGTATATAGATGTGTATAAAACAAAACAATCTCGATCTCAAGAGTATGAATACCAACTGAGTCACCATATACATGTATTTGTTCCTGAATCAAAATCTCAAAATGGTACAACTATAATCATAAACCCTATAGCCCCGTAAATATAGATAGCCTACGCGAAGCCTCCAGTGAACTACATGAAGGAGAATTCATCCTGATCATCATAATAATCAGGCTCAGAATCCTAAGTATCATTGGTACCTACATCTAAGACAGAGTCTGATGGGTGTCTAGAACACCATCCCGTAACATAGGAGTGAGTAGCTAACTCAGTGGAATAATAAAGCATAGGTTAACATGTTATCAAATTAGTCAAGCAGTAATGATAAAGTAGTACAATCAACCATCTTAAGTATTCTTGTTAATGCAAGTATGAAATGCAGTCGTGATGCATGCCCCTTGCCTAACCACCCTCATACGGCACCATCTTACGTCCGTGACATGCGTTCATCCCTCAGTGCTCCACATCTTCCAGGCACATGCAATGCAATAATGAGCATGATTACTGAGTTGTTATTCGTTCATTTCAAATAGCAGTTTTGGGAAACTAGGGTACCTCCCTTATATCATTCCCAAACATGATCCATTATAGGGTCATCAGTCCTAGTTCATCTCATATGATGGTGTGTTTCTAGGTCACTACAAGGGCTGTCAGGGCTATTGCACGGAATCGTTACACCACTCCCCCATCACCTTATCAATATAGGCCTAGTTTGTACTCTTATTTCTACGGAAGGGTCGTCGCCTCCACGTAGACTCAGAGTACTCTCGAGGTCACTACAAAGGGCTGTCAGGGCTATTACACGGAATCGTTGCACCACTCCCTCATCACCTTATCATTGTAGGCCGACAGTTCGAATATAGTGTTTCATACCACCATAATCGGCTCATGAGTCTGGTTGCTCAATGGTCACTATGGGGAGGCTCGTGGCCCCAGCGTAGGCTAACAGCTCGACCACAGTGTCCCATACCACCATTCTCGACTCATGAGTCTTAGTGGATCGAGGTACCACAGTTAACGGGATTCCACTGGTAAGGATAGTACATTGGTTCAAACAGAGGTGTCCAAACATGGTGAACATACATAAGACAGATCGGGTTACTTGATGAGCTCGACTAGCTCGAGTGCACAACAAGTTGAATGATATGAAGTGCGTAAGCACTTCGTGTGGCCAGCCACTATCGTCAACTGAAGTACAACTCGGGTTCGTCGAACACATCTCACGTAACGAATGAATCTCAGTCAACGAATTCCATTTCGTTACCGATCGCCTGGACTAACTCTTAGTCCCAAACTCAATCCACTCATCAAGTAATCATGTGAGTCAAATAAGACAACATTTCATAAGTCATGAAGTTTACAATCAAATAAGCATATAATGAAATACAACATAAACATGATTTTGCACACAATCATTCCATAAGTGAAAATAGACCATACATTAGAGCGTACATATAGGAAATCATTCACACTATTAAGGTAACCAAGATTTATCTCTCGATCCTCATATAAGGTGTACTACGTGATTGCTAGCACATTTAGACATTTTCACAAACACATAGACTACCTCATCATGCATGACGTATGATGATTACACATAAGCTAGACCAAATCCTTCCACTAGGGAGTTACCCCATATATCATGTGCTTTTACCCATGGCAGATGATCATGACATGCATGGATACAGGTCCCATGTTTATTGAAAAATTTTCACAAACACATAGGCTACACACTTTAACACATTTCACATTTTTGCCGTAGAGTGATTTAGGGCAAGTCCTTTCGCTAAGGAGTTGTTGCACATGTACTAAGCATATATTTATCACAAATAAACATGTTAAGCACAAAACCAAATTCCAAACATTTTCAAATATTTCAACATATGCATATATTAGGCTATATCCTACATCTTTCATGTAAACTCGTATAGCGAAACAGACGACGCATTTTGCATGTGAAATAGCACCCTTGTCAGTTATAAATCATTAATCGATATTGAAAGCTTTGAAAACCATAACCTATACACCTAAATTCTGCACCTTATGGCATAGAAGCGTAATAAATTTGGTAGGAATGCTACATCTCCTTCCACGATAGTATAATGACCTAAAGCACAAGTACTGTTAGCTATTTCATTAATTGAATCAATTGAAACCCTAAATCAGATTAGGGTTAGGGTTTTCTTACTTAGAAATGAAGTCGGAATCACCGGAAAAATGATTAGAATGGTGTGGTTAAGCTTGTAGAGTGGCAGAGTAAAATAGTAGGGAGATTCTCCCACTTCTCCCACACTTTCTCTCTCTTTTCTCTCTTCTCTCTCCTATGGTTTTTCTCAAATTTGTATTGGCAGAATGAGAGAGTATTTACGGTCCTTATATAGCCTAAAACATCACCGAAATAGACCTAAGGTCAAGGTATACTTAGGTTATAACCAAAGTGGGTCTGTTCCATCTCAACGGAACACTTCTGGCAGCCCCTTTTCTACGTGCAGTCAAACTTAAGGTCACCAACCTTGGATCTAGGCGGAGTTAAGTTTTCGTTCCAGTTGGGTTCTCAGATCATGCGTGGCGGACCAATTTCAGTTCAATGGTCACTGAAACTCGATCGGGGATTTCAAGTACACTGCCATGTATATGAAATTTCTCCTAATTCGAGGGTATATTTGGGTCAGATTCTGACAGTCTTATTGGTTATATTTAGCTCGCAAACATCAAGTCTCAGATTACTTAAATTTAATTAAATTTCTAAAGAAAACCAGGTTTTCTCACACTCCTCGCTCCGAGCTCAAGCGAATAGCTGTGGGACACTATCTTAATTTGATCTCCGAGATGGTTATCAAGCCCAGCAAGGCGGTCCTAAGTCTATAACTTCGTACCATTCGGACTTTTGATGTGCAGTCCAGATCTGATACGGAGTTTCAATGTGCTCCTGAGAGTAGTCGGATAATGAGTTTGATCCTAGATTTTAGGGTAACCTAGCATCAATAATTCAACAAGTTCTGGGTCTTGCAGATCGTATTTAAAGTGATTCAAACAGATTTCATGGCTAATCTAGTTTAACACTTAGTTAACTTGTCTAATTTTTAAAGGACTTGATCTTAAGTGATTTCTGCCTGAGGTGGTACTCGGATCTTTGTCCAGGATTTTTCGAGACGTTACATAGGTTTAGGTTAGGTTTAGGTTATAGGTTTAGGTTAGGTTTAGGTTTAAGTTATAGGTTATAGCTTTAGGGAATTGAGAATATGTTAAGGTTTAGGTTTAGGAAATCGGGTTCGGGTTTGGGATCGAGTTTATGTTTGGGTTTTCAAGTTTAGGTTAGGGAGTTGAGATTAGGATTAGCTGTAGGTTTAAGTTTAGGAATTTGAGAATACATTTAGGTTTTAGGTTTAGGTTTAGATTTTAGTTTATAGGTTTAGGTTATAGGTTTAGGTTTATGTTTTACGTTTAGGTTAAGGTTAGGTTATAAGTTATAAGTTTAGGTTATAGATTATAGGTTATAGGTTAAGGTTTAGGTTTTAGGTTTAGGTTATAGGTTATAGCTTTAGGGAATTGAGAATTGGTTAAGGTTTAGGTTTAGGAAATCGGGTTCAGGTTCGGGTTCGTTATTGGGTTCGGAGTTTTGGTTTTCAAGTTTAGGTTTAGGTTTAGGTTAGGAGTTGAGATTAGGATTAGGTGTAGGTTTAGGTTTAGGGATTTGAGAATACATTTAGGTTTTAGGTTTAGGTTTAGGTTATAGGTTTAGGTTATAGGTTTTGGTTTAGGTTATAAGTGTAGGTTATAGGTTTAGGTTTAGGTTTGGTTATAGGTTAAGGTTTAGGGAATTGAGAATAGGCTAAGGTTTAGGTTTAGGAAATCGAGTTCAGGTTTGGGTTTAGGTTTGGGTTTTCAAGTTTAGGTTTAGGCTAAGGAGTTGAGATTAGGATTAGGTGTATGTTTAGGTTCGTGGATTTGAGAATAGGTTTAGATTTTAGTTTATAAGTTTAGGTTATAGGTTTAGGTTTAGGTTTTAGTATTAGGTTAAGGTTAGGTTATAGGTTATAAGTTTAGGTTATAGGTTATAGGTTATAGGTTAGGTTTAGGTTTAGCTTATAGGTTATTGGTTATAGGTTATAGCTTTAGGGAATTGAGAATAAGTTAAGGTTTAGGTTTAGGAAATGGGTTCGGGTTCGGGATTGGGTTTAGGTTTGGGTTTATAGGTTTAGGTTTAGGTTATAGGTTTAGGTTAAGGTTAGGTTATAGGTTATAGGTTAAGGTTTAGCTTTAGTTTTTAGGTTATAGGTTATAGGTTATGACTTTAGGGAATTGAATAATAGGTTAAGGTTTAGGTTTAGGAAATCGGGTTTGGGTTCGTGGATCGGAGTTTTGGTTTGGGTTTTCAAGTTCGTGGTTTGGGTTTAGGATAGGGAGTTGAGATTAGGATTAGGTGTAGGTTTAGGTTTAGGGATTTGAGAATACATTTAGGTTTAAGGTTTAGGCTTAGGTTTTAGTTTATAGGTTTAGGTTATTGGTTTAGGTTTAGGTTTTAGGTTTAGGTTATAGGTTATAAGTTTAGGTTATAGGTTACTGAGTTAAGGTTTAGGTTATAGGTTTTATTTAGGTTAAGGTTATAGGTTGTGGTTTATATATAGGTTATAGCTTTAGGGAATTGAGAATAGGTTAAGGTTTAGGTTTAGTAAATCAGGTTCGGGTTCGGGATCGGGTTTAGGTTTGGTTTTTCAAGTTTAGATTTAGGTTAAGTAGTTGAGATTAAGATTAGGTGTAGGTTTACGTTTAAGGATTTGAGAATACATTTAGGTTTTAGGTTTAGGTTTAGGTTTTCATTTTAGGTTATAGGTTTAGGTTAATGTTATAAGTTTAGGTTAGGTTTAGGGTTAGGTTATATGTTATAGCTTTAGGGAATTGAGAATAGGTTAAGGTTTAGGTTTAAGAAATCAGGTTCGGGTTCGGGATCGGGTTTAGGCTTCGGTTTTCAAGTTTAGGCTTTTGAGTTGAGATTAGGATTAGGTGTAGGTTTAGGTTTAGGGATTTGAGAATACATTTAGGTTTTAGGAATAGGTTTAGGTTATAGGTTTAGGTTTAGGTTATAGGTTTAGGTTATAGGTTTAGGTTTAGGTTTTAGGTTTAGGTTAAGGTTAGGTTATAGGTTATAAGTTTAGGTTATAGGTTATAGGTTATAGGTTATAGGTTGAGGTTTAGGCTATAGGTTTTGGTTTAGGTTAAGGTTATAGGTTTTAGTTTAGGTTTAGGTTTAGGTTTTAGGTTTAGGTTAAGGTTATAATTTTAAGTTATATGTTTACGTTAGGTTTAGGTTTATGTTATAGGTTATAGGTTATAGGTCTTTGGAAGGTGGGAACCACTATTATAACCATGAAGAAGCTGTCCATTTCCTACAGACAACATTGGAGGGGCCTGGCCATTTGGACAGGCCGTGTTTATATCTATATTTGCAGGGACCACACCCTTAACCTAAACCACACCTTAAACCTATAACCTAAACCTATTCTCAATTCCCTAAAGCCATAACCTATAACCTATAACCTAAACCTAACCCTAAACTAAAACTTATAACCTAAACCTTAACCTGTAACCTATAACCTATAACCAAAACCGATAACCTAAACCTTAACCCTTAACCTATAACCTATGCCTAATCCTTATCTCAACTCCTTAGCATAAACCTAAACTTAAAAATCCAAACTTAAACCCGATCTTGAACTTGAACCCAATTTCATAAACCTAAACCTTAACCTATTCTCAATTCCCTAAATCTTAACTTATAACCTAACTTAAAAGTAAACCTATAACCTACACTTATAACCTAACTTAAAACTAAACCTATAACCTACACTTATAACCTAAACTTTAAACCTAAACCTAAACCTAAAACCTAAATATATTCTCAAATTCTTAAACGTAAACCTACACTTAATCCTAATCTCAACTCCTTAACCTAAACCTAAATCTAAACTTGAAAACTCAAACCTAAACCCAATCTCGAACCCGAACCTGAACCCGATTTCCCAAACCTAAACCTTAACCTATTCTCAATTCCCTAAAGCTATAACCTATAACTTATAACCTAAACCTAAACCTAACCTAAACCTATAACTTAAACATATAACCTTAACCTAAACCTAAACCTAAACCTAAACCAAAACCTATAACCTTAACCTATAACCTTAACCTAGAACCTATAACCTATAACCTAACCTTAACCTAAACCTAAACCTAAACCTAAACCTATAACCTAAATATTTTTCTCAAATCCTAAAACCTATACTTATAACCTAAACCTAAACCAGTAAAACCTAAACCTAAACCGATACTTTTAACCTATAACCTATAACCTAAACCTAAACCTAAACCTTAACCTATTCTCAATTCCCTAAAGCTATAATCTATAACCTAAACTTAAACCTATAACCTAAACCTATAACCTAAACCTAAACTTAAACCTAAATGCTAAATGTATTCTTAAATCCCTAAACCTATAACCTTTAACCTAAACTTAAAACCTAACCTAAACCTTAACCTATAACCTATAACCTAAACCTAAACCTCTATAACCTTAACCTATAAACTAAACATATAACCTTAACCTAAACTTATAACCTTAACCTTATCTTATATACTTATAACTTTAACCTAAACTTATAACCTTAACCTAAACCTATTCTCAAATCCCAAAACCTATACTTATAACCTAAACCTAAACCTTCACCTATAACCCAAACCTATACTTATAACCTTAACCTAAACTTAGAACCTTAACCTAAACCTATTCACAAATCCAACCTTAACCTAAACCTATTCACAAATCCCAAAAGCTATACTTATAACCTAAACCTAAACCTTAACCTTAACCTATAACCTATACTTACAACCTTAACCTAAACCTATTCTCAAATCCCAAAACTTATATTTATAACCTAAACCTAAAACTTAACCTTAACCTATAACCTATACTTATAACCTTAACCTAAACCTATTCTCAAATCCAAAACCTATACTTATAACTTAAACCTAGACCTTAACCTAAACCTAAACCTATACTTATAACCTATAACCTATAACCTAAACCTAAACCTAAACCTTAACCTATTCTCAATTCCCTAAAGCTATAACCTATAACCTAAACCTAAACCTATAACCTAAACCTATTCTCAAATTCCAAAACCTAAACCTAAACCTAAACCTTAACCTATAACATAAACCTATACTTATAATCTTAACTTAAACTTATAACCTTAACCTAAACCTATTCTCAAATCCCATAACCTATACTTATAACATAAACCTAGACCTTAACCGAAACCTAAACCTATACTTATAACCTATAACCTAAACCTAAACCTAAACCTTAGCCTATTCTCAATTCCCTAAAGCTATAACCTATAACCTAAACCTATTCTCAAATCTCAAAACCTATACTTATAACCTAAACCTAAACCTAAACCTTAACCTATAACCTAAACTTATACTTATAACCTTAACCTAAACTTATAACCTTAACTTAAACCATTCTCAAATCCCAAAAGCTATACTTATAACCTTAACCTTAACCTATAACCTATACTTATAACCTTAACCTAAACTTACAACCTTAACCTAAACCTATTCTCAAATCCCAAAACTTATACTTATAACCTAAACCTAAACCTTAACCTTAACCTATAACCTAAACTTATAACCTTAACCTAAACCTATTCTCAAATCCCAAAACCTATACTTATAACCTAAACCTAGACCTTAACCTAAACCTATAACCTATAACCTATAACCTAAACCTTAACCTATAACCCAAACCTTAACCTTAACCTATAACATATAACCTATAACCTAAAACCTAAACCCAAACCTAAACTCGATCCCGAACTCGAACCCGATTTCCTAAACCGAAACCTAAACGTTAACCTATAACCTATACTTACAAACCTTAACCTAAACTTATAACCTTAACCTAAACCTATTCTCAAATCCCAAAACCTAAACCTAGACCTTAACTCAACCTAAACCTATACTTATAACCTATAACCTAAACCTAAACTTAAACCTTAACCTATTCTCAATTCCTAAAGCTATAACCGATAATCTAAACCTAAACCTATAACCTAAACCTATTCTCAAATCCCAAAACCTAAACCTATAACCTAAACCTAAACCTAAACCTATAACCTATAACCTAAACCCAAACCTAAACCCGATCCCGAACCCAAACCCGATTTCCTAAACCTAAACCTTAACCTATTCTCAATTCCCTAAAGCTATAACCTATAACCTAAACCTAAACCTATAACCTTAACCTAAACCTATAACCTAAACCTAAACCTAAAACCTAAATGTATTTTTAAATCCCTAAACCTATAACCTAAACCTATAACCTTAACCTTAACTTAAACTTAAAACCTAACCTAAACCTTAACATATAACCTAAACCTAAACCTAAACCTTGACCTTAACCTATAACCTAAATTTATAACCTTAACCTAAACTTATAACCTTAACCTTAACCTATATACTTATAACCTTAACCTAAACTTAACCTTAACTTATAACCTTAACATAAACCTATTCTCAAATCTGAAAACCTATACTTATAACCTAAACCTAAACCTAAACCTTAACCTATAACCTATAACCTAAACTCATAACCTTAACCTATACTTATAAACCTTAACCTAAACCTATTCTCAAATCCCAAAACCCAAACTTCTAACCTAAACCTTAAAGTTTACAGTTTTATTATATTCTGCTTGCTTTATAGTGTAATGGTCTAATCATATTTTAATCATCTCTTTAAGCATAAGCACAAATGCATTGTACCATTAACACTACAGGTATAATGTTTTAGTATATTCCACTTGTATTGACATTATTTAAATTTATAAGTTTGCAGCTCGCACATATTCAGTGATGGCACCAGGTAGGAGAGGACGTCGTTCGTGCACTGGATCTACCCCTTCTACCCGTGATGCAACGGACAACATCGCCATCACATGTTGCATCGCAGGTGTCTGATCCCTCAGTCGCACATACACCGGGCAGTGCATGTAAGTCTAGACATATATTTCTTTTAATGACTTTTGTTTATTTTAGACTTACATATTTCTTTTACAATAGCATCGTTGATCAGCCGATGAGGACGTGAACCCACGCGTGGGTTGCTTTTAGAGCGACTTACGCGTGAGGGTAAGGTGACGGTAGAGTTCTCACAAGACTGCATTAGACCTGTTGGGAACAATGTCAGACTGTTTACGTCGAAGGTCGGTGTCTTATGCCGATCTCTGATCCCCTCCACCACCCCCTATTGGGTAGACGTGACAGATGATGTGCGGCAGCTCATCCGTCTGCGCCTTCAGGTAAATTTTAGTAAATTATAATTTATTTTATAAAAGTTCATTTACGGTTAAGTTATTTTCTTGATAAGTTTATTGTCTTAATCTATTATTTACGAAACTGCAGGATAAATTTGATTTGGATTTAAGTATTCCACACATTTCCTATACTGTCGACGACATGATCAAGGAGCTGTTCAAGGAGTACAGCTCCATGTTACATAAGCGGTACTAACAGTACATGAGCTACGAGGAGGGCGCACTGTCCACACCACCTCACGTGATCAATGAGGACTGGCGGATACTCTCCGATAGATTTTTATGTGATTTTTTTCAGGTAATATTTACATATTTACGATATCTTAAGGTAACAATTAAATTTGTAATTAATAATAATGTATTATGAATAATGTATTCAGAAGAAGAGTAAAATAAATTCTAACAACAGGAGAAAGTTAAAAGTGAACCACGTAGCTGGTTCAAAGTCATTTGTACAAATTCGTCACGGCATGGTAAGAAATTACTGGTAATTATTACGTTGATATATTCTTTCAATACATTTATATTAACTCTATTGTCCTTTCGATTACACAACGAGATTCCGTCACTGGCCAAGAGCTCGAACCAGTAGACCTTTACAGAGGGACTCATTGTCGGCAGGCAATGGGATTTTGGGTACATCTTAGAGCTGGCGGGATTTAGGGAAAAATCCTTACATTGTAAAATTTAATTGCATTAAATTATAATAATGTCATTTTTTAGAGAAAATTCGTATTTTTTCATTACAAGCATCGATGGACACCTTAAGCAGTTAGCCCACTCCCGATGGTACTCAGTGGAGTGAGCCAGAGATCCTGAGTGAGGTGCTTAGCACCCGTTCAGGATATGTGCATGGGCTTGGCTATGGTGCCAAGCTCATGACACCCGCTAGAGTTGCCTCCACCCGATCCATCATCGTTGGCGAGAGCGCCACCCCCCAAGCTGATATCGCAAAGAGAGAGAGGTTCAACAACTACAGGTCGTCGTCCATGACATCAGAGAGCAGCTGGAGAGGAAGAGTGAGCAGCTGGAGAGGCAGATGGAGGAGCAGGAGAGGAGGATGGAGGAGCTGACGAGGTAGAGGGAGGAGCAGGAGAAAAGGAGGATGGAGGAGCAGGCGAGGCAGAGGGAGGAGTAGGAGAGGAGGATGGAGGAGCAGGCAAGGCAGAGAGAGGAGCAGGAGAGGAGGATGAAGGAAATGCGGGTGGAGCATGAGCGACGGATGACAGAGATGTTTCAGGCTCTCGCTGCACGCTTACCCATGGATGCCCCACCACCTCCGCCTTCATCTCTGTAATTTTTTATATGTTATTTATGATGTTAAACTTATATTTATTTATGCATGATGTAGTTTATGTTTAGATGAATCTAGTTTATGTTTGGATGGATTTACGTACTTTGGGTTTAAATGGATGTGAATGTGAATATGATGAAATATATTACATAACAGGTGTATATCAGGAAGAATATGATGAAATATATTGTAACGGGTGTATATCAGGAATTTTGTGCTGGAATATTAAAAAAAAAGACACTTCTAATTAAGTAGGTAAAAGTTTCATCCATGTTTTTACCTACGAAAATATTCGTAGGTAAAAGTTCTGTAAATATTTTTAGCTACAAAAATATTCGTAGGTATAAGTTTTGTAAATATTTTTACGTATGATAGTATTCATAGTTAAAAGTTTTGTAAATATTTTTACCTATGAAACCATTCGTAGGTAAAAGTTTTGTAAATATTCTTAGTTACGAAACTATTCATAGGTATATGTTTTGTAAATATTTTTACCTACGAAACAATTCATAGGTAAATGTTTTGTAAATATTTTTAGTTATGAAAATATTCGTAGGTATATGTTTGTAAATATTTTTACCTACGAACATTTTCGTGGGTATATGTTTTATAAATAATTTTCGCTACGAAAATATTCGTAGGTAAAAGTTTTCTAAGCATTTTAGCTATGAAAATATTCGTGGGTAAAAGTCTTGTAATACTTTGTAGCTACGAAAATATTCGTAGGTAAAAGTGTTGTAAATATTTTTAACTACGAAAATATTCGTAGGTAAAAGTTTTCTAAGTATTTTTAGCTACGAAAATATTCATCGGTAAAAGTCTTGTAATAGATTTTAGCTACGAAAATATTCTTAGGTAAAAGAGTTGTAAATATTTTTAGCTACAAAAATATTCGTAGGCAAAAGTTTCGTAATAATTTTTACCTGCGAAAAAATTCGTAGGTAAAAGTTTTGTAAATATATTTAGCTACAAAAATATTCGTAGGTATAAGTCTTGTCAATATTTTTACCTACGAGAATATTCGTAGGTAAAAAGTTTTGTTAATATTTTTACCTACGAAAAAAAGCGTTGGTAAAAGGTTCTACCAACGAAAATTTTCGTCAGCAAAAGTCTTACCTTTGATAATGAATTTTTTTTTTCATTGGTAAAAGTTTTTCCCCTTGGTCTTTTAGGGACGAATTTACCGACGAAAATTTTCATCGGTAAAAGTTTTTGCCTACGAAAAAAAGGCTTTAAGTGACGAAAATTTTTGTCGATAAAAGTTTTTGCCTATGAAAAAAAGGCTTTTAGAGACGAAAATTTTCGACGGTAAAAGTGGCTTTTCTTGTAGTGCCTACACAATCCATTCCATGGTGGGCCATTCTGTAAGGACCCATCATGATGCTTTCTTTTTATTTTTTGCATCCCATACGCCTTCTAGGCCTTTGCATGCATGTAGGGAAGGTGTCCCTACCTTTCAGTAAGTTTTCTTGATGTATCATAGCATGCATGTATCATACAACATAGTGGAAGGTGTGGATTGTGATGTGGAAGGTCCATTGTGGCGGGACCTTCCACCAATGGCCGATCTCTCTCCTTCTCTCTCCCTTTCTCTTTATTTTCTTCTGTGTATTTCTGATAATGTGTGGTCCACCAAGGAGGTCAGCAACATCTCAAACCTATAGCAAGATGGGACATCCAAGCCCACCGTTGTTAGACGTCCAGGCCCACCATGAATGCATAGGTTGGGTGGCCTCCAAAATGGTTTTTACATGGAGGATATGGTGAACTCATGGGTCTGGAATTTTGCTAACCCATCAAGGTGGACCTGATGGATCAAGGTAATAAACCCTTTGATTTAATTATATGGGCCAAAATATGGACAACACATGTTGTTGTTTAGATTTCAAGCCCAGTTGGAACATGACTTTTGAGCTGATGTTTAGATCTGTTTGCATGTCCTTTTCTTCCAAATTTCTTTGGGGTAGTGTGTGGACCCCACTTTGATGTGGAATGGAGCCCACACCATTTTCCCCATGCTTGAGGCCCATGGGATGGGCCAAAGAGGGCTAACTATCCAGAAATTTCTAGACAGTTCAACAATACTGTATGATAGAAATGAGTAGGTTTACCTTATTTTTTGGAGTAAGTGGGCCACTCCAGTGGACCCCACTTGTTGTTCACATGTGGGACAACCCTTCCCATAAATTTTCCAGGGGTTTGGATGAGCTTAGGCCCACCCCATGTGGTGCCAAACATAGGGTCAACAGGATTTCTGCACTAACCAGATTTTTAGATATGTATTATTATCCTAATTCTTAAAAATATTTCTAATATCTGTAAAATTGTGAAATTAATTCCTAAGGTGTCCCACCCTTGTCGGGACCCACCTAACTAGATTTAGGGCCAATTGGACCACTGGATTTCATTGTGTAAGGGCTAGACCGACCCACCTGGTTGGACGTCCAGCAAGGCTGGCCGTCCACCTTGATTGTGGCCCATCATGATGTTGTATTTTATCCACATGTCCATCCATTTTGTGACCCACTTGGATGTGGCCCACCTTGGTGTGAAACATCTAAGGTGGGGCCCACTTGTGCGTTGGTATAGGGTTGGGCGTCCAATCCATTGGACCACCCAGGCCCAACTATGGGACGCCCATGGTGGGTTGCAACTGGACTTTGGTCCAGTAGTGTGACCCACTGAAAAGGCCAAGCTATATGTCCTTTGGGGGGGGGGGGTTCAGGGGGGTTGAGGGTTTAACCCATTTCCTTCAAAATCTCACCTTTCACCACCTTATTGTTAAAAAATTTTACCACTTGGAATTAGACGTCCTTAGGCAATGGGTCAATCCTAACACCTTATTAATTTCTGAAAACTCAATCCTAAAGTCTAAAATCCCTTTTTAACTCATTTCCTTCAAAATCTCACCTTTCACTATCTTATTCTCCAAAATTTTTTAATTACTTTCATATTAGACATGAATCCTAAAGTTTAGGTGAGGAAGAATAATACTTAAATTAAAATTTACTATAAATAGTAAATAAATAAATAAAATGGGTTTTTAGCCATTAACCTTTTAGAATCTCACGAAATAAGTAGGCTAGTTGGATAGACCAGCCTCTCCTACCCCAAAAACAAATATTGCATGTCAAATAACTCATTTCAGTTTACAAAATACACCCATTTCAAATATCGGGGGGCAAAACCACCACAGATAGGATAGTGACTGGCGAGGCCTCGTCTGTACAATGGGCCTGGTTGGGCCGCATCGGGTCTGCGGCCCGTTTTCGGCAGAAAAATTCTGCAATATACATCTGACTTTGAAAAATCATATCTCCCTCATTATAACTCCAATTTTAGTGATTCAAAAGCCAGATTGAAGCTTGATGAGTCTAGTTTCATATAAAAATAAGTGAAAAATATAATAAATTGTTTAATATATTTAAATATAGGTCATTGTGATAACTATCTAAAAATTATCAGTTTGGATAACTACTGCTTCTTGAATTATTAGAATTTTTCTACAACACAAAACCTACTGAAATTTGGTAGAGATAAAGTAGAATTGATGATAAACTACTAAAAAATAATTAAAATAATATACTAGTTAAAAATACCAGAAACGGGCGTAGAACTGCCTTAGGACCTTATTCTGTCGTAATTAGGGCATGCTTTAGTTAAGTATTAAACTGAACAATTAGTAGAATTAGATTAAACTACTTTAAATATGAACTATAAGACCCAAAATGAGTCAAACCGTTAACGCTACATTACCCTATAACATAGGAACAATCTCATTACCCAGTTGCTCTCGGGAGCAGATTGAAACTCCATATTGGATCTGGATCACACGTTGAAAGTCCGATGACCACGAGACTAAGCACTTAGGACCGCCTTGCTGGGCTTGACAACCATCTAGGAAATCAAATCCAGATAGTGTCCGAAAATGGGCAACTTGAACCCAGAGCGAAGTGTGTGAGAAACATGAATATATTTAGAAATGAAATCTGAATTTAAGTAATCTGAGACTTATCGCTTGCGTGTCAAATGTAAGGATTCAGACCATCAGAATTTGACCTAAATACACCCTCAAATTAGGAGAAATTTTCCATACATGGCAGTATACTTGTGGCCCTAATCGAGTTTTGGTGATCGTTGAATTGAAACTGGTCCGTTGCGGTCGATCTGTAAATCCGATCGGATCGAAAACTTAACTCGCCCTAGATCCATGGTCAGGGAGCTTAAGTCCGACCGCATGTAGAAAGGGGGCCTCCAGAAGTACTCCGTTATATTGGAACAAGCCTCCTTTGGCTATAACCTAAGTATACCTTGGCCCTGGGGCCATTTCCATCAGTTTTAGGCCTATATAAGGGCCTTAAGCCCTTACTCTCTCATTCCATACGAATTTGGGAAACCCTAGGAGAGAGAAGAGAGGAAAGAGAGAAAGAGAGAGAGAGAGAGAGTTGGAGTTCATCCCTGGGATTCAATCCCATCGCTCCACGTGCCTTACCACCACTTCCGTACCAATCTATCGGCGATACCGATCCCGTTCTTAGGTAAGAAATCCAACCCCTAATCTGATCTAGGATTTCAATTGTCGCTAATAATGAAATAGCTGACTCAACACGTGTTATAGGTTGTCATTCCATCATTGATGAATCCTTAGAGTCTCTATCGAATTCGTTACGCTTCTACGGTGTAAGGTATAGACTATAGACGTATAGGTTATGGTTTTCAAAGCTTTCAATGTCGGTTAATGATAGATTCCTGATGTGGATGCTATTTCACATACAAAATGCGATGTCTGTTTTGCGTTTCAGTTATATACGAACTATGTGGAGTTTAGCGTATTCATTGTATTTGTAGAAAGTTCCGTATACATATAAAATTTGAAAGTGTGTTTACCATGATTAATTGTCATGTGTATATACTAGTTATTCGTGTAACAACTCCTTAGCGAAAGGATTAGCCCTAATACATGTTATATCAACATACATTGTGTATGTTATTAAGTGTAGTCTAAGTGTTTGTTGAAATGACTGAATGAAGATGAAATCATGATTTGTGCCTATCGTGGCTATGGATGCATGTACATGATGGTTGTGTACAAGACAACTCCTTGTTGGAAGGATTTATCCAAGTATATGACATAAATCAACATATGCCATGAATGTTAATACGTGTAGTATAAGTGTTTGATAAAATGTCTGTATGAGTAAGTATTTGGTGACTTGTACTGTCTATGGGCGTTGAGATGAGGTTCTTAACTACCGTAACTATGCGTATAAATCCTTCTATGTATATCTTATATTATATTGTCTGATTACTTATGAAATGCATATGGGTGAATGCATGTTTATATTATATTTCATAAAACGCTCGAACGGTTGTAGGATTTGACTTACTTACTGCTTGATTATCTAACATGAATTCTTGTTGGTATTGAGTGTGGTTGGGACTATGAAGTAGTCCAGGCAATCGGTAACAAATTCCATTTTCGTGGCTGAGGTTGTTTTGCCACAAAAGATGTGTCGATGAATCTGAGTCATACTACGGTTGTCGACAGTGGTTAGGTCACACGGAGTGCTCACGCACTTCATGTCGATCATCTCGATGTGCGCTTGTACTAGTCGAGATCGTCAAGTAACCAGATTTGCCTATTATATGTTCACCATGTATGGACGCTAATGTTTAAACCTAAGGTACCAAACTCACCAATGAAACCTCGTTAAACCATGGTACCTCGATTCGCTAAGACTCATAAGCCGGGCATGGTGATATGGGACACTGTGGTCGAGCTGTCAGCTTACGCTGGGGAGACCAGCCTCCTCGTAGTGACCAGTGAGCAACCAAAGCTCATGAGTCGAATACGGTGGTATGAGACACTATATTCGAGCTGTCGGCCTACATTGATAAGGTGACGAGCCCTTTGTAGTGACCTCGAGCATACTTTGGGCCTGCGTAGAGGTGACGAGCCTTTTCTTTGCACTAGAGTAAGAAATAGGCCTACCCCGATGCAGCCTGGCTGTGGTCCCCAATCGGGTTGGTGACGAGCCTTCAAAAATAGACTGCCAGTTGGTAGGGCATTGGTGGTAGTGATCTGTAACTTGCTTATCATATGTGATTTACTAAGACTGACGACCTTAGAATGGATCATTATTTGAGAAATGAAATAAGGGAGGTACCTTAGTTTCCCAATCTCGCTGCATGAAAAGGACTAATAAAAACTTGGTGATCACGATCATAGCATCACACTGCATGTGCCCCAGGTTGAAGAGCACAGAGGGAAGAAAGCATGTCGTGACTGTAAGATGGTGTCACATGAGGGAGTGTAGGTGAGGGCATACATCATGAACATATTTCATCCTTGCATTAATAAGAGTATCTAGGAATGTTTGATTGTACTACTTCATCATTACTACTTGACTAAGTTGATAACATGTTAACCTCTGCTTTATAGTTCCATTGAGTTGATCACTCACTCCCACGTTACGGGACGGTGTTGTATACACCAACCAGACCCTGTATTAGTTTCAGATGATGGCGATGCTTGCGAAGCGGAGTCGGACTTTTATGATGATGAGGAGGGTTTCTCCTATGTGCAGCTATCAAGCGGGTCTATGTAGACCATCTTCTGATTGACGGGATTACATGGTTGCTGATTAGACACCATTACACTTTAGTTTGTACTTTTGAAACACCCATGTATATTCATTTTGTTCATTTTTGGTATATACATGTCTATATTTAACCTAGTAACATGTTTATACTCTGGAGACTTACAACAGTTTATAAATTTTATATATCTATCCAAGTCTTCCGCTTTCTTAATTTAACTGTCTCTGGAGTATGATATGCTATTTTGGTCTAATCCCATTCATGTTTCAAGGCACTCATCATAATCATCATTATCTATATTGCATAAGTGATGTGTTGGAACTAGGGAGCTGAGCTTTGCTCGACCCCTGATTTTCAGGGCGTTACAGGGGGGTAAAAAGGACAACGCCAAATATAAAATAATTACGATGAAATTTAATAAAGAGATAGCCAAACAAAGTAAATCAATTCACAATGCTAAAATGAAAAGCAACCTCAATAAACAAGTATTGAGAGGTTGATACAAAAGTGGTTCTAAGGACAACCTTATACCAAAAACCAAAGTTTATGGTAGGACAACCTTATTTATAGAAAGGTCTTTGTATCAAGAACTCAAACCAAGGAGGAATAAATATATTCAAACTATACTGAGGAATAAAATGCAATCTCAAATATTGATTGTTCTAAGGACAACCATGCACCATAAAAATGGTAGGGCAACCTTACTAGAACAAGTAGAGAAACTGAAGCTCAAACAAAAAAAAAAAAGAATAGCTAGAGATAAATTGTAGAAATATAAATCTAAACTATTACAACATTCCCCATTGAGCTTGAAATAAAATGATTACAACATTCACATCCACATACATTCCACAACTGAATAATCAAATATAAGAAAATGAAGCACACATCCACACAACACAAAGAGTTATAGTGGTTCGCCTGTGTGTACACCAACTGTTCAACAACAGCCACACAGAATGCTACTCCACTCCTAATATCCTCACACAGGGGATATTAGCATTCACTATCAAATAGGTTTTCATAGATTCACCTAAAACCTTCACAATTGTGTCTTTTTCAAAGGGATTACACAATTTAAAAACCCTCACTTCTGAGTTTTCTGGCTCTCCTCAGATAACCAACCACTTTGAGATTTTTCTGGCTTAACCTCAAATAAAACTAAAATACAGCAAATTACAAGATGTAAAATACCTATTTTTCTTCTTTGATGTAGCAACCCAAAAGAACCAAGTCGGAGTGGAGATTTGAATGTCAAAGTTCAATGTCCAATACTCACTATATAATGGTTCTAAGTTGTAATAGATTTTAAATTAAAACACATGGGCTAGCTTTAATTGATTTTGATTCCAGAAAAAGGAAAACAACACTTCCTCTTTTTAGATCAGATTGGAATACAAGAAACAAAATCAATTTAAAAAGCTAAAGAAAGAAAATATTAAATATGCACACTTAGCTTAAATGGAGCACAAACTTATCTCTCAGAAGGCCGGATTAAAATTTCTTGAGTATTATTTTATATTCTAAGATTCGTGCTCTATTTATAGGTGAGCAAATCGCATCTTCGACTGGTCCACAGATCACTATGACTGGTCATAGGACCAATGGATATTTGAAAATTTGAACGCGATAAGATAAGGTGGTTACACGACTGGTCGTAGGTAGTCTACGACTGGTCGAAGGACACCTTCGACTGGTCGAAGGTTGCTCAGGACTAGTCGAAGCAAGTCGAATTTCATCGCTGGACTTTGAGTCGTAGGTCTACGACTGGTCGAAGGATCAGTCGACACTGTACATACGACTAGTCGAAGAGATCCCAGGACTAGTCAAAGCTTAACAGAAAATTTTCAAATTTTGCAACAAACTTACGACTGGTCCAGGAAATTCTAAGACTGGTCGAAGCAGTGCTAGGACTAGTCGAACAAAGTCCAGGACTAGTCTTAGAACAGACCAAACTCACATATATAAAACATATGACTTATGTATCCAAAATGGCCTACTCTAAAGGTCAACCTAAGGTCAGTCATACCTCAAAAGTGAAGTAAGGACATTGAAACTTAAAGATGAGTGACCTTGAGCATAATGAAACTTGAGATCTTGATGTAGCTTGAACTTGAAAGCATCTTGAAATCTTGAGTCTTGAAAGTCGAACATTCTCACATTCTCGAGTCTTGACTTGTGAACATTGCTTGTCTATCGAAGCTGATCTTGTGAGACTTTTGTCTTGACTTGACATACCATTTGTAGAGCTTTGTTCTACACATATGCAAGCTTCATAACAAGATACATACAGTGTCTTTTGGCACTTCAATTTTAACAATATAGTGAAGCTATCAACTATAGCACTTACAATCTCCCCCTTTGCCAAATTAGTGACAAAACACACTTACAAGATATATTTCATAAAACATAATATCCGGTTAACGAATCATGCACCAGTTAATATCAACTGGCACATATACATAATAGCATGAACCTGCAAATCAATTCAATATATGTTTCACCTCAACACAAAAACTCCCCTCACCTTAACACACATACCCCCCCCCCCCCCCTTTGAGTCAATATATCTATTAAACATCCACTATTCTCCCCCTTTTTATCACAAGTGGGCAAAGGAAGCAATGAATAAATTGATGAGGAGTTTAAAAAGAGATAAGACATATAATTCATAAACAGAGATAAGTAATAAGTAGCAACAAGCTCACAAACAAAAAGAGAGTAGAGATATAAAATTATTATAGTCCAATAAATAAATAAAAAACTGAGCTAATCTGAGCCAGATGAAGGAGCAGGTATGGAAGGATTAAGTTGATGCATGCCCTTGTTCAAGCGCTTAAGATATTTGCGCATATACTTGAACTGTAAATCATGGGCAACATTCATGTTATCTATCTTAACATTCATATTTTCAACCTTCTCCTCCAAATCATGCAAACGTGCATCAAAGTCAGATGGTGCATAATTAGGATCATTTGCGGAATCAGAATCAAGTTCTTTAAAAATATCGTCCATGTTTATATCATCAGGAGGAAGATCATCAGCTTCTTCCTCATGTTCAGCTTCGGCACCAGCATTACCATCAACTTGACCAGGAAGCATATCCAGCTTCATTTTATTAAGATTAGTATTGTTAAATATCAAATGATGGATAGGGGCTTCTTCAACAAGTATGTCGACTAACATATGCTTAGCCAACATAGTCATCAAATAAGCAAAAGGGATGTCACTGTGACCTGGATGGAGTCAAAACTGAATAATATGGTGACAAATCAAGGATGGTAAACAAATATTAGCACCTTTGGCAACAACATGAAGAACACGAACTATGAAGGAAATCAATTAGAATTTATTGCTAGATCGAGGATACAAGTTAGACATAAAAATCTTATGAAGAATTTTATATTTGGGTAACAAAAACTTTAAGGGAAGCACATTCCCTTTATGTGTCCATTGAGCATCCAAGTAGCATAAATCTCTAGTGAGCATGCGTTTTTCAGTAACCGAGGGTTTTTCAGATAAGTTATGGATAGGAATGCCCTCATCATTTACAGGAATTTCCATAAGATCTGAAATTAAATGACGATCAACGTCAAATAGTCTTTCTCTTGTGGCTATTGTAAAAGTTAAATTATCCAACAAAAAAGTACTTATGCATGCGAACATGGATTGGGCAATGGACCGGTATATAGGCCCACCCCAATGCAATAAGTTATCCCAACCTACAGTCTGAAGAATAGGAAGGATATCAAATGGGGCAACATGATTAACATCAACTGGATGTTAACAATAACATTACGCAATCTGATGTCCCGAACATAAGACGAATCATCATCGGGGGCCCGAAGATGACGCTTAGTAAGAGGAGTAGATCTGGATGAAGATGGACCACGGGATGTTGTCTTTTTACCTCTAGATGCCATTTATAATAAGGATTTCAAAGAAACAAAGAGTTGAAAAGGATTGAGAAGTGAGTTTTCTCAAATTAGATTTTGGGAGTAGAAAAACCCCAAATCTCAATAAAATTAGAAATAGACAACTTTAAGAAAGAAATAGAAGCAAACTTGACACAAATCCATAAGAAATAAGCCAATGGAACACTAACCTCGAAGGATTTGGAAGGTGGGTTCAACTGGTCAGGCGTCAGCTAGTCGGAGAAGAAAGATGAAAAAAGGAAGAATTAAAATTTTCTCCAATTTAAGTCAATCACTGCGATTTACAACTGGTCGAGGGTTGGCTTCGACCGGTCGAGCCATGAGAGGTCGAGGAAATCCTCGACTGGTCGAACATCACCAAAAATATGATTTCATGCATATTTCACAAAAAAAAAATTGAATTTTAATCTAGCAAATATCTACACAATGATACAAATAGTCATAAATAATCATGTTAGAATGCACATGCCCAGATCAAATTTCATTTTGTTAAACCTACTTTTGTCGAGCGGTTTAGTGAAAATGTCAGCATGTTGATTCTCGGTAGGGATATATTCCACAGATATAACTTTCTCTTCTACTAATTCATGAATATAATGAAATCCAATGTTAATGTGCTTAGTACGAGAATGCTGAATTGGATTTTTCGAAATATTTATAGCACTAGTATTATCACAATATAATAACATAGAATCATGTTTAATTCCATAATCACTTAGCATACGATTCATCCAAACAAGCTGAGTGCACGCATTACCATCTGCGATATATTCAGCTTCAGCAGTTGAAAGTGATATAGAACTTTGTTTCTTGTTAAGCCAAGAAACTAAACAGTTTCCAATATAAAAGTAACCACCATGGTAGATTTTCTATCATCAAGATTACCAGCCCAGTCAGCATCCGAGTACTCAGTTAATTGAACATTAGTCTCATGAGGATACTAGAGACCAATATTAAAAGTACTTGCGACATATCGCATAATTCGTTTAACAACAATTAAATGAGTTTCTTTATGATCAGATTGATATCTAGCGCAAATACCAACACTAAAGGCAATATCAGGTCTACTAGCAGTTAAGTAAAGTAAACTACCAATCCTACTCCGATATAATTTTGGATCCATATTTTTACCTGCAGAATCTTTTGAGAGTTTCAAGGTTGTACTCATTGGAGTATCAAAATTCCTACCATTCTCAAATCCAAATCTCTTAATCAAATTCATAGCATATTTAGATTGAGAGATGAACATTCCATCAGGTCATTGTTTTACTTGTAACCCAAGGAAATAATTCAATTCCCCAACCATGCTCATTTTAAACTGAGATTTCATCAAATCTGCAAACTCAATAATCATGTCATTACAGGTAGATCCATAAATAATATCATCAATGTAGATTTGAACCATTAAGATATCATCATTATATTTCTTAACAAACAATGTTTTATCAACACTTCCCATTTGAAAGTTATGACTGAGTAAAAACTTATTCAATTTCTCGTACCATGCTCTAGGAGCTTGTTTTAGACCATAGAGAGCTTTTTCAAGACGGTATACATGATCAGTAAGCTTAGGGTCTTCAAACCTGGTAGCTTGTTCAACATATACTTCTTCATGTAAATCGCCATTTAAAAAGGCACTCTTTACATCCATTTAAAAATTTTAAACTTTCTAAAGCATGCAATGGATATAAAAATTCTGATTGATTCAAGACGAGCAACTGGGGCAAAGGTTTCATCATAATCGATACCTTCAATTTGAGTGTATCCTTAAACAACTAATCTTGCCTTGTTTCGGATGATATTCCTAAGCTTGTCTGACTTATTTTTAAAAATCCATTTTGTTCCGATAATATGTTTATCTTTAGGTTTAGGAATAAGATACCAGACATCATTTCGAACAAATTGATTAAGTTCTTCTTGCATAACAACTATCCAGTTTTCATCAGCAAGAGCTTCTTTCACGTTAGATGGTTCTATCTGGGACGTAAAACATATATAATTACATATATCCTCAAGTTGTTTATGGGTATGCACACCAGTGTGAGGGTTTCCAAGAATCTATATAGTTGGATGATCTTTAACAGTCCTTAATTCAAAATTAATTTGATTAAATGAAGTATTAAGTTTATTAATTATAAAAACTTCATCATTATCTGGACTTGAGATTGGCGTATTTAAGCGATCATCAATGACCACATTAATGGACTCTTGAATCACACGGGTCCTTTTGTTCAGAACCTTATAAGCTCGATTGTTTAAAAAATATCCTAAAAATGTCCCTTCATCACTCTTCGTATCAAACTTTTATAGATTTCACGATCTCGTAAAATATAGTACTTACTGCCAAGAACTCAAAATTATTTGATAGTAGGCTTTTTATCGAACTACATTTCATAAGCCGTTTTATTATTACCTTTACTAGTGTAAACCCGGTTAATGATATAACACGCTGTATTGACTGCTTTAGCCCAAAGATTCTTAAAGAGCTTCATGCTATTTAACATGACATTTGCCATTTCTTGAAGCACTCTATTTTTCCTTTCAACTATACCATTTTGTTGTGGACTTTTGGGCGCTGAGAATTCATGTAATATTCCCTAGTCACTACAGAACTTCTCAAAACTGCTATTCTCAAATTTAGATCCATGATCACTATGAATTTTACTGACTTGAGAACTTTTTTCAGTTTAAATCCTTTGGGGAACCCTTTTCACTTCTTTAAGGGTTTCTGATTTGTCCCTTAAGAAGACTACCCATGTATATCTGGTAAAATCATCTACAATTACCAAGATATATCTTTTGCCACATCGACTTTCCATCCTTGTAGGTCCTACAAGATCCATATGGAGAAGCTCGAGTGGTCTTGATGTCGTATTGGAATTCACCTTTTTGTGTGAGTTCGTTGTTTGTTTGCCAATCTGGCATTCACCACATATTTTATCAAATTTTTATAGCTTAGGTAGATCTCTTATAAGTTCTCATTTGCTCAGTCTATATAGATTTTGGTAGTGTACATGTCTAAGACGTTTATGCCATAAATCAGTATCGTCTGTATGGATCATGAAACAAGATTGACTAGTTGAGCTGGATTCACTTACAATATAGTAGTTTTCAGACGTTCTACGTCCAGTTAAAATTACCGAACCTTGTTATTTAGAATCTCACAACTTTGATTAGAAAATCTTACACTATGGTTATTATCGCATATTTGAGATATGCTAAGCAAGTTATGTTTTAGGCCTTCAACATATAAAACATTTTTGAACAAAGGGAGGTTATGAAGTTGAATCGTACCTTGGCTCATAATCTTGTAGTTGCTGCCATCACCAAATGTGACTGAACCATCAGTCATGTCTTTAAGATCAGTGAGTAAAGCCTATCGCCTGTCATATGCCTTGAGCATCCACTGTCTAAGTACCACTTCGAATGGCTTGTAGCTTTGAAAGCAGTGTGGGCAACCAAGCAAGTAACTTTAGGAACCCATTTCACTACTGTTTTAGGTTTAGGATTATAGTTGGTCTTATTGTATTTATAATTTTTATACGAGTGACCCACTGATTTAGATTTTAAGAGCTCCTTAAGCAAATTAACTATTTTTTCAGCTAAAGGGTTTTGGTTTTGATTTTTGTAAATGATATGGTTACCTTTGGTTTTGAAAGATTGAAAAGTTTTAAAAAACTTTTGAATTAAACTTGTCTCATTTGAGTTAGAGGATTCCCCTTTTACAAACTTGGGAGGAGTATTCTTCTGTTTAGGAAAAATGTTTGGTCATAGCCCAAACCGGATCGGTCGCCACATTTTCTTGATCCAGTTAAAAGTTTTTCTAATTTTGGATCACCTCGGGCATACCTCCATATATCCTTTAAACTCAAAAGAGAAGAGACTTCCAGTTTAAGTTTATCATTTTCAGATCTCAGATTTTCAATAAGGGTGGTTTTGAAATCTAGTTCACTTTTGCATTTTTCAAAACAATCTGAAAGATGAGATTTTTCTAAAATAAGAGACTCAAATCTTTCTCTAAGCCCTGAAAACCTTTCTTTTTGAAGTTTTAGTTTAACGACAATTTTACAACTTTCCTTGTATAGGGTATTATAGGCATCTTGAAGATCTTCATTATCATGATCATTATTCAGATTTTCTTCACTGGTTGAATCATCATGATCTGAAAAAGTGAACTTGACTAGAGTTATAAGGGCCTTAACTTCATTACCCAACTTAGTTTCAGAATCTTCTGATTCAGAAGAGGCTTCAGTGCCAGAAGATTCATCCCAAGTAGCCAACATTCCTTTCTTTTTAGGTTTATCCTTTTTAGGACACTTGTTTGCTAGATGCCCATATTCTTGGTAGTTGTAACATTGATTATCTTTCAAAGATTTCCAAGATTTAGATCTAGATATAAATCTTTTCTTATCATTCGATTTTTGAAAATTAACCTTCTTTTTACTTTTGAGAATCTTGTAAAACTTTTTCGCTAAAAGAGCCATATCGTCTTCAAAATTTTTAAAATCAGAATTTTCTTGAGAAATACATTTGGAAGACTTAAGCGTAATAGATTTACCTTTAGGAGCTTTAAAATTTAATTCATAGGTTTGTAAAGAACCAACTAGTTCTACCCTCATATTGTCTGTATCACGAAGTTCTTGGATCGCGATTACCTTAAAATTGAACCATTCAGGTTGTGAGCGTAGTATCTTTGCACACACTTTACTTTCTCAGATTTCATCACTAGAGTTTACAATGTCATTTAATCTAGTGTAGAAGTCCATAAACATTTCATTCTCCTCCATATAAATTTCTTCAAATTTGGTTGTGAGGAGTTAGACTTTAGATTTTTTTACAATTGAAGTACCCTCGTGTGTCATTTCTAATATGGATATGCTTGTTTTGCAGAATCACAGGATATAATTCTTTTGAATTCATCCGGTGATAATGCACAAGTGATTGCATTTAGTGCTTTAGCATTTGCACTACTCTCACTTTTCTGAAGTGTGGTTCATGAGAAAGATGGTGTTACTCTCATTGATTTTGAACCATCGATACCAATCACTTCAGTGGTAGGTGGGTTCCATTCAGTCACTGTGGCAAGCCACACATTTTCATCCATTGATTTGAGGAAAATTCTCATCCTAGCTTTCCAATAGGCATAGTTTGAGCCATCAAAGGGTGGAGGCCTAGTGACTAAAAGGCTATCAAAACTTGACATCTTATATATAACTTAGATCATTAGCTTAGGAAATGAATCCAAATAAGCTATTAGGCTTTGATACCACTTGAAAAGGCCAAGCTATATGTCCTTGGAGGGGGGGGGGGGTGAATAGCACAACGCCAAATTTAAAATAATTACGACAGAATTTAATAAAGAGATAGCTAAACAAAGTAAATCAATTCACAATGCTAAATAAAAAACAACCTCAATAAACAAGTATTGAGAGGTTGATACAAAAGTTGTTCTAAGGACAACCTTCCACCGAAACCAAAGTTTATGGTAGGACAACCTTATTTCTAGAAAGGTCTTTATATCAAGAACTCAAACCAAAGAGGAATAAATATATTCAAACTATACTGAGGAATAAAATGCAATCTCAAATATTGATTGTTCTAAGGACAACCATGCACCATAAAAATGGCAGGGCAACCTTACTAGAACAAGTAGAGAAACTGAAGCTCAAACAAACAAAGGAATAACTAGAGATAAATTACAGAAATATAAATCTAAACTATTACAACATTCCCCACTGAGCTTGAAATAAAATGATTACAACATTCACAACCACATACATTCCACAACTGAATAATCGAAGATAGGAAAATGAAGCACACATCCACACAACACAAAGAGTTATAATGGTTCGCCTGTGTGTACACCAACTGTTTAACAACAGCCACATAGAATGCTACTTCACTCGTAATATCCTCACACTGGGGATATTAGCGTTCACTATCAAATATGTTTTCACAGGTTTACCCAAAACCTTCACAATTGTGTCCTTCTCAAAGGGCTTACTCAATTAAAAAACCCTCACTTTTAAGTTTTCTGGCTCTCCTCAGATAACCAACAACTTTGGGATTTTTCTGGCTTAATCTCAAATAAAACTAAAATACAGTTATTTATAAAATATAAAATACCTGTTTTTCTTCTTTGATGTAGCAGCCTGGAAGAACCAAGTCGGAGTAGATATTTGAATGTCAAAGTTCAATGTCCAATACTCACTATATAATGGTTTTAAGTTCTAATAGATTTTAAATTAAAACACATGGGTTAGCTTTAATTGATTTTGATTCCAGAAAAAGGAAAACAACACTTCCTCTTTTTAGATCAGATTGGAATACAAGAAACAAAATCAATTTAAAAAGCTAAAGAAAGAAAATATTAAATATACACACATAACTTAAATGGAGCACAAACGAATCTCTCAGAAGGCTGAATTAAATTAGATTAATTTTCCTATTTTATTATGAGATTCATGCTCTATTTATAGGTGAGAAAATACATCTTCGACTGGTCTTAAGTCGCTACGACTGGTCGCAGGACCAACTGATATTTGAAAATTCGAGCGCGATCGGATGAGACAGTTTCACGACTGGTCGTATGTTGTCTACAACTGGTCGAAGGTCGCTCAGGACTAGCCGAAGCAAGTCGAATTTCATCGCTGGACTTTGAGTCGTAGGTCTACGACTGGTCGAAGGATCAATCGACACTATACATACGAGTAGTCGAAGAGACCTCGGGACTAGTCAAAGCTTAACAAAAAATTTCCAAAATTTGCAACAAACTTACGACTGGTCCAGAAAATTCTAAGACTGGTTGAAGTAGTGCTAGGACTAGTGGAACAAAGTCTAGGACTACTCTTAAAACAGACCAAACTCACATATATAAAACATATGACTTATGTATCCAAAATGGCCTACTTTAAAGGTCAACCTAAGGTTAGTCATACCTCAAAAGTGAAGTAAGGACATTGAAACTTAAAGATGAGTGACCTTAAGCATAATGAAACTTAAGATCTTGATGTAGCTTGAACTTGAAAGCATCTTGAAATCTTGAGTCTTAAAAGTTGAACATTCTCACATTCTCGAGTCTTGACTTGTGAACATTGTTTGTCTATCGAAGCTAATTTTGTGAGACTTTTGTCTTGACTTAACATACCATTTGTAGAGCTTTGTTCTACACATATGCAAGGTTCATAACAAGATACATACAGTGTCTTTTGGCACCTCAAATTTATCAATATAGTGAAGCTATCAACTATAGCACTTACACCCACCTACTTCTCTGTGTTGTTGGGTTCACTCCTATGTGGTGGGACCCTCTGACCTTATTGCTGGACCACCTAGACTCGTGTCCCAATCAGATGAACATTTTTTAGGCTCCAGCAGGCCCATAAAGCTGGTGGAATAAAAATCCAGCAAGATGTTACAAATGTACATGATTTTAGAGGGATAAATTCATGCCTTTAATCCCCAATTTTTGGGCTTAATTAATGCACTCTTGAGGCCCACCATAGTTGAGTTATTTGGGTCCATGTATGTAATAAGATTTTTGGACTCTTTAAGCCCAAATGGGCTAGAACTTTCTAGATAAGACCAGTGGACTCTTGGGCTATATTCCCCATGATATTATATTGGGTTAGTGGGCTAGATTATACGAGTGGTTGGGCCTTTGGTTGCCCACCAAATCAATTATATCCTTGGGATAGAATGTAGGCCCAACTTGCTTGGCTAGAACATAATTATTGCCCATGTGGTTGGGGTAATGGGCTGCCCACTAGGCCCACCACAATATATGAATTTGGTGACCCTTATGCTGGGCCCTAACCTCCCTTATGGGCCCGTAGTATTGTATATGAGTTAGGCTATGTATGTTGCCCTTTGGACCTATGTATTGAATAAGCATGAGGCCATTTATTTGAGGCCCAATATGAATGTATTTGGAATGTTATGGCTGCCTATTTCTTATTGATGGTGATGTTTGGGCCTTAAGCCTTGATCCGTGATCGATTAGTGATGGGCTACCATCTTGGGACAATAGTGGTTAAATGTCCACATTGGTGGCCCAAGGTAGGCCCACTTGCTTCTATGAGTGGTTAAAGGTCAACCATAGACTCTAGCTAGGCCCGTTTTATTTATTTAGGCCCATGTCATTGTCTTTCCTTAGCCTTGTGGGCTACCCCAGGCTATCGGGCCCCTACTAGAGGTTGATTCCTTATAGAAATTCATCTAAGTATCTAGACCTAGTCGCTTCTTGGATAGGCAGAGAGTACGACATCGTACATCGCCACATGATGCATCTTGTTCATCTTCATGACCTATGTACATCATTATGTGCTTAGTTAGAATTGTGTGTGTGGTCATGGTTGTGCGATTGGGTAGGATATTATGGCTTCCTAGAGGGATGAAGTTCCCCTCTTAAGCACATAGGATGCTTGGAGCTTATGCATGACTGGTATGCGTGATTCATGCATCTGGCATTTCATTACATGGTTTATATTTGCCCTTGCTTCATCAGGGTCGTAGCCTCCACAGGAGTGTCGTGGATGGCTGTATTGGGCACTGAAAATATCTCTTGAGCATATAGGGCACTTAGGATGTCCTTGGGTGAAAGCCCCTAAACCTTGATGGTACCAAAAGACGCCTCAACGTCGAGACCGAGTGGAAAACATGAGCGCCCGAGTGCCTTACACCATTAGGCCATGTCTCCCACTATTGCACGGTCGGTTGAGATGGGGTGCGGCCTTACACGCCTGAGTGAGGGGGCAATAGCTAGGCTGAGTTTAACCAGCTTGTGAATGGATCCACTAACATCGAGCCTTACTGGTAATTGGTTGTCCACAGGTAGGTAATGTGGTCTCTTACGCTCGTTAGACTGTGTGGCTAGGAGAATGGCAGTCGGCTGATAGTGTATTTGACCCCGGTGGTTTCCCTAGGGTGGAACTGTATGGATACGTGGACTGGATATGAGGACTGGCATGACCGCATTTATAACTTGCATATGGCATTGGCTATGTAGGCCTCTTGTGCATCGCCTTGGTATGGCGTCCAGTACTCATACGTTGCATCACATAGCCTTATGATGTCTTACTGCATTCATGCTTGGTATAACATAGCCTTGGTATGACTGTTGGCATTGGTGGCATTCATGGTTCATGTTGCATTTCTGCATTCTCTAATATTGCCACTCGGCACTGTATTGTCACACACTTACACTACCCTTTAAGCTTTCTATAAGCTTATGCACAATTGATGTGTGCGAGTGATTTTATGCAGCCGCAGTAGTTGAAGAGCTTCCAGAGCGTGCCGAGGACCTGTTGGAGTTTCCCTTATTTTGCTTATATATTCCTCTTTGAGCCTTATACCTATATAAAGTTTTAATTCCTAGTAGATTTGTGATGTGTTCATATGGTTACTATTTGTGGTTACTATGTTATAATCTTGGGGATGCTCTTCATGAATCAGATTATGTTATAGAAATTCTCCTTGTAGGATCCTAAGATCGGAACCTGGTGAATGGGTGCAAGGAGCTGAGAATGAGATACTATGGAGGTTGTCAGTGCTGGAATCGACTATATCGGGATTCTTGAGAGTTTCGGTCACCGAATCTGGGGCGTGACACATTAGCTATCGGATATTGGGTATATGATACCTACATTTAATAGCTTAAGAACCTCGGCCTTAACCACTTCCTTCATGTTTGGATTTAGTCTACGTTGTAGTTGTCATGAGGTTTTCACATTATCCTCAAGATGAATGCGATGAGTACAAATCAAAGGGCTCTTTTATGCTCAATGAGAGTAGAGATGAGCGTACTCTTCTGTTCTTGCTCAAGGAGGGAAGAAATCACCACTGGGTATATCTCATCTTGACCTAAATAGGCACATTTCAAATCAGAAGATAAAGGTTTTAGGTCAAGATTCAGTGCCTTGAGGTTAGACGGTAGAGGCACTACATCAGTTTGGGGTAATTCTTCAAATTGTGACCTCCACCAATTAACTTCATGTACCAGCACGGTATCCAGCATGGTCCCCATCTCCCTAATCATATTATCCTCAAAATCATGGGAGTGGGACAAACACGTCTCTAGAGAGTTAGAGGATAAGGTTAAAAGTACTCTATATTCCACGAAAGAGTCAATCATGTTAATGTCATGGAAATCGTCATCATCCTCTAACTATTTGCCCGTATTAAAAAGGATATTCAACTCCAAAGTCATATTCTCGAAAGACATACTCATGACTCCATTCCTGCAATTAATGATTGCATTTGCAGTGGCAAGGAATGGGCAACCAAGAATGACGAGAATTTGAGTGCTCATGTCCATGATGGGTTGAGTATCCAAGACGATAAAATCTACTGATAGTAGAATTTGTTAACCTGGACCAACACATCCATGATTATCCCTCTCAGTACACTGACTGAGTGATCAGCAAGTTGTAACGTGGTCCGGGTGGGTTTTAATTCATCTAAACCCAGTTGCTCGTAGACCGAGTACAGGATCAGATTCGCGCTCGCTCTTAAGTCAAGAAGTGCATGCTCAATCCGGTAGTTCCCAATTATGTAAGGGATGGTTGGGCTACCGGAATCTTTGTATTTTTGTGGCACATCTTGCTTCAAATGACACTCATTTTTTAGATAAAAAGATCTTTTGAATATTTTAACGTCTTTTGGTCGTGCATAGGTCTTTCAGAAATTTGGCAAATGAAAGTATTTATTTTACGGCATCTAGTAAAGGAATATTGACCTTCACTTGTTTCAACACCTCTAGTATGTCCTGAGAGTTAGAAAGAGATTTTGGTGCAACCAACCATTGGGGGAATGGTGCAATCGGCTTGTCTTGAAGTTCCAGTTCTAATTCTTTTAGAGTAGTGATAGGTCTATCATTGTTGTCCTCTTCTAGGTCCTTAGGCTTTTTAGCCCTAATCGGAATAGTTTTGTCAATGGTCTTCCCACTCCTAAGAGTAGTGATAGATTTAGCTTGCTCCATCTTATTTGAAGAGCTTGGATCACTTATCTCATATTGTGGTTTGGGATTGGGGAGAGGTTAAGCATGAAGCATCCCCATTCCCCCAATTGTTAAGTGTGACTGTATCCTTTCAATAGATGACACTAGTGTTCCCAATGCTGATCTGATATCCTGGTTGAGTAGCTCTTAGTCTCAAATATATTTTTAAACCGGATCCTCTTGAGGTTTCCCTTGAATTGAAATTTGATTAGGGAATCCTTGAGGAGTAGCTGTTTGTCCATTCCTCCAACTAAAGTTTGGATGATTTCTCCAACTAGGATTGTATGTATTGGAGGTGGGTCCATTGAAAGGTCTTTGGTAACTATTCATGACATTTTTCTCATTCAGTACCTCTTGAAAAGAAGATATTGTTGAGCAATTTTTAGTTGTGTGAACGTTACAAGCACAAATACCGCAAATAGTTTCCTTAGCCTTATCCTTCTTTAGTTCCATGGCCTCAACTTTCTTTATGAGATTAGCCACTTTAGCATTGATATCATCATCCTCTTTCAGAAGGTATATTCTGCCTCTCTCCTTTAATTGAGTGGCCTAGAGGTGGTGCATGATTTTAGGGAGATGTCCCATGATTGTGCGGTTTCAGCGAGTTTGTCAAAGTAATCCCACACCTCATTGACATTTTTGTTCATAAACTCCCCATTGCACATCGTCTCGATGAATTGGCGCATGGAAGATGTCAGTCCATCATGAAAGAAAGTTGTTATGCGCCACGTTTCAAAACTGTGTTGTGGGCATGAACTGATGAGATCCTTGAACCATTCCCAACATTGGAAGAATGTTTCATCTTCCTTTTCAACGAAATTCATGATCAACTTCCTGATGGTGTTCGTCTTATGGTATGGAAAGAATTTTTTTATGAACGCCTTCATCATGTCATTCCATGTGCCAATAGATCACGGACGTAGTGAGTGCAACCACGTCTTAGCTTTCTCTTTCAAGGAGAAAGGAAAGAGTTTTAGCCTGATCGTGTCCTTAGACACCTTATGAAAGTAAAAAGTGGTTATCACCTCGTCAAATTCTTGCAAATGTAAGTATGGACTTTTAGATTCAAGTCCAAGGAACTTTGAAAGGAGTTGGATCACTCCAGGCTTGATTTCCATGTTTCCTGTATTTCCTGTAAAAACCATACAGGAAGGTGTGCTCACCCCCACCGGTTGTAAATAATCTTGTAAAGTATAAGGCGGGGGTACTTAATGCACCTCATTCTCATCCTGGACCTCCTCAACCATAGGTTGAGGTTGTCTTCCCGGTTGATTGACTGGTTGATTGGCAGTCATAACCTCAATTAACTATGAGGATCTCGAGTGGTGTCTAATCCTGTGATGGATAGATAACCCCTCAACCAATCCTCGTTCACTCAAAAGACGTCGAGTGTTGTCATGGACCCACTTGGGCATGAAACACTCTTAGCCCTCAATTTTAGCTTTTAACCGAATCCTAAAAGAAAGAAGGGAAACAGAAATCTAGAATTAGAAAGAGAGGGAATTAAAAAGAAGTTACCAAATTAGAAGTTCCTAAATTAAGATCCTACAAAATAAGTCAGTTTCTAAAACAAAAAATTTAAAATTAGAAAGTTTCTAAAAACAAAAATAAAAAGATGAGTTAGTTTCTAAAATAATAATAATAATAATAATAATAATAATAATAATAATAATAATAATAATAATAATAAGAAAGCAACCTAGTTTCTAAAATCAAATTAGGAAAGTTTTTAAACCTAAAAATAAAAAGTAGTTTCTAAAATAATTTAGAAAAACCCTAATATAAAAATAGAAAGTGGAAAAACCCTAATCTTAACCTAATTCCAAAACTAGTTAATCTCAGGAAAACACAACCATTAGTCCCCGACAATGGCGCGAAAAACTTGTTCATAACCCCAAGTGCAGGGTCGCAATGTAGTAATAATCTCGGTGAGATCGAGGTCAAATCCATGGGGACTAATCTCATGTGTATTCTGAAAGCAACTAGAAAACTAGAAGTAGTGAATCTAAATATGAAATTGTAGAGGGTAATTGTGATTTGTTTAACTAAAACTTGTAAATTCAAAGTGGGAACTAGGATTTGTAAGGATCCACTTGTAGAGATCATGGAAATCTATTACTTGATTCAAGGACAACTGGAATTGGAGTCCTATCTTATCCAGTTGGAAGATATAGCAATAAAACCAAATCTGAACTTCCTTTGGCCTAATTCTCAAAAGAAGAGAATTATGATAATTGGCTGGGATTCTATCACCAAACCATACCCATGAGACGATAACAAATAACAAGATTTACCAATCCCATAATCTCAAAATTAGGAAAAGAAGATACTCAAAGCTATTGCAGATCTACTATAATTTGAGTCATAATAAATCATTAAAAACTGAAAGTATTCATTAAACATCAAACTATAATCAAAGTAAGTTCAACATAAACATGAATCGAAGTAATAAAAACATCCCATCACACTACAAGCTTCACCTCTTAGCCCTAGTTAAGAGGTTTACCTAACCATAGACATGATTGAACTATAATCTCTTAAGCAAAACATAAAAACAACTAAGGAAAAGGAAGGAAAACACTTGGCGACTGCTCTCCAACCTTGTGCTTTAGATGATGCCCTGGGAGCTCTTATTTATAGTTTTGCAGCACCTCCTTTCGTACCGACTTAGAAGAATCTAGAAACCACCTTAAATTTACATAATCTGCATAAAATCTTCGATGCATCAAAGGTCTTTCGATGTGTTCTTCGATAGCATCGAAAAAGGTCTAGAACTATCCATCGATTTTAGCTTTAAAATCCTATAATTTTCAATTTCACCTTTGATACATCTAAGTGCCTTTGATATGATCTTCGATAGCATCGAAGGTCTTTCGATATGATCGAAGATAATTTTTGCAGTTTTCCAGAATTAGACTTTTATGGTCCCGAAATATGTTTTCAGGACAATTTTCAGGATTCCTTTTCTTCACTTCAAGTCTTCGATTCTCTTCATCAGTTGATTTCCTTAGATGTTTGGCATGTGAATTTTCAATCTTGGTCTCCTGAGATCCATCCCTTACCTTGGTGATCTTTGAGCATCAAATCCATGTTTTTAACACATTTTCCAATCCAAGCTCTTAAATTCACCTTACAACACAAACATGATTAAAATAGGACATTAAGCATTATCATGTTCATAAAACCAAGTAATAAATGGTGTCCAATATGTAATATTTGACCCTCAACAATGAAGGATCTTCATCTCTCTTGTACCGCAACCATATGATGTTGCTCTGTTGAAGATGCTGAGGTTGATGGGTTAAGGTTTTAGTGAATCCTAACTAGGTATTAATGGGTCTTTAAGAACTAGTAAGGATCCTTATGGCTGAGCATTCAATGCTTGCTTGCTTACATATTTTCTAATAAAAGTGATTGCTAGAGCATCAATGAATGTCAGAGTTTATTGTTCAATCCAAGTTTTAAATATGCCAATGATTGTCTTTAAGACACAGATTGAATGATGAATTCCATAAGAAAAGAGTGTAACACCCCGAACTTTTCAATACTCAAGTATTGAAAGTTCTCGAGCGTTACCATGAAATTTAACTTAGCATGTATATGTGTATGATACCAATTTATACAATCTTAATCTTACATCTAAATGACCATTGGGAATAATCTTCATCCATGGATCAAGTCATTCGACCGTTGATTTTTAAGACAGATCATCATAAATCCAAGATTCTTACTTGTCCGTCATAACCAATCATTTGGTTAACTATTACTGCTAGATAAATATATCTAACCGTCCACTTTGAGTTTAGACCACCCGATCATAATAAACCAACTACCTAATCTCTATACCTGCTCGTACATGTATCGAATCGAGATGTTGATCTATTCATCTTGTTCACTACTTATGAATATACCTAACCCACCATCAAAACTACAATTTGAGGAACTTATATATGTGAAACAGTTACTTGAATCAAATGATATACTTGAATCAAACGATATACATGTTCTACCTCTTGATCACTCCAAAAATCTACTTTGTGTTTATCTGTTTATGAAACTGATCATACATACACCTATATACATGGTCAAAGTACTAACCATCAAATTTTCTTATTTTTAACATGTCATCTGACCATCTATCATGTTGTTTGATATAGGTATCTCGCTTTAATTAATAATAATTTTAACTTGGTGAATAACTCTTTATTTATGATGATTTAGTTATGAGTTGTTTTGTAAAAATTTCTTAGAAACATGACTATTACCATGTAGAATCATTAAAATTTCCAAAATTCTCAGATCAAGAATAATTATGAAAATGCCATTAACCTGGACCCATGCAATCAAGATCACATGGTTTTATGATCTATTTGAAGTAAAATTTATACCATGCCTATGTAATATAAATTAACCATTGTAACGCCCTGAAAATTGGGGGTCGAGTAGTAACTCAACTCTCGAGTTCCAGAACATCACTTATGCAACAAAATGAATGATGATTGAATGTTGACTGTATTAGAGTAGTGAACATGAGTGAGATTAAGCCAAAACAACATATCATACTCCGTGAGACAGCAAAGTTGCAAGCGGAAGACCATAATAGATAGACAAAATATATAAACTATGATGAGTCTCCAGAGTGTGATAACATTTCCAGGTTAAATAATTACAAGGACAATTCTAAAATATACCTAATGTGATGACGTGTAAAGTCTCCTATCCCAAATACCATAGCCCCGTCAGTACAATACCAGGTCTTCATAGACTTGTCAGAGAGATACAGATAGGAGAACTCCTCCTCATCACAATAGAAGTAGTCCGGCTTTGCTTCATAAGCATCGCCATCACCTGAAACTCGACAAATCTGTTTGGTGTGTACAACACCGTCCCGTAACGTGGGAGTGAGTAGCTAACTCAGTGGAACAATAAGGCATAAGTTAACATGTTATCAATGCAGTCAAGCAGTAATGATAAAGCAGTAAATCAAGCACTCCTAGTTACTCTGATTAATGCAAGTATGAATGCAGGTATGATGGATGCCCTCACCGACATACTCCCTCATGCGACACCATCTCACGTTCGCGCATGCTTACATCCCACAGTGCTCCACATCTTCCAGGCACATGCGATGCATGATGAGCATGATTACCGAGTTTTTTTTAATTAGTCAATTTCAAATAGCAGGATTGGGAAGCTAAGGTACCTCCCTTGTATCATTCCCAAACATGATCCATTCTAGGGTCGTCAGTCCTAGTTAATACCAGATGATGGTGTATTTTCTAGGTCACTCGCAGAGACGCCAGTGGCCATTACGCACAAAGGTTGCACCACTCCCCATCACCCCTTAAACGATTCATCACTATACGAAACAGCCTAGTTCATACTCTATATATCGCAATAACCCTAAGGCGCACTTTGCGACTTCGAATATGCTCGCGGTCACTACAAAGGGCTATCGTACATTACGCACAAAGGTTGCACCACTCCCCATCACCTTATCAATGTAGGCCGACAAATGCGAATATAGTGTCCCATACCACCATAATCGGCTCACGAGTTAAGTTGCTCACTGGTCACTACTGTGGAGGCACGTAGCCCTCAGCCAGAGGCCGACAAATACCACGGTGTCCCATACCACCATGCCCGGCTCATGAGTCTTAGCGGATCGAGGTACCATGGTTAAAAGGGTTTTCACCGGTAAGTTTGGTACCCTAGGTTCAAGCATTAGTGACCAAACATGGTGAACATACAAAAGACAGATCGGGTTGCTCGATGAGCTCAAGGCCCGAGCGCACAACAAGTTAAACGACAAGAAGTGCATAAGCACTTCGCATGGCCAACCACTATCGCCAACCGAAGTACGACTCGAGTTCGTCGAACACATCTCACGTGGCAAATGAATCACAAACCACGAATTCAATTCTAATACTGATTGTCCGACTATAATCATAGCCCCAAGCACAATCACCTGTCATCCTTAGCATATGGAGTAAAGCATGATAGACAAAGTAATTCAAGCATGATAAATAAAGTAATTCAAACATGCTAGTAGGCATGTTATAAGCATATTATAGAGCATGATATAAAGCATGTTGTAAAGAACAACACAAGCATGAGTTTGTATATATTCAATTTCTAATCACATAGCTATTCAAGGAAATCATACACATAGTTAAAGGAGTTGAGAATCATACCTCAACACCCTTAAACATTACAATTTACTAACTACTACTCATTCAGACATTTCAACAAACACTTTAAAATACATGAATCAACATACATGACATATGTTGATCACAGAGGTATAAGGCCAAATCCTTTCACTAGGGAGTTACCCCAATCATAACACACATACACCCATGACGGATAGTCATGGCAAGCAGGAAACCAAATTCCATATTCATTCAGTCATTTCCACAAACACTTGGGCCACACATTTTAGCATATATAGTGTGTATTGGTCGTGGCGTGATTTAGGGCAAATCCTTTCGTCAAAAGGGTATTTGCCAATACAACAATCAATTATCCATGACAATTAGTCATGGCGAGCACGAATGAGAATTCTATACTCATTCAGTCACTTTCACAACACTTAGAATACACTATTACAACATACATGGTGTATGTTAGCAAAACATGTATTAGGGCTATCCTTTAGTCAAGTGAGTATTTTATCCATGTATAATATATTACTACAGCAAATAATCATGATAAATATATCTCCAAAATTTATACGTATACAGTGTTTTCTAGAATACGCATTTTCAACATACATAGTGTATACAAGCAAACATGTATTACGGCGATTCCCTTCGCCAAGTAAATATTTTATACGCACATAATATATTTATACGAGAATTAATCATGACAAACACATCACTAAAATATACATGTATACGGTACTTCTTACAATACCGTATTTCTACATACATAGTGTTTATTAGTAAACATGTATTTAGGCGAATCCTTTCGCCAAATAAGTATTTTATCCATACATCATATATCCATACAACAAATAAACATGTCAAACACATTTTCATAAAAAATACGTATACGGTATTTTATACAAATACCTAGAGTATGTGAAATTCCAAATTCTACAATTATAATCGAAACAGAAAACGGAAAGCACTTTGTACATGTACAATTGCATGCAGATCATGAATCTACCATTATCTGACATTGAAAACATTGAAAACCGCAACCTATACACCTAAAGTCCTCACCTTTGCCTTTGGAAATGCAACGAATCAGCAAGGCTAGAAGAACTTCTGTATACGGGAGATTTCTAGCCTAAAGAGCGGAATCGGTTAGTCGTTACACATCCCACATCGATTCTACCTCAAATCAGACCTAGGGTTAGGGTTTCTTACCTTCAAATGGGATGGAAACCGCCGGAAAAACACCTGGAATGAAGCGGTGTAGGCCGTGTAACAGTCCAAAGCAGTAGGAGGAAGATCTCCCACAAAACCCAAGCTCTTCTCTCTCTTTTCTCTCTCTCCCTCTAGGGTTTTTCTCCAAAATTCGTATGGCTGTGAGAGGGGCTGTTCTAAGCTCCTTTTATAGCCAAAAACATTTTGAAATTAGACTCGGTTCAAGGGGTCTTTATTAAATGCTAATATAGGATATTCGTCGCTTTTCCACTTTCAAAAGGGAAGTTCGTGGCCCTCCTTGAACCAAATGTCGAACTTAAGCTCACCATCTATGGATCTACGTGGGATTACGTTTTGACTCGATCGGATTCCCCGGATCACACGTGGCGGACCACTTTCGGTTCGACGGTCGGTGGGCCACGATCGAAATTCCAAGTACATGTAAATGTTCTGAAATTTTTCTTAATCCGAGGGTGTAATTTGGTCGATTCGATTTTGGTCGTTGTTATATCTTGACGCATGGCGAAAGATGCGATCACTATTCCTGATATTTATTTTGGAATATGAATAGTGTTTTTTCACACTCCCTCGCTCCGAATTGAAACGAATGGCCATGGGACATCGGATGGAGCTGATTTTTGAGATGATTGTTAAGTCCAGTGGGGCGGTCCTAGTTCCTTAGCTTCGGGTTAATCGGACTCCCGATGTCACGATCTAGACCTAATCGATTTCGTTTCATTCCCGAGAGCGGAGACGGGAAATGAGTTTGGTTTTAAACTTTAGGGTAACCTAGCGCCAATGATTCTACAAGTTTTGGGTCTTGCAGAACGTATTTAAAGCGATTGAACGGATTTATCGTAGCTAATCTGGTTTCACACCTAGTTACTTTGTCTCATTTCTAAAGGATTTAGTCCTAAGTGAATTAAGTCGAGGTGGTACTCGTGCCTTTGGAGTTGGTATATAAAGTGATCCAAGTTATACTACTTAGCTAGTTTAAGATAGTGTCTAGGGTGAAAGTTATTAGAAAAATTGGAAGATCAAGGTGATGAAGGGTGAGGTTTGTGAAGGAAATGAGTTCAAAGACGGCTTTAGACTTTGGGATTCAGTTCTGACAAGTTAATGAGGTATTAGGATCGACCCATTGCCTAAGGACATCTAATCCCAGGTTGGCAAAAAATCCGGGGCGTTACAATCTACCCCCCTTAAAACAAAATTTCATCCCCGAAATTGCCTAAGGGTAATAAGGAAAGATTTCTATTATTTCGTTTGCCTAAGACTTATTGATTTCAAGTTTCTACGCGTGGTAGGGTATGTACTAGCTGGTTCATTTTAGTCTACCCCCCTTAAAACTTATTTCTTTATCCATTGCTTATACCCTGATGGTTGGCTATAATTTATTTTTACCTATTTAGAGTCTTGATGACAACTCCCAACAATTTAGAGTAAGATAGCTGTTTTCATTGTTTGACCAACACGGAGAAACGTTTATGGTGGGCTTGATCCCGATACATCGATCATCTATCGAGCTAAGGTAGAAAGTTCATCGTATCCCTTTCGAATCCTAGTGGATCCTGATCTTCTGCTCGTCAGCAGTGAGTCTGTTGGTAGTCGCACAGGATTGAGAATTGGGTCAAGCTGCGAATGTTTTGCAGTTGTATATTTCAGTAACTCCGTGGTACGATCACTCTAAAGACGCAGGGAATGTCCATCATTGAAAAGTTCAAATTGTCTATGTCTAAGGTTACCCTTTAGGTCTTAGTCTAAGAGAGTCCTTGATATTATCTATGTCCCAGGGGAGGGTGAATCAAATCTTACTAGATCATCCTAACACATTTTCATAGTAGAACTTGTTAGGGCTTCTATAATGTTCGTATTTATCGAGCACCGTTTCGATCCTGGGCCAATGGGGTAGGGTCCACCACGTTTCCGCTGCGCCACTCAGGTCAAAGAGGTGTATTAGATGTCCTAATTAGAGCGGGTTCATCATGTTCTACCCCCCTTAAAATTTATTTTCGCCCTCAAGGCTCAAGAGCTATGTCCTGATCCGTATGTCGGAACAAGGTGTAATTTATAACCTATCTTTGACATGAAACAGAAATACATTGGTCTGCCTTTCATCGACGACGTGTACTATAGCGTTGATACCTATGGGTATCAGGGAGCTAAAAATGACGGGTAATGTGGTTGATGTCAGGGGCAAGATGCCTAATCCTACCAAGGAATTTTGTCGTGGTCCAGACTTCTCCTATTTAATCATGTCTAGCTTAATAGGCAGGCTATCTTTTTACGTTCATAAGCACAATACGTATGCCGACATGGCATGCGATTTGGGACCTAATTCCTAACTGTCTGTTGCCCATTTGGGCAATTCCTTAGGCCTAAAAGACAGTCTCTACCAGCTATATACTCCTAACACCTTTCAAGGACAAAATCATAAACTTTTAGTTGTAAATGGTTGGGCCAACACGGAAAGAAAATTGTGTAGTGGGTCTGAGCCGGATACATAGACCCTCTGCCTCGCGAAGACAGAAAATCGTCGTATCAGTCCTTAATCCTAGCTGATCCCGACCTTCTGCTTGATCAGAGCATAGGGTTCATTGGTCATAACCAGGATTGAGAATTCGATCCAAACCGCGAATACCTCGCTAATGTGTAGTTTCTCTGCCCCGTGTTCCCGATTGTACTAAGTCCTTGAGAAGGCAATTCTGAGGGTGTATTGATTTGATCTAACATTAAATCCAATGGATATATAAGTTTTCTATGAGCGTGAATAGTTTCTATGTCATACAACCTTCCTATGAGTTATTAAATGAGCCTATGAGTATCAAGAGGATTTCAACAAAGGAACGGGGTCTCGCTCCTACCTAATCAAACCGACTTACTAAGTATATCACTCAATTATCTTAGCATTTTTTTTTCGTTTACATTTCTTAGCCTAATCAGCAGCCTAGGCTCAACTGATGAGTAGCGGTAATCCACCAGTTGTAATCTAAAGTCTATGCTTATACACCAGATGATTTTATATCATTTCTAATAAAGAAAATTGTTTGTTCATTTGGAATTGAGTTGCCCGAACATGAATGCAGCTACGCTTGGGCACTTCACCTATGCTCAAACCAATTAAGGGGGTTCTAGAGTTTACGTTCTCAATTGGTTGGATTTCCTATACTGTCAGGTCTGTCGAAGCACTGCTCTAGGTCCAAACTCTATGGGCCTATCTATTAAACAACCATTTACTCCAAAAGCTTAAGCTATCAGAGTGTGGTGGGTTAATGTATATCAAGGGACTTTATCACTTCAACACAATTTGGCCAGTGACCCTAAATTGTATTAAATGGGACCGCATTACTAATCCTACCTTGGGATTGGGTATGACATGGTTGGTAGGAGGGTGGGAGGGGATTAAATTTTATAGGCCTTGGAAAATGAGCCTAGTGTTGGAAAAACGTGAGATGGGATTTTCCATACCCCACGATAGGAAAATTTCTAAGTGTTATTGGAAAGGAATTCTCAGAATTTACTCTTAATTGCGTACGTTCTAAACATGGTGTCGGAAGACATAGGATACACCCAATCTAGGGGCCATACCCTACATATACATTTATTATTACTTTTACAATTCTATCCACCGTAAACTTATCTAATGTAATTTGGCCGAACGGACCCTAAACGTTCTCAAATACCTAAAACATTCTACCAGCTACTACACCTATCATCAGGAAAACATAACCACCCTAAGATAGTAGCCCACGCAAACTACAAGACAACATATGGATGAGCTCGGATAGAGCCATGGAAAATGAGGATAACGGAAATGGGGGGCTGGAGTTTTTGGTTCTCCATGGACTTGAGCCTCAACAGGGATTGTAAAGGCCAAAAAGGTAGGGAATGAAGAAGGTAAAAGGGAGAAATGAGATAGGTTTGAAGGTTGCACACGATTTGAGCTCCAAGTGAGGGGGTGGGAGCTCACATGTGAAAGAGAGGGGAAGGGTAGGAGGTTAGGGCTGCTTTGTGATGGATGGGAGTGCGTGAATCATGGTGAATATGGTGGAACGAAAGATTGGAGAAAAGGTTTGAGGAGAAAATCGGAAATAGAAGGGAGGGCGTTTGGAAGGAAGATGTGAGAGAGAGGGGGGCTCCAGCCCCCAAAATCTCAAACATTGGCCAAAATGGCACGTGCCAGGGGGTAGGGGAGGTCGAGCCAACCAACCCCAGCCCTGACCCCACACCAGATGGGCCACCGGACCGCGGTCCGCCGCCGCGGTCGGACTTGGCCGGAACCGCGCCGCCGCGGTGGGGACTTGTTCCCCATGGTCCCAAGGTGCCAAATGCACCATGGACCCACTTGTTTCACCCCCGGATTGACGCGTGTGGCCCCCGACTCTGTTTCGAGTCGTTTCGGGTCAAACCGGACGTATTTTGCAATCCGGAATGAGTTATCTGATGTAAAATATATGAATTTGGGGTAGAACGAGCTAATGAAGCCAACCAATCCAGCTATGTCAGGTTGCGCAGCCCGGAATTGTGAAAAACGCCTCCGATTGACAGTCATTTCCCTGTTTTAATTTCGTTTTACTAAAACAGTAATTTTTGTTTAGTTACTCTTCATCTGTCGGGGTTTAGGAGTTGCGCTCATCGTGTAAAGAGCTTAGAATAATTAGGAGAATGGTTTGGTGAAGCCAAATAGGACACTTATTATTCTTGGCTGAAAACTTTGCGCACTGGTAGACATCACCACCTTATGGTAAGTCGCGAATTCTAAGAGTTTTAGTTGTAGTTTGTTTCTGATTTCTTTCCCATTGCTTGGTATTCCTATTTAAAGGGTTGTGAACTCAAATTTTTATTTTTTTTATTTTTGTCATTTATTAATCAATTCAAATTAATTAGAATTTATTCCTACTTTCTGCTTTTCTTTTCTCGTGGATTTGGGAAGTCTCTGTGAGGAGTCCAGAGAAGTTCTGAGGATTCGGAGTAGCTAACATCATCACTCTTATTACCAATTTTCAATGGTTGGGGTGAGGTGGATTGTAATCTAGAATTATTTATAGATATAGACGGCCTAGGAATATTTTAAGGTCGACCCGTGCGACCAAGGTTAATACGGACTTGATTTCGGCGTTCGTTTTTCAGTGAACTAGCCGTTAGGCAACAGGGATGTCTAAGACCATTTTCTACATTCCGTCGCTCCCTCCTAAGTCAGAGTGCGTCAGTGTGCGTCGTGTGACCATAACTCAGGTCCGGTTTAATCCAAATCATGCTCTGATACCATCTTGTAACGCCCTGAAAATCGGGGGTCGAGTAGTAACTCAACTCTCGAGTTCCAGAACATCACTTATGCAACAAAATGAATGATGATTGAATGTTGACTGTATTAGAGTAGTGAACATGAGTGAGATTAAGCCAAAACAACATATCATACTCCGAGACAGTTAAAGTTGCAAGCGGAAGACCAATAGATAGACAAAATATATAAACTATGATGAGTCTCCGTGAGTGTGATAACATTTCCGTTAAATAATTATAAGGACAATTCTAAAATATAACTAATGTGATGATGTGTAAAGTCTCCTATCCTAAATACCATAGCCCTCACAAGATACAATACCGAGTCTTTATAGACTGTCGAGAGAGATCTGAGATAGGAGAACTCCTCCTCATCACCATAGAAGTCCGGCTCGCTTCACAAGCATCGCCATCACTTTGAAACTACGACAAATCTTTGGTGTGTACAACACCGTCCCGTAACGTGGGAGTGAGTAGCTAACTCGGTGGAACAATAAGGCATAAGTTAACATGTTATCAATGCGGTCAAGCAAGAATGATAAAGCAAGAAAATCAAGCACTCCCGGTTACTCGATTAATGCAAGTATGAATGCAGTATGATGGATGCCCTCACCGACATACTCCCTCATGCGACACCATCTCACGTTCGCGCATGCTTACATCCCACGGTGCTCCACATCTTCCGGGCACATGCGATGCATGATGAGCATGATTACCGAGTTTTTTAATTAGTCCATTTCAAACGAAAAGATTGGGAAACTAAGGTACCTCCCTTGTATCATTCCCAAACATGATCCATTCTAGGGTCGTCAGTCCTAGTTAATATCAGACGATGGTGTATTTTCTAGGTCACTGCAGAGGCTGCTAGGGCTGTTACGTACAAAAGGTTGCACCACTCCCCCATCACCCCTTAAACGATTCATCACTATACAGAAACAGGCCTAGTTCATACTCTATATATCGCGGCGAACCCTAAGGCGCATCACGACTTCGAAATATGCTCGCGGTCACTACAAAGGGTCGAATTGTGGCCGTCATACAAAGGTTGCATCACTCCCCCATCACCTTATCAATGTAGGCCGACAAATGCGAATATAGTGTCCCATACCACCATAATCGGCTCACGAGTTAAGTTGCTCACTTGGTCACTACGGGGAGGCACGTAGCCTCCAGCCAGAGGCCGACAAATTTCGACCACGGTGTCCCATACCACCATGCCCGGCTCATGAGTCTTAGCGGATTGAGGTACCATGGTTAAAAGGGTTTTCACTGGTAAGTTTGGTACCCTAGGTTCAAGCATTAGTGACTAAACATGGTGAACATACAAAAGACAGATCGGGTTGCTTTCGATGAGCTCAAATGGCTTAGCCCGAGCGCACAACAAGTTAAACGACATGAAGTGCATAAGCACTTCGCGTGGCCAACCACTATCGCCAACCGAAGTACGACTCGAGTTCGTCTAACACATCTCACGTGGCAAATGAATCACGACCACGAATTCAATTCTAGTCACCGATTGTCCGGACTATAATCAGAGGCATAAAATTAAGCATGAGATTGAAGACAAGAAAAATCAAGAAATAAAGAAAGAACAAAGGAAAAAATAGTTTCAAGACCACTTTGCGCGGATCGCGCAAAAGTGAATCAAACCAGCATAGAAAGTGGAGGTTTGCTTGTGTCAAAAAAAAGACAATTTGCTTGTAGATTGGACGTTTGCTGTGAGACCCATGTAAAAGCATATCGTTTGGCGTGTCCGCGCAAAGTCTGTAATTGTGCGATGAATGTGGTTGAGATGATATTTTTTGTCCCACATCGACCAGATCAGAGATTTTCACTGGTGAAATTGTCTATAAATACCCCATTCCTTCTCTCAAAAGGGGTTGAAGATTTCAGAAGTGAAGCAAAGCGAAAAAGAAGACAGAAGGTGCGGAGTATTGGACTCCTGCACTTTGCGTGACCAGCGCAAAGGAGTATTGGACTCCTGGAAGTTTGCGCCGATCAGCGCAAAGCAACAGAGTGCTTATATGGTTTGCGCGGACCCGCGCAAAGCATATGGTTTGCGCGGACCCGCGCAAACCTATTTCTTGACAGTTTTGACAGCAATGGGCTGAAATGCTGTTGGAATGATTGGAATCCTCAAAGTTTCAAGTTCTTCTTGATCAAGAAAAAAGGAAGAATCATCGATGAAGAGACGTATTCCTCCTAAGTTTCAGGAGATGACCAAAATAGCACTGAAATGCTGCTTGAATTTCCGTTCTCTTGAAGATTATTGAATAACTTGTCTATTCCTTCCTAAGTCATAGGAGATGATTGACATCATTGCCGTTATGCTGTCGAAATTATATTTAGCTATAATAATTGACATTTGTAATGAGTTCTTTGTAAGCTATCTTAGAATCAAGGATACCGAGGATGTAAATGAATTCAGAATCAATAAAGTGTGATGATTGTCTTTGTAATTATTTCATTGTTATGTTTAAATAAGATGACTCTCCCAAATCAAATACCTTTGTTTCCTTGTCGAAACAAAATGGCGACTCTGCTGGGGATTTATCTTATTTAACACTAACATTGGGAAAATTGCAAGACTCTCGTCACTTTTTTTTGGCGTCTGTTAGGCAGCCAAAATGGCGACTCTCGGTGGGAACATCCTCCCCTTCATCTCCAAGGTAGTTTACTTAGTCTTTCACGTACTAATTTTAGATGTGTTTTGTTATTGAAGGTACTCAAATTCAATCACACAACAACTTTGCTAATAATAACTTTCTTGTGAGAAAAGTGAACTTCCAATTTATCGCTCTTGGGTTTGTAATTGAGTATCATGCCAAGCGAAATTCTGAGCATACAAAAGCAAGCACTTCAAGCGGGTGCTGAATGTGATTCAAGTGACAACGGGAGTTATTTCCGTTTCACCTCAACTACAAGAAAACAATGCGGACTCTGGTTTTATCCAAAAAGACAAAAGCAAAGGCCTCAAAGATTCATGAAGGCAAAATTGTTTGCACCAAGGCGAGGGACCAATTACACGGAGTATAGCAAGAAGAAAACCGAACTCGCTCCCCGTGATTTACCTGAACAAGTTGCTCCGCGGTTCTCGTCGCGGGATTTTCCGGCTTTGGTCGCTCCAAAGACCAAATGGACACAAGCACAAAAGGTAAGGCAACGATGGTAGAATCACCGATGCAAGTATCACCACAAACAAGCTACTTTATAGCTGTATCACCTCGATCGGTTAAAAGCACAGAAAAGCACACGAGAGTCAAATGAGACTCCAATTTCTCCCCTCTTTATAAGTCTGTTATATCGGCATACTCTCGTTCTACTCCAAAACGGTTTCGACAAACGGTCGAGGAGCCGCGGTATATATGGCGAAAACGGGTCAAGGAAATAGACCAACTCTTGAAGAACGTGTTGATCAAATGGCGGAGGCACAAAGAATGCTAATGGATGAATCTGGGGAATCTCGGGAAGCTTTGACAACCCCGGCACATAATGTAGCCCAAATAGTAGCTCCACCCATGATGGGAGCGACAAATGGACAAGAGAACCAGCCTGAAGGTTCCGTCCGCAGGGGATAGGATCACGAGGTTCAGTTCCAGCAACAAGAGCTATAACACAAGATGACGTAAGACAAGTCGTCGAAGAAGCAGTTAGAATAGAGAGAGAGCGCGCGAATACCGGTCGTTTTAGATATCGAACACCCTACCCGAGAGAGGTAGAGGATGTTCCATTTCCAGCCAACTTCAAACACCCAGTTTCCAAAGTTCAATGGGAAGGATCGCGGGAAGAACACCTGATGCATTTCATCACCAGCATGGGGAATTTTCCACGATACCTCAATATTGCTTACGCTTATTTGGGTCATCATTGACAAGCAAAGCTTTCAGGTGGTATTCAAATTTGGCACCAGGGTCCATACGGACATGGGAAGAAATGCAAGATGCTTTCATGTCGAACTTCTTCTCGTCAGAACGTGACGTTAGCATCACGAGAACTAGCTTCGATGCGACGACGGCGAAGGAGAACACATTTGAAAAATTCATGACGGATGGAAAACATTGGGGGCATCGTGCGGCGGTTGCCGAAGAAAGGAACAAGTCAAAATGTGTGCGAACTCTATGGAGACGGGGTGCGTTCGGACTCACTAGCGCCCGATATTGGGACTTTTCGCGATTTGGCTACAAAGCCCATGCATTGGAGCTAATGACTGCAAAGATCTGGGCATTTCATCATGAAACTGTCGGAAGAATGCACAGCGGGACAACCGTCAATACCATTGGCCAGGGATAAAAGAATCAAGATGTGAGGGGTTCAAGAGATAAAAGGCCGAAGGAAAAAGAAGGTTGGAATCAAACAAGAGGCAGTGCGGTGGAAAAAAGCTCGAGAATGCTCGATTCACATGAAGGATTTGAGTTCGATAAAGAAGACGTGGTGCCTATGATGCAACAATTGCTAAAGCGGTACCTTGGAATTACCCGGAACCAAAACGTCCGAAGATGCGACAAGGACTCGGGAAAGAAACTTACGTTATCATCGCCTAGTAGGGCATCCGACGGAAAATTGTTATACGTTAAAATGCATTATACGACGGATGATAAACGAGGTGACATAATAACCAGTGGAAGCAAAGAAAAGAATCAAAGGCAACAGTAAATGTACTGTCAATACAAGAAAACAAGCGGGGACTAAAAAGGAAAAGTTGACAAGAAGTGCAACAATGATTACGTTGCGATCAGGGAAGCAAATAACAAGTCCGGTAAAGCAGAAAGCAGAAATAATAAGGAAAGAAGTGACTGAAAGACAGAATATTGAGGACAAGAATAGAAATGGAGCTGCAGTGACAAAAGTAGCTTATGATGTAGTCGGCCACTTGAAGGGTATCTGACACGGTTAAGTATTTACTGATGCGCTCAAGTTGTCGGAAAAATTTCGACGAGTTTGATTCAAGCAACTTGTCGATCACAATGTGAGAGAAACTTTCTTGTGAGAAATGAAGAATGAAAGAAATAATGAGAAGATGAATTGTCTACAGGTAATATCTTTCTCGATGATGATTTAATTGGTGAAAAGGAACATAACGAGGCCATTGATGATAGAAGGATATATTTGTGAGAAGAAGATAAAAAGAATTATGATAGATAATGGGTCCTCAGTAAATCTTTTGCCACTCTCAATGGTTACTAAATTGGGTTTTCGCCGATCAGACTTGCGCCCCAGCGGAATGATGATATAGGGGTTTAATCAAGATGGGCAACGTGCACTCGGTAAAATCACAGTAACATTGGAAATAGAGGAATTAATCACTCTGTTGTATGTCATGTTATAAATCGCTGTGACGACATATAACCTTCTCTTGGGAAGGCCATGGATACATCGGTATCATATCGTACCTTCTACTCTACACCAATGTTTCAAATCTTTGTAAAGATGGGGTGCGGTGTAAAGTAATGGTGATGCTGAAACCCTACAGAAGTGAGTCTTTCTTTGCGGGCCTTGATTATTACAAATGTTTCTCTGAAGAAATGAGAAATGATGATGGGAAGAGAATCGTAAAAGATGCCAGGGTAAATAAAGAAGAAAAAAGAGTAGAATCTTCTAGATCTGCGAAGCAAGAAAGAAATTCTATTTTGTACCAAAGCGCTGAGACAACCGGGACAACCGCCGTTGACACTTGTTGTCGACAGAAACAGTGAAAGTTTCTGATCCAATTACAGGTGCCATTACCCAATATCGAAAGATGTAAGCCATTCTGACCGCTCCAGAACATTTCGAGTCAAAGCCGATGCTAAATATCAGGAGCAGATAGAATTCCATCTTTGCATCGAAGAGAAGAGTGAAAATGTAAGCAATGTATATCATGGAGAATTAGCACCATGAAATTTAAGAAAATGGTCAGTGCAATAAGCAAGAAGATTATGAGAAACATGGGTTTTGATTGTGATAAACCAACGGCTTGAATAATGGGAAAGGAATTCAAATCCCACTCGGAGTTAATCAAGAAAAGCGAAGAAAATTTCAAGGATTGGGAGTAGAATCAGCAGTAAACATGATATCAGTTAATGTGACTTCAGCCGCGCAAGATACTAAGATAGTTGAATATCCTGACAAAACCGCTCCAAAGCAAATAGAAGACGGGGGGCAACCGACGATAGATGGCTGCGAGAAATAAATTTGGGAACAACGAAGAGCCAAGGAACACATTCATCAGCATCAGTCTTTCAGATCAAGAATTTGAGAAATATGGTCAACTCCTCAAAGAAAACAAAGATGTCTTTGCTTGGACATATGAAGAAATCTGGGAATTTGGAACCCTCAAAATAGCGATGCATCGGTTAAATATCTCCAAAGAAAAGAAACCAGGTCAAGCAAGCACAAAGGCGATTTCACCCGGACTGATTCCATTAATCGAAAAAGTAAATAAGCTAATAAAGGTTGGGTTCATCGGAGAAGTTAAATATCCCAAATGGATATCAAACATTGTTCGGTGAAAAAGAAGAACGGACGGATCAGTATGCATTGATTTGAGAGATCTGAATGAAGCATGTCCAAAAGACGATTTCCCCCTCCCGATATGAATTATGTAATCGATGCACTACTCAATATGCTATCATGTCCTTTATGGACGGATATCTGAGCTATAATCAAATCGGGATGGCACCCGAAGATGAAGAAGCGGCGGCTTTCAAAACGCAGCTTGGAATTTACTGTTACAAAGTCATGCCTTTCGGTCTCAAAAATCTTGGGGCAACATATCAAAGGGCAATGAAAAATATTTTCCAAGATATGATGCATAAACATGTCGAATGCTATGTTGATGACTTGGTAGTCAGATCTGGAGATCATCAAGAGCACATGCGAACATCGGCATCGGTCTTCGACGACTCGAAAAAAGCAATTAAAGATGAATCCGGCTAAATGTGCATTTGGAGTGTCTTCCGGCAAATTCCTCGGTTTTGTGGTACGGCATAGAGGAATCGAAATTGATCCAGAAAAAGTTAAAGCTATTCAAAATATGCCACCACCAACAACGCTGAAGGAATTAAAAAAGCTTCAAGGAAAATTGGCATACATTCGCCGTTTCATTTCAAACCTCGCGGGAAGGTGTCAACCATTTTCCGGTTAATGAAGAAAGATCTGAGTCGTATGGGATCATGCTTGCCGAATGCCTTTGATTCAATTAAAGAATTATTAAAACATCCGCCGGTATTAACAGCACCAGTAAAAGGTAAGCCACTTATTTTATATACATCTGCCGCTGCAAATTCTTTGGGTGCTTTGTTGTACGCAGTGTAAACGGAAAAAAGAAGCGCTCTTTATTATCTGAGCCGAACAACGATGGGGCGAGAATCAATTATTCTCGATTGAAAAAGAATGTTTGGCGTTGGTATTCGGCATTTGTGCAAAAGTTAAGGCATTATTGTCTATCCCATGATATAACTCGATCTCGAGAAGCGGATCAGATAAAATTCTTGATGACCAGGCCAATGCTATCGGGAGACTAGCCAAGTGGATGCTATTGTTATCGAATATACTATTTCATATAAACTGCGAAAGCGATGAAAGGACAAGCTATGGCGATTTTCTCATGACACATCCCATAGCGAGAAAATGAAAAAATCAATGATGAATTCCCGGATGAACAAGTTATGGTGGTGAATCCCGAATCTTTGGCGGATGTATTTTGATGGTCTTTGCTCGAATATCGGGAGCGGGGCGGGAGTGATATTCATTACACCTCAAGGCGATTTATTACCATACTCTTTCACATTGGGTATCGCATGCACAAACAATGAGTAGAATATAAAGCTCTTATCATCGGAATGGAAATAGCACGACAAATGGAAATAAAATCATTGCATATCTTCGGAGATTCTAAATTGGTTGTAAATCGAGTTAACCACGAATTTGAAGTAAGGAAAGAGGAACTCTTGCCTTATTATCGGAAAACAACTGATTGCTTGAACAGTTCTATTATGTGGAAATTAAACACATACTGCGGTCGGAGAATGCAAAAGCAGATGCTTTAGCTAGTTTAGCAGCGGCTTTATCCTGCACAAACCGAAGTCCTCTTCAGGTAACTATAGAAGAAAGAAGATTCTCCCATCTGCGAGAGGTTATCGAAGAAAGCTGTTGAAATATTGCCTATATCACATGTCTGGAAGTAACAATGGATGATTGGCGTCGACCTTTGTCGATTATCTCAAATATAATATCTTGCGAGAAGACAATATACAAAGGCAATGATTAAGCGGCGATCAGGAAAATTTGTCATATGCGAAGTATTATATAGAAAATCTTATAATGGAATCTTTGTTAAGGTGCTTGGACAAGCGAAAGCAAACCAAATGTTGCGGAGGCACATTCGGTGAATGTGGAGCACATCAAGCAATAGGAATTTATGCCATAGAGTGCATCGAATGGGTTATTATTGGCCCACTATGTTTAAAGATGCAATAGAATATGCAAAGCGATGCCATGAATGTCAAATACATGGAGATATAATACATATTCCTCGGAAGAATTACATCAATCTGTTGCTTCTTGGCCCTTTTCGACTGGGGACTCGACGTTATTGGTCCGATAAACCCTCCTTCATCTAAAGGAAAACAATATATTCAGCGACAACAGATTATTTCTCCAAATGGACTGAAGCAGTCGCCTTGCGTAATGTTAAAGAGAAAGACGTGGTCAATTTCATCCGTCATGCTATAATATACCGTCATGGTATTCCGAAGAAAATCATCACTGATAATGGCACCCCTTTTAAAAATAGAGGCATGGAAAAGTTATGTCAGAAGTTCGGCATCCAACATTCTTTTTCACACCTTATTATCCTCCGGCCAATGGATTAGCGAGCGTTTAACAAAACAATTGTCAAGATAATGAAGAAAACAGTGACAGGCAATAAGCGCGATTGGGATGAAAAGTTACAAGAAGCATTATGGGCCTACAGAACCACCCATCGTACAGCAACAGGAGTGACGCCATATTCATTAGTCTATGGTATGGAGGCAGTTATCCCAATTGAAATCCAAGTGGCATCACTCAGTGGCAGTGCACCAGTCTATAACAGATGAAGAAAATGCAAAAATAAGATTTGAAAGAATTAGACTTCCTCGATGAGAAACGTCTCGCGACACGGCGACGCGTTGCGATCATATCGAGGCGAGAATATCGGTTTGCCTTTGATAAACAGTCAAATATCGCTCTTTCAAAAAGGGGATATGGTGTTAATGTTGAAAAGACCTATAGTGGTCACTCGTAGGACGAGGGGCAAGTTTGAGCCTAAGTGGGACGGCCCATATGTGGTAAAGTATACTCCAATGGAGCATATAGAATCACAAATCAAGAAGGACAGGGTATCGGTGTACTTGTCAACGCCCGTTTCATCAAAAGATACTATCCTTAAAGATAGGTCTCTGGATTTTGACCCAAAATATTATCGGCATAATGATTCTGTATCAAAAGGGGGCAAAAATAAATAAGATCATGTCCATATTCATGTCTATATGCCAACAAAAGAAGCTGTAAAGAAGAGATTCACAAGCATGTCAATTATCAAAGCAGCAAATCTTGAAAAAATATATATACTCATCATCATCATCTTGAAGATTCTCTTGAATATATCATCTAAGCTCAAAGTTATATTGCCTTATAAGGCATGGATCTTCTTGAAGATATTTCGGAAATATCTGCTATATTTACAAATGATGATGAACATATATATATTATTGCCTTACAAGGCACAAATTCTTGAAGATTCTCTTGAAGATACTATCTAAGCTGAGAATTATATTGCCTTACAAGGCACGGATCTTCTTGAAGATATTATTGCCTTACAAGGATATATCAATAGCAATCAAAGAGGCAGTATAGCCAAGCCAAAATCCCAAAAGAGCCAAATTGAGCAAAATCAAAAAGATCAAGCTCTCAAAAAAAAAAAAAAAAAAATGCTCTCAAAGGATCAAGCTCTAAAAGAGCCGGCCAACTATACGTAAGACCCATGAAGATCGCCATTCGGGCGGCGGCGAGAGTCAGTGGCCTAAAAAAACCGCGAAGACCATCGTGCGCACCCATGCGGGTAGCTGACGAAGTCAAGGATTCAAAGCCTAAAAGGCCATAAATCCGCGAAGACTAGTCACCGTAATTCCCATGCCGTCGTGTATAGCTTCAGGCGGCATACGGGGAACGGATGAAAATGCCCTCCGTGAATGGGCTCGACCTTGCGGACGAAAAAACGGGGGCCGCGGTGCGAGCTTTATGCCAACCGTGCGTAAGACCCTCCAGTCTAGGGTTTGATTTCGGTAGTAACTCGTGAGGAAGGGCTTAAACCTACTCATTGATGGGTGGCGACCCTAGATTTGGTGCCCAAAGGTAGCCTTGCGAGCCTGCGAACTCTGAGATTACTGTGGCCAACCACAACGCGTAAATCCAACAGTTCACCGTCCGGTGGCGTCAATGGGCCCCTCGATGGACCGTGACCGTGAGCTCAAGCGGTGAGAAGCCCAAAAGCGAACTCTAGAGAGTTCTGATGGCCATCACATAAGACCCATAAATGCTCCACTACTCACGAGCTTAAAGTGTGTGTGTGCACGCTCCACTACTCATGAGCATAAACTGTGTGTGGCTAATTGAATTGAAACTTAGTACCGCCAATCTAAATACTCACCTAGAGAATCCCTTACTAACAAAATATAAAATGCTTAGAAATTGTAAAAAATATATAAATAGAAAATATTATATAAAATATAGATATAATTAGATAAAATTAGTAATGAAAATATTATATTAAGTATAAATATAGTTCGATAATATTAGTACAAATATCATCAATATGCAAGGTAGAAAATACCATCATAAACATCTCAAAATAATCTCATGAAATAGATGTCAAGTAAAAACACAAAAGCAAATATCACATGTTTAAAATTACATGATTCAAAGATTCTCTGTGATCCCCATTGCTTCTGAATATCTGAGCAAATCTTCTTTTAATTGTGCTTGAGCTGCATTATGTCGAGATTTTTCTTCAAGAATAAGTTTTTGATCAGGAACGCATGACAAGACTTGTTCTCCAAAAAACAACCATTTCTTGATTAAAGTTGTGCGATTTTTCGATATCAATAGATTTAGCATTCACTCGCATCTTCTCTTCAACCTCTTGAATGATTAAGGCTTGCTCATGATTCTTTTCTCCAATGAGAGATTTCTTCCTTGAGCTGCAATGCGATCTTGGATAGTTATGCTTTCATCAACATGAATCTTTAATTGATCTTGAAGAATCATACGTTCTTGTTCAAATTTGGAAATTGAAGAAGGCATTAAAGAAACTTGTTCTTGAGAAAGAGCCAGTGACTTTCTATATTCTAAAATCTCGGTATGAATGGTGATATTTTCCACTTTGAAGCTAAAGAAATTACTGAATCACGAAACTTGAAGAGTGAATCCGTAAGGGAGATATGTTGATTACGGCCATCTTAGCGAGCTTTCCAAAATTTCTATAGCAACATCCAAGTCAGACCAACGATCGGGATTTACGAAGATATGGATTATTGCTAACGAGAATGTTTCACCATCGGCATTTTGTGAGCGGGAATCTTTGCAAGGATGATAGTTCGAAGTAGTGGTTCTGAGAATCGAACTAGCCGCACCGCTACGGGGATAAGCTCCTATAGCAAAAGAAGAAGAATATTCAATATATTACTATGAAATATATATAGTCTTGAATGAAGATAAACGGCACATATATATATATATATACACATCCTTTGGGACACAACTAACGAAGGAGAAGCTCTTGGAGCTATGGAAGGACCAAGTCCCACCATATCGGCGAAAGATGGTGCTCTAGCCTCCGTACTAGAATCTCTTGTGGTGGAGTTGGCAAATCGATAGTTTACGTAGAAAATATAATCTCACGAGCAACTACTCTTGGTACTACCAACAGACTCTGATGCTCTCGGTGAAGATATTACAAGAGGGGCCCTTTGGAGAGATGACACCTACTACTATGCAACTTGGACACCTAAAAAGGGAGATGCAATAATTTTGGATAAATAATAGTTGTTAAAATATAAATCAAAATATTTATATGAAAATTTTCCTTTACAGGTGAATATCCATATTCTCCATAATCTAAAGGCTCCTCTTCATCTTCCTCAATTACTGGGAGATTTAGCGAGGATATTAATGCTAGAGGGAGTCTTAGCAATTGCGGGGAAGATCTTATCTCAACTTCTTTCGCATTTGTTTCCTCTTCTTCACCAATATCAACTTCTCCTTCTTCAAAGTCATCATCTTTATCTTCGCCATTATCACTATCTCCGCTATCTTCATCCTGCGAAGATTCGGTTGTACTGATGATGAAGTAGAACTTTCATCTCCCAAAATTTCTTCGTCAACTTCTTCAACGATAACTTGCTTCCCTTTATAAGAAATAGGTCGATTGCTCTCGGTGCAAGCTCTTGGACTATAGGAGAAGCGAGAGGTAATGACGAGTTCATACGGAGGGATAGGAGATGATGATTGTAAACGCGTTCTTGATCTAGTCATCGGAGAAGACGGACTAGGACCAAGGGGTGCGGAGGAGATGTGGAAGTACCAATAGCCTTGTCCTTCTTGAACCGCTGCAGTCTCTGGGGGATTGGAGAAGATGTACCTGCAGCATCATCTGCAGCCTGGTTTGAAGAGTCCCGACGAGATTTCTCAAATTCTCTCAAAACTCCGTGGGCAAACCAGCCATCCAAAGTGTTGATGGGCTTGATTTCACGGATGGGATCTTCTAATGATATCTTTCTGCAAATCTCTCTGGATGAGATGCATGGCTCCTCTCCGGAATATAGCCAATCCCGCTCTCTAAATTTCTGCCCTTCAGCCTGGGTGGATGAAGAAAGATAGAGGAGTCTACGGGCAGGCATTTATTGACCAGGTATGATTGATGATCCCACCATCGCATCCAGCTATATGATGTACGGACTATGCGATCACAGCTTGGAATTATGAAGGAGGAGCCAACACAGCTATTCAGCAATTGTTTCCATATCATGGCCCAGTTAAGAGGACCAGTTCCATAACAGCGCATTTGTCTGGTAACCAACCCGCAGTCTTGTGGCACAGTTTGATCATAACCAAATTGACGAGCAAAACGGCCCAGGGTAGTAAGGTTCTCTCCAAAATTCTGTCCCTTCCATGAGAGGCAAGCGCATGAGCGAATAGAAAAGAAGAAAGCTCTCTGTGCGATGTAAGAGTTTCGTCGTCCACCATGTCTGTGTCTGCGGGATAGCGATAAAGGCGGAACTGAAAGAAGTTTATCTGATCATCATCCCGAATCTTATTTATGACCCATTCATATGCTCTTCTAGCCATTGCCCTCTGTTGGAAGAACCAGAGTGGAAGGTGAGAAGGATGAGAATATGCTTGCTCTGAAACCTCGAAAGTCCAAGGGAAGTAGACTCCAAGCCAGCACAGCAAATAGTGCCAAGAAGTATGCGCGGATGATGAAGTTCCCGAGAATGGGGTCTTTTATATGAGTCGCTATTTCTCCAAGGGCCGGTAGATAGAACATAGTATTGGAGGAGCAAGTGAGTATTTATGTCCCTCCGCCAAGGCACCGGCCACGACAAAGACACTTGGACGGATAGCATCTGCCCATTTAGAGCTGGGCAGAACAACTAAGCTTAGCCAATAGGCCAGAAATGCTGCAAGCTCTCCGAAAGAGCTATATTCTGGCTTTCCTCGTACTGCATCCCGAAGCTTTGTCAGTTCTTTGGAATTGCAGTCGCGAAACCTTCAAAGGAAATAAAAATGAAGAGGTTAATATACATAAATGGCTGAAGAATACAAAGAGGAAGATCAATTATCAGATTGATAAATACCTTAAACCCCTAGAAAAATGGGCCAGCCATTGAAGAGGGGGAATTTTGTGGATATTGGGGAATTTGCTCATCTCTTTAAATAGCTCTATGGTAGTCTCGGATATGGAGGGCTTGCGATCTGGAAATGACACAAAGGCCAATTCTCTGTTGGTAGGAATGAATTCATCGTAGAATTTTCCCGTTATTGTGAGACCAGCTATACGATGAAGGTCCCAAAGAGATATGCTCATTTCACCGTAAGGAAGATGAAAGGAGTTGGTTGTAGGCGACCAATATTCAAGGAAGCCTTTCAGAACGTTGGGTTCCCGATAGAAGTATTTTGAAGTTACTTCTATTGCATCATATAGGCCTATCTTTGCAAGAGTACTTGTATGTTTCAGCAAAATAGCCTCCGCCCATTCAGAGTAATAGCGACGAGCAATTAGCAGGCCTCTGATGCGGAACTCTGCTTGGCCCCAGAGTTGCTCTCGATCTCTGAAAGCTTTGTCTCACTTGTCTCATAGAAATGAGAAGGAAAGAGATCATGAGGACTTGTGGAAGGGAGTCAGGAAAATCATGGGGCGAGCTTCTCGACATTCTGTCGTGGCTTTTGAGCCTGAATAGTGCCTTCTAGAATCCGGGGCTCTCTTGTGGCCCATGATTCGGTGTACATCAGTCTTTCGCCATGAACACAATCTTTAGGTTCACAGTCCAGCATAGACTGATGGCGATACACCTTTATGGGAATGATGGTCATACCCTCTGCATGAGGGTTGTCGAACTTCATGACCCCTTCAACGACTCGTACTGAATCCCACGAGTTCTGAAGCCGTTTCTTCTTGTGTTCTTTGATTTTTTCTTCAAATTCCTTCGCCTTATTGCGGCGAGTCTTCTTTGGACGGGAAGCAGGAGGAGTGTCTTCGCGAGGAGGGGGTCTCTCACTGTCGGTACGAATGTGTGCCGTGGTTTTGAGCCATTCATCCCAGTCGTATTCTCTTCCGTGTTTTGGTGGGCATTTAATATCTCCCAAGGAGATGGATCTGTGAATGGGAGAAGGCAAAGACCTAATACGGTCAGAAAAGTCGAAAGTAGGGAGGACGGGTTCTTTAAAGTAAGCTGGATTTCTGGAAGTTGTCTTCATTCTTTTAGTAGGTGGTTGATCAGAAGAAGGCGAGTTTGAAGGAGACACAAGTCGGGCTGTTTGCTTGATACGAGCCATGGGGAAAGACAGATGAACAGAATAAGAAAAAGCCTAAGAGATTGGAAAGAAAGTTTAAAAGGTAAAAGTTTAAAGTCAGAGTACTTTCTTGCGCAGTCGCGCAAAAGTCAAGAGGTTTCTTGTGAAAAATCTCGAAGTTTAGAAAGCTCGCGCAAAGTCGACGCTTTGCTGGTCGTCATATAAAGTCGAGGTTTGCTTGTGGGAAAAATTCGCCGAGCAAAGTGTCAGCAGAGATCAGTTCGTGAAAATAACTAAGTCGTTGGACTATTTATAGGCTTTATGGTCGAGTACGGTACTCGAGTGGGACTTTGCGCGAGATCGCGCAAACCCTGAAGAAAAGAAGTGTTTGATCCTTTTCTTTGATTTTCTGAACAAACAAAGAACGGATCAAGGGGGCATCTGTTGAGGCATAAAATTAAGCATGAGATTGAAGACAAGAAAAATCAAGAAATAAAGAAAGAACAAAGGAAAAATAGTTTCAAGACCACTTTGCGCGGGATCGCGCAAAGTGAATTCAGACCGCGCAAAGTGGAGGTTTGCGCGGGTCAAAGAAAGAAGACATTTGCGCGAGATTGGACGTTCTGCGAGACCGCGCAAAGCATATCGTTTGCGCGTGTCCGCGCATAAAGTCTGTAATTGTGCGATGAATGTGGTTGAGATGATATTTTTGTCCCACATCGACCAGATCAGAGATTTTCACTTGGTGAAATTGTCTATAAATACCCCATTCCTTCTCTCAAAAGGGGTTCGAAGATTTCAGAAGTGAAGCAAAGGCGAAAAGAAGACAGAAGGTGCGGAGTATTGGACTCCTGCACTTTCTGCGACCCGCGCAAAGGAGTATTGGACTCTGGAAGTTTGCGCCGATCAGTATAAAACAACAGAATGCTTATATGGTTTGCGCGGACCGCGCCATGCAAGCATATGGTTTCTTGTGGACCAGCGCAAACCTATTTCTTGACGATTTTGACAATGATGAATGGGCTGAAATCTTTGTTGGAATGATTGGAATCCTCAAAGTTTCAAGTTCTTCTTGATCAAGAAAAAAGGAAAATCATCGATGAAGAGACGTATTCCTCCTAAGTTTCGGAGATGACCAAAATAGCCTTGAAATCTTTGCTTGAATTTCCGTTCTCTTGAAGATTATTGAATAACTTGTCTATTCCCTCCTAAGTCATAGGAGATGATTGACATCATTGCTTAGTTATGCTGTCGAAATTATATTTAGCTATAATAATTGACATTTGTAATGAGTTCTTTGTAAGCTATCTTAGAATCAAGAGGATACCAGGAGGATGTAAATGAATTGAGAATCAATAAAGTGTGATGATTGTCTTTGTAATTATTTCATTGTTATGTTTAAATAAGATGACTCTCCCAAATCAAATACCTTTGTTTCCTTATGTATAATATATTACTACAACAAATAATCATGATAAATATATCTCCAAAATTTATACGTGATATAAGGTTTTCTAGAATACGCATTTTCAACATACATAGTGTATACAAGCAAACATGTATTACGGCGATTCCCTTCGCCAAGTAAATATTTTAAACGCACATAATATATTTATACGAGAATTAATCATGACAAACACATTGCTAAAATATACATGTATACGGTACTTCTTACAATACCGTATTTCTACATACATAGTGTTTATTAGTAAATATGTATTTAGGCGAATCCTTTCGCCAAATAAGTATTTTATCCATACGTCATATATCCATACGACAAATAAACATGTCAAACACATTTTCATAAAAAATACGTATACGGTATTTTATACAAATACCTAGAGTATGTGAAATTCCAAATTCTACAATTCTAATCGAAACAGAAAACGGAAAGCACTTTGTACATGTGCAATTGCATGCAGATCATGAATCTACCATTATCTGACATTGAAAACATTGAAAACCGCAACCTATACACCTAAAGTCCTCACCTTTGCCTTTGGAAATGCAACGAATCAGCAAGGGTAGAAGAACTTCCGTATACGGGAGATTTCTAGCCTAAAGAGCGGAATCGGTTAGTCGTTACACATCCCACATCGATTCTACCTCAAATCAGACCTAGGGTTAGGGTTTCTTACCTTCAAATGGGATGGAAACCGCCGGGAAAATACCTGGAATGAAGCGGTGTAGGCTGTGTAACGAGTCCAAAGCAGTAGGAGGAAGATCTCCCACAAAACCCAAGCTCTTCTCTCTCTTTTCTCTCTCTCCTCTAGGTTTTCTCCAAAATTCGTATGGCTGTGAGAGGGGCTGTTCTAAGCTCCTTTTATAGCCAAAAACATTCGAAATTAGACTCGGTTCAAGGGTACTGCTAATATAGGATATTCGTTGCTTTTCCAAATTTCAAAAGGAAGTTCTGGTGGCCCTCCTTGAACCAAACGTCAGACTTAAGCTCACCATCTATGGATCTACGTGGGATTACGTTTTTGACTCGATCGGATTCCCAGATCACACGTGGCGGACCACTTTCAGTTCGACGGTCAGTGGGCCACGATCAGAAATTCCAAGTACATGTAAATGTTCCTGAAATTTTTCTTAATCCGAGGGTGTAATTTGGTCTGATTCTGACGGTCAGGTTGCTTATCTTGACGCGCATTAGCGAAGGTGCGATCACTATTCCTGATATTTATTTTGGAATAGGAATAGTGTTTTTCACACACCCTCGCTCCGAATCGAAACGAATGGCCGTGGGACATCGGATGGAGCTGATTTTTGAGATGATTGTTAAGCCCAGTGGGGCGGTCCTAGTTCCTTAGCTTCGGGTTAATCGGACTCCGATGTGCGATCTAGACCTAATACGAAGTTTCGTTTCATTCCCGAGAGCGGATGGGAAATGAGTTTGGTTCTAAACTTTAGGGTAACCTAGCGCCAATGATTCTACAAGTTTTGGGTCTTGCAGAACGTATTTGAAGCGATTCGAACGGATTTCGTAGCTAATCTGGTTTCACACCTAGTTACTTTGTCTCATTTCTAAAGGATTTAGTCCTAAGTGAATTAAATCGAGGTGGTACTCATGCCTTTGGAGTTGGTATATAAAGTGATCCAAGTTATACTACTTAGCTAGTTTAAGATAGTGTCTAGGGTGAAAGTTATTAGAAAAATTGGAAGATCAAGGTGATGAAGGGTGAGGTTTGTGAAGGAAATGAGTTCAAAGACGGCTTTAGACTTTGGGATTCAGTTCTGACAAGTTAATGAGGTATTAGGATCGACCCATTGCCTAAGGACATCTAATCCCAGGTTGGCAAAAAATCCGGGGCGTTACAACCATACACATTGACTTTCAGTCCTTAGATCATTGTAAAAGTGACCCAATTGACAAATCATTCCCTTAACCATTGATTTTAAGGTCCATCGAGTGAGGAAAGCTCATGGGAGTTATAGTAGGATATTTTCCTTCATATGAACGACTTCGATTTTCCATCAATGGACCAAGTATGAAATGTGAGAACCCCACCTTCGTAGGCTTTCCCTTAGGCATGAAGTTAGTCATTTTAGGCCTACCAACTCTTCTTAAATCTAGAGCTTCCGATTGATCCATTTTACACCATCAATTGTAATTCAAATTTGGACCATACTTTGGCTTCATTTGACTATAATATCATACAAATTTAGACCCCGATCTATGATCCTATACCATTGAATGATGATCACCTTAACTCCAATTCTTTTGTAACGCCCCGAAAATCGGGGGTCGAGCAAAGCTCAACTCCCGAGTTCCAATGCATCACTTATGCGACATAGATAATGATGTTTAAATATTTTCCATATTAGTGCATTAAACATGAGTGGGATTATACCAAAACAACATATCAAACTCTAGAGATAATTAAATTAAGCAAGTGAAAGACTGAGATAGGTATATAAAATATGTAAGCGTTTCTCAACCCCTAGAGTATGAGTATGATACCAGGCTGAATATATACATGTATTGTTCCAAATTTTATAAAATGGTAAAATGTGAATTTTCCACTAATCCAATATCCCTATAATCCCGACGACGCAGCTCTAGGTCTACATCGACCCGCCTAAGAGCTGAACGTAGGAGAACTCATCTTCGTCAAAGAAGTTCGGCTCCATCATGTAAGCCTCATAACAACTTGTATCTAAATCAGAGTCTGATTGATGTTTTAAAACACCATCCCAGAGTAAGAGTGAGTGATTAACTCAGTGGTACTATAAGGCAAAGGTTAACATGTTATCAATTCAGTCAAGCAGTAATGATAAGGCAATACAACAAACATTTCCTAACTACTCAGGTTAATGCAGGAATGATATGTGTAATGATGCATGCCCTCGCCTGCACTCCATCAGTGACATCATATCATGATAGAGCATGACAAACTCCCTAAACGTGCACTTCCTTGCCAAAGCACATGCAATGCGGTGCATGAACGTATTAGCCGAGTAACTTATTAGGCTTATTCATAACAACAGTTTCAGGAAGCTAAGGTACCTCCCTTTATATCATTTACCCAAACGATGATCCATTGTCAATCCTAGTTAATCACATACAATAGGCAACTTATAAGGAACATCACCCCTGATTGAAAAACAGTAGATAGGTAAGTTCACGAGTTTACACTCAAGGTCACTACAGAAAGGCTCATCACCTCATCGTAGGCCTAGTTTATACTCGAGGTCACTATGGGAAGGCTCGCCACCTTAGCGTAGGCTGATAGCTCGAATACAGTGTCCCATACACCACCATATTCGGCTCACAAATTTGGGTTACTCACTAGTCACTACAGGGAGGCTCGTCATCCTAGAGTAGGCCGACAGCTCGACCACAGTGTCCTATATACCACCATGCCCGGTTCATGAGTCTTAGCGAATCTTGGTACCATAGTTAAACGGGCTTTACATTAGTAAGTGGTACCTTAGATTCAAGCAGTAGTGTCCATACATGGTAAACACACAATAGGCCAATCAGGTTATTTGATAAGTGAGATTGGTATGAGCGGACATTAAATTGATCGGCATGGAGCGCGTAAGCACTCTGCATAGCCTAACTACTGTTGACAATCACCGTATTTGTCAAATTCATCGAACGTATCTAATGTGGCGAAAATAATTCGGCCACTTAATTAGGAACCGTTACCGATTTCCTGGACTATGTGGTAGTCCCAAACGTGCTCAATTGCAATGGGTAGTCACATATGTTGAACATAACAACAATTAACAATCAAACCAAACATAACTCTCATTTGAGCATTTTATCAAACACATTGAACACATTATTATACACATGCATTTCATCCGTAAATCTTATAGTAGCAATTTATATTACATGAATGAAATTATAGATATGGATATGGTAGTTGAGAATCTAATCTCAACACCCTCATTAAAAGCAATCTAGCAAACAAATTCTCATTTAGACATTTTATTAAACACTTAAACTACACATTACCACATACATAAATTAATTTTATTATAGCATATATTATGGCAAGTCCTTTCATGAAGGAGTTGTCATACATACAACAAACATGTATTCTAGATTAATAGTCATGACAAGCATAAATCATAATTTCACTTTCATTCAAACATTTCAACAAACACATGGAATGCATTTTATATTCACATAGTTCACACACATGCATAGTTTATCAAATACATCGTAACTAAGATCATATGGCAGCAATCAAGTCAGACATAAATCATTGCTGCCATTGAAAGCCTTGAAAATCATAACCTAAACATTTATAGTCCGCACCTTTCGTCGGTACGCCCGTTTCGAACTCAATTCGAACACTATATTCTCGTCTAGAGCACAACAACAACCTAAATCATGAGATATGTTAGCTATTTCATCGATTCCTCTATTTAGATTTCTAAAACGAAATTAGGGTTAGGATTTCTTACCTAAATTGAAGTTGGAATGACCCGTGTAGCTAGATGTAGAGGCGATCTAGAGCGTGTAGTCGTAAAAGAGGAATGTCGCCTCGATCTCCCAAACTCTCACTCTTCTCCTCACACTTTTCTCCTCTTTTCTCTCTTCTCTCACCTAGGGTTTGAGAAAATTCGTATGAGAGAGGGGTGAGGTGGTTTAAGGGCCTTACATAGGCTTAAAATTAATGTCAATGGCCCCAGGGTCATGGTATACTTAGGTTATAGCCAAAGGGTGCCTATTTCGGGCAAACAAAGCTTATCTGGAGGTCCATTACCTATCCATGTCACAGAGTAAGTTCCCTGACAATGGATCTATGCCAGATTACGATTTTGGCCTGGTCGAATTAGTGGAACGACCATGGAGGACCTGTATCAGTTCAACGATCATCGTCACTCGATCAGGGCCACAAGTATACTGATATGTGCTAGGAAATTTTCCTAATCCACAGGTAAAGTTTGGTCAGAATCTGACAGTCCGAAGTCTTCAATTTCCCTGATCCATGGGTACTTAATTAATTTTTCGTCTAATTTCTACTGCATTCGGTCCTTAGTGATTTCTGCCTGAGGTGGTACTCGGGTCTTTGTACGGATTTTTTCGAAACGTTATATCTTTCCTTTTGGTACAAAAGGTGAAATTTTATATTTAGGCCTTTTCCACTATAGACCAACTTTTGTTCAGTCGTTTGCCTATCTTAACTACACATTTCTCCTAAAATTAGGCCCTAACAATTAAGTGTGAACCGTTAATTGGGATTAGGTTCGTTTTGGCACCCACTACGAGAAATTTGAAGATAAGTCAATCTAAAATTTGAATCACTAAGAAAATTATGTAATCTAGCCCTATTCAACGTCCCCTTCACCATGAATGAATTAGATTTCAAGAAAGATTGCCAGAAGAGATAAATTAGAGAAAGCCAATTCAATTGGGATGAGAAACCAATTTGAGAAATCCTTTATACAAGGGGAAGTGTGTCCCTTCTGTACTCAAAATCCCACACCCACCACCTTCTCACGTCCAAGGAAGAGAGAAAGAGAAAGAGAGAGAGAGAGAGAGAGAGAGAGAGAGAGAGATCCAAGCCTAGACGCCCATCCCTTTTCTTCCTTCCCCACACGTGTGTTGTCTTCGTCTTCGTCGAGCGACATTATAGTTCATGTAGAAGCCATCCTACATCGAGATCTACCTAGGGTTTATATATGAGGCTAAGGTGAGGGATTCCTTTTAGCTCACAGTAACTTAAGTTGATTTATACGTGATTATTTTTACATACTTTCATTTTATTGTGATTTTCATTCAATTGATTGATGGACCATTATGAATTATTTATCTTTGTGAGAACTATGGTTAAGGAATGATTTTAATTATGTGTGAATTTTATGAATTATTATGGGGCAATGGATACAAGCCTTACCCTTTGTCAATTTTGAAAGCGACGCATATTTCCACTTTATATTGAGTTGTCTTTTGTTCATTTCCCCTTATTTTTGTTAAGTTTGCCTAATGCTACTATTCTCCTTTATTAAGTTAGCCTTATGCTACCTCCCTTTATGGCTTAGGCATGTGTCTTGGAAGTCCAAAACTTCCATAGTTCGTTCTATTCCCCACTGATGCAAGTGATGTATTAGAGGTCTCACATCTAGTGATTCATATATTTTATCATGGGCATAATGCGCTCTGGGTAGTGATCCTCTTGGTCAACACATAATTCCATGGGTTTAAGTAGTAGTGCACAATCAATGTAAGTAAACCACCATACACGTTACATCATTTCAGGGATTAGATGTCACGAATAGTCACTCCATAAACAAATTGTGTCACGTAAATCTTTTGATCGTGTGTTGTGCTGCCTCGAAGTGTTCATGTAAATCCATGGTAGCGTTAGACACGTCGACGAATCTCTGTAGTATGGGATGCAGGGCAAGCCAACTTTTTTATGAATTATTGATGGACCGTACACACTATGCTAGGCATGCATTCATGTATATTAGTTACGCATATCGATAACACTTGTAGTGGTGGAGTACAAGATGTATCGGAATCCTCACATTATTCTTATGAATCTCCTGAATTATTGATAATTTTAAAGGATAACCGTCACTATGAGTGGGGCATTAACCCTCTCCAACCATACAGACATTGCATGTGGAGTGCAGATTGAAGATACAGATGATAATTTCCCTATGGAAGATTATTTCGAATAAAGAAGAAGGATAGCATTACGTGAAGCTTTATTTATTTTCCGCTTCAAAACTTTAAATAATGTAATAAGATCTCACTTGAGAGGGCGTTAGATAGTTAGTTGATTTTATACTTTCAATGATTAAGAAGTATAGTTGATTTTATTCTCGTGAATGGTTGCCTTCGTGAATGTAAGTGAATATGCTTTAAATGAAAATAAATAAATAATAAGGTGCGATTTTGAAGCATCCAATTATTTCATATTAACACCCAGAATTCTTGGACATGAGTATGTATGCAGGCCACGAGAATTGAAGGCATTACAAAGAGAGATTAAAAAGATGGCTATTAACTGATAGTATTAACTCTCACAAAGCTCTCTCAACAACTCATCAAATAGCCAAGAAACACCTCACACAAATATATAGAAAAGATTTCCAATGGTTAAAAAAACAGGTAGAAAACTGCCATGTTCGATGTCATCAAAGTGGTCTTCGATGTTATTGTAAAAATTAGAAATATTTTGAATTTGGTTGTTATACTATTTTATGTCTTTCGGATAATGCCATTAAGTGTCCTTTGATGTTATCAAAAAGGGACTTCGATGCCATCGTAAAAATCAAAATTTTGACAGTTAGGTTGTTGGACAATTTGGGTCCAATTTCGTTGCCATCGAATTGACCTTAGATGTCATCGAAGGATTGTTCGATGACATCGCAAAAATCCAAAATTTATGTGATTTCTTATTGGATAGTTTGAGTACTTCTCTAAGGCCGTCAAAGCTAAGTTTGATATCATCGAAGTTTAAGTTTCAATGTCATTGCAAAAATTCATATTTTTCTTGTTTGCTTGTTGGACAAATGGTGCTCCTTTTCGATGTCATCGAAGTTATGTTTGATGTCATTGAAGAGGTCTTTGATGCCATCAAACCAGCTTCAATGCCATCATAAAAATATAAAAAATACTTAATTTATTGTAGGACAATTGGACCTCCTGGCTCGATCCCATCGAGCTACCTTCGATGCTATCGAAGGCAGTTCGATAGTACTTCGATGTCATCGATAATGTCCTGTTTTTAAGTATAGTTCATATTCATGGACATCAATGATTAAAACTTTTTATAACTTTTAAAGATAGGTTTTCCTTGATGATTTTGACTAGGTATAGGGCTATGTTTGGAGGGTTTTGGTATAAGGTTTGATGATGTCTTTAACACCTTGACTTGAATCAGTTGTCGTTAAAACTTCAAGTCTTCGATCTTTGTTTTATTGGGGCTCACTTGACTCTAAGACTCTTACTCCATGCTAATTGACAAACTAGGGCACTTTCAATCTCCTCCTTGTCAATTACGTGAGAAAACCTAACAAACCCTATACAACTCGATTTACATTTCTTGAAATAAAATTTTACATGGATTTACATTTAACACAAGACATGTCTGACTTAAGTTCTTTGATCCTCCCCTTAACTTCCTGCAACACCATTGTTTCCAAAAAGATAAATGAAACATATGGTGGGAGTATGTTTCTCCCCCTTTTTGTCAGTGATTGGCAAAGGATGTTAGTTAACATATAAATCATCATTGAAAGTTGAAAATATAATCATGATAAAGCATACTAAGGAAGAAACAATAAGCATAAGAACCAATTATAGAAAAAGCATAAGTAATATGATAATATCATCAATAAAAGATGGAAAAAGATGGCTAATACAAAATATCCAAAATGTATATCAATAACACCACAATAAAACCTTCCATACATGTAAAGGAATGTAACCATACTGTCAAGTACATGCAATCCCATCTCGGTGCATCCAAAAATATACCCATGATCAAGATAGTCAAACCGACACTAAACATGCCCTAAACTAATGACAACTATCTAGACCAGGCCCCGGAGGAACAACATCGTCACGGTGGCAGGTCACATGGCCAACTAGGTCCTGGATAGGGTGTTGCAGTGTCTGAATCATCTGCTCCATACGAGAAAGGCGCTCCCCTTGTCAGGTCTGCTCCATGATGATGAGATCCAGGTGGTCTTGTTATCGCGTATATCGGTGAGTTGCCACCGAGTCCGGTGTAGGTGGGCTGAACCGATGGCTCAGCATGTTGAGTCACTCCATCACTGGTCTGTCCCACCTCTGTAGTGGTTGCATCTACTACATCAGTTGTAGGCAGAAGAGGCTTCAACTGCATCTTCTTAATGTTATCTTATGTAATATGTGGCACCAAAATCGATGCATCGAAGGTAGGCAGAAAGTTGCACTCTCATGCAAGCAGACAAATAAGATGACCGAAAGGAAGATAAGTTGATCAACTCCCCCTGATGAATAGAGCAATCTGATAGAGGAAAACGGATGGGAGACAAAGGTGGATGCCAAAGGAAACACTGTATATGATGTCTACCATAAAAGGGGTGAGATCCACCCTATTTGTGCCATCTGGGTAGACATTGATCGAAAAAAAAATGGAATAGAGGACTCAATATTAACTCATCATGTGTGAGGAACATAGGACATTACCTTGAACATAAGGCTCATCTCTCCCATTGCAAAGAAATTTAGTCATTTTGGACTGAATAACAGAGAAGCCAAGTCCTGGCTAGGCAACCCTGCACTAAACAAAGATACTCCAAGAAGGTTCGTAATACGACCTAGAGTGAGTTTTACAACTCATTGTCCTACCTCAGCTTCTATGGACGGAAGATCAATTTGGGGGTTCCGGCAATGTGATGAAAGCTCATAGACTTGATTAGACCATGTCATCCCACTGAATTTCAGGACATTTTCCACCCTATTGCCGCTAGGATCATATCAATGCCACAAGGTTGCACACAAGCCAGATCCACACTCCTCTCTAAAATCAATTTTCATCCCTTGTACTTATCAAGCATTGTGTTTACAGGACGCGGTGGAGAGGGCAATGGAATCTCACTTTGTGTGGATTGGGATGGCGAAGGTGATGGGATTTGTCACCTCAGTCAGTCTTCCCATCGTGGGGAAAGTTTCTTGACCTTTCTAGGTCGAGAAGGCTCCCCCATGTCCAGTGCCTTTCCCTTGTCCTTTGGCATGGTGAGTCAGTGAGGATTCAAACAAGAAATTGAAGGATATGATAGAAAATGCACAAGAACATATGGAATCGACGGAAAAATAAAAGATTTGATAAAATAGAAACAAATGACTATTTTACCACTGAAAAATGACCAAGAAACCTAGGATCGCGGAGTGATTCCTTCACCAAAACGACGATATAAAAGAGCAAGAGAAGCAAGGGAGTCCAACAGTCAATGCGGGAGATGCTAAAATGAAAATAGAAAGTGAAAGAGACAATCGCACACGTGCCCTCATAATGATGTCATCAATACTTCAATGGCATCAAAGATCCTTTGATGGCATCAAAGTTTAAACTTCGATGTAATCGAACCTTCTTCGATGTTAATGAAGCTAGTGCTTCGATGGCATTGAGGGTTGTTCACAACCCCAAGTGTAGGGTCGCGATGTAGTAATAATCTCGGTGAGACCGACATCAAATCCACAGGGACTAATCTTGTTCGTTTCTGAAAGTAACTAGAACTAGAACTAGAAGAAGATTTAAATCTATACCTGAAATATTTGAGAGAAAAATTGTGAATGATGTGATTGATACTTGTGAATTTAAAGGTGGGAACTAAGGTTTCCAAGGATCCACTTATAGAGATCAGGAAGCCTTCTTACTTGATTCAAGTCACACAATTGGAATTGGAGTCCTATCCTATCTAATTGGAAGATATAACAATTAAGATCAAATTGAACTTTCATTGACCTAATTCTCAAAGGATGTAGAATTGTGAAGGTTGGAAGGGATTCCATCACCACACCATGCCGACGAGACGATGGCCAACAATAAGACTTACCAATCCCACAATCTCAAAACAAGGAAAAGAAGATACCCAAAGCCATTGCAGATCTATTGTAATTTAAGTCACAATAAGCCATTAAAAATTAAAAGTATTCCTTTAAAATTAAATTAGAATCAAAGAAGGTTCAACATAAACATGAACCAAAGCAAGAGAAACATCCCATCACGCTACAAGCTTCACCTCTTAGCCCTAGCTAAGAGATTTAGCCAACCATAGACATGATTGGATCTAAAACCTTAGAAGAAAGCATCAAAAATAAATAAGAAAAGAAGAAAAAACTCTTACGAGGCTTCTCCACCCTTTGGCTCTACTCCTTGTAACCCTATATATCCCTAAAAGTTCATAGGAAACCCATATTTATAGCCTTGTTTGCATAGATTCGTAAAACCGCTTCAAATTTACGCACTCTGTAATAGTTCTATGTAATTCTTCTATCTCATTGAACAGCCTTCGATGTCATCGAAGAATGTATCCAATTTTTCCAGTGACAAAACTTGATTTTCCTGTAATTCTTCAATGTCATCTGTGTTTGATATCATCGAAGATTGGCTTCAATGTCCTCGAACTACCTTTGATGTCATCGAAGATTGCATCCAGTTTGTCTAATAACTAAACTCAAATTTTCTATAATTCTTCGATGTCATCGAAGACTAGCTTCGATATCATTTAAGACTGACTTCAATGGCATCTAAGATCAAATCCTATGAATTTCTACACCAATTTTTGTACTAATTTATGCACTTTCTTCCTTCTCCACTTAATTTTCTTGATTCTTGGGGTCTTGAAATCTTCAATCTTGGTCTCCAAAGATCCATTCTTTGCTTGATGATTCTTGAGCAATAAATCCATGCTTTTAATATTCTTTTCAATCTAAGCTCTAAGATTCACCTTGCAACACAAACATGTATATAATATACCATTAAGCATTATCATGTTCATAAAACTAAGATATAAATGGAGGATAATATGCAATATTTAGCCCTCAACACAACTCCCAACCAGCATTTTACTAGTCCCGAGCAAAATATGCGTTAACTAATCTTCAATCTCAAGTTCGAAATCCTTTTTTAAAAAACAATCTTTTGTGCAATCAAGTATGAATGAGTAGAATTAAGTGAGATAGTGGGATCTTAAAATCTTAGAGCCAAATCAACTATGTAATTAATCAAGTAGGTTCTTTATCAATTAAATCAGAATGGAAGTTCAAACATCAAGTTTTCCAATATGCTTGGTGAAAATCAATTTACATCTCAGAAGACTACGTTTGTTTCGTAATGTTAGTCATGTTCATCATATTAAGATTAGTTGAAAACTTAAGTACTGATTCTAAACGTATCCCCCTTTTCATTCTTTTTTCAATTTTTTATTTTATATCGATAGTCACTATTATTTATTCTTCTTTTTCAGACATTACATATTTTTCAAAGACATTTTTCATTCCCCTCAGAGATGTTGTCATTCTTCATTCTTTATAAGATTTTTGTCAATCTCCTAATTTTTTTTTTAACTGGCTTTTCATCTTTTAAGGCAGAAAAAATTCTTCGGACGAAATTCTCAATATCTAACAATGATCCACATACTAACTATTAGAAACTCAAGCACACTCCAAGAAAGCAAATTGAACGTGTCTCGTGGTTTAAATTAACTTGATATTCAAACTTTTTCTTAATCAATTCGAATGTAAGAACTATGAGTGATATTTTACTTAGATGATCAAGCTTCAACAATTGAAAATCTAATCTCACTTCTCATCATACTCAAAGCATTCTTAAATGCACAATTTCTTGTTTTTCAAACAAATTTCAACTTAAAACCTTAAAAAATTTTCAAAATTTTTTCTTAAAACTAAGGAAACACTGATTAGTCTACCTAATCCACCACACCGCCCACAAAAAATCTACATCGTCCTCAATGTAAAAGAAAGAAGCATGTAGTACATATGAGGTAACGAAAAGAAATGGAATGCTGATGGAAAGATAATACCTGGAGGAAGGAATTTGAAGCTTTTCTACGAGTCTTAATATAAAATGGGTTAGCATAAAACAAAACTCAATAGAGTATAAGCAAAATATCCTAAACAACATAAAGCAAACTATCCTAAACATACCATGAAAGCAATAAACCTAACTATACCTCCATCAGATTAGGACATCAATCCTGGTACATAGGATCAGTCAGAGGTATGGACATGTCCTCTGAATCGAATTTCACCACAAATGGCTTTAAACGATATCCATTCACTTTAAACCTATTGTCATTGTTTGGATTCTCTATCTCAACAGCCCTATGAGGATAGACATTTGTAACAGTGAAAGGGTCGAACCAACGAGATCGGAGCTTTCCTGGAAAAAGATGTAATTGAGAATGGTACAAAAGGACTTTCTAGCTAGTCAAGAACGATTTCTGAAGGATGTTCTTATCATGGAACACCTTCATCCCATCCATGTAAATGCTCGAGTTCTCGTATGCATCATTCCGGATCTCCTCAAGTTCGTTCAATTGTAGCTTGCGCTGCTAGCCAACGTTATCCAAATTAAAATTTAGATAATAGCCCAGTAGGCTATATGTTCCAACTCCACAGGTAAGTGGCAGGCTTTCCCATAGACAAGTTTAAAGGGAGACATTCCAGTAAGAGTCTTAAATCTAGTACGGTAAGCCCATAGAGCATCGATTAATCGGATTGACCAATCCTTGTGATCAGGGTTAATCGCTTTTTCTAAAATTTGTTTAATCTCCCTATTAGAAATTTCAGCTTGCCCACTTGTCTGTGGGTAGTATGGAGTGCTCACTTTGTGAGAGATGTCATATTTCTTTATTAAGTTTGCAAATGGCCTATTACAAAAATGTGAGCCTCCATCACTAATGATAGCTCGAGGCATTCCGAACTAGGAAAGAATGTTTTCTTTTAAGAATTTAATGACTGTCTGATGCTCATTATTCTGGCATGGGATCGCTTTAATCCATTTAGTGACATAGCCTACGGCTAATAAAATGTGTAAATTCCCATGAGATTGGGGGAATTGTCCCATGAAATCTATGCCACAACAATCAAATGCTTCGATTATGAGAATGTGGTTTAAAGGCATCATATTTCGACGGGACAATGCTCCCAACTTTTGACAACGCTCACTAGCTTTTTAAAACTCGTGAGTGTCCTTGAACATAGTGGGCCAATAAAAGCAGCACTGCAGGATTTTGGCCGTGGTCTTTTTAGTAGAAAATTAACCACCATGGGCCTGAGTGTGATAGAAGGAGATGACACTTTGGTGTTCATTGTCTGGCACACATCTCCTTAAAATCTGATCTGGGCAATATTTAAATAAATAAGGATCATCCCAAAAGAATTTACATACCTCGGCAAAAAATTTCTTATTATCTTGCGTAGTCCAATTTGTCGGTGTGAAACCTGTGGCAAGATTATTAGCAATATTAGCGAACTAAGGTGAGTGGGAGACTTTAAACAATTGCTCGTCAGGAAACATGTCATTTATGGGTGTCGTCTCAAGGGAATCAGGTAGGTCAAGTCTCAAAAGGTGGTCAGCCACTACGTTTTCTACCCCCTTTTTATCTTTTATTTTCAAATCAAATTCTTGGAATAGGAGGATCCATCTTATCAAGTGGGGCTTAGCATCATTCATTGAAAGAAAATACATGAGTGCCACATAATCAGTGCAGATAATGATCTTGGTTCCGATCAAGTAAGATCTAAATTTGTCTAAAGCGAATACTACGGCCAAGAGTTTTTTTTCCGTAGTAGAGTAATTCACTTGGGTCGAATTTAGCGTCTTATTTGCATAATGAATAACATAGAGCTTCTTTTCTTTTCTCTGGCCTAACATTACCCCAATAGCATAGTCAGACGCATCACACATAAGTTCAAAAGGAATGTTCCAATCGGATGGCTGTATAATAGGTGCATTAGTCAACATGCCCTTGAGCTTAGCAAAAGATTCTTGACACTGCTCAGTCCACTCATATGGAATATCCTTTTGAAGTAGATTGCATAATGGATGAGAGATGTGACTAAAGTCCTTTATGAATCTTCTATAAAATCTAGCGTGTCTTAAAAATGATCGCATGTCTTATACGCTTTTGGGTAGGGGTAGGGTAGAGATAAGATCAATTTTAGCTTTATCTACCTCAATTCCCTTAGACGAAATGATATGTCCAATGACTATTCCATTACAAACTATGAAATGACACTTCTCCCAATTGAGTACCAAATTCTTTTCTTCACATCTTTTCCGCACACATTTAAGATTTTCTAAGTAATCGCTGAAAGATGGACCAAAGATAGAGAAGTCATCCATGAAGACCTCTAGATATTGCCCCACCATGTTAGAAAAAATACTTAACATGCATCGTTGAAAAGTGGCGGGGGCATTACACAGTCTGAATGACATCCTTCGGTAAAAAAAGTGCCAAAGGGACATGTGAATGTGGTCTTTCGTAATCTTCAAGGGCTATCTCTATCTGATTGTAGCCCGAATATCCATCAAGGAAATAGTAATATAAATGACCAGCTAGCCTTTTCAAAATTTGATCGATGAAGGGCAAAGGAAAGTGGTCTTTCCTCGTGATGACATCTAACTTCCTGTAGTCAATGCACATTCTCCAACCAGTAGTAACTCTAGTCGACATGAGTTCATTAGTGGCATTGGCTACGATGGTGATTCTGGTCTTCTTAGGAACTACTTTAGTTGGACTCACCAATTGACTATCGGATATCGGGTATATGATACCCACATCTAATAGCTTAAGAACCTCAGCCTTAACCACTTCCTTCATGTTTGGATTTAATCTACATTATAGTTACCAGCAGGTCTTCACATTATCCTCTAGATAAATGCGATGAGTACAAATCGAAGGGTTAATTCCCATGAGGTCCGCAATTGACCATCCAAGGGCTCCCTTATGATCAATGAGAATATAAATGAGCATACTCTCTTATTCTTGCTCAAGGTGGGAAGAAATCACCACCGGGTATGTCTCATCTTGACCTTAGTAGACATATTTTAAATCAGAGAGCAAAGGTTTTAGGTTAAGCTTTGGTGCCTTGAGGTTAGACGGTAGAGACACTACATCAGTTTAGGGCAATTCTCCAAATTGTGGCCTCCACTGGTTAACTTAAGTACCAGCATGGTATCCAGCATAGTCCCCATCTCCCTAATCATATCATCATCAAAATCATGAGAGTGGGCCAGGCACATCTCGAGAGGGTCAGAGAATAAGGTTAAAAGTGTTCTATCTTCCATGAAAGAGTCAATCATGTTAATGTGGTGGGAATCGTCATCATCCTTTAACTATTTACCCGCATTGAAAAAGATATTTAGCTCGAATGTCATATTTCCAAAAGACAAACTCATGACTCTATTCCTGCAATTAATGATTGCATTTGATGTGGCAAGGAATGGACGACCAAGAATGATAGGAATTTGAGTGCTCATGTGCATAATAGGTTGAGTATCCAAGACGATAAAATCTACCGGGTACTAAAATTTGTCAACCTAGACCAACACATCCTCAATTATCCCTCTTAGTATACATACTGAGCAATCAATAAGTTATAATGTAGTCCGGGTGAGTTTTAATTCACCTATACCTAGTTGTTCGTAGAGCGAGTATAGAATCAGATTTACGCTCGCTCCTAAATCAAGAAGGGCGTGCTCAATGCAGTAATTCCCAATTACACAAGCAATGGTTGGGTAACTGGGATCTTGGTATTTTTGTGACACATCTTGTTTTAGGATGTCACTCACTTTTTTCTGTTAGAAAAATTTTCTTTTTGATACTTTTCCGCCTCTTAGTTGTGCATAAGTCTTTTAGAAATTTGGCATATGAAGGTATTTGTTTAACGGCATCCAAGAGAGGGATGTTGACCTTCACTTGTTTTAGCACCTCTAAAATGTCCTGAGAGTTAGAGAGAGGTTTTGGGGCAATCAACCGTTGGGGGAATGGTCCAACTAGTTTGCCTTAAAGTTCTAGTTCTAGCTCATGTGGAGTGTTGTTAGGTCTATCAGTTTCATCTATTTTTGAGTCCTTGGACTTTTCAGCCCTTACCGGAATAGATTTGTCAATGGTCTTCTGAAAGTGCTATGTTGACAAACCCTAAGTATTGTTAAATTTTGCTGTGACTGTAACGACTCGAAAAATCCCGTACAATGGCCCGAGTACCACCTTAGGCAGAAATCACTTTGGATCAAATCCTTTAGAAATTTGACAAAGTTAACTAAGTGTTAAACGAGATTAGCCATGAAATCCGCTAGAATCACTTTAAATACGATCTGCAAGACCCAAAACTTGTGGAATCATTGACACTAGGTTACCCTAAAATCTAGGATCAAACTCATTACCCGACTGCTCTTGGGAGCACATTGAAACACTATATCAGATCTGAACAGCACATCAGGAGTCCGAATAATACGAAGTTATAGACTTAAGACCGCCTCGCTTGACTTGACAACCATCTCGGAAATCAAATCCAGACAGTGTCCCACGGCTGTTCGCTTGAGTCCGAAGCGAGGAGTGTAAGAACACTTGGTATTCTTTATAAATAAATATCTCAAATAGTAATCTGAGACTTGCTACTTGCGGATCAGTATTAAGCAACCTGACCCTCAAAATCTGACCCAAATACACCCTCGGATCAGGAAAAATTTCATGTACGTGGCAGTGCACTTGAAATCTCTGATCGAGTTTCACTGACCGTTGAACTGAAACTGGTCCGCCACACGTAATCTGGTAATCCGACTGAAATGAAAACTTAACTCCACCTAGATTCGGAGGCTGTGAGCTTAAGTCTGACTTTTGCCTCAAGGGGGCCCGCCAGAAGTGCTCCGTTGAGCTGAAACTGGACCACTTTGGTTATAACCTAAGTATACCTTGACCTTAAGTCTATTTTGGAGTGATTTTAGGCTATATAAGGACCTTAGAACCCTCTTTCATCCAGCCATACGAATTTGAGAGAAACCCTAGGAGATAAGAGAGAAAAGAGAGAGAAAGTTTGAGAGTTGTGGGAGAACCTCCCTACTGCTTTCTTCCTGCCACTACACAAGCTTCACCACTCCATTCTCATCACTTTCCCGGCGATTCCGACCTCATTTCTAGGTAAGAAACCCTAACCCTAATCTGTTTAGGGGTTGTGAAGGTTGTAGGTTATGAAATAGCTAACCTATTTCATTCTATAGGTCACCAAACTGTCGAATACGAGAGCTTAGCAAACCTATTGGACTTGTTATAATTCTACAATAAAAGGTGAGGACTTTAGGTGTATAGGTTACGGTTTTTAACTCTTTCAATGTCAGATAATGATAGATTCATGATCTACATGCAATTGCATATCTACAAAGTGCTGTCTGTTTTTCGTTTCGATTAAAGACGAAGAATATGGAATTTTACATATTCTAGGTATTTGTAGAAAGTACCGTATACGTATAAATTTTGAAAATGTGTTTGCCATGTTTATTTGCTATATGAACATATTATATATGTGTAAAATACTTGTTTGGCGAAAGGGCTTGCCCTAATACATGTTTTGCTAATATACACTATGTATGTTGAAATAGTGTATTCTAAGTGTTTATGAAAATGCTTGTAAGAGTAAGTGCTTGGATGATTGTGCCTTAGGTAGGTGTTAAGATGGGATTCTCAACTACCTTAGAGACGTATATGATTTCTTCCATGTTGGTTATTTAAATTAATCGCTTACTTAGGAAATATATGTGTTTGTATTTCTTATTTACTTTGTGCTTTATAACATGCTTTATGACATGCTTGTTAACATGCTTGAATTACTTTGTTTATTATGCTTTACTCCATATGCTTTGAATAAGGATTGATTGCGTTTGGGACTATGATTATAGTCCAGACAATCGGTACCAGACTTAAGTTCATGGTTGAGTTTTATTTCGCCACGAAGGATGTGTTTGTGGAACCCGAGTCGTGCTTCCGTTGGTGGCAGTGGTTAGGCCATGCGAAGTTCTTATGCACTTCATGTCGTTCAATTGATTGTGCGCTCGAGCTAGTCAGGCTCGTCAAGTAACCTGATCTGTCTAATGTATGTTCACCATGTTTGGTCACTACTGCTTGAACCTAGGGTACCAAACTTATTAATGAAATCCCGTTAACCATGGTACCTCGATCCGCTAAGACTCATGAGCTGGGCATGGTGGTATGGGACATCGTGGTCGAGCTGCCAGCCTATGCTACGACCACGTGCCTCCCCATAGTGACTAGTGAGCAACCTTGACTCGTGAGCCGAATATGGTAGTATGGGACACTGTATTTGAGTTGTCGGCCTACATTGATTGGTGACGAGCCCTTTGTAGTGACCTCGAGCATACTCTGAATTTGCGGTGAGGCGACAAGTTTTGCCATAGTGTATAGAGTATGAACTAGGCCTGTATCCAGTTAGTGAGGAATCATTAAAAAGGTGATGGGGGAGTGGTGTAACAATTGCGTGTAACAGCCCTGACAGCCTTTGCAGTACCCTAGAACCACACTATCGTATAAGATTATCTAGGTTTGACGACCCTAGAATGGATCATGTTTGGGAATAATACAAGGGAGGTACCTTAGTTTTCCAATCCTGCTGCTTGAAATGGACTAATAACAACTAGGTAATCATGCTCATCATCGCACTGCATGTGCCTGGAAGATGTGGAACACTAAGGAATGAAAGCATGCTGCGAATGTAAGATGGTGTCGCATGAGGGAGTATGTCAGTGAGGGCATGCATCATGACTGCATTCATACTTGCATTATAAGAGTAGTTAGGAGTGTTTGATTGTACTGCTTTATCATTACTGCTTGACTAAATTGATAACATGTTAACCTATGCTTTATTATTCCACTGAGTTAGCTACTCACTCACATGTTACGGGACGGTGTTGTACACACTAACCAGACTCTGTCTTAGGTGTAGATGAGGTGATGACTCAGGAGGCTGAGCCAGACTACGATGAGGACCAGGACGAGTTCTCATATATACAGTACTCTGGTGGCTTTTACTAGACTGCCTGGATCGATGGGACTTACAGGGCTTACCTCTCTAGTTGTATTTTTTGACATTTTGATCGTAAAATAAATATATGTATATGGTGACTCAGTTGGGTTCATACTCTGAAGTTTGTGATGGTTTTGTTCTTTTACATACAATTATATACAGTTTCAGTCTTCCACTTGCCTTTTTACAATTGATCTGGAGTATGAATTACTGTTTTGGTATAATCTCACTCATGTTTAATGCATTAACACAGACAACATTTAATCATCATTCATTATGTTGCATAAATGATGCGTTGGAACTCGGGAGTTGAGTTTATGCTCGACCCCCGAATTTCAGGGCATTACAAGTTGGTATCAGAGCATGATTTTGATTAAACCAGACCTGAGTTATGTTCCCACGACGTACACTAATGCCTTTTTGACATAGGAGGGTGCGAGAACAATGTAGTAATAGTCTTAGGAATCCCAGTTTCGTCCAACGGCAAAGTTCGCTGAAACGAACGTCGAAATCTAGTTTGTACCCAACCCTGGTCGCACAAGTTAATCCTAAAACACCTCTAGGCCGTTTATTGACGGGTCTAGATCACAATCCACCCAACCCTAGCTGTTAAAATGCAGTAAACGTCAGTTTAGATCAGAGCTTTCTTGAAACTACCCGAAATTGGAATGAACGGAGTCGTGGGCCTCCTCGCGCTAATGTAACACCCTGAAAATCGAGGGTCGAGCATAAACTCAACTCCCGAGTTCCAGAACATCACTTATGCAACAAAATGAATGATTATTGAATGTTGACTGTATTCGTGCATTGAACATGAGTGAGATTAAGCCAAAACAGCATATCATACTCCGAGACAGTTAAATTTGCAAGCGGAAGACTATGATAGATAGATAAAATATATAAACTATGATGAGTCTCCAGAGTGTGATAACATTACCAGGTTAAATAATTGCAAGGACAGTTCTAAAATATACCTAATGTGATGGCGTGTAATGTCTCCTATCCCAAATATCATAGCCCCGTCAGTACAATACCAGATCTTCATAGACCTGTCAGAGAGATACAGATAGGAGAACTCCTCCTCATCACCATAGAAATAGTCCGGCTCTGCTTCACAAGCATCGCCATCACCTGAAACTCAATAAATCTGTTTGGTGTGTACAACACCATCCCGTAACGTGGGAGTGAGTAGCTAACTCAGTGGAACAATAAGGCATAAGTTATCATGTTATCAATACAATCAAGCAGTAATGATAAAGCAGTAAATCAAACACTCCTAGTTACTCTGATTAATGCAAGTATGAATGCAGGTATGATGGATGCCCTCACCGACATACTCCCTCATGTGACACCATCTCACGTTCGCGGCATGCTTACATCCCACAGTGCTCCACATCTTCCAGGCACATGCGATGCATGATGAGCATGGTTACCGAGTTTTAATTAGTCCATTTCAAACAAAGGGATTGGGAAACTAAGGTACCTCCCTTATATCATTTCCAAACATGATCCAATCTAGGGTCGTCGGTCCCTAGTTAATATCGACGATTGTGTGTTTTCTAGGTCATGCAGAGGCGCCGTGGTGGTCATTACGCACAAAGGTTGCACCACTCCCCATCACCCCTTAAACGATTCATCACTATACGAAACAGTGCCTAGTTCATACTCTATATATCGCGGCGAACCCTAAGGCACGCTGCAACTTCAATATGCTCGCGGTCACTACAAAGGGCTGCCAGGGCTGTTACGCACAAAGGTTGCACCACTCCCCCATCACCTTATCAATGTAGGCCGACAGCGCGAATATAGTGTCCCATACCACCATAATCGGCTCACAAGTTAAGTTGCTCACTGGTCACTACGGGGAGGCACGTAGCCCCAGCCAGGGCCGACAAATTCGACCACGGTGTCCCATACCACCATGCCCGGCTCATGAGTCTTAGCGGATCGAGGTACCATGGTTAAAAGGGTTTTCACTGGTAAGTTTGGTACCCTAGGTTCAAGCAGTAGCGACCAAACATGGTGAACATACATTAGACAAAACGGGTTACATGACGAGCTCGGCTAGCTCGAGCGCACAACAAGTTGAACGACATGAAGTGCATAAGCACTTCGCGTGGCCAACCACTATCGCCAACCGAAGTACGACTCGAGTTCGTCGAACACATCTCACGTGGCGACATGAAACTCAACCACGATCTCCAATCTAGTATCGATTGTCTGGACTATAATCATAGCCCCAAGCACAATCAATTGTCATCCATAGCATGTGGAGTAAAGCATGATAGACAAAGTAATTCAAGCATGATAACTAAAGTAATTCAAACATGCTAGTAGGCATGTTAAAAGCATATTATAAAGCATGATATAAAGCATGTTATAAAACACTACATTAATAGGAATACAAACACATGTATTGTAAGTAAGTGTTTTAAGTGATCAACCTCATGGAGGTAATCATACACGTCGCTAGGGTAGTTGAGAATCCAATCTCAACACCCTTAAACATTACAATTTACTAACTACTACTCATTCAGACATTTCAACAAACACTTTAAAATACAGGAATCAACATACATGACATATGTTGATCACAGAGGTATAAGGCCAAATCCTTTCACTAGGGAGTTACCCTAATCATAACACGCATACACCCATGACGGATAGTCATGGCAAGCAGGAAACCAAGTTCCATATTCATTCAGTCATTTCCATGAACACTTGGGCCACACATATTAGCATATATAGTGTATATTGGCCGTGGCGTGATTTAGGGCAAATCCTTTTGTCAAAGGGGTATTGCCAATACAACAATCAATTATCCATGACAATTATTCATGGCGAGCACGAATGAGAATTCTATACTCATTCAGTCATTTTCACAACACTTAGAATACACTATTACAACATACATGGTGTATGTTAGCAAAACATGTATTAGGGCTATCCTTTAGCCAAGTGAGTATTTTATCCATGTATAATATATTACTACAGCAAATAATCATGATAACTATATCTCCAAAATTTATACGTATACAGTATTTTCTAGAATACGCATTTTCAACATACATAGTGTATACAAACAAACATGTATTATGGCGATTCTTTTCGCCAAATAAGTAATTTATTCATATATTGTATAATCATATATTAAATAAGTATGTCAAACATTATTCCAAAAGAAACACGTATACGGTATTTCTAACATACACAATTTCAACATACGTCGCATTTACAAGTGAACATGTATTTTGGCGATTCCCTTCGCCAAACTAGTATTTTATTCATATATTATATAACATACATTAAATAAACATGTCAAACATTTATCCAAAAAAAATAGGTATATGGTATTTCTACGTATACCTAGAATATGTGAAATTCCATATTTCACAACGTTAATCGAAACAGGAAATGGAAAGCACTTTGTACATGTGCAATTGCATGCAGATCATGAATCTACCATTATCTGACATTGAAAGCGTTGAAAACCACAACTTATACACTTAAAGTCCTCACCTTTGCCTTTGGAAACGAAACGAATCAGCAAGGGTAGAAGAACTTCCGTATACGGGAGATTTCTAGCCTAAAGAGCGGAATCGGTTAGTTGTTACACAACCCACATCAATCCCACTTCAAATCAGACCTAGGGTTAGGGTTTCTTACCTTCAAATGGGATGGAAACCGCCGGGAAAACACCTGGCATGAAGCGGTGTAGGCCGTGTAACATGTCCCAGCGAGGGAGGAAGATCTAAAAAAACCCAAGCTCTTCTCTCTCTTTTCTCTCTCTCCCTCTAGGGTTTTTCTCCAAAATTCGTATGGCTGTGAGAGGGGCTGTTCTAAGCTCCTTTTATAGCCAAAAACATTCCGAAATTAGACTCAGGTTCAAGGGGTACTGCTAATATAGGATATTAGCGTCGCTTTTCCACTTCAAAAGGAAGTTCTGGTGGCCCTCCTTGAACCAAACGTCAGACTTAAGCTCACCATCTATGGATCTACGTGGGATTACGTTTTTGACTCGATCGAATTCCCAGATCACACGTGGCGGACCACTTTCAGTTCGACGGTCAGTGGGCCACGATCGAAATTCCAAGTACATGTAAATGTTCCTGAAATTTTCTTAATCCGAGGGTGTAATTTGGTCTAATTCTGACGGTCAGGTTGCTTATGACGCGTCAACGAATGATGCGGATCACTATTCCAGATATTTATTTTGGATGGGAATAGTGTTTTTCACACTCCCTCGCTCCGAATCGAAACGAATGGCCATGGAACATCGGATGGAGTTGATTTTTGAGATGATTGTTAAGCCCAGTGGGGCGGTCCTAGTTCCTTAGCTTCGGGTTAATCGGATTCCCGATGTGCGATCTAGACCTAATACGAAATTTCGTTTCATTCCCGAGAGCAGACGGGAAATGAGTTTGGTTCTAAACTTTAGGGTAACCTAGCGCCAATGATTCTACAAGTTTTGGGTCTTGCAGAACGTATTTAAAGCGATTCGAACGGATTTCGTAGCTAATCTGGTTTCACACCTAGTTACTTTGTCTCATTTCTAAAGGATTTAGTCCTAAGTGAATTCTGGTCGAGGTGGTACTCAGGCCTTTGGAGTTTGTATATAAAGTGATCCAAGTTATACTACTTAGCTAGTTTAAGATAGTGTCTAGGGTGAAAGTTATTAGAAAAATTGGAAGATCAAGGTGATGAAGGGTGAGGTTTGTGAAGGAAATGAGTTCAAAGGCGGCTTTAGACTTTGGGATTCAGTTCTGACAAGTTAATGAGGTATTACGATCGACCCATTGCCTAAGGTCATCTAATCCCAGGTTGGCAAAAATCTGGGGCGTTACAGCTAATCCATAGGGAACTAGGATAGACCCAGGGTGCATTTGGCACCTGGGGAGGGTGGTGAACACCGCCCTACCATGGTGGTACATTTCCTGGCCAAGTGGACCGCGGCGGAACCGCGGTCACAGCAGTCGGGCCCATCCGGTCTGGTTGGGCCGGGTCTGGTCAGGGTCGGCCCGACCCCAGAACATGTGTGGGGCCCGCAAAATCATGCGGGGGCCCCTATTTCTATTCTGTTTGCCCCCCATCCCTCATTTCTACCTTTTCAAGCCTCCAAACTGCTGCCTTTCTCTCAACTCTCCCTTTCAATCGTCAAAAATCTCATTTTCGGTCACAACCCATCTCTCTCCTTTGTTCACAGCAACCCTACCTCCCTATCTTCTCCGTTTCTCTCTCATTTCAGCACATACACTCCCCATTTCGTCTCAAAATTGTACACACCCCCTACCCCACTTCATCTCTTCTTCTTTCTTCTTAAACCCTGGTTGTTGGGGCCTCTACAACCACTATTGAGACCTAAGCTCATGGTGAAGCAAGGAGAGCAGCCCTTTCTCTCTCTTATTTTCACTTTTCATGGCTTTCTTTGCCATTGTTTCGGCCATTTTCTCCGTCTCCGCCATCCTTTCTCTTATGGAGAAATGGAAGACCGCTGCAGATGAAGCTAGGCCTAACTGTCCAACCTGTTCGAGGAGAGAAGTGGACGATGAAGCCAGCCCTAGCACAATTCGGGAGTATAGGTCGAAGCGAGACCTAGATCCTCAACTTTCGATCAGAAATGCCTTTCCGATAGGCATTGAATACGGTCGTTTTACTGACCATAAGATTGTGTTTGAAGCTCACGTGGATGAGAGAATGTTTGGGCTGCACTAGATGATGGACCGCTTGGTGGATATTGATGGGGTCCTATATTTGAAAGTGAGTCTCCTGTAAGTGAGAACACGGTTTGTGCCTTCTACGCCTACATCATAGATCCATCGTTGGAGCCTCTCCAGTTCACTGTCTCTGTGAGGGGCATAGTGCGCATAATTATTGTGGTTGAGATGGCTCAGATCATGAACATCCCACATGGTAAAGTGCTTCCTAATGACAACTTCTTTAGGAGTGTGCGAGAAAGGGATCACCGTATGTGATACCTTTGTGGTCGACGGGTCTCTTAGATGTGAGGAAACTATCTTTCGTCGTCGAAGTTGATAGATGACTTCCGCTTGTTGCACCACATTTTCACATATAATGTGTATCCACGGTCAAGTAATCGCACGGAATGTACGCGGTTAATGGTGGACTTCCTATACAAGATTGGACATGGGGACAACTTATGCCTGCCCACATTTGTCCTATTCCAGATAGTTCAGGTTGTTCGATCTGTCAGGAACGACCTCTCATTCCCATTTGGCCGCCTGATATGCAAGATGGCTCGTGATGTCGGCTATATGCTTAACATGGAAGACCTTACGCCAGTCCGAGTCATAAGTGAGGCTACGCTTAACAACATGAGGATCGGCCCTCGACAACAGCAAGCCCGACTCGATAAGTCTGGAGATGAGTCGGATAGCGCAGGTGAGGAGAGTATTGATCTCGAGGCAGGAAGTGAAGAAGGAAGCGATGATGAGATACAAGAAGAGGAAGATGAGGCTCAGGATACTGAGGAGAGCTCTCCTCCTGGAGCACCAGAGCCGGACACTGCTCAGGCTGCGAGGGATACATGTATGGTTCGCATTGAGGAGAACCAGGCCACCCTGCAGCAAGAGATTGGATAGGTTCGGGCTGAGCTTGGTGAGACCCGAGCCAAGCTTGAGGTAACTGAAGCCTACATGAAGAAGAGTTTTAAGAAGGTGTCTCACACATTGAAGAATATCCTGTGCTGTATACAGGACAAAGATGCTCCTCCTCCATTGCCTGACTCGGATGCCTAGTCATCCAAGTTATTGTTTGTAGTTTGTTTTGCTTACCGCTTTAGGTGGTTTATGTTTTCATGTTGATGGATGTAGTTGTTAGTAGTATGTTTTTGTAGTAGTTGAAGCTTAGTTGTATTAACTCCCCTGCATCTTCTGTCATGATTCATGTAACTCTGTATTCCATGTATTATGACAATTTTGGTAATGAAATGCATACAACCTTTTTCCTATGAAGTGTGTGGAATGCTTAAGTGATTATGAATTGTGTTGTCATACTTTATCTCACATGCGATGTACCCTATGTTGTATAGGGCATGTCACGGAGGTTTATGAGGAGCACGGCACCCTCTTGCTCACTAACTCGATGGACCAGACTCCTCCTCGTAGAGGTCGTCCTACGGACCTAGGTTCTGGCTCAGATAAGCCTCCTACTGGTCCTACTGGTGGATTGCCACCTTATACACCCCCGGTTCGCGAGCAGAACTAGGCATCCTCTTCTACACCATATGAGCCACAGGCTGCTCCACCTACTGATAGGTTTGAGCAGTTGATGTTGATGATGCATCGGCGCAGATGCGAAGAAGAGCAAAGAAGACCACCACCTATGGCCACTATTTCTAAGGCCTTGTCTCAGGGTGGGAGTGTGACTCCACCTTCACCATCTACACGTCCTGCTGAGCCTATAGAGCCTCCTGCTCAGGCTGAGGATGTGCCTCTGCCCACACCTGTTACGTACCCTACGGGAGACGTGGGTACTCGTGGTCTACTCGAGATATTTCAGCGCTTGAGGCCTCCGACTTTTACGGTTTCTCACAGACCCGAGGAGGCTAAGTACTGGTTAGACCACATCTCAAAGATACTGAAGATGCTACATTGTTTTGAGGTTGAACAGGTTGAGTTGGTTGCCTTCATGTTCGAGAAGGAGGCTAGCTTATGGTGGGATAGCATACTTCGGACCATTGCAGTGGGTTATGTGTGGACTTGGGCAGCATTTAAGTTTTGTTTCCACGAGAAATATTACCCTCAGGCCTACTGACACGAGAGGGAGAATGAGTTTCTGCACCTCAGACAGGGAGGCATGACAGTCATGGAGTATGAGCATCGCTTTACAGAGTTGGGCCGCTTTGTCCCGACTATACTTGCTGATGAGCCAATGTGGATTCGACGCTTCACCGAGGGTTTGCGACCTGACATCTGGTCGAAGATGTGCTGTATCTGCATACCATCTTATGCGGAGTTGATTCATATGTCGATTGGGGCAAAGCAGGATGTTGATCGGCTGGCACGCTCTCATGGTGCTATAGTTACGAGACCATGACCTGATGTTCAGAGCAGGCCTTTCCTTGGCGAGAGGCCTCGGGCTGATTCGCCTCCCAGGATCGCAGCACTAGTGGCTCCGATGAGGCGTCCTATTGTGACCTGTACATACTACTGGAAACAGGGTCATCCTGTTGGGAGCTGTTTTACGCGGATGAGGGACAGCAGGTTCTCTTCGCCGCAAATGATTGGTCGTTCTCACCCACCGGCTCTATCAACTCGACCACTTCAGACGGCACCTGCACATTCGTCCTTCAGACCACCTGCACCTCGCTTCCGGCTGCCTCAACGGCCCACGATACCTCAGCCTAACCGATCACAGCAGGCGCGTGTTCATGCGCTTATAGCAGAGGAACCAGAGACCGCACCTTCAGCACCTATGGCCTTCGAGATCACTACACACGTCTAAGGTACTCCCGTCTTCTTATTGGTGAACACTAGGTCCATTACCTTTATGATTTTATGCACGGCAGTCAAGCGGCTGGGTTTAGTTACTGCTCCTATGAGAAGAGTGAGGGTCATCACTGCCACAAGGACTTCATCTGAAGTTACTCGTATATGTGAGGACTGCCCGATAGACTTGGGTGGCAGAGTGATACTTGTTGACCTGATCGTTATCCCCCTATTCCATTACGACGTTATCTTCGATATGGATTGGCTCACTGAGATGCGAGCAGAGATCGACTATGAGACTAGGGTGGTGACAGCTTATAGACTTGATGGCACGGCCTTTACTTTTTCTGTTCAGGTCAGTCACGCTACTCAGTTGCGATGTTACGCTTCCTCATTAGAGGCTGTTGATGTTCCGATGCTTGAGGATACGCCTGTAGTTCAGGATTTTATGGACGTGTTTGCACCGATTCCTGGGTTGCCACCTCGGCGCGAGATCGACTTAACCATTGATCTTACGCCTGGTGCGACACCCATCTCTCACCGATGTATCGCATGCCTCCGTGTGAGATAGAGGAACTACGGAAACAGATTGACGGGCTAGTAGAGAAGGGCTTTATATGACCTAGTGTGTCTCCTTGGGGAGCAACTATCTTTTTGTGAAGAAGAAAGATGGCTCACTACGGTTGTGTATTGATTACCATAAGTTGAACCAAGTCACCATGAAGAACAAGTATCCTTTGCCCAGGATAGATGATCTGTTTGATCAGTTGAAGGGGGTAAGGTATTTCTCGAAGATCGACTTGCAGTCAGGGTACCACCAGTTGCGCGTCAGAGATGAAGACGTGTAGAAGACAACTTTCAGGAACTCTTTTGGGCATTACTAGTTCTTGGTGATGTCGTTCGGTCTTACGAACTCACCGGCCGTGTTCATGGACTTGATGAACAGGGTATTTCGGCCATTCTTATATCAATTCGTCATCGTACTCATTGATGACATCTTGATATATTCCACGAGTCGGGAAGAACATGAGGTGCACCTGAGAGCAGTGTTGGATGCCATGAGGAAAAACCAGTTGTTTGTGCAGTATAAGAAATGCAACTTCTGGCAGGAAGAAGTCAAGTTCCTGGGACATGTGGTGTCTAAGGATGGGATAGCGGTGGACCCTGATAAGGTAGTCGCGGTTCAGGATTGGAAGCAGCCTGGCTTGGTTACCGAGGTGAGGAGTTTTCTTGGCCTGGCAGGGTATTATCGACGCTTCATTCGGGACTTCTTGAAGATTGCCAGGCCGTTGTCATAGTTGACATGTAAGGATTTGAAGTTCGCCTGGAATGAGAAGGCAGAAGCAGCTTTTCAGGAGCTGAAGGACAAACTGACGTCCGCCCCTATGCTAGTATTGCGAGAGCAATGGGTTAAGTACACGATATACACTGATGCGTCTCGCGTTGGTTTGGGTTGTGTCCTTATGCAGAAGGATAGGGTGATTGCTTATGCCTCGAGATAATTAAGGAAGCATGAGGAGAATTACCCTACACATGACCTTGAGTTGGCAGCTGTCATCTTTGTATTGAAGCTTTGGAGACATTACCTCTACGGAGAGGAGTTCAAGCTTTTTTGAGACCACAAGAGCCTTAAGTATATATTCACGCAGCGAGACTTGAATATGAGGCATCACAGATGGATGGAAACCTTGAAGGACTTCAAGTTCGAGGTCTCTTACCATCCTGGCAAGGCCAACCTTGTGGCTGATGCATTGAGCCACAAGAAGGCGATTGCATTTGTGGCTCCGCTGATGATAGCAGAGTGGGATATGTTGGAGTTCGTGTGGGACTTTGAGCATAAACTTACCGTGGAGGAGCCATTTGAGTGTGTCGTGCACGTTCAGGTGCAACCACTCATTGATGATAGGATTATCGAGGCCCAGAAGGGCGACATGCGGTTGTTTGAGCTTCGAGAGCAAGCTAGCGACGCTGAGGACTCCGAGTGGAGAGTTGGCACAGATGGGGGTCTACGATACTGTGGCCGCTTATGCGTTCCTAATATTCATGACTTGTGACAGGAGCTCCTCGAGACTGCCCACAAATCGAAGCTTGCGATGTACCTTGGTAGCACGAAGATGTACTAGGACATGAGACGGTCTTATTGGTGGGACAGCATGAAGACCCATATAGCAGAGTATGTTTCTCGTTGTCTGACATGTCAGCAGGTCAAGGCAGAACATCACCGACCTCCTGGACTGCTTCAGCCCATGCCCATATCTGAATGGAAGTGGGACTTCATTTCCATGGATTTTATATAGGGGCTGCCGAAGATGAGGAAGGGACACGATTCCATCTGGGTGATCGTAGATCGGTTGACCAAATCGGCCCATTTCCTCCCTATCAGAGTCACGAACTCTACAGACAAGCTGGCTAGGCTGTACATTAGAGAGATCATGTGTTTGCATGGAGTTCCCCTAGAGATTGTGTCGGACAGAGACGCGCGGTTCATGTCTATCTTCTGGACTAGTATCCAGGAAGCGATGGGTGTGAAATTAAAGTTCAGTACTGCATTTCACCCTCAGACCGACGGGCAGACAGAGCAGGTGAACCAGATTTTGGAGGATATGTTGCGGGCCTGTGTCTTGGACTTCAAGGACAGTTAGGATGACTGTCTTCCTTATGCAGAATTCACATACAACAACAGCTTCCAGGCAAGTATTAGTATGGCTCCATATGAGGCCTTGTATGGTCGTCCTTGCAGAGTGTCGCATTACTGGGCTGAGGTCGGTGAGCGTAGTTTGATTGGGCCAGAGTTGGTACAGGCGACCTCAGAGAAGATCGACATTATTAGGCGTCGACTTCTTACAGCGCAGAGCAGGCAGAAGAGTTACGCCGATACGAGGCAGCGACCACTTGAGTTCGAGGTCGGAGAGCATGTATTCATCAGAGTTTCCCCTATAAAGGGAGTCCTTCGGTTTGGGAAGAAGGGGAAGCTCACACCGAGGTTCATCGGTCCGTTTCAGATACTTGATCGAGTGGGTGCTGTGGCATATCGTCTCGCTTTGCCCACACAACTTGCAGCTGTACATAACGTATTTCATGTATTTATGCTGAAGAAGTACGTTCCTGATCCTTCACACACTATCAGATGGGAGCAGGTATAGTTGAGCGAGGATGCTACATATGTGCTGCGCCCGACACGTATCCTTGACAGGAAGGAGCAGGTACTGCGTAGCAAGGTGATTCCACTCGTAAAGGTACTGTGGATATATCATACAGAGGAAGAAGCTACGTGGGAGACAGAAGCCGAGATCCGAAAGAACTACCTTCAGCTTCTCGAGGAGTACAAAAAGGTACTAATTTCGAGGATGAAATTTTTCATTAAGGGGGGTAGATTGTAACGACTCGAAAAATCCCGTACAATGGCCCGAGTACCACCTCAGGCAAAAATCACTTTGGATCAAATCCTTTAGAAATTTGATAAAGTTAACTAAGTGCTAAACGAGATTAGCCATGAAATCCGCTAGAAACGTTTTAAATATGATCTGCAAGACCCAAAACTTGTAGAATCATTGACGCTAGGTTACGCTAAAATCTAGGATCAAACTCATTACCCGACTGCTCTCGGGAGCACATTGAAACTCCGTATCAGATTGGACCACACATCGGGAGTCCGAATAATATGAAGTTATAGACTTAGGACCGCCTCGCTGGGCTTGACAAGCATCTCGAAAATCAAATCCAGACAGTGTCCCACGGCTGTTCGCTTGAGTCCGGAGCGAGGAGTGTAAGAACACTTGGCTTTCTTTATAAATAAATATCTCAAATAGTAATCTGAGACTTACTACTAGCGGATCAGTATTAAGCAACCTGACCATCAGAATCTGACCCAAATACACCCTCGAATCAGGAAAAATTTCATGTACATCGCAGTGCACTTGAAATCTCTGATCAAGTTTCACTGACCGTTGAACTGAAACTGGTCTGCCACGCGTGATCTAGGAATTCGATTGAAATGAAAACTTAACTCCACCTAGATCCGGAGGTTGTGAGCTTAAGTACGACTTTTGGCTCAAGGGGGCCCACCAGAAGTGCTCTGTTGAGCTGAAACTGGTCCACTTTGGTTATAACCTAAGTATACCTTGACCTTAAGTCTATTTTGAAGTGATTTTAGGCTATATAAGGACCTTAGAACCCTCTCTCATCCAGCCATACGAATTTGAAGAAACCCTAGGAGAGAAGAGAGAAAGAGAGAGATTTTGAGAGTTATGGGAGAACCTCCATACTGCTTTCTTTCTACCACTACACAAGGTTCACCACTCCATTCTCATCACTTTCCCGGCGATTCCAAACTTGTTTCTAGGTAAGAAACCCTAACCCTAATCTGTTTAGGGGTTATGAAGGTTGTAGGTAATGAAATAGCTAACCTATTTCATTCTATAGGTCACCAAACTGCCGAATACGAGAGCTTAGCAAACCTATCGGACTTGTTACGATTTCACGATAAAAGGTGAGGACTTTAGGTATATAGGTTACGGTTTTCAATGCTTTCAATGTCAGATAATGATAGATTCATGATCTGCATGCAATTACGCATGTCCAAAGTGATGTCTGTTTTCCGTTTCGATTAAAGACGAAGAATATGGTATTTTACATATTCTAGGTATTTGTAGAAAGTACTGTATACGTATAAATTTTGAAAATGTGTTTGTCACGTTTATTTGCTGTATGAACATATTATATATGTGTAAAATACTTGTTTGTCGAAAGGGCTCGCCTTAATACATGTTTTGCTAATATGCACTATGTATGTTGAAATAGTGTATTCTAAGTGTTTGTGAAAATGCTTATAAGAGTAAGTGCTTGGATGATTGTGCCTTAGGTAGGTGTTGAGATGGGATTCTCAACTACCTTAGAGACGTATATGATTTCCTCCATGTTGGTTGTTTAATTTAATCACTTACTTAGGAAATATATGTGTTTATATTTCTTGTTTACTTTGTGCTTTGTAACATGCTTTATGACATGCTTGTTAACATGCATGCATTACTTTGTTTATTATGTTTTACTCCACATGCTTTGAATAAGGATTGATTGCGTTTGGGACTATGATTATAGTCCAGACAGTCGGTACTAGACTTGAGTTCATGATTGAGTTTTATTTCGCCACGAAGGATGTGTCTGACGAACCCGAGTCGTGCTTCCGTTGGTGACAGTGGTTAGGCCACGCGAAGTGCTTATGCACTTCATGTCGTTCAATTGATTGTGCACTCGAGCTAGTCAGGCTTATCAAGTAACCCGATCTGTCTAATGTATGTTCACCATGTTTGGTCGTTACTGCTCGAACCTAGGGTACCAAACTTACCAGTGAAATCCTGTTAACCATGGTACCTCGATCCGCTAAGACTCATGAGCCAGGCATGGTGGTATGGGACACCGTGGTCAAGCTGTCAGCCTACACTGGGGCCACATGCCTCCATGTAGTGACTAGTGAGCAACCTTGACTCGTGAGCCGAATACGGAGGTATGGGACACTGTATTCGAGCTGTCGGCCTACACTGATTGGTGACGAGCCCTTTGTAGTGACCTCGAGCATACTCTGAATTTGCAGTGAGGTGACGAGTTTTACCGCAGTGTATAAAGTATGAACTAGGCCTGTATCCAGTTAGTGATGAATCGTTAAAAAGGTGATGAGGGAGTGGTGTAACAATTGCATGCAACAGCCCTGGAAGCCTTTGCAACGCCCTAGAACCACACTATCGTATAAGATTATCTAGGTTTGACGACCCTAGAATGGATCATGTTTGGGAATGATACAAGGGAGGTACCTTAGTTACCCAATCCTGCTGTTTGAAATGGACTAATAACAACTCGATAATCATGCTCATCATCACACTGCATGTGACTGGAAGATGTGGAGCACTGAGGAATGAAAGCATGCCGCGAACATAAGATGGTATCGCATGAGGGAGTATGTCGGTGAAGGCATGCATCATGACTGCATTCATACTTGCATTAATAAGAGTAGTTAGGAGTGTTTGATTGTACTGCTTGACTGAGTTGATAACATGTTAACCTATGCTTTATTATTCCACTGAGTTAGCTACTCACTCCCACGTTATGGGACGGTGTTGTACACACCAACCAGACTCTGTCTTAGGTGCAGATGAGGTGACGACTTAGGAGGCTGAGTCGGACTACGGCGAGGACCAGGACGAGTTCTTGTATATGCAGTACTCTGGTGGCTTTGACTAGACTGCCTGGATCGACAAGACTTACAGGGCTTACCTCTCTAGTTGTATTTTTTGACATTTTGATCGTAAAACAGATATATGTATATGGTGACTCAGTTGGGTTCATACTTTGGAGTTTGTGATGGTTTTGTTCTTTTACATACAATTATATACAGTTTCAGTCTTCCGCTTGCCTTTTTACAATTGATCTGGAGTATGAATTACTGTCTTGGTATAATCTCACTCATGTTTAATGCACTAACACAGACAACATTTAATCATCATTCATTATGTTGCATAAGTGATGCGTTGGAACTCGGGAGTTGAGTTTATGCTCGACCCCCGAATTTCAGGGCGTTACAGTGACAAACCAATTTAAGTTTGTATCTAGATTTGTTTCAAGCTTGTGCATCTGTTGACATTGAATCTTCGACGTTCGTTCTGTTTGTGCTGAATCTATCTTGCCGATATCTATGAAGAACTTACCGAGATCTTCAAACTGGAAGAAAGTGAAGACTTTCATATATTGAATGAAGACAGAGTTTTCAAGAACATTGCGGTTCAAGATCTGGAACCAGAAAAGTTCAAGAACTCAAAACCTAGTTGAAGATTATGTTTGGTATGTCGAGTTTAAGCTTTGAAGATCGCAATAATTAAAGCTACTGAAGTGATCGATAGATTAAGTGTTCATATGTTCTATCTCACAAGTAAGGTATGATTGACCTAGATTGACCTTAGATCATGATTAGATCATTTCATACTTTCAGTCGATCATTTTGGTCATTTTATAAGTGTAAAATTCTATTCTATCGACTAGCCCTAGCACTGGCTCAACCAGTCCTAGTATTTCCTCGACCAATACAGGATTTATTATGAATTTTTAGAATTTTTCTGTTAGTCTACGACCAGTCCTGGAAACTGTTTGACCAGTCATATGAATAGTGCTTGATCAGTCGTGCAGTGTTCGACTCATTTTCTAGCAAGTAATCTGGACTCACACGACCAATTGAGCAGGCCACTCGACTAGTCATGGACCCATAAGGCCAGTCGTGCGACTGAAAAATCTTATCGTGCTAGAATTTTTGAAAATCCGTTTGGATAAGGCCAATCGTAGCTAACCAAAGGCCAATCGTATGAACTGATTTTTCACCTATAAATAGTGCTCGAATTTCAAAGTTTTCTATTCAATTCTTATCGTTCTTAAGCAATCACTCATAGATAATTTTGAGTACATTCTAAGCTATTTTATGCATATTTAAGATTCTTTAAAGTAGCTCTTGTTTTTTATTTTGATTCTCTATTCCATTCTTATTTTGAAATGGGATATTTGATTTACCCTTCCTTGAGATCAAAATCAATATAAAGCCCTTACTGATTTAATTAAAAATCATTTAGACTTAGAACCCTACTGAACGTTGAACATCTACGTCGTCATCAAGTTGGTTCTACCAGGCTGCTTCAGAATCGTCATACAGATAAGTTTTTACTTTTTCCGTAATTCAATTCATTTTTGGTTTGTGAGATTGTTCCAGAAAATCTCTATTTTGGTTTTGTCTGAGGAGATCCAGAAAATCTCAGAGCGAGGGTTTTTTGAATTGTGTAAGCCCATCTAAAGACACAATTGTGAAGGTTTTAGGTGAACCTTGAAAAACCTTTTTTGATTAGTGAGCGCTAATATCCCGAGGGAGTGGATATTAAGAGTGGAGTAATTGTGTGGCTGTTTATTAACAGTTGGTGTACACACAAACAAACCACTATAATTCTCTATGTTTAGTGGATGTGTGATTTATTTCTTTATCTTTTCTGGTTTAAGATTGTGGGATGTATTTGTGGATGTGAATGTTGTAATCTTTATATTTTAGCGTTGTGTGGTGAATGTTATAATAGACTAGTTTATATTTCTTTCATATCCTCTTGAGTTTGAGTTTTTGATACTCACCCACATTATAGTAAGGTTATCCTGCTATAACCCATTGGTTTTTAGTGTTAGGATATCCTTATAACCAAGTTTGTATCAACCTCTCAATACTTGATTTTTGAGGTTGTTATTTCTCTCTATTGTTTACATTTCATTTGGCTATCTGTTGTTTATATTCCGCTTATTAATTTTTATTTGGCATAATCCTATTCACCCCCCCCCCCCCCCTCTAGGACATATAGCTCGGCCTTTTCATCTTCCCACTCCTAAGAGTGGTGATAGATTTAGCTTAATCCATCTGATTTGAAGAGCTTGGGTCACTGACCTCGTATTGCGGTTTTGGATTGGGAAGAGGTTGAGCTGGAAGGCTTCCCTTATTCCCAATCACATTCTTTGTCTCAAGCCCTTGTATGGCCTTTATAAGGTCTTGAAGGCTTGTAGCATACCTTGATTTTAAAAATGTTTTAGAACTGGTTCCTCTTGAGGTTTCCCTTGAATCAAGAATTGGTTAGGGATTCCTTGAGGTGCAGCAGTTTGTCCATTCCTCCAACTAAAGTTCAGATGATTTCTCCAACAATGATTGTATGTGTTAGAGATGGGTTCACTGAAAGGTCTTTGGTAGTTGTTCATGACATTCAATTGCTCGTTCAATGCCTCTTGAAAAGCAGGTATCATCGAGAAATTTTCAGTTGTATGCAAGTTGCAAGCACAAATACCGCAAACAACTTCCCTAACCTTATCCTTCTTAAATTCCATGGCCTCAACCTTCCTTGCGATACTGCCCACTTTAATATTTATATCATCATTTTCTTTCAACAAGTATATCTCACCTCTCTCCCTTTCTTGAGTAAGCTTAGATGTGGTGCTGGATTTTGGGGAGATGTCTCATGATTGTGTGGTTTTAGTGAGTTTGTCAAAGTAATCCCACACTTCATCGACATTCTAGTTCATGATCTCCCCATTACACATCGTCTCGACGAATTAGCACATGGAAGATGTCAGTCCATCATGGAAGAAAGTTGTTATGTGCCACATTTCAAAACCGTGTTGTGGGCATGAACTGATGAGATCCTTGAACCACTCCCAACATTGGAAGAATGTTTCATCTTCCTTTTGGGCAAAGTTCATGATCGACTTCCTGATGGTGTTCGTCTTATGGTATGGAAAGAATTCTTTTTATGAACTCATTCATCATGTCATTCCATGTGCGAATAGATCACGGATGTAGTGAGTGCAACCACATCTTAGCTTTCTCTTTCAAGGAAAAAGGAAAGAGTTTCAGCCTGACTGTGTCCTCAGACGCGTTAGGAAAGTATAAAGTGGCTATAACCTCATCAAACTCTTGCAAGTGCAGGTATGGACTTTCATATTCAAGTCTAAGGAACTTTAGAAGGAGTTGGATCACTCCAGTCTTGATATCCAAGTTTTCTGTGTTTCCTGGAAAAACTGTACATGAGGGCATGCTCACCCCCACCGGTTGTAAGTAATCTAGTAAAGTACGAGGTGGGGGTGGTTGATGCACCTCATTCTCATCCTAGACTTCCACAACTCGAGGTTGTGGCTAATTCACCAGTTGATTTATAGGTTGATTTGCAGCCATAGTCTCAATTAACTCTTGAGGATCTCGAGTGATGTCTAATCCTGTGATGGATAGGTAACCCTTCAACCAATCCTCCTTCACTCAAAATACGTCGAGTGTTGTCACGGACCTACTTGGGAATGAAACACTCTCAGCCCTCAATTTCATATTTTAACCTAAATCTAAAAGAAAGAAGCCTAGAGGGATAAGAAATCTGGAAAAAGAAAGGAAGAGAATTAGAAAGAAGTTACCAAATTAGTTCCTAATTTACGATCCTGCAAACAAAGCAAAAGAAATCAGTTTCTAAAAAACAGAAATTCTAAAATTAGAAAGTTTCTAAAAATAGAATATAGAAAGTTTCTAAAAATAAACAAAGTAGGAAAGTTTCTATCCTAGAAATAGAAATTAGTTTCTAAAAATAGAAAAGGAAAGTTTCTAAACCTAGAATTAGAAAGCTAAGTTAGTTTCTAAAATAATTCACAAAAACCCTAATCCTAAACATTGAAAATAGAAAAACCATAATCATAAACTAATTCCAAAACCAGTTAATCTTAGAACAATGCAACCGTTAGTCCTCGGCAATAGCGCCAAAAACTTATTCACAACCCTAAGTGTAGGGTCGCGATGTAGTAATAATCTTAGCGAGACCGAGGTCAAATCCACAGGGACTAATCTTGTACATTTTTAAAGTTACTAGAACTAGAACTAGAAGAAGATCTAAATTTATAACTGAAATATTTGAGAGAGAAATTGTGAATGATGTAATTGAAAATTGTGAATTTAAAGGTGGGAACTAGGGTTTCTAAGGATCCACTTATAGAGATCAGGGAGTCCTCTTACTCGATTCAAGTCACACAATTGGAATTGGAGTCCTATCCTATCTAATTAGAAGATATAGCAATTAAGATCAAATTGAACTTTCATTGGCCTAATTCTCAAAGGATTGAGAATTATGAAGGTTGGAAGGGATTCCATCACCAAACCATGCCCATGGGACGATGGCCAACAACAAGACTTACCAATCCCACAATATCAAAATAAGGAAAAGAAGATACTCAAAGCTATTGCAGATCTATCGTAATTTAAAAACTAAAAGTGCTCCTTCAAAATTAAATTAGAATCAAAGAAGGTTCAACATAAAGATGAATCAAAGTAAGAGAACACTACCAGAAAAAGGGGTAAAGGCTACGGATAAAAATCGTAGCTAAAGGCCTATTGCTATGGATCTAGTCCATAGCACATCTGTAGCCATCGATGGTGTAGCTAAAGGTCAAAAACCTATCGCTATGGATTTCATCCGTAGCAATAGAGATCACTAGCTACCGATAAAAGCCGTAGCTATCATTTTTGTAGTGAAATGTACCTACGCCTACAGATTACACTACACCAAAATCGTTGTTTTATGATGGACTAAATCCGTTGTAAAACCAATTAAACGACGGACTTTGTCCGTCGTTTAATCGCTGTTTACTGGGTCATTTTTGTAGTGAAATGTACCTACAAATTTTTTAATCACTGTTTACTGGGTCGTTTTTGGTTTTACGATGGATTTTATTCGTCGTTTAATCTGTGATGGATAAGGTCCGTCGCATCGTAGTGACGGATAAAATCCGTCGTAAAAAATAAAAAATCCGTCGGTAATATTCAAAAAATTAGTCGTCACTAAAAACATTAGTGACGGATAAGATACGTCACTAATATGAGTAAGCGACGGACTTCAAATCCGTCATTGATTTTCTTTATTCAGAAATTAGCAACGGATTTGGTCCGTCGCTAAAATATCTGTAAATAAAAAAATTATTGATAATTTATTATTATTATTTTTTTAATCTTACACCTAATAGTCATTCAAAAAATAATTCACACTATTGTTTGATAAGAATCCTATTTACAAAATTGGTAACAACTCAATTCAATAAAAGAGGAAATGACCCAAGTGGCCCACTCCAATAAAAATTGATTTTTTTTTATTTTTTTAATTCTTTACACGCACACACTCACGCTAGTGGAATTTCACCACCTATGGATACTCGAACCCTTAACCGAGTGTTGAAACTCCTGAGAGTCTATCACCTGAGTGTGAGACCCGACCCTAGTTCCCATGTGTGCATGTGTGTGTGAGTATGCATCTTGTTTATCATGGTCTCACAGTCCTACCGGTAGAATTCTGGTGACCCGCGACCCTCGACCCTCGGAATGTGTTCGCAGTCACATTGAGTTCAGTCATGTAGACCCAACTCGGATCAAGCCGAGACCTATGCCATCTAGTTCGTATCATCGTTGTGGTTCCAACGACGTGTCTTGTGCGTCAATCCGACCTAAGGATCAAAAGTTATGAGCATTTTATCATGTGGTCCACTTTTTATACAAATGCATGTGGACCACCTCTATGGCATAATTTCCCATGCACATCACACACACACGACTACACTATTGCATGGAATTGATACTACCCACCTAGACACCACCCAAACCTAGCCTAAGTATAGCAATATTGTTATTGTCACCATAGGCTATCATTTGCTTTCTTACAACATAATCATTTCTTCCCTACAAATCCTCTCTCTCTCTCTCTCTCTCTCTCTCTCTCTCTCTCTCCTTCTTCTCATTTTCTCTTCCATTTGTAAAAAAAATAAAAATTCAGCAACTTCCCTTCCATCTCCCTCTCTTCTCCAAATTCCATATCCCCTTTAATCCTCTAAATCTAACCATTTAAATCCAATCTCACCCATTGATATGGATCCCTTGGTGCACTAGGAGCTAGGAGGTCCAAGTTTGGAGCAATCTAAGGTGGGTGTACTCCTAGGACTTAGGATTTCTATTTTCATGTTCTTAGATCTTTTTTTTTGTGGGAAGTGTAGGACCCACCAATCCATGGTGGAGATCCTACATCATCCCTTAGTTGGGGCCAAATGACCTATTTGATGCATGCATGTCCATGCATGGGGTTTCCCCTCTATAGGCCCCCATCATGGAGGATTACTTGGATTCCATAGCATGATAGGTCATCTAAACCCTAGAATCATGGTTGGGATGACATCCTAACCATTGATCTTGAATCTAGAACATGCATGTGGTGGATCTTTGTTGTAACATATGAATAGAAGGAATGTATGGTGTGATTGAAGAAGGGGAGGGCCTCAATGTGGTGGAGCCCCTCCTCTTGTAGCCGATTCTTTATTTTTTTTCTTTATGATAGAATTCTGATCTTGCATGTGTGGCCCACCTTGTAGGCCAACAAAATCCAGACCAACCATGGAGCCTGGACGCCCATAGCGGTCCATCCTTAGACATGTGGCCCCAAAATCCACCTAAATGGGACACATGCAACGGGTATTTGATGATGAGGAAGGTCTGGACATTTGTGGGGCCCACTGGGGTAGTCCACCACACAAATTCCTGGGGTTAAATCCCATAGAAAACCATGGTTATATTTTAATCATTTCTATTACATGTTGCTGTCTAAATCTGCCTGGACAGATTTTTAGGCCAACTTGGGGCCTAATTTATGGGTCTTTGGTGGGAATAATGAAACAAAATAATATATGATTCTTGTAGCCTTATGACCCACCTATGACCATACCAAATTTCAGCCCCATCTGACCTTCATTGGGGTCCCAAAGGTGTGGTCCAAGTGAGGTGGACAGTCTGGATTTTCTGCACTGTTCCAGCAACATTCCACCCTGGACAGGTTGGAATTCTGAAATTTATTAAAATACTTTTGGGTGTCTGAAAATTATGAAAATTTATAAGGAGGTGTTCCACTCATGGTAGGACCAACCTAAAAAAATTTTGGGGCCAATGGACAACTGTACACACCATGGTGGTGGCTGGACCGGCCCATTACAATATGATGTCCAGATCAGTCCGATTTTCAGGATAGATTGATTTCTTTAAATAAATTAAAATATTTCTAAATGTCTAAAAATTCTGAAATTTTGTGGAGTTATTTTCTACCCATGGTGGAACCTAACTACCACGTTTCAGAGCCAATGGACCCCTGTGCACACTGTGGCATGGGCCGGACTACCCCACCATGTTGGGACGTACAGGTCTGTCCGATTTTTGGACAGACTGTTTTATTTAAATTAATTAAAATACTTAATAATATTCAAAAATTCTGATATTTTGTGGGATGTGGCTCACATATGGAAGTATCACTGTGTAAAATTTCAGCCCCAACTGACCCCATTTGGGCATCCAAAAAAATGGGCCAAGATGGTTGGCTTGCCAGAATTTTCTGCTGTGCAGTCCAGCAATATGCCTTGATAAAAATTATAATTCAAAAATGTTTCCTCAAATGGTGGGCCACCTTTTTGGGTTTCTTCTTATTGTATGTATGATGAGGGACCTTTGCCCTCAATTTCCAGAGTTTTAGAGGCCCTGGGCCCACTCCAATGGAGTGCCCAAATTTAGGATAACAACATGTTATAATTATGCTTAGCCTTTGGGCTGAAATTTTGAGGAGTAGGGCCCAACACATTGTGAAGAATCTTAGAGGTAATAATTTATACCTTCAGTTCCTTAAATGTTGGACTTAATAAATGCACTTTTGAGGCCCACCACAGTTGATTTAATTGGGTCCATGAATGTAGCTAGTTGTTGAACTCTTTAGGCCCAATTGGGCTGGAACTTTCCAGATATGCCCATTGAACTCTTGGGCCATTTTTACCATACTATTATGTTGGATTAGTGGGCCGGACTACACAAGTATATGGGCCCTTGGTTGCCCACCAAATCAACTTTATACTTGGACCGGGTTGTAGGCCCAACTTACTTGACTAAGAGCATGACATTTGCCCATGTGATTTGAGCAATGGGCTACCCACTAGGCCACCATAATATATGGGATTAGTGACCTTTATGTTAGGCCCTAATCTTTTCACTATGGGCCCATAGTGGTATATACGAGTTGGGCTATGTGTCTTCCCCTTGGACCAATGTTTTGGATAGGCCCTTGGCCTCCTTTCTGAAGCCCAACATGAATGTATGTGGTATGTTATGGCTGCCCATTTCTTATTTCTAATATTGTGTGGGCCTTGGGCCTTGATCCGTAATCAATTAGAGATGGGCTACCTCTTGGGGACCAATTGTGGTTGGACGTCTGCATTTGTGGCCCTAAGGTAGGCCCATGGGCTTCTATGGATGGTTAAAGGCCCACCAGGAATCCTTGCTAGGCTCGTTTTATATATTTAGGCCCATATCATTGTTCTCCTTAGTCTCGTGGGCTACCCCAGGTATATGGGCCCCCACTGGAGGTTGTATTCCTTATGAGGAATTGGTTAAGTACCTAGACCTTTCATGGTTAGGTAGAGAGTTCATCTTCACCTCATTGGCACCCCTATTCATCTTCATAGCCCACTCCTATACGCATCATATGCATGCTTGGTTGAGGTATGATTAGCCATGGTTGTGTCATTGTGTAGGACATATTGGTATCTCCCCGAGAGATGGATGTTTGGGATTGATGCATGGGTGATTGTGTGATTCACGCATCTAGCATTGCATAGCTTATGGATATCCGCCCTTATTTCATCAGGGCCTTGCCTCCATAGGGGTATTCGTGGATGGTCGTATGTGTGGACACTGAAAATATTAGTTGAGCGTACCGGGTGCATAGGATGCCCATGGGTGAAATTCCTAAAACTTCCATAGTACCAAGGATCTGCTCCAATTCCGTGACCGGGTGGAATATATGAGTGCACAAAGACCTTATACCATTAGGCCGTGACTCCCACTGTCATGTAGTCGGTTGGATAGGGGTGTGGCCTTACCTGCCTGATGTGAGGAGGCATTACTAGGCTGAGTCTGACCAGTTCATAAATGGATCCATTACCTTCAGGCCTTGTTGGTGATTGGCTGTCCACGGGCGGGTAGTGAGGTCTCTTACACTTGTTTGACCGTATTTGTGCAGATATGGGTTATCCATGAGGTCTCAGAAGCGGCCAGTCATTCAAGAGTGTAATGGACCCCGGTGATTTCCTTATGATTGGAAATGTACATGACTTGTGATTTGGATATGAGCACTGACATTACTTGCATTGCATTAGCATTGGTTGTACAAGCCCCTTCATGCATTGCCTTGGCATGGTACCCAGTACTCATTGCATCTTATTTATGATAAGCCTGGGTAAGGTTAGTGATATCCTCATTGATCATGCTTCTCTCCTTGTATCTCCTACTACTCTTCTGTACACCATTATCACACACCTACACCACCCTCTAAGCTTCTATAAGCTTATGCACGATTGATGCGTGCAGGATGCCTTAGGCAGGCGACATAGCAGTAGAGCATGGAGTAGAGCTGAGCATTTGAGGACTCCAGTGTTGCTAACCTTTCTCTCTTTTCCTTTTATCTCATATATGTCCTTTTGGACCTTATGGATGATGGTAAAAGTTCAAATTTATAGTGGATTTTGCAATGTGTGCCTTTGTTATTCTCAGATGTACTTGTTGTGATCTTGGGTATGCTCGTATTGGAAATGATTATATTGTTATCCAAAAAATCCTCCTTGTTGGATCCCAGGATCGGAACTTGCCTCAGGAGTCGAGAATGGGGTACTATAGAGGCTGTTACGGCTAGAACCGGCCATTGGGTTCCTTGTGATTCCGGTTACCGAGTCTGTGGCGTGACACCAAGTAAGAGTAAAGATCCAACAAAAATTAACTTTAACCCTCCTTACTAAACACTTCTTACCCGGAACTTTAACTGTTGGCTATGCCTTTTCTCGAATTGGCTACTTAGTATCTTCTCTTGTTCAACCTTAGTATCTTCTCTTGTTCAACCTTCTTTTGAGCCCTTCCTACATATATTATAAACAACCAGATTCAATCCAAGAAAGGACTAGTTTAGTCAACCCTTCATATATTACAAATAACCAGCTTAAATCCCTGAAAGGGGAATAGTTTAATCAACTGAAACCAATTAACAAAATAAAAGATTAGAATTCATCCTAGCCATTAGAGGTTCAGGTAAGAGCGTTTCTTAACTTCATAGCATAAATTTAGAGAGCACAATACAGTTTGAAAAGATCTTTAGATGTTGGAATCAATACACAACAGCGCAATGCAATCTGCATTTAACGCACTAGTGTCTAACAAAATGACCAAATGAAAGTGTAGGAACTACAAAATTCCTATTTCCCAACAAGATACACTTGCATAATGAGAAGATAGCAACAACTTGTCGGTGCTTGTAACTGCTTTCATGTATGAAACTGCATCTCTATTACCATTTGGTCCATGAAACCAGACCCAAAAAAATATCTTTGATTCCCCCATCCATCCATTAAACCATCATACAATTATATTCATAAATACATACACATAAATGTATCATACGATTATATACATATGCAGGGATGGACTTGTTTTAGACCATTCATCCAATGCACTCTAGCACGTGTCTACAAGTCAACTAATGCACCACCCACTGTATATGCTAGTATGGTAGGCCAGTGAAACATCCAAGCCATCCACTAGGTGGAGTTCACTGTGTAGATCCCAAAGATAAAGGTGGTCCATTCAGTTAGTGTGCCATGATAGTAGAAATAAGCCAAGCGGATTAGAAAACTTTGGCTATTTTTTTTTTCACAACCATACATTCGTTCAATTGATTATGGCCTACCTGACTAGTGGACTGACCCGATTCTTAGGATAGGGAATCTCATCATGAAGGATGGCTTGGACATTCCACTTGTTCGCCTTGCTAGAATATGTGGTGGCATGTGCATTAGCTAACTTGAACATGCATGTGGGCTTAGCAAAGCTCTGTATGCATCAGCCAGGGGCAATTTTTCCCATACAAATAGTTTTTAGAGGATCATGAACTTTGGATTTTCAAGGAACATGGGGAGGAATTTGAAACAAACGTAACATGTATTTAGGTAATTTGCAGGCATACGCGTGTGTAGCAACCAACATTTCAGATTGTACCTGTTAGCCCCATCAACAGTGTGGAGTTTACCTCCACTGGGAATAGGAGCATTTTTGCTATTTTAAAATGTTGCTACAATATGCGAGTAGCTTGTTGGCAGTCTTAATTGTGTAGTGTGGAATTATGTTTGGCATGTGAGTCAGTATCAATGTGAGCCTTTGCCATTTCCAGTTCTAAGACCTTAGTAAAGAGGAAGGTGAATGTCTACTTGGCAGCCAATCATAATTTCTTTTTGCCAATCTACCATTTAAAGCCAACCACAAATTAATGGAAGAAAGGCTCAGATGATGATTGTATAACAGGAATTTGGAAACCAGGAATTGAAGTTTGGATCATGGGTTTATATATATATATATATATATATATATATATATATATATATATATAATGAAAATGTTATTTTTTCTTCTTTTCAACTAGTAGTTTTCATTTTTTTTTTTTAAGTTCTAAATCCTAAAAAAAAACTGTAATTTGCAGATGAACTACATTCTATTTGTGAAATAGAAGAGAAAGGAAAGAAGAGACATACCTTCTCTGAAATTTGTGGTTATCTCTGCATTTTTCTGTTTGGTTTGCTGCGGATTTCAGTTGTTCTAAATCCAACATAGCTTCAATGGCAGAACACCGAAATGGCAATCCAAAACCTTCTGACAAAAATGTTGCTGGGGCACCCAGTGCTTACACGATCAATCTTGATAACTTCCAGAAGCGGCTGAAAGTGTTCTATTAACAACCAAGGTAAAGTGTTCCGCCATTATCAATTAATAGAATTGATAAAAGAAAGATCAGATTGTAATATGTTTCTTCATTTGCTTACTATGCAGAAGTGTCATTTTTGAATGCTATTATAAGCTCCTAATCATGGTTGGTCAAATGAAAATAAAACAATTGCTCACTAACTAAAACCACAAGTTTAGAGGGAAAAGGAAAGGAAAAAAAAAAGTCAAGGTATATACAAAGAATATAGAATCAGTACATACCACAAACCACACCAGCTCTTTCATTACAAGAGCTTTTGTAAGATCGTGCTTCTTCAAAGTTTCATGGACTCTGGCTTGGACATGCAGCAGAAACAAAAGAAATCAAAATACAATTTTATGTGCATAAGTGCAGCATGTTTGCATTCTTAAGAATAAAAATAACACACTATGTAGGAATTCAACAGAACTGAAGAATCAAGAATCACTAAAAATAAATCCCAATAGTATGTCGCACTGGGCCATCAGCTGCTTGTCTGTTAACGAAAGGAAATCTCTAGTGGAGTTATTACTACTACTGCTATTAGCACTAGCACTAGCACATGTAGAGAAGGGCTTTACTCGGAAATCTTTGGTAGAGTTGTTACTGCTACTGTTACTGCTCAAACTTCAACTGTAGGCTATCAAGAACATGAGATTTACAATGGATAACGTCCAACCTGTTAAGTGTTTGTGACACCCAATCCTTCCAATAGGTTGGCAGTTTGAGCAGTAAAAGAGAGCCAACAACAATGTATGATTAGCAATGGATAACACCCAACATTATGCATCAAAAATTTCTAAAACTTGAATGACTAGCAGCAGTTTACTTCTTATCAACTGTTTAAAAATGACTAATGTAAAAGAGTGCCAACATCATAACCATCTTCAGAAGATTGCCGACACAGAAGTTCTCTATATAACAGATCAGATCCCATGTTGACCCACACACCGTGCTGAATAACAATCAAGACCAGAATAAGATTTTTGTCCAAGTGAGAGCATTCATGCTAAGCTTACATGCGCCTTTGCAGGCGTGAGAGGACACCTAACCAGAACATCATGTGGGCCCTGCTCTGTAGATGATTTGGACCACAAATCGTAGGCCACATGTATGTTGAATGTGGATTATCGTCAATTTCTTTATGAACCATGCGATCTCTGTGCACATGAAGCTTGATGATGCATGATGAGTTGAGGATGGAGCAATGATTACTGCTTGAATGCAAGGGCTCAACATATATTGGATTCAAAACAAGATAATATAGTCCTTGTTTTTGGAGTTGTGGGACAAACTGTTGGGTGGTTGAGGAACATGTTCGAGGATAAGTGCAGCTAAAATGAGAATCTTGTGTGGATTAGTGGCGAGACGGGGAAGGATATATTGGATTCAAAACAAGATAATATAATCCATGTTTTTGGAGTTGTGGGACAAACTGTTGGGTGGTTGAGGAACATGTTCGAGGATAAGTGCAGCTAAAATGAGAATCTTGTGTGGATTAGTGGCGAGACGGGGAAGGATAGAATTAATGGATGCATTTGAGGGAGCTTGGGAGATAGGAAACAAAACAAGGGATAAGTAGACTTAGTTTGGTCATATGCAACAGACTCTATTATCTAGCTACACCTTTCAATAAACAATTATTTTCAAACTGAGCATGCTTAATTGAGAGACCAATTTTAAAACTAAAATGAGAAAGGACAAGATCTGATATGCTAACTGAACGGCTTCATATAGTCTGGAATCTTTGGATTCCTAATAGGGCTATCAATTATTACAGATTTGACATTATAGACCTGAACAAAATTGAAAGAAGAGAAAGAAAATACTAAGTCAATCTACTAAAAATGATAACCTTGATTTGGAGGTAAGCATGTTCATGACATGATTTGGAGGTAAGCATGTTCATGGCATGATCTACTAAAAATGATAACCTTGATTTGAATTTTTGGATCTACCTGCTTACCCGAAACTATATGTGGCTTCACATAGGCTTGCTACCATGAAGTTCGGTAGTGTTCGATGACCACACAATCCGCCTCAATGGAAAACTTCAAAAACAGTGAAGGCATATAGATTAACGGTCACAGATGTAATCACCACCACTACATATGAGGTGGGATGTAATAGAGACACCCACACATGAAAATGGGGGTATTCTGGTCTTTAAAAAAATAGATTTAGATAATCATTACATATTTATGTTACCATATTGTGGTAATTTGTAAAACAAACAGCCCTTTAGGTACTCATATCCTACAAACTCTTTAACTTGCCATACTCAATACTCGCCACCCTTCTTAGGTAACAGAGACATTTTGGCTGAGATTATTCAAAATGTGGTTTGGATGTGAGCAGGGCAAAAATGGGGCAAGCTTGGTGTATATGGCGACACAAAATGGAGCCCCCATATTAAGTGGATTCGTATAACCAAGAAGTGGTGCATTGTTATAAGTTGCAGGTTCTGTCTGTTCATAATTTTCGGGTTGTCTCCGAGTATGTAGTCTACCTGAGATAGCATTCAATTGAACAGATCATTTTAAATGAGACATTCGAGATGAAAACTTACACCATAAATTTCTGATATTTTATCCACTTTTATGTTATTTGGAAATGGCGGTGGACATGAACAGGAGAAAAAAAAAAAAAAAAAGCCCAACTGCAACAAAATGTCTGTAAAGATGTTATGATTTTGAAAGAGAATTAAAAATTTCTTGCATCCATATTAGCTTATAAAGACGCAAAATAAAAACTATATCATAATATGAACTGCAAGTTGTTCCACCTCTGGCAGTAGAGTAGTCCTCCAGGTGTTCTTTGCAAATTTCGACTGCCTTTACTGAGGCATGAACACATGAAGAACTCTGCCTTTTGCTCATATGTTGGAAGACTGATGAGTAATGAGCCCCCTTCCCTTACATTAGAAACTGCATTGCGAGGAAGTGAAAAGAAAAAATAATCAACCATTTTTGGATAGCCAGAAACAATAACAGCTCATCTCAATTTTGAATTTCAATAGAGAATTGGACTGCATATTACACACATTTCATAGTATGAAAAAAAAAATTTGCAAAATGTGTAGTTTACCTTGGAGACGAGAACTTAGGCCCCAGTGTATTTAACATCCCAACCGAACTATATTGCTTTCTGGATCTCTCCAATCCTCCTAGCTATTATATTTTTCTATTTGAAGTATTAAAATCCTCAAGATCCCTAAATCCCTAAAATCCTCATGATCCCTAAAATTCTAAAATCCCCAAATCCGTAATTTGTAATATCAGGAAATCCTCGATTTGGGGTCCACATTCAAATCTATAAGCCCTAAAATCCCCAAATCCCTAAATGAGGGTCCACATCGAATCAGGAATCCACAAATTACTAAATCCCCAAATCCCTAAATCGGTATTGAGATTGAGAGAGAGAGAGATACTTCACGGTCGTGAATGAGCTAGCCTTCAACCGAGCTTCAGAGAGAGAGAGACAGGGTGTGCGTGGGTAGGGCGTTCGGCAACAGTAGTGGAGAGAGAGAGAGAGAGGAGGGAGAGGGTGCAAGAGAGAGAGAGAGAGGAGGGAGAGGGTACAAGAGAGAGAGAGAGGAGAGGGTTAGATTAGGGCGAGAGAGACGGAGAGAGAGGAGAGGGTGCGAGAGACAGCCAAGGGCGTCTCTGGACGGAAATCGGATTGCGTACTGAGTTACTCAGTACGCTTTTATTGTACTGAGTAAACTCTGTTGGGCCCACCATCAATTCATGTGGTTTATCCACGCCGTCCATCCGTTTTTTAATCTCATTTTAGCGGTTGAGACAAAAATTAAAACATATCCAAAGCTCAAGTAGGCCATACCATAGGAAACAATGGGAATACTGATTTTCACCGTTGAAACCTTCCTAGGGCCCACAGTAACGTTTATTTGTCATCCAAAGTGTTCATAAGATCAAAAGAACATGGATGAAGGGAAAAAACAAATATCAGCTTGATCCAAAATGTCTGTCCACCCAAAGAATTTTTCAACAGTAGATGTTCAATTCACATTGTTCCCTATGGTGTGGTCCACTTGAGCTTTGGATATGCTTTATTTTTGGTCCCGTTTATTAAAATTAAATTATAAAATGTATGTACGGAGTGGATAAAATAAATACATTATTTTGGGCCCCACATAGTTTACTCAGTACGCTTAGCGTACTAGTTACTTAGTATGCAATCCGCTTCCCTCTGGACATGGCTTAGATACTGACGTCACTAAGTTCTGTGGGCCCCACTATGATGTATGTGTTATATCTACACCGTCCATCCATTTTTTAGATATCATTTTAGGGTATGAACCAAAGAATGAGGCAAAATAAAAATCTATAGTGGACCCACCAAAGAAAACAGTGGGGAGAGTGATTCCCACCGTTGAAACTATCTTAAGGCCCATCACAATGTTTATTTGAAATCCAACCTTTCCAAAAGTTAAAAAAGACACGAAATAAAGGAAAACACAAATATCAGCTTGATCTAAAACTTCTGTGGCCTTTAAAAGTTTTTAATGGTGGGCGTCACTGTCCCACTGTTTTCTGTGCTGGGGTCCACTGGAGCGTTGGATTTAAGTCGTTCTTTGGATATTGCCCTAAAATAATCTCTCTAAATGGATGGAAGGTGTGGATACAAAACATACATCATGGTGGGGCCCATGAAACTTGCTAACGTCACTTCAGTAGCTAGTCTCGTTACTCCCCTTGACACCAGCCCCTTAGCTGGTGGTCGGTGCTCTGTGGGCCCCACCATGATGTATGTATTTCATCCATTTTTAAATATCATTTTAGTGATTTATTCCAAAAATGAGAGGTATATAAATCTCAGGTGGACCACACCACATGAAAACAATAGTGATTGGATATCCATCATTAAAATCCTCCTAAGGCCTACTACACTGTTTATTTGACATCCAATCTATTTATTCGGTCATACAGGCCTAGATGAAGGGGAAAAACAAAAATCATCTCGATCCAAAACTTTTATGGCCCCCAAAGTGTTTTTAATGGTTGACGCTCATTCAACACTGTTTCTTGTAATATGGTCCATTTCAGATTGGGATATACCTCATTTTTTGTCTCATCTCATAAGATGATCTTTAAAAATAGATGGACGGCATGGATGAAGCACATACATCATGTTGGGGCCCACAGAGCACCGACCACCAGTCATTGGCCAGTGTCAGGGGGAGTAGTCAATTCATTCCCCTTATTTGTGGTGTGGTCCATTTAATCTCTGGATATGATTCATTTTTTGGATAATTCTCTAAAATAATCTTGAAAAATGGATGAATAGTGTGGGTTGATCCCAAATTTTCGGTAAATCCAAAACTCAAGCGGACCATGCCACATGAAATAGTGTGGAATAATGATTTCCACCATTGATACCTTCCTTGGGCCCATAGTAATGTTTATTTACCATCCAACCTGTTCATAATATCAAAAAGATATGAATGAAGAGAAAACTCAAACATCATCTTGATCCAAAACTTCTATGGCCTCCAAGAATTTTTCAATGGTAGAGGTTCAATCACACTATTTCTTGTGGTGTGGTCCACTTAAGCTTTGGATATACTTCCTTTTTATTCTTTAGACCTCAAATTATCTGTTAACATGGATGAACGGATTGGATAAAATAAATAAATAATGGTGGACCCAACAGAGTTTACCAATATGCTAAGGGTAATTAGTAACTCACCTAAATGGAGTGAGAGGGGTTTCCTTAAAACATTCATAATCATATATTGGAATTGCCTAAATGTGATTCACATGTCCAACCCACTCATTATGTGTGTCCCACTTGGATAAGGGGTCTGACCAAGTTTCAGCCGCATCCAAAAATCATGTGGGCCCCACCAAGTACTTTTATACTTTTTAGGATGTCTTCACATGGTTTTAGATGGTATGGCCCACCTGAGTTTTGTATATGGATGATTTTTGAGATATCTCATAATCTAAAGGGGACACATCAAATGCACAGTGTTGATGTTTGACACACATCATGATGGGGCCCACAAAACTTACTAACATTAATTCTTAGGTTCTTGGGAGGTCAATAAGTTGGGTCATAATTTTGACCAGAATATTTGGCCCATATTATATATCTGGTCCATTCACTCTATTTTACTGATCAATAACCTCAATTTGACTAGTTACTCATCCCAATCAAGCTACTTTTTTTTTTCACAGATAATTTCAATTTCCATTTAAAAACAACATTTTTTTTTTCAAAATGTATATTTTTTACGCTTAATTTTTCTTTGAAACCTTTTAACAAAATATCAATTTTATTATAAAATATTTCAAAAAAATAAAAATTCTAAATTTTTATTTTCAAAATCTCAAAAAATTTCTTAAATTTTAATTTTTTTCTCAAAAATTCCAAAAATGTTGATTTTTCTTCTTCAAAAGCATCATTTTATTTTCAACTTTTCAATATTTTTTAAAATGATATATATATATATATATATATATATATATATATAATATTCAAAATCTCAATGTTTTTACAAATAACGTTTTTTTCAACTTCTTTATTTTTTGTTTTAAAATGTTTGTTTTTTTATTAAAATATCAATTCTTTAATATTATTTAATTTTAAAATTTTCAATTCCTTCTAACTTCTTCATTTTTCTTAAAAAGCATTTTTTCCGAACTTCTCAATTTTATTTTATTTTTCAAAATACAGACTCTCATTTTCTTTTTGAAAATATTTTCATTTTTCAACATCATCATTTCGCATTTTTTACAATCTTTTTAATTTTCTTTTTCAGGCTATTATTTTTTTCTAGAAATCAAATTCTTTTTTTCAAACTTATCAACTTTTTCAATATTTTTTTTCCCACATAATAGATTTTTATTAAATCACGATTTTTATTTTTTCAAAATCTCATTTTTTTCTCAAACATTGTTAAATTTTTTAACTTCTCAATATTTTTTTTCATGTCATATTACAAATCATTTAAATATTAGTTTTAAATTAAAAAAAATTCCAAAAAATATTTTTTTTTTTCACATTCAATCAATTATTAAAAAATAATATTAAATACAAGTATGTACAATTAAACCACTGAATTTGTATTGAAAAACAATTCTTAGACTAGAAAATAACATAATTTTCCACCATATTCTTAAAAAAATGAAAAAAAATATATGTTCAAGGTGAAATACCTTTTACGACGGACCATGATCCATCGCAAAAAGAAACTAAAAACGTCGGGCATTGCTTTTTTGGGCGGGAAGTTGCGGCTGATTATAATCCGTCGCAAAATCAAAATTTGCGACGGATTTAGTCCGTCGCCAGTTTACGACGGACCAAAATTGTAACACCCCGGATTTTTTGTCAACCTGGGATTAGACGTCCTTAGGCAATGGATCAATCCTAATACAGGTTTAACTTCTTAAACGCTCAATTAAAGCCTCAAATCTCTTTTCAAACCATTTTCTTCACAAATCCCACCCTTCACTACCTTGTGCTTTCAATTTCTCAAAGCACCTTCACCCTAGACACTATCTTAAACTAGCTAAGTAGTATAACTTGGATCACTTTAGATACAAACTACAAAGGACTAAATACTACCTCAGACGGAAATCACTTAGGATTAAATCCTTTAGAAATTTGACAAAGTTAACTAAGTTCCTTTAGAAATTTGACAAAGTTAACTAAGTGCTAAACTAGATTAGCCATGAAATCCATTTGAATCGCTTTAAATATGATCTGCAAACCCAAAACTTGTAGAATCATTGACGCTAGGTTACCCTAAAATCTAGGATCAATCTCATTACCCGGCTGCTCTCGGGAGCACATCGAAACTCCGTATCTGATCTGGACCGCACATCGGGAGTCCGAACAATACGAAGTTAAGGACTTAGGGCCGCCTCCCTGGGCTTGACAACCATCTCAGAAATCAAATCCGGTAGATGTCCCACAATGTTAATGATTTTCGAGCGAGAGAGTGTGAAAACACTTATTTTCTTTAAAAATAAATATCTTGAATAGTAATCTGAGACTCATCGGTTGCGGGTCAGTTTTAAGCAACCAGACCATCAGAATCTGACCAAATTACACCCTCGGATCAGGAAAAATTTCATACACATTTACATGTACTCGACATCTCCGTCGAGACCCACCGACCGTCGAATCGAAACCGGTCCGCCACGCATGATCTGGGTATCCGTACCAGAACCGAAAACTTAATAGAACGTAGATCCGGTGTTAGTGAGCTTAAGTCCGACCTTTGGCTCAAGGAGGCCCGCTTGAAGTGCTCCGTTGAGACGGAACAGTCCGCTTTGGACATAACCTAAGTATACTTTGTTCCCGAGTCTATTTCGGTGAGTTTTGAGACTATAAGGACCTTAAACCCTCTCTCATGGCAGCCATACGAATTTGAGATTTGAGAGAGGAAAAGAAAGAGAAAGTGTGGGAGTTGTGGGAAGATCTCCTCGCCGCTCTACCCCTGCTATCGGTACTTAACCACCTCATTCTTGCATTTCCGTGATTCCATTCGTCATTTCTAGGTAATAAACCCTAACCCTAACTTTGTTTGGGGATTAGGCAGGTTGTAGGTTAGGCAATAGCTAACCTATTTCATTCTCTAGGTTGCCAAACTCCCGTATACGAAAGCTTAGCGAACCTATCGACTCTGCGATTCTGATTCTACAACACAAGGTGCGGACTTTAGGTGTATAGGTTATGGTTTTCAACGCTTTCAATGTCGAGATAATGATAGATTCATGATCTGCATGCAATTACATGTAAAGTGCTTTTTCCGTTTCGGTTTCGATTAGAATTGTAGAATTTGGAATTTCACATACTCTAGGTATTCGTATAAAATACCGTATACGTATTTTTTATGGAAATATGTTTGATATGTTTATTTGTCGTATGGATATATGACGTATGGATAAAATACTTATTTGGCGAAAGGATTCGCCTAAATACATGTTTACTAATAAACACTATGTATGTAGAAATACGGTATTGTAAGAAGTACCGTATACATGTATATTTTAGCGATGTATTTGTCATGATTAATCGTCGTATAAATATATTATGTGCGTATAAAATATTTGCTTGGTGAAGGGAATCGCCGTAATACATGTTTGCTTGTATACACTATGTATGTTGAAAATGTGTATTGTAGAAAATACTGTATACGTATAAATTTTGGTGATGTATTTATCATGATTATTTGCTGTAGTAATATATTATACATGGATAAAATACTACTCACTTGGCTAAAGGATAGCCCTAATACATGTTTTGCTAACATACACCATGTATGTTGTAATAGTCTATTCTAAGTGTTTGTGAAAATGATTGAATGAGTACCGAATTCTCATTCGTACTCGCCATGACTAGTTGTCATGGATTCATGATTGTTGTATTGGCGATACCCATTTGACGAAAGGATTTGCCTAAATCAACCAATATACACCATATATGCTAAAATGTGTGGCCCAAGTGTTTGTGGAAATGATGAATGAATATGGAACTTGGATTCTGCTGCCATGAATATCCGTCGTGGGTGTACGCGTGTTATGATTGGGCAACTCCCTAGGAAAGGATTTGGCCTAATGCCTATGTGATCGACATATGTCATGTATGTTGATGTATGTTTGTTTAAGTATTTCTTGAAATGTCTGAATGAGTAGTAGTTAGCAAATTGTAATGTATAAGGGTGTTGAGATATGATTCTCAACCTCTTTCAACTATGTGTATGATCTCCTTGGATTGTTGTGTGATTAGAAATTGAACATGTATAAACTCATGCTTGTGTTGTGATTCATAACATGCTCAACTGCTTTATGATTATAACTATGTAATGCATATGTTTAAATTTATATTTACGTTGTATGATCTGTCATGGGTGATGGGGGAGCGGAGCAACGAGTGCGTGCAATGACATGACAAATTTCAAACGGATAATACCATACCTTGATTGTATGAGTTGAAGCTTGATCCATTACTGCTTTATCTATCTGTAAGTTATCATGTTTGGGGCTATGATTATAGTCCGCACAATCGGTACCACATGAAATGAATTGTGGGGTCGCTATTCATTTGCCACGTGAGATGTGTTCGACGAACCCGAGTCGTACTTCGTTAGCGATAGTGGTTGGCCACACACGGCTTTATGCACTTCATGTCGTTCAACTTGTTGTGCGCCGAGCTAGCCGAGCTCGTCAAGTAACCCGTCCGTCTTATGTATGTTCACCATATTTGGTCGCCACGCTTGCTGAACATAAGGTACCAAACTTACCAGTGAAATCCCTTTTAACCATGGTACCTCGATCCGCTAAGACTCATGAGCCGGCATGGTGGTATGGGACACCGTGGTGAGTTTGTCGGCCACGGGGGCCACGTGCCTCCCGTAGTGACCAAGTGAGCAACCAAACTCGTGAGCCGATTATGCTTTGGTATGGGACACTATATTCAAGTCCGTCGATACTTTACTACGAGAGCCGAGTACGGTGAGACACAGTACTCGTCTTTCGACAGCGACGAGTCCTCTCAGTAGTATCTTCGAGTATACCCAAGGTTCGTGATTGGCGACGAGTCTTTCACAACAACCGGAGTATGAGTTGAGCAGTACGGTGAGACCTGTATTCGGTGCGACCTAGTGATTGAGCCGAGTACGGTGAGACTGTACTTGAGCCGACGGTCAATGAATTGAGCCGCATACGGTGAGATCCGTATCCGTCTTGATGGGTGTGAGCCCCTTTGTGATGCCTTCGCTACGCCTCTCAAACCATAATATCGTATGAGATTAACTAGGACTAACGACCCTAGAATGGATCATGTTTGGGAATAATACAAGGGAGGTACCTTAGTTTCCCAATACTGCTGTTTGAAATGGACTAATAATAACTCGGTAATCATGATCATCATCGCACCGCATGTGCTTAGTAGATGTGTCGCACTGAGGGAGTTAAGCATTCGCGAACGTAAGATGATGTCGCATGAGGGTGGTTTGGCAAGGGCATACAGCATCATGTCATTTCATTCTCGCACTTAATAAGAGTAGTTAAAATTGTTTGATTTGTACTATTTTATCATTATTGCTTGATTGAATTGATAACATGTTAACCTATGCTTTACTGTTCCACTGAGTTGATCACTCACTCCCATGTTACGGGACGGTGTTGTACACACCAACCAGACTTGTTGAATTTCAGATGAACGATGCTTATGAAGCGAGCCGGACTCTTCTATGGTGATGAGGAGGAGTTCTCCTATCATGTAACTCTCGATGGGTCTCTCAAGACCTGCACCGCATTAGACGGGGCTATGGTACTTGGGATAGAAGATATTACACTTACACATTTGGTATATTTTAGAAGCGTACTTGTAATTATTTAACCTAGTAATGTTATCACACTCAGAGACTCATCACAGCTTTATATATTTTATCTATCTATCATCGTCTTCGCTTGCAATTTAACTGCCTCTGAGTATGATATCTTTGTTTTGGCTTAATCTCACTCATGTTCAATGCACGAATACAGTCAACATTCAATCTTCATTCATTTTGTTGCATAAGTGATGTTCTAGAACTCGGGAGTTAAGTTTATGCTCGACCCCCGATTTTCAGGGCGTTACAAAAATCCATTGTAAATACGTCGTAAATCAGATTTTAGCAACGAATTTTGGTCCGTCGGAAAATTCCACGACATTTGGACAATGGATTTTCGAGAAAGACGGGATTGGTGACGGACCTTTTCAGTTAGCGATGGATTAAATCTGTCATTAAACCATTCAATTTTTGTCCGTCGCAATTATGCATCGAAAATCGACAGTTTTGACATAGTGTTAAATCTATAGCAATAGATATCGCTAGATACGGATAAAGGCTGTAGCTATAATTTCTGTAGCGAAATATACCTACGACTAAAAATTAAACCGTAGCAATAGATGTCACTAGCTACGGATAAAAGTCGTAGCTATAATTTCTGTAGCGAAATGTACCTATGGCTACGGATAATATCTGTAGCTAAAAAATGGAATGAAATCTGTAGCAATATGTTAAAGTTAGCAATAGCTACGGTTTTCAGAATAAGAGCTACGGCTAAAATCCGTAGCTATTTTAAAAAAAAAATTTAATTATAATAATGGTGCCTATTTCCATTGCAAGAAACTGCTATGATTGATAACTCATCTAGCTAATACAATTAATGTTGATAGAAATAGTACATAAAATGCAATCAGAAAAAAGAAATGATGCATTTATTACAAATAACAATCAAATCATACAATGCATCTCACATTCACATTTCTAAATAAACAATACTTCACTTTGCTCAACCTATCATAAGAATTACAAAAAAGGAACCTGTTCGAATTTTAGCTTCGAGTCCATCTCCAAATACTTCCTACGAAGTTCTTCTATATCCCACTACATTTGAGTAACTCTTTCCCTTTTAATTAAGATGGCTTGTTGCAGGTTTTGTTTACTTTTCTGCTTAGTACTTTCAAGTTCCACATCTAAATCTTTCACCTGGGTAGGCATGTTACCATTTACAAGAGTTATAAACATAGCAATAACCATGTAAAAGGGTTTGAATGACATGGCTTGAGTCCTGGAATCCAATGTATAACATATGTAAAGTTTTAATTAATTACAAGGCTTAGATGCAACCATTGCATGAAATGAGTGTCCTTACTCCTTACAGAGGAATAAGAAGAAAGATCTTATAATTTGAAATGCATATGCATAAATAAGCTGCATCAAGCTTCTAACTGAATAACAATGAATTAGATTCCAACAGGAAAAATGCAACCATGAACCAGTCGATCTATCCAAAGGATGTAGCAATCGGACAGATCCACGACTAAAAACATGTGTAAACAACCTCAAGCCTTTTTTGAAGCACGACCCAACAAGAATTTGGTCGGCCCGACTCCTTTTCAATGACTGCCAAAGCACGTAGTGCCGGAACGTGAAGACCATTTGTAATTATATTTTTGCTTGGAATCTGATCTTTACATTTCCTAAAGTTCTCATCTCAACATCGAGATTCTAGCAGTCCCTTCTTTCCATCCTCGTTGTCAAGCCATCTTCATTGCCTTCAATTTCCCAATGCTCGCTAGAACCACACCCACAAGAGAATTCCCAGACATATTCAACAGTTGCAAGTTACTAAAAACCCCAATGTCGGACAGAATTTTCCCAGAAAATAAGTTTCCTAATATATCCAAGATCTGAGTGGCATCCAACCATATACAAGCTCCAATGCATATCAAATGTACCTGAACCTTGAATCAATTCCATTACAGATCACTAGCAAACACCCCATTTTTCCTACAGCCGCATTCTTACAGTTTTTCAAATCCATAAATTTAAAATGGGTGTACTCAAAATCAATTACTTTAGAAGAAATGTTGGTTGGTCACAGTTCCACTAAGTCCACTTGCCACAAGGGATGCCCGAGCCATCCATCAGGTTGGTCACACAACTTAGATGACCTGGCTAAGAAATAGGTTGGTCCACTCACACGTCGAATGTGGATCTAAGCAACTTCTCTTTTAAACCATGCAATGTTTTTGTACATGTGGCTGAGCCCAAGTCATCCATGCATTGGCCTCACCTGATGCACAAATCTTTATTTGCAGTGGCCTCTTGCCAATACATATAGAACAAATCATAACCGTTTCTATGGAAAATTTTGTGCCATCAAAGTAAAACTGTTTTGATTTTGGCATATCTTGCCTCTTTATGGAACTTCATATATAAAATTCTATGGGATTTTGATTGCTTGCATGTTTTATGTATCAATTTGGATAAAGGGGCTGACTTATTGATTGTGTTTTCTTCTAGTCATACAAGGCCTGGTTCTCTCAGAACTTGTGTTTATGAAGGTGCAAGAAAAATCAATGATAAGCCTCCCTGACTGGTATGACTTTATCTTTGTGATTTATATCAAGTTGCATTCACTAATGTGAAGTGGAGAATGCTGAACTGTTTTTTATTCAATGATTCTCAATCCACTAAACTAGAAAACCAATGGAAAATAGTGTGGGTCAAACCTCCAAGATGGGTCTCCATTTGTGGTTAGAACCTAAAAAATCCCATTATCAATTGTTAAGATACTAACATCGAATGTCCCACCACCAAGGTCGAACACAAGGATGTTTTTCTCCCCACCTTTCTTCTCCAAACCATAGGCAATGGTTGCGGCTATTGGTTCATTAATTATCCTAGCTACATTCATTCCAGCAATAACACCAACATCCTTGGTAGCCTACCTTTGAGCATTGTTAAAATATATGGAGAGCACATAAGGAAAATCAAACGAGAAGGAACCCACTATGAATGCGAGCTAGCCTCCTGATCCAGCTGACATTCTCTAACAAGCAATCACCTTTGAACCTTCTCTAGCTTGCTAGATTCACTTTTCTCTTTTTTCTTTTTTCATTTCTTCAACAATTATAGGCTTCAATCCCCATTTATTTCTTCTACAAATCCAAGCAATGTTAACACATTTAGCCAACATGCAGTCTAATCATAAGGAAATGGAAAAAGAATTACTTAGCAGTACACAACATGATAGACACGTCAGGGAAACCTATTACATCCAAAGCTACTCGAATTGTTGCAACACATATTAGTGGGACTGACAACATCTACAACTGCTCAAGCCTATTTGAAGCCAAGACATAAAAACAGATGAGGAGAAAATCAGTGTAAAATCATGTCATAAGAACTGTCTTCATAGCTTCTATTATTACTTGTGCAATGACTTGTTTACAAGCAATGAGATATAAAAGCCCAAATTGTATTTTAATTAACTAAAATGACACAAAATTGAATCATGGAAAGAAAAGCTTTTGACAGTGATACTTACATTCCTTTGGATGGGGAAACATTCGATGATTTAAGTCACTGGAAAAAGGTTGAACACATTATATTCCGTTCTAAAACTTTACAATTTAGCTAAAGAAGAAAAGATTGCTCTATAATACATACATCAATACCTTGTTAGGATTGGAACCTTCACTAATAACCTCCCCCTGCTCCTTATATAACTGAAGAACTTCCACATCTCCATCGTCATATAGTATCTTTAAAGAAAATATCATTCAACAAGTAAGTCTTCAAGAAAGGGAACCTTTTGGATAGGGATAATTAAGAGAAGTATGCAAATCTCATAGTTTACCACATGTTTCTTCTTTCCTGGGCTATAAGGTTGCACAACACCTTCATAAAACCTACAGGTAAGAATGTAGAGTTTACAAATTCAATCGTCTTCACTGGTTTAAGATTAGTGATAAAAAAAATACCTGCAAGACATTCACAAAATGGTCCTCATCATCAATTGAATTTATTTTCTTTACTAAAATAAGCAATGATACTAATTTTATGAAATCAATAGAAAACAGAATTGGAGTAATAGCCAGCTTGAAATACATTTCTATCTATACATGTTTCTTCTTTGTTATCCAATTCTAACTGGATCTAATATTCGGTTGTCATTGGAGCGATGGATCTGAAAATTGAACCATTGTGCTTGCATACCTGAATCCTGTGCACTTATACCTTATGCACATGAAGTAGTTGGTAATTACTAGCTGCAAACCTATTTCTACTTTGGCATGTTGTCAATTCAATTGCTGGTCATTGCATCTGAATTTGTGTCAGAGTAACCTAAAAACCAAATAAATGATGAGGAACAGCTAAGGAAACTTTTCTCCAATTAACTTAAAATTCAAAAGGCAAAGTTGCTTATTCATTACTTCAGCATAAAGTTCCTATGACAACCATATATATAAAAAAATAAAAAGATAAAACATTGCACTCTTTCACCAATGTAATATTTCAAACAAATCAGGTCTCTTTTCTAAAGATATTATGCTATTGCAATAGGCAATCATATAAACATATCAACTACACATGGCATTGAATAAAATACCACATGAATAATTTATAACCTGCCACATAAGAGTCTAATATGTAGAAATTAAATATTGCATGCAAATATAGAGGGCAATTGGTTCAATTTGGTTTTAAGGATTTCATAAAAGAAATTCAAAGTGCTTTCAAGAGCTTTCCTGATCTTCAAATTTTTCTTCATCAAGATTTGTATTCTGTAACCCAAGAATAAGACTTACTATCAGTTACATCATAAATCAAGTGCTCACATTATATTCTTACCAGCAAGTATTTTTCCATTATGAAAAGGTAAATAGATTTTGCAAGGAATTCTAAAAGTGAGAGAAAGATGAAACAAAACCTTAATGTAACAGACACCACCTAGATTGGAACTAGCAAGGAATAAGAACTGCTAGAAAAAAATTCATCCTACTTAATCTGCATCAAATGTGATATTAAAAACCACCATAAGAGCTCTATAGATAATATGCAGGGTAAAGTTCCACAAATCCATTTAAGAGTCAGTTGGCAACATGAAAGTGCAAACTAGATGCAATTCATTTTTTAAATCAGATCACAGGATCCAATCACCACTAGGAATAGACTTATGACTTGTATTGGTATACCCAAAATTGTCAGCTAGCAGAATTGTGTTCACGAACTACATCAAGCTGGAGCTACCTAGAAACAACAGTCGACTGGCAATTAGCCTGATGTTTAGGCACAGGGGCCATTGCCTTCAGGTAACAGGGAGAGGAATAACCCTAGCTTCTGGGCCATTCTCATATTTGAAGGCATACAAATATATGCATATCAATTTGCGGAATAAAAACGTATAAATGCTCTGCTTAGATAGCATAATTTTGTAACAACGTAATTAACTGGAAGAGAATAAAAGAGCTGATACCTCTAGGACTCTAACATAAACCAACTTTAGCAAAAAGAAATATACAACAAAATTTCTTACCACAAGCAAAAAATGGATTAAGAATTTTCCATAAATAACAAATTAACAGTAAATTTCACCAAAATCAACAAGCTTTTAAGGTTGATTTTTTAAAAATATAAAATCCATCATGATAATCTTTGGGAAAAAATCTTTTAAAAAAAAAAAAAAAAAAAAAAAAAAAAAAAAAGAATCTCCAAAAATTTCAACATGGGACAATTAACCTACAAAAAATTATAATAAATCAGACAACTGAAACATTCAAATGTTCTAATATCATACACCATAACCTTGTTGATTTTGAGTTGCATGCGTGCAGGCTTCAAGGAGAGCTTCTGGCAGTCCATTAGACAAGATTTGAATTGCCCCAAAGGTTCTAATATCAATTCATTAGCAAAAACTATAAAAGTCCTGCAATAAACAACCTAAAATATCATACACCATAACCTAAAAGTTCCAACAAAATAATCCTTAATTCAAATACATCCTTGACCATCATTCTCTAAGAATTTTCTAACACAAGGAACCCACTAGCCACTATATATCAAGCAATAACATAAAACAGGAACTTGCCAAATTACAACACTGTCTGACAATATAATGACTGTGAAAGTTAAATCAAAAGGAAACTTTTTAATGCACAATATTGGCCAAGTAAGACAATTGATCCTACAACTTGGTCCACCAATTGCCTCATTTTTTAGGACATCACCTAAATTGATTTGTCAAAATGGATACATTGGGTGGATAAAACACATACATCTGGAACAGTCAAATATATGGGAAACATCATGACATGATGATTAATAGAGATTAATTAGAGTGCTATTAATTAATTGTGATCAGCTGTTACATGTGTTTAAGGAGAACAGAAAGTGTAAACCATTTATTCCTTAATTGTCGATGCATCTCTAATCTCCAACATTTGGTGGTGATTTAACATATATGACATCATTTGCTACAAAAAATAAAATAAAATGAAGTGTTGGACATGTCATGAGCTGATATAAAGACCATCACAGCCATTGTATTAGTCAAGCTATCATATATTTGATATATTTAAATAAAAAAGGCATCACCGTCGTGATGTTCTTTAGGAAAAAAAAATGGCCAACTTTTCAAAACCTTAATAATGCATAAGTTCATAGACATCCAATAGAATCATCAAACAAAAACTCATGACAACAACAATAGCGATTTGGGAAGAAATTGAACTTCTTAGTGAGATACAAACACGAATTTCAGCATCATAGCCTTGTCCATTCTTATATGGAAGTATCTTTACTATTACAAAATGCAAAGTAGAGATGAGAAGAGAATTCTTATCAATTGCCTCACCAGAATAATGGAGTGCCTTTGTTGTGCAAGCCAATGGAAATCCCATTGATTCGAGTTCGCCAATCTTATCAACTTCTGAAACAGCCATCTTTGAAATTAAAATGAAGAGATGCCAAAGGACTAGAGCTCTATTGTAACAGCCCGGATTTTTCCCAACCTAGAATAAGACATCCTTAGGTAATGGGTCGATCCCAACACCTTATTAACCTGTCAGAACTCAAACCCAAAGTCTAAAGCCGCCTTTGAACCCATTTCCTTCACAAATCCCACCCTTCACCACCTTGTTTTTTCAATTTTTCTAAGTACTTTCACCCTAGATACTATCTTAAACTAGCTAAGTAGTATAACTTGGATCACTTTATATACAAACTACAAAGGCCTAGGTACCACCTCGACCAGAAATCACTTAGGATTAAACCCTTTAGAAATTTGACAAAGTTAACCAAGTATTAAACTAAATTAGCTACGAAATCCATTTGATCCACTTTAAATACGATCTGCAAGACCCAAAACTTGTAGAATCATTGACACTAGGTTACCCTACAATCTAGGATCAATCTCATTACTCGGCTGCTCTCGGGAGCATCTCGAAACTCTGTATCAGTTCTAGACTGCCCATCGGGAGTTCGAATAATTTGAGGTTAAGGACTTAGGACCGCCTTGCTGGGCTAGACAACCATCTTGGAAATCAAATCCAGAGAGTGTCCCACGGCTGTTCGCTTGAGTCCGGAGAGAGAGAGTGTGAGAACACTTGTTTTTTTACAAAGTAAATATCTTAAATAGTAATTTGAGACTCGTCGCTTGCGGATCAGTATTAAACAACCAGACCGTCAGAATCTGACCAAATTACACCCTCGGATCAGAAAAAATTTCATAAACATTTACATGTACTCGGAATCTCCGATCGAGATCCACTAACCGTTGAACTGAAACTGGTCCGCCACGCATGATCTGAGAACCCTACTGGAACAAAAACTTAATAAAGCATAGATCCGGTGTTAGTGAGCTTAAGTCCGACCTTTGGCTCAAGGAGGCCCGCCAGAAGTCCTCCGTTGAGCTGAAACAGGTCCGCTTTGGTTATAACCTAAGAATACTTTGACTTGGAGTCTATTTCGGTGAGTTTTTAGGCTATATAAGGACCTTAAACCCTCTCTCATTGCAGCCATACGAATTTGAGAGAAACTTTAGAGAGAGAAGAGAGAAAAGAGAGAGAAAGTATGGGAGAAGTGAGAGAAACTCCCTGCTACTTTTCCTTGTCGTTCTACGAACCATTCTCATCGCTTTCTCGACGATTTTGGCGTCATTTCAAGGTAAGAAACCCTAACCCTAATCTATTTTGGGCTTGTGTAGGTTGTAGGTTATGAAATAGGTAACCTATTTCGTTCTATAGGTTGTCAAACTGCCATAGATGAAAGCTTAGTAAACTTATCATATTCGTTAAGATTCTAGGGAAAAAGGTGTAGACTTTAGTTGTATAGGTTACGGTTTTCAATGCTTTTAATGTCAGATAATGATAGATTCATGATCTGTATGCAATTGCACATGTACAAAGTGCTTTCCATTTTCTGTTTCGATTAAAGATGTAGATTATGGAATTTTACATATTCTAGGTATTCGTAGAAAATACCGTATACGTATATTTTTTGGAAATGTGTTTGACATAATTATTTGTTGTATGAATGTACGATATATGGATAAAATACTTATTTGGTGAAAGGATTCGCCCTAATGCATGTTTTCCTTATATACACTATGTATGTAGAAATACTGTATTGTAGAAGTACCGTATACGTATATATTTTAGAGATGTGTTTGCCATGATTATTTATTGTATAAATATATTATGTATGCCTTAAATACTTGCTTGGCGAAAGGACTCGCCCTAATACATGTTTGCTAACATACACTAAGTATGTTGAAATAGTGTATGTTAAGTGTTTGTGAAAATGCTTGTGTGAGTAAGGGTTTGGATGTTGATGCCTTAGGAGGGTGTTGAAATGGGATTCTCAACTACCTTAGAGATATGTATGATTACCTCCATGAGGTTGTTTACTTAAATTGCTTACTTTTGCAATATATGTGTTTGTGTTCCTATTTATGTAGTGCTTTAGAACATGCTTTATAACATGCTTTATGACATGCTTACTAACATGCTTGAATTACTTTATTTATCATGCTTTACTCCACATGCTACGAATAAGGTTTGATTGAGTTTGGGACTATGTCTATAGTCCAGACAATCGGTACCAAAATTAAATTCGGGCTGTGATTCATTTGTCACGTGAGATGTGTTCGACGAACTCAAGTCGTACTTCGGTTGGCGATAGTGGTTGGCCACGTGTAAGGCTTATGCACTTCATGTCGTTTAACTATTTATGCGCTCGAGATAGGTGAGCTCATCAAATAACCCGATCTGTCTAATGTATGTTCACCATGTTTGGTCGCTACTGCTTGATAGGGTACCAAACTTACCAGTGAAATCCCGTTAACCATGGTACCTCGATCTGCTAAGACTCATGAGCCGGGCATGGTGGTATGGGACACCGTGGTCAAGCTGTCGGCCTACGCTGGGGCCATGTGCCTCCCCGTAGTGATTAGTGAGCAACCAAACTCGTGACCCAATTATGGTGGTATGGGACACTATATTCGAGCTGTTAGCCTACACTACTTGATGGGTGATGGGGCAGTGGTGCAACGATTCCATGTAACAGCCCTGGCAGCCCTAACCGTATCCGGTGTAGTGACCTCGAGCATACTCTAAATATACGGTGAGGCGATGAGCCTTCCCGTGGTAATGGAGTATAAACTAGGCCTGTATTGATAAGGTGATGGGGGAGTGGTGCAACGATTCCATGTAACAGCCCTTGCAGCGACCTAGAAACACACTATCGTATGAGATTGTCTAGGACTGACGACCCTAGAATGGATCATGTTTGGGAATGATACAAGGGAGGTACCTTAGTTTCCCAATCCTGCTGTTTGAAATGGACTAATAATAACTTGGTAATCATATTCATCATGCATTGCATGTTCTTGGAAGATGTGGAGCACTGAAAAAAGAAAGCATATCGCGAACGAAGATGGTGTCGCATGAAGGAGTATGTCGGTGAGGGCATACATCATGACTGCATTCATACTTGCATTAATAAGAGTATTTAGAATTGTTTGATTGTACTTCTTTATCATTATTACTTAATTGAATTGATAACATGTTAACTTATGCTTTACTATTCCACTGAATTGATCACTCACTCCCACGTTACGGGACGGTGTTGTACACACCAACCAGATTTGTTGAGTTTCAGGTGATGGCAATGCTTATGAAGTAGAGCCCACTACTTCTATGATGATGAGGAGGAGTTCTCTATCTGTATCTCTCTGGCAGGTCTATGAAGACCTGGTAATGTATTGACGGGGCTATAGTACTCAGGATAGAAGACAATACACTTCCTCACATTTGGTAAATTTTAGAATTGTACTTGTAATTAATTAACCTGGTAACATCATCACACTCTGGAGACTCACCATAGTTTATATATGTTATTTATCTATCACAGTCTTTCGCTTGCAATTTAATTGTCTCTGGAGTATGATATGTTGTTTTGGCTTAATCTCACTCATGTTCACTACTCAATTACAGTCAACATTTAATCATCATTCATTTTTTTGCATGAGTGATGTTCTAGAACTCGGGAGTTGAGTTACTACTCGACCCCCGATTTTCGGGATGTTACATCTATCTCTAATTCATTCAAATTCAAAAACTTCGAACAAAGCACTAAGGTTGCATTTGGAGATGTACAATGAGGTGGAATCACACCAAGATGACTGACTTAGAAATGTTTTAGACAGACATCTTTTCCTCACGGTGGCTAGAGTCGGACTATCATTATCACTTCTAGACACATAGTCAATTAGATACGGTGAGCTTGTAGCATCATGCATCTACATATTTTTTTTTTCTTTTTTTTTTTTTTAGAATTTCTTATACACACTATATAGAATAACTGAATAAAAGAATACTTATTCCATACACGAACTATTGAATTACTTCTACCCAAACAAGATTTCTCCGGGGCATTTCATCAAATATCTAACAAGCATCATCCAAACAACCAAACTTGACAAGCCCATTTCATCAAATACCTAACGAGCATCATGTAATAGTACATGCCTTTCTTAAAACAACAACTTAGTCTAAATCCTTCGTTCTTGGTGACACAAACACACTACATAAGGCCATAAACAAAAATTAATGCCTTCTGAAAAATCAAAGCCAATAGTAAAAAAAGAATAACATTCGATGTAATAAAAAATCAAAGGAATTGTGGCCTGCAAGATGAATAAACCAGATGTATGAAGACCATACCTGTACAAATGCTCGCTTGAATAAAAACCTAGAGCATGAATTTTTTTTTTATGAGGCTGGCATTTAAATCCAAAATTAGAATAGATTTCCACTCCATTAACATCGATTTAAAGAATCATGTGCTCAAATCAAAACCTTAACCCTTATCTCAACCTCGTTTGTCAATGCACTCAATGGATTCAAACCCCCTATATGCGGAGGTGGGTTACCGTTTTGGGTCAGGCTGGGCAGGCTCGGGATTGTCTGCATTGAGCGTAGCTAGCAGTCCGATCGAGAGGAAGAGATATCAACAGGAAGAGAGAGAGAGAGAGAGAGTGTAACATCCCGGATTTTTGCCAACCTGGGATTAGACGTCCTTAGGCAATGGGTCGATCCTAAGACCTTACCAACTTGTCAAAATTCAATCCCACAGTCTAAAATCTCTCCTTAACCCATTTCCTTCACAAATCCCACCCTTCACTATCTTGTGCTTTCAATTTTTCAAAGCACTTTCACCCTAGACTCTATCTTAAACTAGCTAAGTAGTATACCTTGGATCACTTTATATACAAACTGCAAAGGACCGAGTACCACCTCGAGGTTCAATCACTTAGGACTAAATCCTTTAGAAATGAGATAAAGTAACTATGTGCGATCCCCAACCGCATTAGCTACGAAATCCGTTTGAATCACTTTAAATACGATCTGCAAGACGTCGACCAAATAGGCCCTTGGAGTTTGGACCAAAACTTGTAGAATCATTGAATGTGAACTCAGTTACCCTAAAACTTAGGATCAATCTCATTACCCTTTCTCACGGGAGCATCTTGAAACTTCATATTAGGTTTAGACCGCACATCGAAATCCGATTAACACGAAGTTAAGGAACTAGGACCGCCTCCTTGGGCTTGACAATCATCTCAAAAATCGGTCCAAAGAGATGTCCCATGGCCATTCATTTGGATCCTAGCGAGGGAGTGTGAAAAACACTATTCCCTTTACAAAATAAATATCGGAATAGTGATCGCACCATTCGCTTGCATCGATGATAAACAACCCGGACCGTCGAAATCGGACCAAATTACACCTCGAATCGGGAAAAATTTCAGAACATTTACATGTACTTGGAATTTCGGATCGTGGCCACCGACCGATTGAACTATCTTACTCTAAATAAGAATTATCGTCCGCCACGCGTGATCTGAAATCCCGACCGAAAATGAAAACTTAATAGAACGTAGATCCAGCGTTAGTGAGCTTAAGTCCAACCTTTGGCTCAAGGAGGCCCGCCAGAAGTCCTCCGTTGAGCTGAAACCGGTCCGCTTTGGACATAACCTATGTATACTTTGTTCCCGAGTCTATTTCGGTGAGTTTTGAGACTATATAAGGACCTTAAACCCTCTCTCATGGCAGCCATACGAATTTAGATTTGAGAGAGAAAAAGAGAGAGAAAGTGTGGGAGATCCTGGGAGAAACTCCCTGTACTTTGTTCTTTCAATTTTTCGTGCTTAACCACCTCATTCTTAAACTTTCCTAAGTAGTATAACTTGGATTCACGTCATTTCTAGGTAATAAACCCTAACCCTAACCTATTTTAGGATTGTTTAGATTGTAAGTTATGAAATAGCTAACGTATTTCGTTCCATAGGTTGCCAAACTCCCGTATACGGAAGCTTAGCGAGCCTATCGGCTCCGTTACGATTCTACGACACAAGGTGCGGACTTTAGGTGTATAGGTTATGGTTTTCAACGCTTTCAATGTCAGATAATGATAGATTCATGATCGCATGCAATGCACATGTACAAAGTGCTTTTTCGCTTTCGATTTCGATTAAATTGTAGAATTTGGAATTTCACATACTCTAGGTATTCGTATAAAATACCGTATACGTATTTTTTTTGGAAATGTGTTTGACGTGTTTATTTGTCGTATGGATATATGACGTATGGATAAAATACTTATTTGGCGAAAGGATTCGCCTAAATACATGTTTACTAATAAACACTATGTATGTAGAAATACGGTATTGTAAGAAGTACCGTATACATGTATATTTTAGCGATGTGTTTGTCATGATTAATCGTCGTATAAATATATTATGTGCGTATAAAATAATTGCTTGGCGAAGGGAATCGCCATAATACATGTTTGCTTATATACAGTATGTATGTTGAAAATGCGTATTTTAGAAAATACTGTATACATATAAATTTTGGAGATGCATTTATCATGATTATTTGCTGTAGTAATATATTATACATGGATAAAATACCCACTTGGCTAAGGGATAGCCCTAATACATGTTTTACTAACATACACCATGTATGTTGTAATAGTGTATTCTAAGTGTTTGTGAAAATGATTGAATGAGTACCGAATTCTCATTTGTACTCGCCATGACTAGTTGTCATGGATTCATGATTGTTGTATTGGCGATACCCTTTTGTGAAAGGATTTTCCTAAATCACGCCATTAAAGCCAATACACACTATATATGCTAAAATGTATGGCCCAAGTGTTTGCGGAAATGACCGAATGAATATGGAACTTGATTCTGCTTTGCCATGACTATCCGTCGTGGGTTTGTACGCGAATGTTATGATTGGGGCAACTCCCTAGTGAAAGGATTTGGCCTAATGCCTATCCGATCGACATATGTCATGTATGTTGATGTATGTTTGTTTAAGTGTTTCTTGAAATGTCGAATGAGTAGTAGTTAGCAAATTGTAATGTATAAGGGTGTTGAGATATGATTCTCAACCTCTTTTTTAACTATGTGTATGATCTCCTTGGATTGTTGTGTGATTAGGAATTGAACATGTATAAACTCATGCTTGTGTTGTGATTCATAACATGCTTAAGCGCTTTATGATTATAACTATGTAATGAATATGTTTAAATTTATATTTACGTTGTATGATCCGTCATGGGTGATGGGGAGCGGAGCAACGAGTGCGTTCAATTTATGTAGTGATTAAATGGATAATACTATACCTTGATTGTATGAGTGAAATCTTGATCCATTCTTTACTATCTACGCAAGTTATCATGTTTGGGGCTATGATTATAGTCCGGACAATCGGTACCAGTGAATTGAATTGTGGTCGCGATTCATTTGCCACGTGAGATGTGTTCGACGAACCCGAGTCGTACTTCGGTTGGCGATAGTGGTTGGCCACGCGAAGTGCTTATGCACTTCATGTCGTTCAACTTGTTGTGCGCTCGAGCTAGCCGAGCTCGTCAAGTAACCCGATCTGTCTTATGTATGTTCACCATGTTTGGTCGCTCTTGCTTGAACCTGGGTACCAAACTTACTAGTGAAATCCCTTTTAACCATGGTACCTCGATCCGCTAAGACTCATGAGCCGGGCATGGTGGTATGGGACATCGTGGTCGAGCCGCCGGCCGGCCACTGGGGCCCGGGGCCACCCGTGCCTCCCCGTAGTGACGGTGAGCAACCGACTCGTGAGCCGATTATACTTTGGGGTGATGGGACACTATATTCGAGTCGTCGATACTTACGGCGAGAGCCAAGTACGGTGAGACTCCGTACACTCGTCTACGGCGACGAGTCCTCCCATCTTCGAGTATACTCCAAGAGGTGTCATTGATAAGTGATTGGCGACGAGTCTTTCACAAAGAACCTGAGTATGAGTTGAGCCGAGTACGGTGAGACAAGTATTCGAGCCGACGGCTAGTGATTGAGCTAATAGTACGGTGAGACATCATACTCGAGTTGACGGTCCGCAATGAGCCGCATACGGTGAGATCAGTATCCGTCTACTTGCGACGGGTGACGAGCTCTTTGTGATGCCTTCGCTACGCCTCTCAAACCATAATATCGTATGAGATTAACTAGGAATGACGACCCTAGATTGGATCATGTTTGGGAATGATACAAGGAGGTACCTTAGTTTCCCAATATTCTTTGTTTGAAATGGACTAATAATAACTTGGTAATCATGAGCATCATCGCACCGCATGTGCTTTGTAGATGTGTACACTTCCTCCGAGGAAGTAAGCATTTGCGAACGTAAGATGATGTCGCTTAAGGGTGGTTTGGCAAGGGCATATATGTTATTTATCATCATGTCATTTCATTCTCGCACTTAATAAGAGCAAGCTTAAAATTGTTTGATTTGTCTTGCTTTATCATTCTTTTGATTGGATTGATAACATGTTAACCTATGCCTTCTTTTCGTTCACCTCTAAAGTTGATCACTCACTCCCACATTACGGGACGGTGTTGTACACACCAACCCATTTGTTGAATTTCGGAGATGGCGATGCTTATGAAGCGAGCCGGACTACTTATCTATGGTGATGAGGAGGAGTTCTCCTATCATGTAACTCTCTTACGGGGAATCTCTCAAGACTTATGGTACACAAACTTGCATTACTGAAACAAGATATGGTACTTGGGATAAAAGATATTACACTTACACATTTGGTATATTTTAGAACATGTACTTGTAATTATTTAACCTAGTAATGTTATCACACTACATAAGGAGATTCATCATAGTTATATATTTTATCTATCTATCATCGTCTTCCGCTTGCAATTTAAGACCATGTCTCGCTCGTATGATATGTTGTTTTGGCTTAATCTCACTCATGTTCAATGCACGAATACAGTCAACATTCAATCATCATTCATTTTGTTGCATAAGTGATGTTCTGGAACTCGGGAGTTGAGTTTATGCTCGACCCCCGATTTTCAGGGTGTTACAGAGAGAGAGAGAGATACCTTTTAGGGTTGTGAACTTATTGTTGCCTGCGAAAATGACAGTGAGATTGAGAGGAAGAGAGAGGGAGAGGGAGAGGGAGAGGAAGAGATCGAGGGCGGGGGAGTGACAGAGGGAGAGGGCAAGGGCGAGCGAGAGAGGGAGAACAAGAGGGAGATTGAAAGTAAGGGTGATAGTGAGGGATTTTTGGGGTTTTTTACCCAAAAAAGACCCGTCAATACGTAGATGGTCCTGTCATGAGCTCGTGGGGCCCATCATGATGTATGTGTCTTATCTAATATGTCCATTCATTTTAACTTCAAATAATAAGTCATCTTTAAAAAATGAGGAACATCGAAGGCCCAAGTGGACCACACCAAATATAAACGATAGGAACTTGATATCCACTATTTCTTACGGTGTGGTCCACTTGAGCCTTCGATCTACCTCATGTTTTGGGCTTATGTACTAACATTATCTTAAAAAATGGATGGATGGATTAGATAAAACACATACATTTTGGTAGGCCCCATGGAGGGTCTTAGGGGACCTTCCAACTCTATATGTAGATAAAATATGTAGTACTATTATTACGGTTTATATCTGTAGTAAAATTCTCCAATAGTCCGTAGCCTTTTCTATGGCTTTTTCACTGATTTAGCTATGGTTATATGACTTTTAGCTACAGACTAAACCCGTAGCTATTTAGCTACAACTTTAAACCGCAGCTAAAATCCGCCATAGTCTCTATCCTTTGCCCAATTTTTTGGTAGTGGAAACATCCCATCACGCTACGAGCTTCACCTCTTAGCCCTAGCTAAGAGATTTAGCAAACTGTTCACAACCCCGAGTGTAGAGTCATGATGTAGTAATAATCTTGGTGAGACCGAGGTCGAATCTACAAGGACTAATCTCATGTGTATTATGAATTTAACTAGAACTAGAACTAGAAGAAGATGTGAACCGAAATTTGAAATATTTGAGAGAATAATTTTGAATAAGGTAATTAAAAATTATAAATTTAAAAATGGTAACTAGGGTTTCCAAGGATCCACTTGTAGCATTGGGACACTACCTTGCATGATTCAAGGACACAGCCAGAATCAGAGTCCTGTCCTATCCAATTGGTAAGAAGAGATTTGTCAGATCTCTGAACTTCTCATAGATCTAATCATCAATGGATGAGAGTGGTGAAGATTTGGAAGTGATTCCATCACCTAACCATGCCTAGGAGATAAGGCAAACAACAGGATTTACCAATCGCACAACCAATCATATGAGAATTGTGACAGTTAAGAAGGATTTCGTCACCCAACCCTGCCCAAGGGATGATGGTAAACAACAAGACTAACTAATTTCACAATCTCAACTCAGGGAAAGAAGCATGGATGATGGTGAACAGCGGGACTTACTAATTTCACAATCTCAACTCAGGGAAAGAAAAAATTCAAAGCAATCGCAGATCCATTGTAATTTGAGTCACAACAAACCATTAAATACTGAAAATATTCCTTAATAATCAAAGTAGAATCCATAAGGTTTAACAAGACATGAATCAAAACAAAGAGCAAGCATCCCAATCACGCTACAAGCTTCACCTCTTAGCCCTAGCTAAGAGGTTTAGCCAACCATAGACATGATTGAACTAAGAACTCTTAAACAAAACAAAAAGATCAACTGAGGAAGAAAAAGAAAAACTCCCGGACGGTGACTCCACCCTTTTTGCTCCACTCCTCAAACCCTAGAAGATGCCTAGGAACATCATAGGGACTCCTATTTATAGTCGTGTATCACCTCCTCTCGCACCGAGTTGGAAATTTTCAGAAATCGCCTTAAATTTACGCTGTCCGCGCAAAATTTGCATAACCCTCAATTAGTCATTGACCATCCTTGACTGGTTGAGGGCTACCTTCGACTGGTCGTGGACCACCCTCGACTGGTTGAAGATCACGTGAATTTAGAATTTGATGTTGCTGGAGTTCGAGTCGAAGTTTCCTCGATTAGTTGAGCAAGATCCAGGACTAGTCAAGCAGAAGCCAGGACTAGTCGAGCAGGAGCCAGGACTAGTCAAGGATCATAGAAATTCACTTCAAATCTTTGATTCTCTTCATTCTTAACTTGATTTTCTTAGATCTTTGGCATGTGAATTCTTCATTCTTAGTCTTCTAAGATCCAATCATTGGCTTGGTGATTCTTGAGCGTTAAATTCATGCTTTTAGCATCCTTTTTAATCCAAGCTCTTAAATTCACCCTGCAACATAAACATGATTAACATAGAACGTTAAACATTATCATGTTTATAAAACCAAGTAATAAATGGGGTCCGATATGCAATATTTGACCCTCAACACCAACCATAGACATGATTGGATCTAAAACCCTAAAAGAAAGCATTAAAAATAAAAAAGAAAAAAAGAAAAAACTCTTAGGAGGCTTCTCCACCCATTGGCTCTGCTCCTTGTAACCCTAGATATCCCTAAAAGTTCATAGGAAATCCATATTTATAGCCTTGTCCGCATAGATTCACAAAACTGCTTCAAATTTACACACTCCGCAATAGTTCTGCGTAATTCTTCGATGTCATGCGTAATTCTTCGATGTCATCGAAGAATGTATCCAATTTATCCAATGACTAAACTTGATTTTCCTGTAATTCTTCGATGTCATCTAATTATGTTCCATGTCATCGAAGACTGGCTTTGATGTTTACATCCAGTTTTTCCAACAATCAAACTCAATTTTTGTTTGTAATTCTTCGATGTCATAGAAGACTGGCTTCGATGACATCTAAGCTCAAATCCTGTGAATTTCTGCACTAATTTCTGCATCAATTTCTGCACTTCCTTTTTCACTTAATTTTCTTGAATCTCGTGGTCTTAAAATCTTCAATCTTGGTCTCCAAAGATCCATTTTGTGCTTGATGATTCTTGAGCATTAAATCCATGCTTTTAACATTCTTTTCAATCCAAGCTCTAAGATTCACCTTGCAACACAAACATGTATAAAATATACCATTAAGCATTATCATATTCATAAAACCAAGATATAAATGAGGGATAATATGCAATATTTGGCCCTCAGTAAGGGTCCCATCGAAGCCCAGACAGATAGTTAACATATATCAATTTTTTTATTCTTCGATTCTAAATATGAGATGTACACAAATATAGATTTTTAATATTAAAACTTGTACGCTCAATTAAGGGCACCAAAATAAAAAATAACTACCAAAAATAAATAAACAAATTTGTACACAAAATTTTTCAATGAGGCTATAGTTCCTTGGATATGACATTAATTTCATTCAATCCGATAATTACCTATATCACACATACCTCAATGTACTTTTGTAGATCTCCAATTCTACAAGCGTCTAAGGGTTTTGTTAATATATTGACAAGTTTTTCTGTAGGCACATAGTCCAGCGATATAACATGTTCTTTAAAAAGTTCTCAGATAAAATGATGTCGGATATCTATGTGCTTTGTTCTTGAATGTTGCATTGAATTCTTAGAAATATTTATGTCACCGGTATTATCACAAAACAATGTCATTGTATTTTTCTCAATTCCGTAATCTGTTAACATTTGCTTCATCCACAAAAGCTGGGCACAATAGCTACCTGAAGCAATGTATTCAGCCTCGGTGATCAATAAAGAGATGGAAATTTACTTTTTACTATGCCAAAACGCTAAGAAATTCCTAATATAAAAACATCCGTCGCTGGTCAATTTTCGATCATCCATATTTCTAACCCAGTCAGTGTCTGAATACCCGGCAATGGTAGTTGATGTGTCAAATAGGTACCAAGGGCTAAAATCTATGGTCCCAACCATATATCTGATTATTCTCTTCATAATAGTTAAATGTGATTCTTTCGGATCAGTCTGAAACCTAGCATAAGCCCCTACGCTAAATGATATATACGACCATCTCCCTGTGAGATAAAGTGGGCTCCCAATCATGCTGTGATACAAGTGTTGGTCCACAGTCTTTCCAGCTTTATCTTTAGATAATTTTAGTGTGGTGCTCATGTGTGTGTGGTGTGTGTGGTCAGACTCTAGACCAAATTATTTTACTAATTCTTCGCGTACTTGGCCTGGCTAATGAAAATCTCATTTTGGAGTTGTTTTACTTGCAATCTCAGAAAAAAGAATTTAGTTCTCCCACCATGCTCATCTCAAATTTTAATTGCATCAAGTGAGCGAACTCATGAGCCATGTCCTCACATGTGGAACCAAATAGTATATCATCCACATAAATCTGGGTAATGAGCAGGGCATTTTAAGTCTTTTGAACAAAAAGAGTTTTATCAACACTCCCCCTAGAAAATTTGTGGTCAATAAAAATTTGCGTTAATTCTTCTTACCATGTATGGGGAGCTTGTTTGAGACTTTCCTTAATCTGTATACTTGATGAGGATGTTTGGGATCAACAAATCCTTTAGGTTGTTCAACATACACTTCTTCCTCAAGTACATCATTCAAAAATGCACTTTTTATGTCTATTTGGAATAATTTAAATTTCAGAGCACAAGCAATGGACATAAGAATTCTAATAGACTCTAATCACATAACTGGGGCAAATGTTTCATCAAAATCAATGCCCTCTATCTGTGAGTATCCTTTTGTGACTAGTCTAGCCTTGTTCCTCACAACATTCCCAGATTCATTAGATTTATTTTTATATATCCATTTGGTACAAATGATATTGGTATTTTATAGTCTTGGGACAAGTTGTCACACCTCATTTCTTCCAAACTGTTGTAGCTCTTCTTGCATAGCGACTATCAGTACTCATCTTGTAGAGCTTCTACAACATTCTTCGGTTCTATTTTGGAGGTGATGCAAGATGATTGTTTATGGTCTCAAATTGCTGTCGGGTTTTCACACCAGTACCCGGATATTTAATTTTATGATTGAGGGGATGATCCTTGATAACTGAAATATTACCCAAAGGTTGAGACAATCGTAGAGAAGTAGGCCTATCATCAGATTTACCTATTACGTTCAGACCCAATTCTTCATCCACATCTAATTCGGGACCAGTTTGGTCATGTGGTTGGTCATCAATAGCCATATTGATAAATTCTTGAATTTCAAGGATCCTAAGGTTATAAACCCTATAAGCACGACCGTTCAAAGAGTATCCTAGAAAAATTCCTTCGTCTCTTTTGGGGCCAAATTTCCTAAGTTTTCTCGGTACATAAGTATATAACACTTACTACCAAATACCCAGAACTACTTAACACTAGTTAGCTTCCCATGTCATAACTCATATGCTATTTTTTTAAAGCCTACTCTAAGATTGACTCGGTTAATAATATAGTAGGTTGTGTTTGCAACTTCGGCCTAGAAGGTTTTAGCTAGTTCTTTGTTGTTTATCATAACCGAGGCCATTTCTTGAAGCACCCAATTTTTTCTTTTAGCAACTCCATTTTTTTTTTGTGGAGTTTTGGGTGCTGAGAATCATGTTAAATGCTAGTTTCATCACAAAACTTTTAGAATCAGTCATTCTTGGATTCGCCTCCATGATCAGTCCTGATTCGGTCTATCATATACCCCTTTTTCATTTTGGAGTCACTTTATGAGTTTTCTAAACTCTTCAAATGTATATGATTTTTCCCTTAGGAAAGCGACCCAGGCGAACCTGGAGTAATCATCCACTACTACTAAAAAATGTCTCTTTCCACCTTGGCTTTGAACTCTGGTGCGACCAATTAGGTCCATGTGTAAGAGCTCAAGGGGCTTCGAAGTATCAATGGCAGTTGTCTTCTTGTGAGCAACTTTGATCTATTTTCCTTTTCGGGAATCGCCAAAGACAATCCTTGCCTTTCTCACAATTATGGGAAGCCCTCTCACCAGATTCTTTGAGCTTAGGCGAGATAAATTTCGGTAATGAACATGGCCAAGTCTTTGATGCCAAAGTTCAGAGTCGTTATCCTTGGCCATGTGGCATCTTGTGGGTAAGACAATTTCTCCACTACTTTCAATCACATAGAAGTTATCATTGGTGTGAAGACCTCTCATAATCAATTTGCTTATCGAATCTGAGATCTCATACACTTCTTTGGAGAATTTTACTGAATGTTCTTTGTCATAAATCTGCGATATACTCAAGAGGTTGTGTTTCAAACCCTCTACGTAGAGAACATGTTCAATCTTGGGCATGTCTGGCTTAACAACTGTCCCTCACCTAATAATTCTAGTGGTGATACCATCTCCAAAAGTGACTGACCCACCGTTAAAATTGGTATAATTGTAAAAGTGGGTCCTATCACATATCCTATGTCTCGAGCACCCGCTATCTAAATACCATTTAGCACTTTTGCCTGCTCTAAGAGTGATATGTATCACTAAGCAGTTTGTTTTGTTCTTCACAACCCATTTTGATACAACTTTCTTTGGGCCTGAATTGGTAGTAGGAGAGATGGGATTTTTCTTGGGCTTTCCTCTAAAATGTATCTTATTTTTAGGATATTTAGATTTTGGGGCCAACTGATCTCTCTCTTGGTTTACCTAATTCAACATTTCTTTTGTCTTTAGATTCAGTTGGGCAACCTATTTAAGCAATTCCTCCACTCTTTTGGTCATTTTAGGAGTGGGAAACTTCCTCCTTTCCTTTTCTTTCTGCAGCTTTCTAGGAGGACTGCTCATATGTCTAGAACATCCACTATCCAGGTACCATCTTGAATGGCTACTTGCTTTGAAAGTTGTGTGGATAATAAGAGACTTAACCTTTGGAATCCATTACATGACAGTTCTAAGCTTGGAAGGATCTCTTACCTTTCGATGATTTTAGGAGTCGTGATATTTTCTATTTCTGTTTACTCCATTCTTACCAGAGTTGGATTTTAATAATTCTTTGAGCAAATCCACAATTTTATTAACACGAGGAGGATTTTTGTCATCCCTCTTTCGATATTTGTGTCACATGTTTTACATTGGAGGCTTCTTGAAAGGGTTTTGTATTTTTAAAGTTATTCCTTTTACAGTTTAATATATTTAGAATTTCTGCTTAAGAGTTCAAGATTCTCCTGTTATAAAGGTAGGAGCAGAATTCTTAGATTTCACATTGTTATCTTTAATATAGACAAGTCCATATTTGTCACTAATTCGACGAGATGAAGTTAGCAATTTTTCAAGTTTCTAATCTCCTTGGGTATATTTCCAAGTATCCTTTGAACTCTAAAGTGAAGAAACTTCAATTTTAAATTCTCATTTTCAGATTTAAGATTTTGCAATTCAAAAACTTTCAGACTTAAATCTAATTTGGATTTTTCAAGACAATCAGAAAATTGAGATTTTTCCAAAATAGCCTTTTCAAGTTCTAATTATAATTCTACACATTTTTCCTTTTGAATTTTGCATTTAGTAGCAATCTTATAACTTTCTCTATACAATGCATCATATGCTTCTTGAAGATCATCTTCATTTTCAGAGTCACTTCCATGAGTTTCATAATCAGATGTTTCACAATCATCTGAAGAAGTGATTCTGGTTATAATCATAAAGGCATTATGTTCTTTTATAGTTTCTTGATTTAATTCGTTAGTTTTCAAATTAGTTTCAGATTCTGATGATTCATCCCAAGTAGTGATCATGCCTTTTCTCGTCGATTTATCCTTCTTAGAATATTTTGAAGCGAGATGCCCAAATTCAAAACAGTTGAAGCATTGGGTGTCTTTATATTTAGATTTCTAATAGTTTGAGTTCCCTTTTCTTTTATCAAACAGTTTTTTAAAATCATTTCTTTTCTTATTTTTGAAATTTTTATAAAATTTATTTGCTAACATTTCCATATCATCCTCAATTTTCTTGTCATTTGAATTTACATTTAAAGCCTTTGATTTATAATTAGAGGATTTGAGAGCAATGGACTTGATCTTAGGATCTTTGAAATTCAACTCGTAAGTTTGAAGAGATCTAACCAACTCCTCAACCTTCATAATATTGGTATCTCTTAATTCCTGTACAACAGTAACCTTAGAATTAAACCTATCAAGAAGTGATCGTAGTATTTTTACATAAACCTTGCTTTGAGGGATGCTTTTACCAAGACCCCATATAGAATTGACTATGTCATTTAATTTCATATAGAAGTCCATAAATGACTCATTTTCGTCCATACAGATTTCCTCAAATTTAGTTGTGAGGATTGAATCTTAGACTTTTTTACAATGTTTGTTCCTTCATGTGTCATTTCAAGTACATCCCAAGCTTATTTTACTGTATCACATGAAATAATTTTTTTGAATTTATCTAGTGATAGAGCACAAGTTATAACATTCAAGGCTTTAGCATTTTCACTACTTTCACTTTTTAGAATAGTCGTCCAAAAACCATAAGCAATTTCTTTCATGGACGTGGTTCTATTCTCAGCTACTACTTTCATGATAGGAGGGATCCATTGAGTCACTGTGGCTTATCACTGTATCACATCGGTTCCCGAAACCTGAGTACACTACTCGTGTTCCAAAAACCCTAGTGTTAATGTTTGAAAACACCCAAATTTCATGTATATGTATATGTGTGTGTATATATATATATATATATATATACACTCTTTTTATCAGAGTTAGTAATCTAGCGGGACAGAAGCAATTCAAGTATAAGAGGGAGTCCAAATATACCAAACCAAGGTTTCAAGTGGTTACCCAAAAACTTATACAATCCAATGTCTCATAACTAAAGATTGTATAGCCAAATAATAACTGTGGACTAGAAATTAGCGCCGCATAGCCATCTATCTCTCCATGTGATGCACCGGAGTCAACCCATACATCATCCACATATCCTGTACACTGAATGCGGTTTGATAGCGTCAATGGCTATCGCAATGAGGTATAACCCTCAAGATTTATCGTATCATCAAGATAATTAAGCATAGTTAACAAAGGCAATGTATAACAAATATTACACAATGATTATCATGGAAATCAGGTAAGGTTCATCAGATACACATTTATTAAATAAATTTCACAAAGATGATCTTGTTTAAATGCATGGATGCATGCACATGCTCACAAACCTGGGGATGCACATCCAGCTGTCAAAATAAAGGGTCACCTAAGGAGATCTAGTTACCCAGAAAAGTAGACAAAGGTATGCCCAAGGAGAACAGCCACCCAGAAAAGACCATAAAATATAGATCGCCTAAGGAGAACTAGTCGCCGAGAAAAGTACACATAGGTACGCCCAAGGAGAACTATCCACCCAGAAAAGACCATAATATATACATCGCCCAAGGAGAACTAGTCACCCGAAAAAGTATATAAAGGTATGCCCAAGGAGAACTAGCCACCTAGAATAGACTATAAAATATAGATCGCTCAAGGAGAATTAGTTACTCGAAAAAGTACACAAAGGTACACCTAAGGAGAACTAACCACTTAAAAAAAACCATAATATATAGATCGTCCAAGCAGAACTAGTCACCCAAAAAAGTACGCAAAGGTATGTAAGTGCTATGGTTTCTTGCTCCTTTGATTGTCAAATTTTATAGTGCCAAAACCACAATCTGTGTCTTGTGCAGCACATTAATATATATGTTCAAGGCAATGCATCATATGTACAAGGACAATGCTTTAAGTCAAGAACAAGATCTACTTCAAGAAATGCAAGATCAAGTACATTGTTCACTCCTTTAAGCTTCAAAGTTCAATGTTTTAAAGCGACATTAAAAGACAAGTCAATTGTTCATACTTAAGACTCAAAGAGAAGTACAAGTCGATTACTACAAATTCAAGCTTCAAAAGATCTCAAGTTCAAGCTTCATGATGTGTCAAGATCTCAAGATTCATGAACTTCAAAGATCATCTATCATCTGAAGAAAAGAAGGTTCAATGTTCATATATCATGGTTAAGGTATGAAAGACCTTATATTGACCTTAGGGTAGGTCATTTTGAATACATAATTCAAATTTAAATACTTTATAAGTGTTTAGTCTGTTATTCGACTAGTCCTGGACTCTGTTCGACTAATCCTAGCACTGGCTCGACGAATTCCACGACTCGACCGGTCTACCCAAGAAATTCCATTACCAGTCCTAAGTTTGTTGCAAAATTTCAGAATTTTTTGGTTAAGCCATGACCAACCCTGAGAACTGCTCGATCGGTCATATGAACAGTGCACGACTCGTTCACGACCAATCCTGTAGCTACGACTCAAAGTCCAGCAACCATTCCAGGTTCCTCACGACCAATCGTGGATAGGTCACGACCAGTCGTGGAGGTCCCTCGACCGGTCGTGGATGGCCTACGACCAATCGTGTAATGGCTTTATCTGATCATGCTCAACATTTCAAAAATCAGTTGGTCTTACGACTAGTCGTAGTGTCCATAAGACCAATCGAAGGTGCGACTTCTGCACTTATAAATATATCACGATTTTAGAGTTTGATATCCAATTCAAGTATAATCAAGACATCACTCTGAAAGATAAGTTTGTAAACTTCTTAAGCTATATTATGCATATTTAATATTCTCTTTTATTAGCTTTTTATATTTGATTTTGTATTTTGCATTCCAATCTGATTTAAAAGAGGGATTGTAGTATTCCCACTTCTTAGAATTAAAATTAAATAGAGCTATCCCAACTTGATTTAATTTAAAATCAATTTAAAACCAAGAACCATTTCATAAGTGAGTGTGGACATTGAACTTCTATATTCAAACTTCTACTCCGATTTAGTTATTCCGGGCTGCAACAGAAGGAGAAATCCAGGTATTTTACATTATTGTAATTTCCTTTGTTTTAGTTTCTTTTGAGATTAAACCAGAAAAATCTCATTCTTTTGGTTATCTGAGGAGATCTAGAAACCTCTGAGTGTGGGATTTTTTGAATTGTGTAAGCCCACTTGAAAGACACAATTGTGAGGGTTTTAGGTGAACCTGCAAAAACCTATTTTCATAGTGAACACTAATATCCACTGTGTGAGGATATTGGGAGTGGAGTAGCTATGTGGCTGTTGTTTAATAGTTGGTGTACAGATAGGCGAACCACTATAATTCTTTATGTTTTGTGGATGTGTGGTTTATTTTCTATATCTTTTATCATTCAATATTGTGGGATGTATTTGTGTATCTGAATGTTGTAATCTTTTACATTTCAAGCATTGTGGGGAATGTTGTAATAGCTTATATTTCCTTTATAGCTATTTCCTTTTTTATTCCTCTTCAGTTTGAGTTTTCAATACACAAACTGTTCTAATAAGGTTGTCCTGCCATAAACCCTTGGTTTTTATGGTGCAAGGTTGTCCTTAGAACAACATTTGTATCAACCTCTCAATACTAGAATTTTGAGGTTGCTTTACATTTCTGTATTGTGGATTGTTTATAGTGCTATCTTTCCTTTAATTGTTTAAATTTCGCTGTTATCATTTTAATTTGGCATAGTCCTATTCACCCCCCCCCCCCCCCCACTCTAGGACTCTAGCTCAGCCTTTTCAAGTGGTATCAGAGCCTAATAGCTCGTTTCTAATTATTCTATTTGGATTTATTTCTTGAGATAATCGATTTGAGCTATTTAAGATGTCAAGTTTTGATAGCCTTTCAGTCACTAGGCCTCCACCATTTGATGGCTCCAATTATGCCTATTGGAAAGCCAGAATGAGGATTTTCTGAAAATCCATGGATGAGAGTGTGTGGCTAGCCACAATGACTAAATGAACTCCTCCTACCACTGAAGTAACTGGCATCGATGGATCTAAATCTATGAGAGTAACACCTTATTTTTCTTAGACCACTCTTCAAAAAAGTGAGAGTAGTGCCAATGCAAAAGCACTAAATGTAATCACTTGCGCACTATCACCGGATGAATTCAAAAGAATTATATCCTGTGATTCTGCAAAGCAAGCCTGAGATATTTTAGAAATGACATACGAGGGAACATCAATTGTCAAGAAATCTAAAGTCCAAATCATCACAACTAAATTTAAGGAAATACGTATGGAAGAAAATGAAATGTTCATGGACTTCTGTAAAAGATTAAACGACATTGTGAACTCTATATGGGGTCTTGGTGAGAAAATCCTAGAAAGTAAAGTTTTTGCAAAGATACTATGCTCACTTCCTGAACGGTTCAATTCTAAGGTAACTGCGATCCAACTTCGTGCTACGGATAATATGAGGGTAGAAGAATTAGTTGGCTCTTTATAGACTTATGAGTTAACTTTTAAAGATCCTAAAGGTAAATCTATCGCCCTTAAATCTTCTAAATGTATTTCTCAAGAAAATTGTGATTTAGAAAATTCTGAAGATGATATGACCCTTTTAACCAAAAAGTTTTGCAAAATTTTTAAAAGTAAAAAGAGGGTTGATTTTCAAAAATCTAATGATAAGAAAAGATCTAAATCTAAAACTTGAAAATCTTTAAAAGATAGTCAATGTTATAGCTGCCATAAATATGGGCATTTAACAAACAAGTGTCCTAGAAAGGACAAACCTAAAAGGAAAGGTATGTTGGCTACTTGGGATGAATCTTCTTGCTCTGAAGCCTCTTTTGAATCAGAAGATTTTGAAACCGAGTCGGGTAATAAATTCAAAGCTCTTATGACTCTAGCCAAGTTCACTTTTTCAGATCATGATGATTCAACTAGTGAAGAATATCTGAATAGTGATCATGAAAATGAAGATGACCTTCAAGATGCTTATAATGCCCTTTATAAGGAAAGTTGTAAACTTGTTTTAAACTAAAACTTCAAAAAGAAAAGTTTTTAAAGCTTAAAGAAAATTTTGATTCTCTTGTTTTTAAAAAATCGCACATTTCAGATTGTTTTGAAAAGACTAAATGCGATTTAGATTTCAAAACCTCCCTTATTGAAATCTTAAATCTGAAAATAAAAAACTAAAACTCGAAGTCTCTTCATTTTTGAGTTTGAAAGATACTTGGAGGTATGCCCAAGGTGATCCAAAGTTAGAAAAACTTTTATCCGGATCCTGAAAATGTGGTGACCGATTCGGTTTGGGCTACGACAGAAATATTCCTCCTAAACAGAAGAATACTCCTAAGTTTGTGAAAGGAGAGTCTTCAAACTTAAAAGAGAATAGGTTAAATCAAAATTTTTCTAAAAATGCTAAAACTTTTCAATCTTTAAAACCTAAATACAACCATATCAACTATAAAAATCAGAACCAAAATCCTTTAGCTGAGAAAATAGTTGATTTACTTAAGGTGCTCTTAAAATCTAACTCAATAGGTCATTCTTATAACAACTACAAATACAAGAAGACCAACTATACTCCTAAACCCAAAACCATTATGAAATGGGTTCCTAAGGTTACTAGCTTGGTTGCCCACACCGCTTTCAAAGCTACAAGCCATTCAAAGTGGTACCTAGACAGTAGTTACTCCAGGCATATGATTGGCGACAAGGTTCTGTTCACTAAGCTTAAAGATATGACTGATGGTTCAGTCACATTTGGTAATGGTAGCATTTGCAAGATTATTGGCCAAGGTATGGCTCAACTCTTTAACCTTCCTTTATTTGAGAATGTTTTATACGTTGAAGGGTTAAAACACATCTTGTTAAGCATATCTCAAATATGCAATAACAATCATAGTGTAAAATTTACTAATCAAGGTTATGAAATTTTAAACAAAAAGGGTTCTGTAATATTAACTGGTTGTAGAACTTCTGAAAACTGCTACATTGTAAGTGATTCTAGCTCATCTAATTAATCGTGTTACATGGTCCATACTGATGAGACAAAGTTATGACATAATCGCCTTAGACATGTACACTACCGCAATTTGTATAGATTGAGCAAAAGAGAACTGATAAGAGGTCTACCTAAATTACAGAAAATAAACAAAATATGTGGCGAATGCCAGATTGGTAAACAAATTAGGGGTGCTCACAAAAAGGTGGACTCCAATACCACATCCAAACCGCGCGAACTTCTCCACATGGATCTTATAGGACCAACCAGGACAGAGATTCGAGGTGGCAAAAAATACATACTGGTAACGTGGATGATTTTACCAAATTCACTTGGGTAGCCTTCTTAAGGGATAAATCAGAAACCCTTGATGAAGTAAAAAGAGTTCTTAAACGGATCCAAACGGAAAAAGGTTCTTAAGTCTGTAAGATCCGTAGTGATTATGGATCAGAATTTGAGAATAGCAGTTTTGAGAAATTCTGTAGCAATCAAGGAATATAACATGAATTCTCTGCGCTCAAAACACCACAACAAAATGGAATTGTTGAAAAAAAAAATAGAGTGCTTCAAGAAATGGCAAATGTAATGTTGAATAGTATGAAGCTCCCTAAAAATATTTGGACTGAAGCTGTAAATACTGTCTGTTATACAATCAATCGGGAATATATAAGTAAGTCAAATAATAAAACTGCTTATGAAATGTGGTTTGATAAGAAGCCTACTGTCAAATACTTTCGAGTTTTTGGCAGCAAGTGCTATATTTTACGTGACCGTGAAAATCTGGGTAAGTTCGACACTAAAAGTGATTAAGGGATATTTTTAGGGTATGATTTAAACAGTCGAGCATATCGAGTACTGAATAAGAGGACAGGTGTAATTTAAGAGTCCATGAATGTGGTCATTGACAATCACTTGAATACACCTACCTCAAGTTCAGATAATGATGAAGTTCTTCTAATTGACAAACCAGATACTTCATCAAGTCAAAATAACTCTGAACTGAGGACTGTTAAAGATCATCCATCCACTTAGATTCTTAGAAACCCTCTCACTGGTGTACGTACTCATAGACAACTATGTGTGCTTTACATCTCAGATAGAACCAGTTAACATAAAAGAAGCTCTTACTGACGAAAACTGAATAGTTGCAATGCAAGAAGAGCTTAATCAATTTGTTAGAAATGATGTTTGATACTTAGTTCTTAGACCTAAAGATAAACATATTATTGAAACTAAGTAAATTTTTAAAAATAAGTCTGATGAACTTGGTAATATAATTCGAAATAAGCTTAGACTTGTTGTACAAGGGTACACTCAAATTGAAGGCATCGATTATGATGAAACCTTTGCCCTAGTAGCTCATCTTGAATCAATCAAACTATTTATATCCATTATATGCTTTAGAAAGTTCAAAATACATCAAATGGATGTAAAGAGTGCTTTCTTAAATGACGATCTACATGAAGAAGTGTATGTTGAACAACCAATGGGTTTTGAAGACCCTAAGAATGTTGATCATGTCTATCGCCTAAAAAAAGGCTCTCTACGGGTTGAAACAATCTCCCAGGACATGGTACGAAAAATTGGCCAAGTATCTACTAAGTCATAATTTTCTAATGAGAAGTGTTGATAAGACTCTTTTTGTTAAGAAACATAACGATCATATCTTATTAGTGCAAATCTATGTTGATGGTATTATTTATGGATCTACCTGTACTAACATAATCGCTGAGTTTGCAGATCTTATGAAATCTAAATTCAAAATGAGCATGGTTAGGGAATTAAATTATTTCCTAGGGTTGCAAGTAAAACAACAACCTGATAGTATCTTTATTTCTCAAACCAAATATGCTCTGAACTTAATTAAAAAGTTTGGATTTGAGAATGGAAAAAATTTTGATACTCCTATGAGTACAATATTAAAACTCTCAAAGGACTCTACAGGTAAAAGTTTGGATCCTAAATTATATTGTAGTATGATTGACAATATATTTTATTTGACTGCAAGTAGACCTGATATTACTTTTAGCATTGAAATTTGCACTAGATATCAATCCGACCCTAAAGAGTCACATTTAACTGTTGTTAAGCAGATTATGTGATATGTCACAAATACAACATATTTGGGTCTCTGGTATCCACATGATACTAGTGTTCAATTGACTAGTTACACAGATGCTGATTGGGCTGGTAATATCGATGATAGGAAATCAACCAGTGGTGATTGTTTCTATTTTGGAAACTGTTTAGTTTCTTGGTTTAGCAAGAAACAAAGTTCCATATCGCTTTCAACTGCTGAGGCTGAATACATCGCAGCTAGAAATGCATGTACTCAGCTTGTATGGATGAATAGAATGTTAAGCGATTACGGAATTGCACAAGACTTGATGGTTTTATATTGTGATAATTCTAGTGCAATTAATATATCTAAAAATTCAATCCAGCATTCACGAACCAAGCACATTGACATTAGATATCACTACATTCGTGAATTAGTGGAAGAAAAGACAATTTCATTGGAATACATTCCGACCGGACTCAACTTGCTGACATTTTCACTAAATCATTCGACAAAAGCAGGTTTAATAAATTGAAATTTGATCTTGGTATGTGCAATTTAAATTAATTATTCATGCATTTCTGTATTATAGTATATATATTAGTTAATTTATTGGTTTAAATTTTAAATTTATGTGAAAAATGCATATTTTTTGCTATGCACGACCAGTCGAGGACGTACTCAACCAATCGTGGCATAACCGATCAAGGACGTTCACGACCAGTCGTGTAGCGCACTGGTGCTTTTAATATGGGGGGAAAATTCTTTTTCTTCCTCATTTACTCTTCCTCTCCAACGAGTCTAAGCTCGACTGGTCATACCCAACTTCTTGATTCTTCAAGGTTAGTACGTTATTTCCATTTTTCTTGTAGATTCAAGTTAATATCACTTCATTTTTCACACTTGGAGTGATTTATTTCTTGTTTCATTAAGGTTTTTGGGGTTTTCTTCTCCAAAATATGTTTTTGAGAAAACCCACTCCACATCTTTTGCAACTTCTTAATTTTTTTATTTCTTATTTGCAGATGGATGCTAGAGGTAAAAGGAAAACTTTCCGTGGTACTTCCTCATCTAGATCGACACCTTTAACAAGGCGCCACCTTCGGTCACCCGAAGATGATCCCTCCTTTGTGCAGGATTTACGGTTGCGCAATGTTATTGTTGAACAACCTGTTCATTTTGAACATATTACTCCTTTTGATCTCCTTCCTCTTCTCCAATCTGTAGGATGGGTTAACATTCTTCATTAGGGTGGGCCGGCATACCGGTCAATTGTTTAGGCTATGTTTGCATGTATTTTTGATTTTTCGACTGAGAATTTAACATTTATAATAGCAACTAGAGAAGGTCCATTTGAAATAGACCGCCATCTGATCTCTACTCTAATGGGCATACCTGTTAATGACGAGTGTATTCCTATTCACACTCTAGTTGACAAACCTTTGGAATAAAAAAAACATGTACTTACTAGAGCATTATGCAACATAGATGTGCAATGGAGTCAACATGGGAATGCGCTCGCTTCAAAGTACTTGTTACTCAGATACAGGGTTCTTCATAGGATATTTATTTCTAATTTGTATCCACGTTCTGGTAACAAAACTGAACTAACCACTTTTATGGTTTGAATTTTGTATTCCATCATCTCTGGCACAATTGCCTGTCTTTCTTCTTTAATCTGTCATTCCATCATTCAATTTCGTCTACATCCTGGCCAGTGATATTTCTTTTGCATATCTTATGACTGTGTTAGTCACTCATATGTTAGTAGTTATGCCTATTGGAGAGGCTCCTATTCATCACTTTATTTTCAACAACTCAAATATAAACAAGATGAATTTACGGTTGGCTGCTGGCTAAGTGAATGTGGGTGGTGGTGGAGCTGAAGCAGTGAATGAAGGAGAAGGTGGCGATTTACCTCTAGATGATATAAATATGGATGATATATTTAATGAGATTGAATCAGATTCTGAGGCTGACCCTAACTATCAGCCTTCTAATTCTGCTGAGTGGTTGGATTCTCTTGAGGAACAGGTGGCTTAGATACGTGTAACCCAGGATTCTCAATTTACTTATATGCGCAAATCTATAAGGCGCATTAACAAAGGTTTACACCAAACTGATCCATCTATTCCTGCTCCCTCTTCTGGATCTGATTAAGTGGTTTACTCATATGGCCTGTAATAACTCTTATGATACTTTGCTTTCTTTCAGTTTGTGGGACTGACTTTGGATGAACTTGGTTCATGTTGGTTACTTATATGTGAATATTATTTGCTTATTTCTTTCATATCTTGACTTATTTGCTCCCTTATTCCTCTTCCATATCTTTGTTGCTTCCTTTGTCATATTGTGACAAAAATGGGGAGAATGTTTTGTTATGCTTGCTTATAGATATGGATATGGATATATGGATTGTGGGTAGTAGCATATTTATGTGTTCTACTCAGGGGGGGTAAGCATTATACTCTCTTGTGTATATATGGTGCATGATTTTTTATTAAGCATGTAATGCTTCTCTTATTTTTAATGGAGTGTGTTTTGTCACAAATTTGACAAAGGGGGAGATTGTAAGTGTTATGGTTTCTTGCTCCTTTGATTGTTAAATTTTTTAGTGCCAAAACCACAATCTGTCTTGTGTAGCACATTGATATATATCTTCAAGGCAATGCATCACAGGTACAAGGATAATGCTTCAAGTCAAGAACAAGATTTACTTTAAGAAATGCAAGATCAAGTACATTGTTCACTCCTTTAAGCTTCAAAGTTCAATGTTTTAAAGCGACATCGAAAGACAAGTCAACTATTCATACTCAAGACTCAAAGAGAAGTACAACTCAAGTACTACAAATTTAAGCTTTAAAAGATCTCAAGTTCAAGCTTCATCATGTGTCGAGATCTCAAGCTTCATGAACTTCAAAGATCATCTATCATCTGAAGAAAAGAGGTTCAATGTTCATATATCATGGTTAAGGTATGAAAGACCTTAGATTGACCTTAGGGTAGGTCATTTTGAATACATAATTCAAATTTAAGTGTTCAGTCTATTCTTTGACTAGTCCTGGACTCTGTTCGACTAGTCCTAGCACTGGCTCGACCAGTCTAAGAAATTCCACGACCAGTCCTAAGTTTGTTGCAAAATTTCAGAATTTTTCGGTTTAGCCATGACCAGTCCCGGAGAATGCTTGACCGGTCATATGAATAGTGTACAACTCATTCATAACCAGTCCTACTACTACGACTCAAAGTCCAGCAACCATTTCAGGTTCCTCACGACCAGTCGTGGAGGTCCCTTGACCGGTCGTGGATGGCCTACGACCAGTCATGGAACAACTTTATCCAATTGCGCTCAAAATTTCAAAAATCAGTTGGTCCTATAACCAGTCGTAGTGTCCATAAGACCAGTCGAAGGTGCGAGTTCTGCACTTATAAATATAGCACGATGTTAGAGTTTGATATCCAATTCAAGTATAATCAAGACATCACTCTGAGGGATAAGTTTGTAAACTTCTTAAGCTATATAGTGCATATTTAATATTCTCTTTTATTAGCTTTTTATATTTGATTTTGTATTCTGCATTCTAATCTGATTTGAAAGATGGATTGTAGTATTCCCACTTCTTGGAATCAAATTCAAATAGAACTAGCCCAACTTGATTTAATTTAAAATCAATTTAGAACCTAGAACCATTTCATAAGTGAGTGTGGGCATTGAACTTCTATATTCAAACTTCTACTCCGATTTGGTTCTTTCGGGCTGCACCAAAAGGAGAAATCCAGGTATTTTACATTATTGTAATTTCCTTTGTTTTGGTTTCTTTTGAGATTAAGCCAGAAAAATTTCATTCTTTTTGTTATCTGAGGAGATCCAGAAAACTCAGAGTGTGGGATTTTTTGAATTGTGTAAGCCCACTTGAAAGACACAATTGTGAGGGTTTTAGGTGAACCTAGAAAAACCTATTTTCATAGTGAACGCTAATATCCACTATGTGAGGATATTAGGAGTGGAGTAACTATGTGGCTGTTGTTTAACAGTTGGTGTACATACAGGCGAACTACTATAATTCTGTGTTTTGTGGATGTGTAGTTTCTTTTCTATATATTTTATCATTCAATATTGTGGGATGTATTTGTGGATGTGAATGCTGTAATCTTTTACATTTCAAGCATTGTGGGGAATGTTGTAATAGCTTGTATTTCCTTTCTAGCTATTTCATTTTTATTCCTCTTCAGTTTGAGTTTTTTATACACAAACTATTCTAGTAAGGTTGTTCGGCTATAAACCCTTGGTTTTTATGGTGTAAGGTTGTCCTTAGAACAACATTTGTATTAACCTCTCAATACTAGAATTTTGAGGTTGCTTTACATTTCTGTATTGTGGATTGTTTATAATGCTATCTTTCCTTTAAATGTTTAAATTCCGCTGTTATCATTTTAATTTGGCATAGTCCTATTCACCCCCCCTCTAGGACTCTAGCTTGGCCTTTTCAAGGTATGCCCAAGGAAAACTAGGCACTTGGAAAAGACCGTATGTCATGAAAATGCATGATTAGCCCAATCATTATTATTCCAATTTCAAACAATCATTTTAAGAAAGCTCAAAGGTCACTATGGGGGGGTTTGTCACCTAGCATAGGCCGACAGTTCAAGCATATTGTCCCATTCCACCATCCCTGGCTCTTGAGACTAACAAATATGATGTTTAAAGGTAACATACACAAATAGTGGCCAATTTTAGTTCTACAAGTGGAACTTATCAACGCAAGGTTATATGAAGATGGTTCCTTAAAGCCACATAGGGCAAATATTAAATCAAGTCGCATAGGGCAAACAACCCCTTCCAATGATGTAATGAAAATGGACTATCCCAAAAGTCTCTTAGGCAACAAATGATCTGTAAGATGATAAGTCTATATCAAATGTTTTATTTAATTTATTAGACAAAGTGTAACATCTCGGATTTTTGCAAACCTGGAATCAGATGTCCTTAGGCAAGGGGTAGATCCTAACCCCTTATGAACCTCTCAAACCTCAAATCCTTTAGGAATTAGACAAAGTTAATTAAATGTTAAACTGGATTAGCTATGAAATCTGCAGTAATCACTTTAAATACGATCTGCAAGACCCAAATATTGTAGAATCATTGACACTAGGTTACCGTAAAATCTAGGATCAAACTCATTACCCGACTGCTCTCGAGAGCACATTGAAACTCCGTATCAGATCTAGACCGCACATCGAAAGTCCGAATGATACAAAGTTATAGACTTAGGACCACCTCGCTGGGCTTGACAACCATCTCGAAAATCAAATCCAGATAGTGTCCCACGACTATTCGCTTGAGCTCGGAGCGAGGAGTGTGAGAAAACCTAGTTTTCTTTAGAAATTAAATGAACTTTAAGTAATCTAAGACTTGGTGTTTGCGGGCCAAATATAAGCAAGCAGACTGTTAGAATCTGACCCAAATACACCCTTGGATCAGAAAAAATTTTATATACATGGCAGTGTACTTGAAATTCCCGATCGAGATTCAATGACCGTTGAACTGAAACTGGTCCACCATGCGTGATCTGAGAATTCGACTGGAACAAAAACTTAACTCCACCTAGATCCATCGTCTGTGAGCTTAAGTCTGACCTTTGGCTCAAGGGGGGCCTCCAGAAATGCTCCGTTGAGCCGAAACAGGTCCACTTTGGATATAACCTAAGTATACCTTGACCTTAGGTCTAATTCGGTGTGTTTTTAGGCTATATAAGGACCTTAAAATCCTCTCTCATTCAACCATACGAATTTGAGAAAAACCCTAGGAGAGAGAAGAGAGAAAGTGTGGGAGATGTGGGAGGATCTCCCTGATACTCTATCCTGCTGCTATCTGTGCTTAACCACCTCACTCTAATCACTTTCCCAGCGATTCCGGCTCCATTTCTAGGTAAAAAAATCCTAACCCTAACCTGTTTTAGGATTTGGATTGATTCAAGTAGCGAAATAGCTAATGTATCCCGTGCTATAGGTTAATATACTGTCGTAGACGAAGACCTAGAGATTCTATCGACTCCGTTACGATTTTACCGACAAAAGGTGCAGACTTTAGACGTATAGGTTATGGTTTTCAAAACTTTCAATGTCAGATAATGATAGATTCATGATCTGCATGCAATTGCACATGTACAAAGTGCTGTCTGTTTTCCGTTTCGGTAAAATACGAAGAATATGGAATTTTTATGTATTTTAGGTATTTATAGAAAATACTGTATCTATATAAATTTCGTTGATATGATTGCCACGAGTATTTGCCGTGTATATATGCTAGTTATGGATGTATGACCTGTTTGGCGAAAGGATTCGCCCTAATACACTTTTGGGCCAACATAGCTTATGTAGGCTAATGTGTGTAGTCTAAGTGTTTGTTGAAATGACTAAATAAATATGGATTTATGATTTATGCCTGCCATATGTATTGAATGTAAGAACATGATTGATGTGTATGAGACAACTCCCTGCTATAAGGATTTGTCCTATTCTATGTTGAAATCAACATACGTCATGTATGTTGGAGTGGTATAGTTTAAGTGTTTGATAAAATACCTGTGTGAGAAATTGTGTGATGAACTAAATTTAATAGTGGTGTTGAGATAGGATTCTCAGCTACCTTAGAGGTGTATATGATGTCCTCCATGTTGTTTGTTTAATTTAACCGCTTACTTATGAAATATATGTGTTTGTATTTTCTGTTTATATTGTGCCTTATAACATGCTTTATAACATGCTTTATGACATACTTGTTAACATGCTTGAATTACTTTGTTTATTCTACTTTACTCTACATGCTTCTGGTTAAGGATTGATTGTTTTGGGGCTATGATTATAGTCCAGGCAATCGGAAACAGAAATGAATGCGTAACTGAGATTCATTCGCCATGCAAGATGTGTTCGACGAACTCGAGTCGTACTTCGGTTGACGATAGTGGTTGGCCACACGAAGTGCTTATGTGCTTCATATCGTTCAACTTGTTGTGCACTAGAGCTAGCCGAGCTCGTCAAGTAATCTTTCTTATGTATATTCACCATGTTTGGACGCCTCTGTTTGAACCTGAGGTACTAACCTTACCAGTGGAATCCCGTTAACCGTGGTACCTCGATCCACTAAGACTCATGAGTCAGGCATGGTGGTATGGGACACTGTGGTAGAGCTGTCGGCCTACACTGGGGCCACGAGCCTCCTCGTAGTGACCATTGAGCAACCAGACTCGTGAGCCAATTATGGTAGTATGGGACACTATATTCGAGCTGTCGTGTAATAGCCCTGGCAGCCCTGACCATACTCAATATAGTGACCTCGAGCATACTCTGAATCTGCGGAGAGGCGACAAGCCTTTCCGTAGTAAACAGAGTATAAACTAGGCCTGTATTGATAAGGTGGTGGGGGAGTGGTGTAACGATTCAGTGTAACAGCCCTGACAGCTCTAGCAGCGACCTAAAAACACACCATCGTATGAGATTATCTAGGACTGACGACCCTATAATGGATCATTGTTTGGGAATGATATAAGGAAGGTACCTTAGTTTCCCAATGCTGCTGTTTGAAATGGACTAATAACAACTTGGTAATCATACTCATCATCGCATTGCATGTGCCTGGAAGATGTGGAGCACTGAGGGTGACAGCATGCCGCAGACGTAAGATGGTCCCGCATGAGGGAGTATGTTGGTGAGGGCATGCATCATAATCGCATCTCATCCTTGCATTAATTACAGTACTTAGGAATGTTGATTGTACTGCTTTATCATTACTGCTTGACTGAATTGATAACATGTTAATCTATACTTTATTGTTTCACTGAGTTGATCACTCACTCCCACGTTACGGGATGGTGTTGTACACACTAACCAGACCCTGTTGTAGCCGCAAGTGATGGTGATGCTTATGAGGTGGAGCCGGACTTTTGCGATGACGAGGTTGCCTTGTTATATGTGCTATATTCTGGCGGCTTCATGTGAATCGTGTCTTAATCGACGGGGTTACAAGGATGTTGACTAGAGGACCTTACGTATTTGGTATATTTTGGAATTGTACTTGTAATGAATTAACCTGGTAACATTATCACACTCTGGAGACTCACCACAGTTTATATATTTTATATATCTATCACAGTCTTCAGCTTGCAAATTTAACTATCTCTGGAGTATGATATGCTGTTTTGGTATAATCTCATTCATGTTTCAATGTTCTCATCATAATCATCATTATCTGTGTTGCATAAGTGATGCGTTGGAACTCGGGAGTTGAGCTTTGCTCGACCCCCGATTTTCAAGGCGTTACACAAAGTGGCCACTAGTTCCGGGACCTCCAATCATTCCATCAAGTGATTATGAATGACAAATCATGTATAATATCGATATAGCACATACATATCTAAAGCATTCATTGCAAATCAAAGTAGAGGAAATTAGATCTTACGGCATATTTGAATATTAAATTTAAATCTAAGGAATCAAAATCAATAAGAGAAATTCACCATTTAAGCAATCAATGATGTAAATGTACAAAGATAAATAAACTAAGTTGACTATCAAGATGTAGAAAAGCTTGAAGGGTGATCCTCACCTTGAATGAATGATCCTCTTTATTTGAGATGTTCTTATGAGGTGGATGTAAAAATCCTAAAATCTAAGCAAGTATAAATTTAATCTTCTAATTCCAACTTACATATAGTCTAATAGTTATATAAACCTTATTTTCTACTTACTTGTTTGGACAGGTTGAAGGAAGAAATGTCTTATAAGGTAAACAGTTGCTGGTTGTACCTGGATGAAATGTTACAGGACACCACTGAGTCACGATCGAGTCGACTCAGTTTGGGACTGGACGAGTCAACTCATAACCGATTAGGTGTTGGTTTTTATACTTGAACGGTGCTTGTTCTTAGTCGTTGAAGGGTGGATAAGGTATGATTAACTCTCAGTGTAGCCAGTTAAATACCTCCCTGGATGCACCATTTCCACCCATAATCACTGAGTCAACTCAGTCTAGTTACTAATGGTAGAGATGAAAGGATGATTGAGCCCATTTACAAACTGTTATTGGGTCATTCAACTCGGGAAATTTATGTTATCTCTAGGGCCTATTTGGCCAATTTCAAATGTGGATTTCTGGAGGTAACACTTTGCTTGACTCGGCTAGGTAGATTCAACTCGTTAACGAGTTAAGTGAAATGTTATAGTAACAACTGAGATCGGTTTGAGATACCCGATGGTGCAGTTACGTTGAGGCAAACCAATCTCCTTCTCTGATCTAAATTAGGATTTTTACCCTGAAATACAAATCTGAGTCACGACAACTCGTGACCGAGTTGGGAACGGATGTAAACGTAGACAACCGAGTTGGGTTTCATACCTAATAATCGTTTGATCTAGACGGTGATGTAAAGTGGATTTGGACATGTTAGTTGGCCCCTTTATGAGCGACGGTAGATAGGCTTCGCTGGGGTTCTCCGATTGAACGGGGATGGCAGGGATTTGCTAGGAGGTCGTGTTGATGCGGAAGTCGCCGAGTTCGCAATTGTGTGAGGGCGAAACTCGGACGGAGCTAGCCAAAGAGTCTTTCTCCTTCTCTCTCTTTCTCCCTCTCAGCGAGAGACGAGTCAGACCTAACTGACTCGCCCTAGGTGTGGTTGAGTCGAGACGCGGCAGCAGTCCGCACTCGCTCCCGTGGCTGCGCTACTCTCTCTCTCTCTCTCTCTCTCTCTCTCTCTCTCTTTTTCTTTCTATTTCTTTCATTATCTTTCCTTGGGAGTCGCCCTAAAATCCGGTTACTTATAGTTGTGTCTATTTCTAGGTCCTTTCATAGCTAATCCCAGGGATTAGCATGCTGTTAACGTAAAGTGGCCTAGAAAACCATCATCTGGTCATTGTAATTGTCGAATCAGATGCATGGGTCTTTACAATCATCCCTAATGGTCATTAGATGGGGTGGGCCATGCGATGAATGTCTTGGATTGAAGAAAGGATCATCCTTTTGAAACACTACTCCAACGGTCCGGTTTGGTAAGATGACCCATCGGCCATGGCAGTTTTGTAACATCCGGTTGATTCAGTGATCAGGGCCACTTGGATGGTTTGGATGACACATGGGATGCATGTGGGCTCCACCCTTTGGTGGAAGGAGTGTTAATAGCCGAGATGAAGAGTTACTCGCGCCGTTTTGATTTTACGTCGGAATCTCCTCAACTTCTGGCCTCGTTGTTAGGCTCTCCACAGCCCTAATTTCAACGTCTAGGATCGCCCAAGAGAGCCTTCTAAATGGCATGAAACGGTTGGGATTTCTCTAGCCAAAAACGGAAATATTCTCTCTACCTTTTGGCTGGGAGTAGGTATTTCAAAAAATCGGGTGACTCGGCTTCTATGGAGCATGCAGACGTGGCTCTGACCGTTACTGAGGTGAGTGAAACTACCAATAGGGCAAGATGACGTGGATTTTCTCCTCTTCGTCAGAAGTTCCGAGTGCCACACTCTGCTGGACTCTAGATCGTAGGTGTAGGCGTGATTATTGTTGATGATTTCCACCATGGGTTTGGTCGGTTGATCTGGCTGAGGTTGATGAACAGTTTAGATTCGGTGGAGCAAGCTCCACTGATCCTTGCTGGTGGACCAGATCGCGAAGATGAATGGCACGTTCGTTTGAATGCTTGATCACGGGAAAAGTGGAAAGAATTCTACTTTCCTTGTTGCGTATTGGGTTAAATCCCTTTTGACCCACTAGTTGGTCTCATGCAAGTCGGGTGTACATAACTCTGTGTACAGCAGTGGCTTACAAGTGGGGCCCACATGATTCTCTGAGAAATCTGAACCATCAGATCTCTTAAAGGGCCTGTTTAAGTACTTATGACGGTGGATTTATGCTGTTAGATGGGTTGAACTAATTGCTTAATGCCTAAAGTGGTTATTTATTCGATTTTTTTTTCTAAATTAGGATTAAAGCATGAGTTGCTACAGGGACTACTCACTATGAGTCATTTAGCTACAAACCCTGATATTGAGGTTACTTTACATTAAAGTGGGCCACTCCAAGTGAACGTCAAATTCCTAATTTTTAACATCCGGTTGATTCGTTTAATTCAGCGGTAGGATCGCTTGATTTAAGAATGAAGATTTCTTTTAATGGTCGGATTTAGACTAGAATGAACGTGAACATTTGCTTAGTCTAAGTTTATGTTTATACTAATTTAGGTTACTTTGTAACACCCGAGTACAGGAAAGTATGGGGTGTTATAGTCACAAACTTTCATCAATGGATTTGAGGAAGATTCTCATCCTGGCATTCCAATATGAATAATTTAAGCCATCAACAGGGGGTGGTCTGGATATGGATAAACTCTCGAAATTTAATATCTTATAGATCTGGATCTATCTTTAAGAGGTAAATCCCAAAAAGAGCAACCTCACTGATACCACTTAAAAGATGAGCTATAGATGTCCTAGAGGGGGAGGGGGGGGGGAGAGAGAGAGAGAGAGAGGGACTGAAGAGGATAATATTAATTCCTTATAAAAACTTGTAGAAATAGTATTTGCAATCGTACAAAGTTTTGAAACATTGATTCTAATTAATTCGTAGGACAAACTTCACTTAAAACTTTAGGCAGGATAAATTTATTTTACAACGTCCTTGAAATTAAACTTTCAAAATAGAAAAGGCAGAGAATCAAATAAATCAATCACCACAAATGCAAAAGGAGTTATAATGGTTCGGTGTTTAACACACACATAGTGCACTCCCAAAACTTACTAACCTCGTAATTTTGGCTTTCCACTATATCAAGGCTTTCATAGGTTCACCTTAACAACCTCTTATAGTTCTTGTGATTTTCACGAGCTTACCACAATAAAACCCCCTTAGTGATTTCCATGGGCTAACCACCAATCAACCCAATGAGATTTTCGGGATATCTCAACAAACCCAAATGAAATAATAAAATAGTAACAATACTTATCTTCAGAAGATAAAGCATCAATTTGAAGATACTTGATGAAGTAAAGGCTTTGATTAATGCAACAATCTTCTTTCTTTGATGTCGACGAAACAGTGCATGATCAAGCAAAAAGAATCTAGGGATCTAATATATCTTATGGAATGTAAGCCTTAACTGATATAGATTTAATTCTCTATTTCTCAAATGTACTATATATTACTGTCTAATCGCATTTAAACTAACTTGAGAAATTGAATTGAATAAGCTAAAATAAGTAAGAATTACCACATAAATAGCTTTGGGAGGACCTAAGTTTCTCCCTTTGCTTGAGGAAGATTTTTCAGCAATTTTTGTTATGAAACTAATGAGAGAAGGTCCCTATTTATAGCCAAAGAGTTTGGAACTTTGGTCAGTCTAAAAAAAGGCTTCGGTTATCCGAATTTCAACGATACTATTACAACGGTTATCAGATTACGTGGGATAAGATTTATCAAAAATTCGGCTAGCCCGAGCTAAAATCGGTTGTTCGAATCTGCAATTCAGCTGGCAGAATTCAAGGTGCAGCTAGCTGAATCCCTTTGACATCTGAAAGTTCCATTGCTGGAAACTTGACCTGAGACACCTTCAGGCCAGCCTAAGCCAAGTTTGGATGGCCAAACTTGCAATAGAATTTTCCATTTAATGTTGCTGAAACTTGGCCGAGGCTGATGTTAAGTTGGCCGAACCAAATTAGGCTAGCCGAACCAGAGGTAGAGCTGACTGAACATCAGTGAAATTACACTAAGTTTTAGATTTTAAGTACATAAGGCCATGTTTAAAAAACCTCTAACTTAAGGTACTTTATATGGTTAATTTACTTAATGGTTGACATACACATTGATCTTTCAAATCTTTCACTTGTAACCATACCGAGTCTTCTAGTATTGTGATGTTGATGTCATGACCCAAACTCGGAAACCAGGCTCACAAAATTCTCGATCACCAAATCCGACGCTGACAGCCTTCATAGTACCCCATTCTCGGCTCTTGGCATCCATATACCGGATTCCAATCTTGGGATCCTACAAGGAGGATTTTCAGTAAAAATTTTATAAAGGGAAGCATAACTGTCACACCCCAAACTTAGGGACCACGCTCATAAAATTCTCGATTACCGAATCCGGCACCGACAGCCTCCGTAGTACCCCATTCTCTATTCCTGGCACCCATATACCAGATTCCGATCTTAGGATCCTATAAGGAGGATTTTCAATATAAAATTTCTTTTACAAGAAGCATAACCATAAGTATAACCAAGCCACAATAACAAGAACACCACATATCCAATCATATAGAAAACTTTGAGTACAACGTATAAAGGGAAATATAAGATAGATATTAAAAACTCCAAAAGCTTAGCCACACGCTCATGCCTCAACTCGACTGCATTATAGCGTCACCTGCACGCAACGGTCATGCATAAGCTTATAGGAAGCTTAGAGGGTGGTGTAAGTGTGTGCGCAATATATATGTTAAGTATGCAATATCAAAGTAATGCGAAAAATGATGACAAGTCCATGAATGCTATCAGTCGTACCAAGGTTATGCAATGCAAGGCTTACATGGACAAATGTCATATGCAAGATACAATGTAAGCATGCCAAGATTTCACCGGATCCACATATCGATGCGCTTCTCTTTGGACAATCACGGGACACTCTTCACTTTCTACGCCACCGCCCCCATCTAAGCGCACAACTGGGTAAGTGAAAAAAACTTCACTATCCGCCTGCCAATATCGGCTTGGCTCATCAATAGTGGACCCATTCCTCAAGTTGATCAAACTCAGCCTGATATTGCCCCCTCCACTCCGGTGGGTAAGGCCACACCCCCTTCCAACCGACCACGACATAGTGAGAGATGCGACCTTCTAGTATTTGGCACTCCAGCACTCATGTATCCACTCGCTCTCGATGTTAGAGCAACCTCTTGGAACCATAAGGGTTTAGGGACTTTCACCCATGGACATCCATAACACCCATATGATAGAACCAAATATTCTCAGTATCCAATCTTGCCATCCACGATATGCCTATGGAGGCTACAACCCCGGTGCCACTAGGGCGTACAATGATCATGTCATAGAAATGCGAGATGCATGAGTCATACTATCCAGTCAAGTATCAATCCTGCGTGAACTGCGTGCTCATGTGGGGCAACTCTGTCTCTCAGGGAGTCCTATAAACAACCAGTCCAATGGCATAGAGATGATGCGTATGTGCATGTATCACGATATTATACTAAGCATGAGTATCAGATGCAACAGGCAACGATCGGCCTTAACTAGTATGTTGCCTACAAGAGTAGGGACTGAACGATATGCCCCACAAGACATAGAGGAGTCTGTATGAAATGGTCCATGTTAGACTATCATAACTTACTCAAGGTATGAATATATCATTTATCTTAAGGCAGGGTCCATACAAGGACAATGAATCTAACCCATGTATTAAGGTAGTTTCCACACAATGAATATACCAAATCTTATACCACATATTCTTCCATCTACAAGAAGCGGTGATGATGTACTCTCCTATATATATATATATATATATATATATATATATATATATATATATATATATAGTGGGCAGTCTAGATGCCATACTACATCAAGGATGGACCTCATGGGGTGAATCATACAAGTCATGGTTTATTCCTATAAGGGTGGTGGAAAGCAATATCATAAATGGGGGCCCAACGGTTTGGGTTAGCCCACTAGGGTAAGATGGGTAATACTTATGGGGGGCCTATCATTTGGGATAGGCCAATAAGGGAAGGATAGTTGTGGGCTTAACAACGGGCCCTATGGAGGTTATAATGTGGGCATTTAACCATCATTACTCCCAGGACAATGGGCTTAACAACGAGCCCTAGGGAAGTTTATAATGTGGACATTTAACCACCATTTCTCCCAAGGTGTGGCCCACTTATAACCTATCATATAATGGGGCCCATGGCCCTAATACTAGCTAAGAATGGATGGGCATCCTAAACATTTATCACATACATCATGGTGGACTCACGCATCACAATTGGGTCTCACATATACAATGCAACAGGCCATACATCACAATGGGCCTCACACAAGGGTCTCTTATACATCACAATGGGCCTCATCACATGGGCCTCATATTCATCACAATGGCCTCATCACAAGGGCCTCATGTACATCACAATGGGCCTTATATACATCACAATTGGGCCTCATGAAACAGCCCATGGCCCTCACAATAGTTAGAAAGTAATTGGGCAGCATTCATATTATCTCATACATCATGTTGGGCTCCTTACGTCAGCCCATAGTCTAATACATCAAGGTGGGCTACATGGGGCAGCCCTTAGCCGAGGAAAATGGTTGAGCAGCACATCCATCATAGTGGGCATCTTTGGGCAACCCATAGGCTCTAGAAAATAGTGGGCAAGATGCACGACACATACATCATTAGTGGCTTACAAAAACAGCCCACATAGTCCATCATAATGGATGGGAAACAATACATTAGACTGGGTTATAAGGCTGGTTGTCCAGCCCATCTGGGCCTGCTGGACGTCCAAAAATCTGGACAGTCTAGTCCTCAATCAATCAGATGGAAGGTGGGCCATACAAGGAACAAAAGGGGGCCCCATCCACTGAATCAACATGGAATGAAATACATACACAAGGTGGGCCTGCTACTGGATGTTTAGTCTAGCAGCATCCCAGCCATTGCTGGATGTCCAAGGGGGTAGACGGCTGGATGAAACACATGTAACATGTGGGGTCCACGTCTAGGGACCAGACAACATGGATAAAACACAAACATCAAGGTGGGTCCCACATCTAGGGACTGGATGACGTGGATAAAACACTTACATCATGATGTATGTAACATGATGTAAGTGTGGATTATAACACATATATCATATATCATGGTAGGCCCCACCGTTCCAGCCTGCTGGATGATGGGGATACAACATATATAACAAGGTGGGTCCATGCGGTGGCCCACCAACTTGGACACAAGCTGTTATTAGTGTTTTCTCTTCATCTGTGCACATCCAACATGTGACAGCAAGAAGGCCTCAGTAACACCACGAAAATCGGGGTCGAGCATAAACTCAACTCCCAGTTCCGAACATCACTTATGCAACAAAATGAATGATGATTGAATGTTGACTGTATTTGTGCATTGAACATGAGTGAGATTAAGCCAAAACAGAATATCATACTCCAAAGACAATAAATTAGCAAGCGAAAGACTGTGATAGATAGATAAAATATATAAACTGTGATGAGTCTCCAGAGTGTGATAAAGTTACCAAGTTAAATAATTACAAGTAAATTATACCAAGTTGTGTAGTATGATCTAGTCAACATCCCCCATAGCCCCGACAATCAAGGTACGGCTCTCACGAAGCCGCTTTATATGAGAGAAAGCATTCCCGTCATCATAGAGTTCGGCCGCCTCGAGTAGCGTCGCCATATGCAATCGATAAAGTGTGTGGGTGTTCTAACACCGTCCCGTATCGTGGGAGTGAGTGATCAACTCAGTGGAACAATAAAGCATAGGTTAACATGTTATCAATTCAGTCAAGCAGTAATGATAAAGCAGTACAAATCAAACAATTCTAACTACTCTTATAAAGTGCGAGAATGAAATGACATGATGTTGTATGCCCTTGCCAAACTACCCTCATGCGACATCATCTTACGTTCGCGAATGCTTAACTCCCTCAGTGCGCCACATCTACTAAGCACATGCGGTGCGATGATGATCATGATTACTGAGTTATTATTAGTCCATTTCAAACAACAATATTGGAAAACTAAGGTACCTCCCTTGTATCATTCCCAAACATGATCCATTCTAGGGTCATCAATCCTAGTTAATCTCATACGATATTATGGTTTGAGAAGCATAGCGAAGGCATCGCAAAGAGCTCGTCACCCGTCAGCGCGGATACAGATCTCACCGTATGCGGCTCAATTGCTGGCCGTCATCAGTACAGTGTCTCACCGTACTCGGCTCAATCACTAGCCGTCACTGACATGTGTACACTCACCGTATCGGCTCAACTCATACTCTAGTTGTCCGTGAAAGACTCGTCGCCAATCACGCCCTTGCGAGTATACTCGAAGATACTATGGAGGACTCGTCGCCCGTCCGCACGAGCACAGGTCTCACCGTACTTGGCTCTCGCCGTAAGTATCGACAGCTCAAATATAGTGTCTCATACCACCATAATCGGCTCATGAGTCTGGTTGCTCACTGGTCACTACGGGGAGGCACATGGCCCCAAAGATAGGCCGACAAATCACCACGGTGTCCCATACCACCATGCACGGATCATGAGTCTTAATGGCGATCGAGGTACCATGGTTAAAAGGGATTTCACTGGGTAAGTTTGGTACCCTAGGTTCAAGCGATGGCCCAAACATGGTGAACATACATTAGACAGATCGGGTTACTTTGACGAGGCTCGGCTCGAGCGCACAACAAGTTGAACGACATGAAATGCATAAGCACTTCACGTGGCCAACCACTATCGCCAACCAAAGTACGACTCGGGTTCGTCGAACACATCTCACGTGGCAAATGAATCACACCACGAATTCAATCTGTACCGATTGTCTGGACTACAATTATAGCCCCAAACATGATAACTTGCAGATAGATAAAGCAGTAATGGATCAAGATTTAACTCATACTATCAAGGTATGGTATTATCCGTTTAGGGCTGCCAGGGCTGTTGCACGCACTCGTTGCTCCTCTCGCCCCTCACCCATGACGGATCATACAACATAAATATAAATTTAAACATATGCATTACATAGTTATAATCATAAAGCAGTTGAGCATGTTATGAATCACAACATAAGCATGAGTTTATACATGTTCAATTCCTAATCACACAACAATCCAAGAAGATCATACACAGTTAAAAGAGGTTGAGAATCATATCTCAACACCCTTATACATTACAATTTGCTAACTACTACTCATTCAGACATTTCAAGAAACACTTAAACAAACATACATCAACATACATGACATATGTCGATCACATAGGCATTAGGCCAAATCCTTTCACTAGGGAGTTGCCCCAATCATAACACGCGTACACCCACGACGAATAGTCATGGCAAGCAGGAATCCAAGTTCCATATTCATTCAGTCATTTTCGCAAACACTTGGGCCACACATTTTAGCATATATAGTGTATATTGGCCATGGCTTGATTTAGGGAAAATCCTTTCGTCAAAAGGGTATCGCCAATACAACAATCATGAATCCATGACAATTAGTCATGGCGAGCACGAATGAGGATTCTATACTCATTCAGTCATTTTCACAAACACTTAGAATACACTATTACAACATACATGGTGTATGTTAGCAAAACATGTATTAGGGCTATCCTTTAGCCAAGTGAGTATTTTATCCATGTATAATATATTACTACAGCAAATAATCATAATAAATGCATCTCCAAAATTTATACGTATACGTATTTTCTAGAATACGCATTTTCAACATACATAATGTATACAAGCAAACATGTATTACAGCGATTCCCTTCGCCAAGCAAATATTTTATACGCACATAATATATTTATACGACAATTAATCATGACAAACACATCGCTAAAATATACATGTATATGGTACTTCTTACAATACCGTATTTCTACATACATAGTGTTTATTAGTAAACATGTATTTAGGCGAATCCTTTCGCCAAATAAGTATTTTATCCATACGTCATATATCCATACGACAAATAAACATGTCAAACACATTTCCATAAAAAATACGTATACGGTATTTTATACGAATACCTAGAGTATGTGAAATCCCAAATTCTACAATTCTAATCGAAACAGAAAACGGAAAGCACTTTGTACATGTGCAATTTCATACAGATCATGAATCTATCATTATCTGACATTGAAAGCGTTGAAAAATGTAACCTATACACCTAAAGTCCTCACCTTTTGTCGTAGAATCGTAACGGAGTTGATAGGTTCGCTAAGCTTCCGTATACGGGAGTTTGGCAACCTAGAGAACGAAACAGGTTAGCTATTTCATAACTTGTAGCCTATACACCTCAAAACAGGTCTAGGGTTAGGGTTTATTACCTTAAAACGGAGTCGGTATCGTCGGAAAAGCGTGCCTGAAAGAGGCGGTGCACCGTGGAGCCACAGGGAAGTACTCAGCGGGAGAAGCTCCCACTTCACCCTCACTTTCTCTCTCTTTTCTCTCTCTCAATCTCAAATTCGTATGACTACCATGAGAGAGGGTTTAAGGTCCTTATATAGCCTAAGAATTCCCCAAAACAGACTCCAGGTCAAAGTATACTTATGTTATAACCAAAGCGAACCTGTTTCAGCTCAACGGAGGACTTCTGGCGGGCCTCCTTGAGCCAAAGGTTGGACTTAAGCTCACTAACGTTGGATCTACGTTCTATTAATTTTTCATTTCGGTCGGGATTCCAGATCACGCGTGGAGGACCAATTTCAGTTCAATGGTCAGCGGATCTCGATCGGAGATTCCGAGTACATGTAAATGTGTATGAAATTTTTCCCGATCCGAGGGTGTAATTTGGTCAGATTCTGACGGTCTGGTTGTTTAATACTGATCCGCAAACAAATGATGCCAGATTACTATTCAAGATATTTATTTTGTAAAGGAAATGGTGGTTTTCACACTCCCTCGCTCCGGACACGATCGAATGGCCATGGGACATTGTCTGGACTTGATTTCCGAGATGGTTGTCGAGCCCAGTGAGGCGGTCCTAATTCCTTAACTTCGAGTTATTCGGACTTCCGACGTGCGGTCCAGATCTGATACGGAGTTTCGATGTGCTCCCGAGAGCAGCCGGGTAATGAGATTGATCCTAGATTTTAGGGTAACCTAGCGTCAATGATTCTACAAGTTTTAGGTCTTGCAAATCGTATTTAAAGCGATTCAAACGAATTTCGTAGCTAATCTGGTTTCACACCTAGTTACTTTGTCTCATTTCTAAAGGATTTAGTCCTAAGTGATTTCTAGTCGAGGTGGTACTCAGGCCTTTGTAGTTTGTATATAAAGTGATCCAAGCTATACTACTTAGCTAGTTTAAGATAGTGTCTAGGGTGAAAGTTCTTAGAAAAATTGGAAGATCAAGGTGATGAAGGGTGAGATTTGATAAGGAAATGAGTTCAAAGGCGGCTTTAGACTTTGGGATTCAGTTCTGACAAGTTAATGAGGTATTAGGATAGACCCATTGCCTAAGGACGTCTAATCCCAGGTTGGCAAAAATTCGGGGCGTTACAGGCCTACTGCTGGATGGACAACGTGGATCTCATGCATCACGGTGGGCCTGTTGGCCCTGGACGGTGTGGATATACCTCAAGGTGGGGTCCACACATTAGTGGGCCACCCCACTTTAAAAGGATCAAGTTAGTATTAGGTTTTCCATCCAAACAGGCCCATGAGGCCGCTAGACATACAAGAATTGGACAGCAAGGATGTCCAACAATTATGGACGACTGGACGTCGATCACACATTAGGTGGACCATCATACAAGGAAAGGAGAGAAAGAGAGAGAGAGAGAGAGAGAGAGAGAGAGAGAGAGAGAGAGAGAGACGAGTGATGGAGGGGCTCCACCACTATGAGCCCCTCTAGGATCTATACCATACATCATGCATACATCAAGATGGGTCCCATCCATGTGTGGGCCCTTACATCAGAAAATCTGAGGTGGGGATGCCATCCCCACCATGAAATCAAGGGTCTAGATGACCCTTTAATGTTCTAGATTAAGTAATACATCATGATGGGGTCGATGGAGAGTGGCCCCATCATGGCATGTGCATGCAACTAAGGTGGGCCATTGGCCACACCTAGGGGTTAAAATAGGATCCCCACCATTAATTGGTAGGTCCTACTTGTCCCATGCAAGAGAACCTAAAGATCTAAGCAAGAAAACAAATAATCTAAACCTAGAAGGGTACCCACCTCTATTCTTCTTCTCCTTCTTCCACCCTTAGGTTCTCTAACTTCAAAGGAGGTTTTCTAATGGTGGAGATGGGGTATGGACAGTTGGATTGGGAGGGCTTAAGCTTTGAAGTGGCTGGAAATGGAGAGCTCTCATGGACGTTGGGAGCTCTTTCTAGCATGGAAGGAGGGAGAAGAGAGGGAAGGAGAGAGATAAAAGAGAGGAATGATTGCATGTAAGGAAATGATTGCACATGAGAAGGAGGTTAGGCATGCCTGCCATAATTACTAGCATGCTTGCAATAGGGTAGGGTGATGTCACCCCTAGGATAGTATCCTTAGATGACATCATCCTAATGATGTCTATCTAGGGATGCACTTTATTTAGAATTCCACGGCCCCGCAACGTGCGTCCCATGGTCGAGATCATGCATGAGCCACATTTCTCAATCTAAGTGTCGCATTGGCGCATGAGATGCGGTTTGGAACCGCGATGACAGTGCGGTCACAATGGCATGGGTCTCAGGTTAAGTTGACTCGGGTTTACCGGATGTGACTTGAGGTCACTCGCAAATGCTATCTACATGTCGCAGGTAGTCGAAATTCGATGGGGAGGATCGTGGGATCCTAAGGAACAACAAGATTCTATGACATAGGCCTTATAGCTCTCCCCTCCTAATCAAAATTTCAACCTCAAAATTTACACTATCACGTGGAATAAACAAAGGGAAGAGAAAACATGACATCATTATATATATCAAAATACAATACAAGGCATAATCAATCAATAAAAAGATGGGGATAACGCTCTCCCAAGACGCCTCATCAACACTATGGTGACCCCACTGTACTTTCACCAAAGGAATGACTTTGGTCCGAAGGACTTGCTCCTTCCGATCAATGATGCGAACTGGTTGCTCAATGTACGAAGCATCCTCACGGACCTTTAGGGGTTGCAAATCAATCATTGGAATGATGTCTGACCCACACTTCTATGGCATAGAAACATGAAAAACATTGTGGATGCCAGACAACTAATGTGGTAAGGCGAACCTATAGGCCACGGCGCTAACGCGTCCAGTGATCTCGAAAGGTCTAAAAATCTCGGGGCAAGCTTGCCTTTCGCTCTAAATCAAACCACACCCTTCATGGGTGAGACCTTGAGATACACTCGGTCCCCAACTGCAAACTCCAAGGGACGACGCCTGCCGACTCTGAGCTGTGCGCATTCTCTACCTGATAATATCGATGACCTCTGATGTCTACTGCACGAGCTCGGGACCTAGGAGACGGTGCTCTCCAATCTCGGCGCAACAACTGGGAGCTCGACAAGGTCTACCATACAAGGCCTCAAAAGGAGTCATACCAATAGTCGCCTGATAATTGTTATTATATGTGAACTCAGCCAGCCACAAATGCTCATACCAGCTACTGGAGAAGTCAATCACACAAGCTCGAAGCATATCCTCAAGGGTTTAATTGACCCTCTCGGTCTGCCCATCGGTCTGCGGATGATACGCGGTACTGAACTGCAAGGCATACCCCATCACCTTCTAAAAAATCCTCTAAAACAGACGTGAACCTAGGGTCTCGGTAAAAAATGATCAAAACTGGAACATTGTACAGTCTCACAATCTCATCAACAAATAATCTAGTAAGCCGGTCCAAAGGCCTGATCGCACAAATCGCGAGAAAATGCATCGACTTCTTCAGACGATCCATCATAACCTAGATGGTGTCATGACCTTGAGTCCTCGGCAAGCCCATAATGAAAACTGTGGATACGTGCTCTCACTTCCATGTCAGACGCTCAACGGCTACAACGGACCTTGGGGTCTCTAATGATCGACCTTTACACACTGGCACGTGTCACACTCTGGCACAAAACTAGCAATCTAGTGCTTCATTCCCATCCAAAAATACTGCCTCCTCATATCGCGATACATCTTCATTGAGCCAAGGTGGATAGAAAACCTTAATCGATGTACCTCGGTCATAAGATCCTTGCGCAACTCTGGAACATCCGGGACACATAATCGGCCTTTGAAGTAAAGTCCACCATTAGAACTAATCTGCCAATCTGACTAACTCTCAGATGCCGCCTCTGCTCGATAACCCTGTAATAAGTCATCTATCTGCTGATCCCCGACCACCCTTATGACAAGAGAGGGTTGAATTGACAAGCTCGATAACTGCACGCTAGAAGACTGCAGACCGATCTCAAAGTCATATGCTACCACCTCCTCAAGCATCTTCCACTCCTAAATCATCACATGTGCCACCAAGTCTTGTGGCTGATGGCTAAGGGCATCCGTCACCACGTTCGCCTTGCTAGGGTGGTACTCCAGATCAAAATCGTAGTCTTTTAGGAGCTCCATTCAACATCTTTGCCGCATATTCAACTCGGACTGTAAGAAGAGATACTTCAGGCTCTTATGGTTGGAGAAGAGCTCGAACCTAACCTCATAAAGATAATGCCTCCACACCTTTAGTGCGAAGACTACTACTACCAACTCTAAATCATGCGTGGGGTAATTCAACGTATGGACCTTGAGCTGGCAAGACGCATAAGCTACTGGCTTCCCGTGCTTCATCAGGACAACACCCAAGCCCACATGCAAAGCATCAATAAATACCACAAATCCTTCACTCCCAGAGGGAAGAGTGAGGACGGGTGCGAACCTAAGGCGGTCCTTCAACTCAATAAATGCTCGCTCACAGGCATCACTCCACACAAACTTTGCGCCCTTCCAGGTCAACCTGGTCAATGGTGCTATGGTACGAGAGAATCCCTCAATAAAGCGTCGATAATATCCCGTCAAACTAAGAAAACTATGGATCTCGGACACGTTCATGGGTTGGTCCCACTGACGCACTGCATTTATCTTTAAGGGGTCCACTGCGACACCTTACCTCGTCACCATGTGACCGAGGAACTTCACCTCTTCTACCAGAAATCACACTTCTTCAGATTTGCATACAGCTGGTGAGCACGAAGGGTCTACAAAGAAATCTCTAAATGCTGCTTATGGTCCTCGTGAGTCCTTGAATAGATCAGAATGTTGTCGATGAATACCACAACAAACTGATCGAGATATAAATGGAAGAACTCATTCATCAACTGCATAATACGGCGGGCACATTGGTCAGTCCGAAGGACATGACCTGAAACTTAAAGTGAGCATAGTGCGTCTTGAAAGCTGTCTTTGGGATGTCCACCTCTCGGACCCAAATCTGATGATAACCAGACCATAGGTCTATCTTCGAAAAGAACTATGCACCCTGTAGCTGATCAAATAAATCATCTATCCTCGGAAGCGGATACTTGTTTTTTCATCATGACTTGTTGAGCTCGCGGTAATCCACGGAAAGCCTCAACGAGCCATCCTTCTTCCTAATGATTAGTACTGGTGCTCCCCATGGTGAACTACTCAGACGGATGAAACCTAGCTCACACAACTCGTCCAACTGCTGCTGCAATTCCCGTAACTCTAATGGTGTCATATGATACGAGGCCTTTGAGATAGGCGCGGTACCGGGCACAAGGTCAATTTGAAACTCGATGGGTTGGCGTGGCGTCAACCCTAGAATCTCTTGGAATACATTACGAAAATCATAAACAACCAGCAACTGATTACTCCTCTATGGCACATAACATCAGATAAGAAAGTTGCTCTTCTCTAGGCTCAGCAATGAACTGGAACTGAGGCAAGCTGGGTATACAGAATGTGATTGTCCTCATAGAGTAGTCCAATACGGAGTGATACTCGGCGAGCCAATCCATGCCCAGGATGATGTCGAACTCTGACATCGACAATACAAACAAATCAGCAGGCAAGAAGGTCTCCCCCACTAACATAGGGTAATACGAACAAAATCGGCCTAGCACTAAAGTCTTCCCCGAGGGCGTCGACACTGTCAATCCCTCACGAGCAGACTCTATCATCAATTCAGTTGAACGATAGAAATCCTCTGACATGAAAGAGTGCGAAGCACCAGAATCAAACAAAACTCGGGCTATGCATGTATAGACTGGAAGAGTACCCTCGACAACTCCTCTTGACGACTGCCGGTCCTGCTAAGCCGTGTAAAATATAGCCTGAGCTGGTTGGGGAGGTGCCTATCCCCTCTGAGGTTGCTACTACTACTATGGCAATCAAAACTGCTCCCTCTGCTGCTGTGGTCTCGAAGGCTGGTGCTGGTGCTGCTGCTGTGGGGGCCTCGGTGGTAGGAGCTACTTTCGTTGCTGCTGTGGTGAAGGCTGTTGTGGTGCTCTCGGCTGTTTCTACTGCTGTTGAGGGTTGGGACACTCCCACCTACAATGTCCTATCCCACCACATCCATAACAGACACTGGGGAGCTGCCTCGAAGGTGGTGCTGCTAGTGCTTGGAAGGCTACATGACTTGTGCACCTCTGCCGTGGTCGATGCTATTGTTGGTGGGAGCCACCTGAGGGGGCTTGCCTCTTATAGTCTCTCCTCTAACCATGATCCCTCTACGAACCAGCCCACTCTACCTCATAGATTAGGCCCTCTATACTACCTGTTTAAAAGTCAGGAGCATATGCCTAACAACACGGCCTTGGAGACCATAACGCGAGTCGTTCTCGAAACGGCGGGCCTTCTGCCTCTCATCATTAACTAGGTAAGTCGCGAACCTCGACAATGCGACAAAACAGGCCTCGTACTGAGCTACGATCATATCCCCCTGCATTAGAGTCTCGAACTCCAGTGCACGCTGCTGTCGGATGTGGTCAGAGAAAAACTTTTGCCCAAACCAGTCTATGAAGTCCTCGCATGTTCATACAATATCAGGCCCGACAGCATGGGCGACTGAGGCCCACCAATGCTCGACCTCGCCCTTAAGTAGATACACTACCAGTGGAACCTGCTGCTGAGTCATACATCGCATGATCTCAAAAATCTTCTCTACTTGGGAGTGTCATCTCTCTGCCACAGTTGAATCAGACTCTCCTTGGAATCGCGAGGGATCGAGCCGAAGAAAATCTCACAATAGGGTGCTCGTGCCCTCATGCTCTGCCTATTCCGGTGTCTCTGTGGGGCACCTGCCCTGCCTATGGAGAGCGGCTGTCACAGCCTGGAGCATCTGTTGTAACTGGTCAGCACTAATTGATACAATAGGGGTTGTACTAGTCTCGGATAGGGGCAGAGGATTTGTAGGAGTCTCAGATGAGGGAACGGAAACTGCGGGTGGTGGAGTGGGAGTCACTCGGGTCGCTCGGGTGGCTCTCTTAGACGTCATGTCCTTCAGAAAGGAATAAGGGGCCTATAAGAGTTGTTACAATAGGGAACTACATCGGAAGGTCATGCACTCGGGACCTAATTGTCCTAAGTTCATAGCAAATATGTGATGTTGTTTTTAGTTATTCCCAAGTTATGCTCTGATACCAACTCTTGTCACACCCCAAACTTGGGGACCGGGCTCAAAAAATTCTCGATCATCAAATTTGGAGCTGACAACCTCCATATTACCCCATTCTCGACTCCTAACACCCATATACCAGATTTCGATATTGAGATCCTACAGGGAGGATTTTCAACATAAAATTTTCTTTTATAAGAAGCATAACCAAAAGCATAACTAAGCCACAACAATAAGAACACCAACACATCCACTAATATAAAAAACTTTGGGTACAACGTACAAAGGGAAATACAAGATAGATATCAGAAACTCCAAAAGCTCAGTCGCACACTCTTGCCTCAGCTCGACTGCGTCCTAGCGTCACCTACACGCAATGGTCGTGCATAAGCTTATTGGAAGCTTAGAGGGTAGTATAAGTGTGTGTGCAATATATGTGCTAAGTATGCAATATTAGAGTTGTCATGCCCCAAACTCAAAAATCAGGCTCACAAAATTTTTGATCTTCGAAAGCCTCCGTAGTACCCCATTCTTGGCTCCCAACGCCCATACACCAGGTTTCGATCCGGGGATCCTACAAGGAGGATTTTCCAATGTAATATATCTCATAAGAAGCATAACTACGAGTATACCCAAATCACAAAGGCAACATCATCATCACATATCCACTAATATAAACATTTGAATACAATACTGAAAGGGAAATACATATTTCAAAATCAAAGCTCCAAGAGTCCGTTGCATGCTCCAAGCTCAACGCTGTTGCGCCCTAACGCCACCTGCATGCATTTATCGTACATAACCTTATAGAAAGCTTAAAGGGCGGTGTAAGTGTGTACAATGCACGTGACAAGTATATATATATCAGAGTAAACGGAAATACTGGCAATCCATAAATATTACAATATCAGAGCAATGCAGAAACCTAGTAAGCTAAATATCATCTACTGAGGATGCAATGCAATATACAAATTCTGACAAGTCCACAAATGCCGTCAACCTCATCAGCTTGTGCAATACAAAAGTATAGTAAACCAAATGTTATGTGCTAAGGATGTAATGCAATATGCAATGTGAATGAAATGACCAAGCCGGAGTGTGAGGTCGGGATGATAATACGTAGTATCGTGGACAATGGGGTCCATTACAAGGACTTCTATATAAACCAGTCTCATACCTAATTTTAGATAGCCAAACTCAATGTGGTAGACTCCTGATCTCAGGTTAGTCATGCACCCCAACTGAAATCTTGGCCACTACGAAGGTACACACGATGACTTAATTTCGCACCACCAACCTGAGTGAATAGTGAATGAATGAATGAGTAAAATGCTGGGTATACAACTCCTACTCAGTAAGTCCACATATCATATTGTACATCTCTCGGATCATCACTGGGGTCTAGTACAATCTAAACTAGATTGCCGCCTCATCGTGCGCAACAAGGTGAGTGGAAGAGACCTCACTATCCGCCTACCAATATCGGGCCTGACTCACCGATAGAGGACCTATTCCTTGAGCTGGTCAAACTCATCCTAGCTTTACCCCCTCCTTTAGGATAGGTAAGGCCTCACCCCTCTCCAACCGACCATGACACAGTGGGAGACGCGACCTAATGGTATACGACCCTTATGCCCTCATGCATCCACTCGGTCTAGACGTTGGAGAAACCTTTAGAACCGAGAGGGTTTAGGGACTTTCACTCAGGGATATCTATATCACCTCATTTGGAAAAGATTTTCAGTGTCCCATCTGGTCATCTACGACATACCTGTGGAGGCTACAGCCCTGATGTCGCTATGATGTACGGTGGTCACATAATGCGAGATGCATGAGCCACACTCTCCAATCATACAACAATCCTACGCGTACTGCGTGCTCATGTGGATAACTCCTCCTATCATGGAGTCCCATAATAATCTACCCAATGGCATTTCTATGATAATCACTCCTCATATCAAGCATACATATGATGCGCATGGGCATAGATTGTGAAGCTATACTAAGAATGTTATAAGATGATGGTGTACTCTCCTCATATCAAGGATGGCCTAGACAGCCTACTCATAACAAGAATGGGCCTCACAATGGGCCCAAGGGAAGGTCACAATGTAGACATCTAACCATCATTGCCCATTAATGTGGACATTTAACCAACATTGCTCCCATGCAGTGGCCCACATAAACATCATTACATACATTATAATGAAATCACACATTACATCGGTCCGCATAGTCATCGTATTGGGCCTCACTCAAGGGCCACATATACACCACATCGGGCCTCACTATACGGGCCACAAATACATCACAATGGGCCTTATCAAATGGGCTACAAATACATCATGACGGGCCACATACCCGGGCCTCAAATACATCACAACGAGCCACATACCTGGGCCTCAAATACATCACAACAGGCCACAACCTGGGCCACAAATACATCACAACAAGCCACATACCTAGGCTTAATACACATCATAATGGGCCGCATGACATGGGCCTAATACACATCATAATGGGTCGTATGACATGGGCCTCATATACATCAAGTGGGCCACACCAATGGGCCTAGAAAAGTGGATAAACCGTGTGCATGCAACACACACATCATGGTAGGCCGCACAAATGAACGACATAGATATACAATACATGTATCAATGGTAGGCCCCACGAGGCACTGTCCAAAGGTGGACAGTGTGAATATAGAATATGTACACCAAGGTGGGGCCCATCGCATAGCCCTAATATACATAACAGGTGGGTTGCGCATACACAGCAAATGGGCCCCACCAAATGGGCAGTGTGGGTATAATATAAATCGCGGTGGAGCCCACGGCACCGTCTAAACATTGTCCATGTAAATCAGCATTGTCCAAACATTGTCCAGCACCTTCCAGCACAATTTGGACGATGTGGATGAAATAAATACATTATGGTGGTGTCCACCATCCAGATCACTTGGCAGTGGAGATAAGACACATATATCACAGTGGGTCACACCGTCCCACACAGCGGATGGTGTGGATAGAATCAGCAAGGTGGGTCCCACCCCCACACATGTGGGGCTCACGTAAGAAAAATGGATGGACACTATGGATATCAGTCCCACAGGACTGCCGACGTCAATACACAACTTTATAGCTAGTGAGGTGGCCCACGTCTAGAGAGAGATGGATGGTTAGGATACAACATATACCTCATGTGGGATCTATGAAACTTGATGACGTCATTGGGTGGGCTGGCCCACCGTCCAGATGGATGGTCTGGACTACACTAGAATCTAGAGGTGGGTCCCACCAGAGGGACGGACGGTGTGGATTTACCCCACCTACAGCAACTACATAGCTGGTGTGCAATATGCCAGCCAATCTACTTCACGGCCAAGGTGGGTCCCACATGATTGGATCGTCAGAACTTGTTGACGGCAACTGCAGCAGTAACTGTTGGTCGTTGGCTGCTAGCCACTGGCCCACCAACAAAAGGATGAATGATTTAGATGAAACACATACGTCACGGTGGCCCTACACCACCTGTCCAGAATGATGGATGAATCAATACAGCATGGTGGGCCCTACACAACACCATCCATGTTGTCCAACACCGTCCAGCACAATCTGGATGGCGTGGATATAAAATACATGCATCTAAGGTGGGTCCGCATCAGTGTGGATGGACGGTTACAGATACAACACCTATCTAGATGGGTTTTCACCGTCCAAATCTCTTGACGGTGCAAATGTAAGGCATAAACATCACGGTTGGCCCCACAACATGGATGAAATGCATGCTTCATTGGTGGACCACACATCAAGAGAGAGAGAGAGAGAGATAAACGTGAGAAGGGGAGGGACCTCGCCACTATGGGCCCCTCTCTATCCAATGCATACATCAAGATGGGTCCCACCATAAATGGGCCCTCAAATCATCAAAACCAAATGCTTATGAACACCCACCGTTAGATCTAGGACTCCTCCTTCCACCAATGCGATCTAGAGCTCCAAGGGGTGAATTTCAATAGTTGAGATGGACTTTGGATGGTGGGATTGGGTGGTAGGAAGGTGGGCCACACTAGCTTCTTTGGGGAGCTTAGACGATTGCTCTCATGGTGGCTTGGAAGATGGGTAGAGAAATGAGAGAGAGAAAGAGGGTTGTAAGGAGAGAGGGATGGGTGATGGAGTGATGGGGAGTGATGGGTGAGTGACTGATGGGTGTACTTGACATGTAAGGGATGAGTTGCTTTGACTTTGGGGTTGCTTAGGGATGGGACATGTACTTGAAATGTGAGGTGATGTGTACTTGATTGATGTGATTGATTTGAAAGTTTTTCTTGGGTTTTGCAAAGCATGGCATTTTCCTCAAACTAAACGTAGGCCCACATCTCCTAGCCTGGGTATCGCCTCGGCTTACGATACGCGGCATCAGAACTGCGGCGACGGTGCAGTCGTAAGGATACAAGTCTCGGGTCAATCCAACTCAGATTGGCAGGGTACGACTTAAGGATGACGCAAATGCCGATTACAGGTCGCGGGTTACCGGAATTCAACCAAGAGGACCGCAGAAGCCTATGGAATGGTATGGTTTAGGATACGAGTTTTTTTAGCTCTCCCCTCTTAATAAAATTTCATATTCAAAATTTAGTATCACACAGGACAAGGCAAGGGAAGAGGAAGCATCGTCATATACATATGTGAAGGCACAATCAATCTATAAAAGGATGAAGATAGTACTCTCTATTCTCAACCTCGCACTCCCAAGAGGCATCATCAACACTATGACGACCCCTACTGAACCTCGGATCAGAAATGATTGAAACTAGGATACTATGCAGCCTCACAATCTCAACGGTAGGGAGCTATATCAGAAAGTTTCTAAGTTATTCGAACTCGAGGATCTAACCATTCTAAGTTCTTAACAATCATAGAGTATAGGGTAGCTATCAGTAGATATATGATGTTATCCTTAGGTATTCCCAAGTTATGATCTGATACCATCTTCTATCACACCCCAAACTTGGAAACCGAGCTCACAAAATTACCAATCGTCGAATCCGTTGCCGACAGCCTCCGTAGTACCCCATTCTCGGCTCCCAGCACCCATACACCAAGTTTTGATCCTGGGATCCTACAAGGAGAATTTTTTAATGTACATTTATCTCGTAAGATGCATAACCATAAGTATACCCAAATCATAAAGGCAACATCATCATCACATATCAACTAGTATAAACATTTGAATACAATGATGAAAGGGAAATACGTATGTCAAAATCAAAGCTCCAGGAGTCCGCTGCACGCTCCAAGCTCAACGTTGTTGCATCCTAACACCACCTGCACGCATCTATCATGCATAAGCTTATAGAAAACTTAGAGGGTGGTGTAAGTGTATGCGATGCACATGCCAAGCATATAGATATCAGAGTAAACGAAAATACAAGTAATCCATAAATCTTACAATATCAGAGCAATATGGAAACATAGTAAGCCAAATACAATCTACTAAGGATGCAATACAATATATAAATCCTAATGAGTATCACAGACTATGGGGTCCATCACAAGAGACTTATATCCAAAGCAGTCCCATACCTAAATTTGGATAGCCAGACTCAATGTGGTAGACTCTTGATCTCAGGTTGGTCGCACGCCCCAATCAAAATTCTGGCCACTGCGAAAGTACACACGATGACTTAATTTTGCACTACCAGCCCGAGGGAATAGTGAATGAATGAATGAATGAGTAAAATGCTGGGTATACAACTCCTGCTCGGTAAGTCCACATATCATACCGTACATCTCTGGGATCATCACCAGGGGTTAGTACACTCCAAACCAGATTGCTGCCCCATCACGTGTAACAAGATGAGTGGAAGAGATCTCACTATCCACCTGCCAATATCGGGTCGGACTCGTCGATAGAGGACCCATTCCTTGAGCGGGTCAAACTCAGACTAGCTTTGCTCCCTCCTCTTAGGCAGGTAAGGCTCCACCCCGTTCCAACCAACCACGACATAGTGGGAGACGCGGCCTAACGGTATATGACCCTTATGTGCTCATGCATCCACTCGGTCTAAACGTTGGAGCAACCTCTGGAACCAAGAGGGTTTAAGGACTTTCACCTAGGGATATCTATAGTACCCTATGTGGAAAAGATTTTTGGTGTCCCATCTAGCCATCCACGACATACCTGTGGAGGCTACAGCCCTGATGTCACTAGGGTGTACGGTGGTCATGTCACACAATGTGAGATGCATGAGTCACACTATCCAGTCATGCAACAATCCTTCGCGTACCGCATGCTCATATGGGTAACTCCTCCTATCATGGAGTCCCATAATAATCTACCCAATGGCATGTGCTATGATCAATCATTCCTCATATCATACATATGATGCGCATGGGCATGGATCGTGAAGCTATACTAAGGATGTTATAAGATGATGGTGTACTCTCCTCATATCAAGGATGGGCCTAGACAGCCTACTCATAACAAGAATGGGCCTCACAATGGGCCCAAGGGAAGGTCACAATGTGGACATCTAACCATCATTACCCATCAATGTAGACATTTAACCAACATTGCTCCCAGGCAGTGGCCTACATAAACATCATTACATACATTATAGTGAAATCACACATTACATCGGTCCACACATTCATCGTATTAGGCCTCACTCAAGGGCCACATATACATCACATCGAGCCTCGCCATGCGGGCCACAAATAATCACAATGGGCCATATCAAATGGGCCACAAATACATCACAATGGGCCACATACCTGGGCCTCAAATACATCACAACGGGCCACATACCTGGGCCTCAAATACATCACAACAGGCCACATACCTAGGCCTCAAATATATCACAATAGGCCACATACATGGGCCTAATACACATCACAATGGGCTACATGACACGGGCCTAATACACATCATAATGGGCCGCATGACATATGCCTCATATACATCAAGTGGACTGCATCAATGAGCCGCACCAATGGGCCTTGAAAAGTGGATGAACCATGTGCATGCAACACACACATCATGGTAGGCTACACAAATGAACGACATAGATATACAATACATGCATCAATGGTAGGCCCCACGAGGCACCGTCCAAAGGTGGACAGTGTGAATATAGAATACGTACACCAAGGTCGCCCCATCACATGGGCCTAATAAATATAACAGGTGGGTCCTGCATACATAGCAAATGGGCCCCACCAGATGGGCAGTGTGGGTACAACATACATCGCGGTGAAGCCCACGGCACCGTTCAAACATTGTCCATCTAAATCAACACTGTCCAAACATTGTCCAGCACTATCCAACATAATCTGGATGGCGTGGATGAAATAAATTCATCATGGTGGTGTCCACCATCCAGATCACTAGATGGTGTAGATAAGACACATATATCACAGTGGGTCACATCGTCCCACACAGTGGATGGTGTGGATAGATTCAGCAAGGTGGGTCCCACCCCCACACATGTGGGGCTCAGGTAGGAAAAATAGATGGACGTTGTGGATATTAGTCCCACAGGACTACTGATGTCAATACACGGCTTTATAGCTGGTGAGGTGGCCCACGTCCAAAGAGAGATGGACGGTTAGGATACAACATATACCTCATGTGGGATCCACGGAACTTGATGACGTCACTGGGTGGGCTGGCTCACCGTCTAGATGGACGGTCTGGACTACACCAGAATCCAGAGATGGGTCCCACCAGATGGATGAACGGTGTGGATTTTCCCCACCTACAGTAGGTACATAACTGGTGTACGGTATGCCAGCCAATCTGCTTCACGGCCAAGGTGGGTCCCACATGATCGGACTGTCAGAACTTGCTGACGGCAACAGCAACAACAACTGTTGGTCGTTAGCTGCTGGCTCACCAGCAAAAGGATAAAACACATACGTCATAGTGGCCCTACACCACCCATCCAGATGGATGGATGAATTAATACATCGTGGTGGGCCCTGCACAACACCATCTATGCTGTCCAACATCGTCTAACACAATCTGGACGGTGTGGATATAAAATACATACATCCAAGGTGGGTCTACATCAATGTGGATGGATGATGTACAGATACAACAGTTACATCTAGATGGGTTTCCACCATCCAGTTCTCTGGACGATGCCGATGCGAGGCATAAACATCACGGTTGGCCCCACAGCATGGATGAAACGCATGCATCATTGGTGGGCCACACATCAAGATATATATATATACATATATATATATATATATATATAAACGTGAGAAGGGGAGGAAGCCCACCTGTGAGACCCGAATCCTACCCCGTACCATTCCATAGGCTTCCGCGATCCTTTCAGTTGAATTCTAGCGACCCGCGGTGTATAGATAGTAGTTGCGCCGATCCTGAGTTGTATCCCATTTTCCAGACTCGGCTAGACCCGAGACCTGTACCCTTGCGACCGCACTGTCGTCGCTATTCCGATGTCGCGTCTTGCGTGCCGAGGCGATACCGAGGCCAGGAGATGTGGGCTCGGATTCAGTTTCAGAAAACATCGCACGTTTGCAATTCCAAGAGAATCTCTACAACATGTCCCATCAATCACAATATCATGTCAAGTACAACACCATCCCTAAAGTCAACTCTCTCTCTCTTACACACCCTTACATGTCAAGTACACATCACTCACTCCATCACCCATCCCTCTCTCTCTCTTTACATCCCATCCTTCCTCTCTCTCTCATTTCCCCATTTTCAAATAAGCAACCCCATGAGAGTAGCAAACGTCCAAGCTTTATGAGAAAGACTAGGTCACTACGCCAAAACAGCGAAAAAAGGACGGTCCAAAACCGTCTCAAATGACCAAAAAGGACGGTCATGGACCGTCACATAGGCAGTCAAATTTTGACGTGTCCTATTACTTAAAGGACGGTTGAAAACCGTCATTCTTATTGACGAAAAAAAGACGGTCATGAACTGTCGTAAAAAAGGACGGTCATGGACCGTCCTTAAAATGGACTGTTATTGACCGTCTCTTATGAGCCCAAAAGGGACGGCCATGGACCGTCCTTTAAAAGGACTGTCATGGACCGTCCTTAAAAAAGACTGTCATGAACCGTCTCTTATGGGCCTTCAAAGGACGGTGATAGACCGTCCTTTAAACGGACGGTTATGGACCGTCCTTTAAAAGGACTGTCATGGACCGTCTCTTATGAGCCTTTAAAGGACGGTTATAGACCGTCCTTTAAAAGGACGGTCATGAACCGTCCTTTAAAAGGACTGCTATGAGCCGTCTCTTATGACCCTTAAGGACTTTTCAAATTTGACCTATAGTCTTCTTCCTGATATACACTTGTTATACAATATATTTCATCACATTCACATTCACATCCATCTAAACCCAAACTACGTAAATCCATCCAAACACACAATCTTCCTGATATACACCTGTTATACAATATATTTCATCACATTCACATTCACATCCATCTAAACCCAAACTACGTAAATCCATCCAAACACAATCTTCTGCTATACACACATTATACAATATATTTCATCACATTCACATCCATCTAAACCCAAACTACGTAAATCCATCCAAACATAAACTACATTCATCCAAACATAAACAATCTTATTCACATTACATTCATCCACGCATAATACATATAAATAAGTTTAGGTTTAGGTTAGGTTATAAGCTATAGGTTTAGGGAATTGAGAATAGGTTTAGGTTTAGGAAATCGGGTTTGGGTCAAGGATCGGGTTCAAGTTTGGGTTTTCAAATTTAGGTTTAGGTTTAGGTTAGGGAGTTGAGATTAGGATTAGGTGTAGGTGTAGGTTTAGGGATTTGAGAATAGGTTAAGGTTTAAGTTTAAGAATCTGGGTTCGAGTTCGGGATTGGGTTTAGGTTTGGGTTTTCAAGTTAAGGTTTAGGTTTAGGTTTAGGTTAGGAAGTTTAGATTAGTATTAGGTTTAGGTTTAGAGATTTGAGAATAGGTTAAGGTTTAGGTTTAGGAAATCGGGTTCGGGTTCGGGATCGGGTTTAGTTTGGGTTTTCAAGTTTAGGTTTAGGTTTAGGTTAGGGAGTTGAGATTAGGATTAGGTGTAGGTGTAGGTTTAGGGATTTGAGAATATATTTAGGTTATAGGTTCGGGTTTAAGTTTAGGTTAAGGTTAAGGTTTAGGTTTAGGTTAAGGTTTAGGTTTAGGTTATAAGCTATAGGTTTAGGGAATTGAGAATAGGTTAAGGTTTAGGTTTAGGAAATCGGGTTTAGGTTCGAGATCGGGTTTAGGTTTGGGTTTTCAAGTTTAGGTTTAAGTTTAGGTTAGGGAGTTGAGATTAGGATTAGGTGTAGGTTTAGGTTTAGGGATTTGAGAATACATTTAGGTTTTAGGTCATAGGTTTAGTTTTTAGGCTTAGGTTTAGGTTAGGTTATAGGTTAAGGTTTAGGAAATTGAGAATAGGTTAAGGTTTAGGTTTCGAAAATCGGGTTTAGGTATGGGTTTTCAAGTTTAGGTTTAAGTTTACGTTAGGGAGTTGAGATTAGGATTAGGTGTAGGTTTAAGTTTACGTTAGGGAGTTGAGATTAGGATTAGGTGTAGGTTTAGGTTTAGAGATTTGAGAATACATTAAGTTTTAGATCATAGGTTTTGGTTTAGGTTAAGGTTATAGTTTAGGTTTAGGTTAAGGTTTAGGTTTAGGTTATAAGCTATAGGTTTAGGGAATTGAGAATAGGTTAAGGTATAGGTTTAGGAAATCGGGTTCGGGTTCGGGATCGCATTTAGGTTTGGGTTTTCAAGTTTAGGTTTAGGTTTAGGTTAGGGAGTTGAGATTAGGATTAGGTGTAGGTTTAAGTTTAGGGATTTGAGAGTACATTTAGGTATTAGATCATAGGATTAGGTTTTAGGCTTAGGTTTAGGTTTTAGGCTTAGGTTCGGGTTATAGGTTTAGGTTTAGGTTTAGGTTTAGGAAATTGAGAATAGGTTAAGGTTTAGGAAATTGGGTTTGGGTTCGGGATCGGGTTTAGGTTTAGGTTTAGGTTAGGGAATTGAGATTAGGATTAGGTGTAGGTTTAGGTTTAGGGATTTAGGAATACATTTAGGTTTTAGGTTTAGGTTTAGGTTATAGGTTATAGGTTTAGGTTTAGGTTTAGGTTAAGGTTATAAGCTATAGGTTTAGGGAATTGAGAATAGGTTAAGGTTTAGGTTTAGGAAATCGGGTTCGGGTTCGGGATCGGGTTTAGGTTTGGGTTTTCAAGTTTAGGTTTAGGTTTAGGTTAGGGAGTTGAGATTAGGATTAGGTGTAGGTTTAGGTTTAGGGATTTGAGAATACATTTAGGTTTTAGGTCATAGGTTTAGGTTTTAGGCTTAGGTTTAGGTTATAGGTTATAGGTTTAGGTTTAGGTTAAGCTTTAGGAAATTAAGAATAGGTTAAGGTTTAGGTTTCGGAAATCGGGTTCGGGTTCGGGATCGGGTTTAGGTATGGGTTTTCAAGTTTAGGTTTAGGTTTACGTTAGGTAGTTGAGATTAGGATTAGGTGTAGGTTTAGGTTTAGAGATTTGAGAATACATTTAGGTTTTAGGTCATAGGTTTTGGTTTAGGTTAAGGTTATAGGTTTAGGTTTAGGTTATAAGCTATAGGTTTAGGGAATTGAGAATAGGTTAAGGTATAGGTTTAGGAAATCGGGTTCAGGTTCGGGATCGCGTTTAGGTTTGGGTTTTCAAGTTTAGGTTTAGGTTTAGGTTAGGGAGTTGAGATTAGGATTAGGTGTAGGTTTAGGTTTAGGGATTTGAGAATACATTTAGGTATTAGGTCATAGGATTTGGTTTAGGTTAAGGTTATAGATTTAGGTTTAGGTTTAGGTTAAGGTTTAGGTTATAAGCTATAGGTTTAGGGAATTGAGAATAAGTTAAGGTACAGGTTTAGGAAATCGGGTTCGGGTTCGGGTTCGGGATCGGGTTTAGGTTTAGGTTTAGGTTAGGAAGTTGAAATTAGGATTAGGTGTAGGTTTAAATTTAGGGATTTGAGAGTACATTTAGGTATTAGGTCATAGGCTTAGGTTTAGGTTATAGGTTTAGATTTAGGTTATAGGTTAAGGTTTAGGAAATTGAGAATAGGTTAAGGTTTAGGTTTAGGAAATTGGGTTCGGGTTCGGGATCGGGTTAGGTTTAGGTTTTCAAGTTTAGGTTTAGGTTTAGGTTAGGGAATTGAGATTAGGATTAGGTGTAGGTTTAGGTTTAGGGATTTAGGAATACATTTAGGTTATAGGTTTAGGTTTAGGTTATAAGTTATAGGTTATAGGTTTAGGTTTAGGTTTAGGTTAAGGTTAAGGTTATAAGCTATAGGTTTAGAGATATTGAGAATAGGTTAACGTTTAGGTTTAGGAAATCGGGTTCGGGATCGGGTTTTGGTTTGGGTTTTCAAGTTTAGGTTAGGGAGTTGAGATTATTATTAGGTGTAGGTTTAGGTTTAGGGATTTGAGAATACATTTAGGTTTTAGGTCATAGGTTTAGGTTTTAGGCTTAGGTTTAGGTTATAGGTTTAGGTTTAGGTTATAAGTGTAGGTTATAGGTTTAGGTTTAGGTTTAGGTTAGGTTATTGGTTATGGTTTAGGGTTTAGGGTTTAGGGTAAGGTATAGGTTTAGGAAATCAGGTTCGGATCGGGTTTAGGTTTGGGTTTTCAAGTTTAGGTTTAGGTTTAAGTTAGGGAGTTGAGATTAGGATTAGGTGTAGGTTTAGGTTTAGGGATTTGAGAATACATTTAGGTTTTAGGTCTTTGAGAAAATTAAAACAAGTACTGTCAATCTATGACTAATAGTTGAAAAGAAAAATCATGCATCTTATCTTACCGCCACAATTGACGGCACATCGGACTGGCCTGGGGAACCATGTGATACATCCATCCCCAGGATGATTGTGGGAACTTCAGAAATTAGGGGAATGGAAAGTGAGTGTTCAACTGCAAGTAAGGAATTCATTCCACCAAGCTGTTGAAAAGAATGTAAAGGAGGTTGTCAACTAGACAGAAATGTAAAGTAGAACAAAAATAACAGTATTCATTACATCTGCTCTATTCTAACAAAAAGTGATGCTTACCTTTTTGTGCCAACTGATGAATATAAAGTAGCATGCCATAAATGATTCATGTCAAACAACAAAAGTTGCCAACATGTCAATAATTCAAAAGTCAAGTTCTGAGAAAAAATCTTCACCAAATATGTCGATTTTCAAGTCCTATGAATGAATTGAACTTCAACTCTTAGTTAGAGTGGAGCTTGAGCTTGGTCAAATGTTGCTTGGCCAATGCTGCTATCCATAACAAATATAACAAAATCTGGTTTCTACAACATCAAGGAATTTAAATTAGATATAGACAACATGTTGGCAACCAACATAAATGAATAAGAGTGATATTACTAACCTGAAATCGACTCTAAAGCAACAAAACTTTAATATTTAGGCTTCTAAATATCTAATATCAAAATACAATAATGAATATAAGTCTACACGAGTAATGATGAATTGGTGACACAATTATAGGTCAGTTATGTAAGCACTATTTAAGCACCAAAAGTCAAGCATGATTTGGTGGATTAGGGCCTATGATATATAACAACACAAAGATGGAAAAATGGAAAAAAAGAAAAGAAAAAAAAAAAAAAAAAAAGTGAATAGTATATCCCTTTCACATCAGCTCATTGAATCCCACTTTATTTTGTGTTTTGATCCTCAAAATAAGCCTACATCTAGATTAAACTTAGCTTATAAACTTCCTTCGTGCTTAACATGAATAAAGAGGCAGAAAAAAAAAATAAAAAAATGAAAAAAATAATAGTAATGGGAATGATACTTTTGGTGCCCCACAACGATGCCAATATGCACAAACAATTTCAAGATGACAAATAAGCAAGTTCCTCAAGATTTTAGTCTCAAAATCCAAAATAATTTGTGGGTTTTCCTTAAAAATCCATATTAGGTAATTTCTTTTAATATCTTTATGTTAGGCAAGAAGTATTCTTAGATTCTTCTTATTTAAGTACTTTCTTATTTGAGTAGTTTCTTATTTAGGTAGTCTCCTATTTTTCATATCTTTGCTAGGTAAGGATTTAATTTTTAGATTGTATAGTTTTTATTACAGATCGCAAGGACTGGTTATAATAAGGCCTAGACCTATGGAAAAAGATAGCTCTACATGTATGTAATTGAAATTGAAATTTATTTGCCTCTCTTTTGTACCACTCTACATGTATGTTATTACTTATTACCCAAGTAAGCTAGCTAGCCATGCATCAATGATTGTGGGTTATTTGAAGAGTGGGCAACCTGGGAAGTGCCTGGATTTGTTTCGCCAAATGCAAGTTTTGGGTGTTGAGCCGGATTTGGTTACGTTGTCTAGTGTTCTAGGTGCCTATCTTCAAAGTGGATTGGTAGAAGAAGCACGTAGGATTTTTAGTGAGATGAATGAGAAAGATGGGGTTTGTTGGACGACAATGATTGTGGGTTATGCGCAGAATGGAAGAGAAGAGGATGCCTTGGTGTTGTATAGTGAAATGCTATCACAAAATGTTAGGCCAGATAGTTTTACTATGTCGAGTGTGGTGAGTGCTTGTGCTGGATTGGCGTGTCTCTGGATCATGGGAAGGTAGTTCACAGCCAAGTAATTGTGATTGGAATTGAGGTTGATTTGCGTATATCAAGTGCCCTTGTTGATATGTACTCTAAATGTGGAGAAATCACAGATGCTTGTGATGTTTTCAATAGAATGGCTACCCGGAATGTGGTATCTTGGAATGCCATGATCATGGGCTATGCACAAAATGGAATGGATAAAGATACTTTGGTTCTTTACGATAGGATGTTGAAGGAAAACTTAAAGCCCGACAATATTACCTTCGTGGGCGTTCTGTCACAGCAACCATGCCTCCTTGATCGAAGATGGGCAGATATATTTTAATTCGATTAGCAAGCGCATGGAATGAAGCTACTTCCCAGTTGCCCACTCGGGGAATGTGGTTGAAGCGGTCAATTTGATTAAAGGCATGCACGATGAACCCACATCCTTAATTTAGTCACGCTTTATCTGTTTATAGAATAGCGGTGACATCAAACATGCAGAGATGCGGCAAGGCATCTTTTGAATTGGACCCACTTGATGCGGGACCTTATATCATGTTGTCGAACATGTATGTCGCTTGGAAGATGGGATGATGTTGCATCTGTGAGGTCTCTTATGAAGGACAGAAAAGATCAAAAATTGGCGACTTCTGCACATTGGATCGAGTTCAATATCAATTGTCATAGCATTCCACCTAAAGAAAGCATGTGATAACTCAAGCATCTGAAGTCGCTTTATGCAACAATAATGGCAATATCAATTCTCACATAGCAACGGTTCCCGACAACAATGGCAATAACACCTAAAGAACATAGAGTATTCAAGAAGCCCTTTTGAAACAAATGAGAGGTCGATGAAATCAGTATAATTAAATAGTAGAACATATTACAAATGCCCACTTCTATGATTTTCTTTTATGATTCAATGATTCGAGATATGCTAATTATACCTCAATAATATTAATGGTGAAGTTGACCACGGACAATAAGCTCTACCAATGGAACATAAAGCTTACGCCTCGATATTTAAATGCTCGGGTGGACTTCGATATTGAGTTGGATTTTTTTAATGCTATAAACAATCTGAGACATCAATTTTAGATCTATTCGAAATAGATAACGTTCATTTTATGCAGGACACTGATCGAATGGAACACTGATCGAATGGACATGATCCTCTGATCAGTGTCTAAATGCAACTCAATGCATCGTGTAACTTATACATATATACATAGAAAGAGAGAACAATGATGATGGTAGGGACGTACGTACCTGGTGGGATTTTAGAGTGTCGGGAGATCGACGGAGGATCTCGACAATGGGGACAACGAATTAAGGCTAGGGTTTTTCCAGAACCTGTGGCAGCATCTACGGAGACATCTTTGAAGGAGCAGAGGAGTGGGATGGTGGCCGCCTGGACTGGAGTGCGAAATGGAAGCCTGCTAGGTTAGGGCATCGAGAACGGGCGGAGAGAGGGCCGGTTGCGGCATCGGAGAATCGGACGGTGGTTAGGGCGTGTTTGTAGCGCCCCCAACTACAAAGAAAGGCCCATTAATCGGCCGTGGCTCAAAGACCCATTAACGATCCATCGGCAAAAAAAGGCTACAGAAGGTTTGATAGAAAAAAGGAAAAAAGAAAAAAGAAATAATAAAGAGAAAGATAGAGGAGCTTACCGGTCGATTCAGTCTTTGAGCTTCAACGGGAACTTCTCATTGCTCTCCTCTGTAACTCTAATCAGTCTCCAACAAATTTCGAAGTCCATCTCTAGCTGCAATCGAGGGCAGCAGCTGGCCTCCCCTTCTCCATCGTCGTCCTCCATTAAAATCAGAGGAGAGAATGGGTAAGGAGATCGGGACGAGAGAGAGATCGGGTGAGAGAGAGGGAGCAGAGATCGGGTGAGAGAGAGGGAATAAGGGAACGGAGAGAGGGAGAGAGGGAGAGAGGGGATTAGGTTTTCTTTTGGGGCTCTTTTGGGCGCGCCTCTGTTTTGAGCGCGCGCCCATTTTGGGCGTGAAGATGGACGGTCCTGATAGGGGCTACGTGGGGCCCACCATGATGTATATGTTTCATCCATTCCGTTCATCCATTTTTAAAGATCGTTTTCGAGATTTATGCCAAAAATTAGAGGGATATAAATCTCAGGTGGTCCACACCACATGAGAACAATAGTGATTGGATATCCACCATTAAAATCCTCCTAAGGCCCAACATCTTGTTTATTTGACATCCAACTGTTGATTTGGTCATCTGAGGACCGGTGAAGGAAAAAACAAAAATCGGCTTGATCCAAAACTTTTATGGCTACCAAAATGTTTTTAATGGTCGACGCTCATTCAACACTTGTTTCTTGTAATGTGGTCCACTTGAGATTTGGATATATCTCATTTTTGGTCTTATATCGTAAAATTATCTCTAAAAATATATGGACGGCATGGATGAAACACATACATCATGGTGGGGCCATACCATCTAAAATCATTTGAAGAAATGCCTAAAACATATAAAAGCACTTGGTGGGGCCCACTTAAAATTTTTATGCATATGAAACTTGGTATGACTCCTCATCCAAGTGGGACACACATAATGGATAGGCTAGCTTTGTGAACCACATCTCGGAGGGCCTAACAAATGATTATGAATATTTTAATGGAGGGTAACCCCTCTCAACTTTTGTATGTGGTGTGGCCCAAAAAAGTCATGGATTGACTTGATTTTTAAGCCCTAGGCCTGCCATGGAATGGTGCATCTGACTGATGGGGTAGATGTGGGCCCACTTTGATTTATATATTGTATATCCGTATGATCCATTTGTCTCCCTTACCATACCTCGCCTCTCTTTTTTTTCTACCCTAACCGTTGTCTCCACGGCCGCACCCAACATCCGGCCTGCCAAGACGTGCCATGCCAGGTCACCATCTCCACCCCTCTATCTCTCTCTTTCTCTCATTCTCCCAGTCTCTTCAAGGCTCTGAGCCAACCTACGCCAAATCCCGACTCGGCCCGATCTCTCCGAAGTAGGTGTTTAACTTGTATATTTATATGATTGTAGATTTATTTTAGATTTATGGTTGAGGGGCTAGGTTGGGTCAGGTTGGGGTTTGGATCGGGTTGGGAGGGCTAGATTAGGTCGGGTTAGAGGTTTTTTATACTTAACATGATTGACATTTAATTTGTATTATTTAGTCAAAAATATAATAAGTTAACATATGAACAAGCTCCACTCAACTCGACTCGAACCGTTAGCTTGACTTGATAGCTTTGGCAAACAAGTCATGCTTCAATGTTGAGCTCGAGGTTGAGCTTGAGGCCGAGTATAGCATGAACAAGTCAAGCCCAGCTTGGCCCACCATTGGCTGGTGTCAAGGGGAGTAGCCAATCCATTCAAGCGTACTGAGTAAATCCTGTGGGGCCCACTATGATTTATTCATTTTATCCACTCCGTCCATCCATCCATTTTAACATATAATTTTATTACATAAGCTCAAAAATGAAGCTTATAAAATTTGAAGTGGACCACTTCATAGGAAATAGTATAAAGTGAACGTTTACCATTGAAACATTTTGGGAGGCCATTGAAGATTTGGATCAAGTTGATATTTTAGTTTTCCCTTCATCCATGTATTTGTGATCTATTGAACAGGTTGGATGACAAATAAAAATCACTGTAGGCCATAGGAAGATTTCAATGGTGGAAATCATTATTCCTATTGTTTCCTTTGGTATGGTCCACTTGAGCTTTGGATATGCTTTAATTTTGGGCTCAACAACTAAAATGATCTAGAAAAATGGATTGACAGTGTGGATAAACCAAATACATTCACTGTGTCATTGCTAATTAGATACGGCAGGGTAGGATGCAATGTGCGTTAAAACTCTTTCGGGGGTCACAAAAGTTTCGGATCAATATGAAATTTGTTTTTCCTATTCATCCAAGTATTTGGACCACATCTCATGAAATGGTGTTGATTGAATATCCAACATTAAAAACTTCTTGGGATTGAGCCAAACTATTTAGGTAACTCCTTCATGGGTGTTACTCTAACTATGTAGGGCCCACCTTGATATATTTTATGTATATTGACACGGCCGTCCATATATTTTTCCATCATATTTTAGGATGTGATTTCAAATCACAAGAACTCAATAATCTCAGGTGGGCCATACCAATCAAAACAATGATGAATAACTATTAAAAACCTTTTGAAGGCCACAAAAGTTTTGGATCAATTTGATCTTTATAGTTTACCTCAACTTAAAAAAAAAAAAAAAAAAAAAAAAAAAAAAAAAAAACCTTAAATAACAACAATGCTCTTTTTGTGTAACTATTTAAGTTATTTTCGTGACCTTAAGAAATTTGGGGTTGCTAGCCAGTACCAGGTAGACCAAAGAACACCATCTGCTCTTGCAACTCCAACTAAAGACAGTTACAAATATCCAAAAAAACAAACCAAACAAATGAGGCAGGCGAGGCCCCTTTTACACACAATAATTTTCAACAGATGAATTGGCAGCCAGCACATTGCGGGGCAAACAGGATCAAGTCATGAAAGGCCAGGGTAAAGCAGTAAGCAGTCTCGGTCAGTTGTAGACCATGTACTTGGGAGTTGCACTAAATTTCTGATATTCTTTGATGACATTGTTGACTGCATCCAAGAAATCTTTCTCCGTCACTGTACTCTGCACTCGGATTGCATACATGCCCGCCTTAGTGCATACACTCCTGATGTCCGCCCCAGTGGAGTTGGGGCATATGCGAGTAAGAAGCTCAAACCGGATATCCCTCTCACAATGCATTGTCCGCGTGTGGATCTTGAATATCTGTATCCTACTCTCCAGATTAGGCAGACCAAACTCAACCTTACGGTCTAGCTGTCCAGGACACAACAATGCTGGATCTAGTGCCTGTTTGTCGCCATCAAAACTTTGATGTTTCCTCGAGCATCAAAGCCATCGAGCTGATTCACAATTTCAAGCATTGTACGCTGATCGCATCCACCTCATCAAAGAAGACGATGCAAGCCTTTTTTTATCACGCCATCTGGAAAAGCTCGCGAACCATCCGAGACCCCTCTCCAACATATTTCCGAACAAGCTCACTTCCAATAACACAAATGAAGCAGGCATTAGTTCTGTTGGCTATAACTCTAGCTAGTAAAGTTTTGTTCACATTCTGGAGGAACATGTGAGCACCCCTTCGAGGATCAATGGCAAGCTTCACAAATTTCTCTGGATGGAGCATGGGGAGTTCCACAACTTCTCGCATCTTTTCAATCTGCTCCTTACACCCACCAACATCATTGTATGTGACATCTAATTTTTCTTCTACCATCATCATGGTAACGCTCGGATTGATCTTTGGAGGCAAGGGAATTTGAATTTGGTATTTATTTCGATCAACACCAACACGCATCCATTCTTCTACATCTGTTGGCGAAACTTTATCGCCCAAGCCAACGACAAACTTGGCAATTTGTTTAACATTTATCACATACTTTGCATCCTCGGAGTTCTGATTTATTATTTTTGTCCATCTTGCAACCTGAAGAGGCTGCTCCTCCTGCATCATTTGTTTATCAGAAACAAGATCTCATTGGCTGGATGCAACTAACCCAGTGTTCGACACTTTTATTCCACACAAGTCATTAACCTTCTTGGCTATTTCCTTGATTTCCTTCTCCACCTTCTTTATGCTAGAAGAGTAAGGTCTTAAACCATAGGTTTTGAGGAGTGCTATGTCATCTTCATCCAAAGGAGGAGGATTTTTCTCATTATTAATATCTACATCTTCTAGTTCGGGCGCCATCGTAGTCTCTCTCTTCCGATCCTTTTCTTTTTGCTCTCTCGCTTTGCTCTGCTCTTCTCTCCTCTTCTGTCTTTTCTCTTCCTCTCATAGTTTACCTTTATCTAGATCTTCTTTACATTATCAACAAATTGGATTGCAAATAAACATTACTAAAACCTTAAGATGGACTCTTTATAATTTTTAATGGTGAGGTACTAAATTATCATTCTTTCCAATGCTGTGGTCCACTTAAGATTTAAATCTACACAAATTTTTATACCCGACCCAAAAACGGGTTGGAGAAACATATATAGGGCTGACAAGCGATATACAACACATTATCAAAATCTCACTTTTATTATCTAACTTTTCAATTTTTCTTGTCAAAATACAAAATCTCTAGTTTTCTTTTTTAAAATATATATTTTTTTACAATTCGTCAATTTTTTCATAATTTTGTTTAATTTCTTAAATTTTCTTTTTCAAAATATCATTTTTTTAAATCTCACTTTTGTTATATAACTTTTCAATTTTTTTTGTCAAAATACAAAATCTATTTTCTTTTTGAAAAAAAAAATATTTTTTTACAATTTGTCAAATTTTTCACAATTTTATTTAATTTTTAAAATTTTCTTTTTCAAAATATCATTTTTTTATCGAAATCTTGTAATATAACTTTTTAATTTTTCTTGTCAAAATACCAAATCTAATTTTCTTTTTTAAAATATATATTTTTTTACAATTTGTCAATTTTTTCACAATTTTGTTTAATTTTTTATATTTTCTTTTTCAAAATATTATTTTTTTATCGAAATCCTTTTTTTTCAAAATTATTAACATTATTCAAAGTTCTTAATTTTTTTTTTCAAAATCTAGATTATTATAAAATCATAGTTTTTTTTTTTTTTTTCAAAATCTAAAATTTTCTTAAACATTGTTAATTATTTTTCTAAGCTTCTCAATTTTTTTTTTTTCGAAATTCATAATTTTTTTGTTGTGTAAGTGTTGACCATTAGAGACGGTATTTGACAGCCTCAAATGAACACTATAAGACGGCGAACCGTCTCAAATTAAACGGTCTTTGGATGTCTCAAATTAAAACGACGATGCGATCTCTAGTGAGAGACGGTCCTTGGCAGATCTCAGTTACCATTAAGAGATTTGCCCAACGGCGGCCGTCTCTAATTAAAACGATGGGTTGTGATCTCAAATTAAAACGACCAATGACCGTCTTTAATGCTGACGGTATTTATGATCTTTATAAGACGGCCAAAGACCTTAATTAAAACGGTCTTAGAACAGTCTCAAATTAAAACGGCCAATGACCGTCTCTAATTAAGACGGTCTTTGGCGATCCCATATTACCGATAAAAGACGGTCAATGACCGTCTCTAATGAGACGGTCCTTGGCAGCGGTCTCGAAAGTAACAATAAGAGACGGCCAATGACCGTCTCTAATACGGACGGTCTTTGACCGTCTCAAATGGAAGCATATAAGACGGTCAGAGACGGTCTCTTTTCCAGACGGTTGATGGCCGTCTTTTTTCTGCAGTTAACGACGGTTTTTGACCGTCTTAAATGATTTTTGGACGTTCGAATTTTTAAGACAATATTAAGGACGGTCAAGAGCCGTCTAAAAGTTTTGAGACGGTTTACGGCCGTCTCTAAAGTGTCTTTAAACCAAGCAATTTTAGAGACGGTCTAGAACCGTCTCTAAATCGGTCATTTTTTTCCATTTTTCACGTAGTGGGTGTAGCCCACCTTCCTACCTCTCATCTCCACCATCCAAAGTCTATCTCGACCGTTAAATCGCACCCCTTGGAACTCTAGATCGCATTGGTGGAAGAAGGTAGAGGAGATCAAAGGTGGGTGATTTATTTTATCTTATTTTATTTTCAACCATTGATTGAGGGCCCACTTGTGGTGGGACCCATCTTGATGTACGCATTGTATAGAGGGGCCCATAATGGCGGGGTCCCTCCGCTACTCTAATCTCTCTCTTACTCTCTCTCTCTCTCTCTCTCTCTCTCTATTTCCCTCTTTTAATGTGTGGCCCACCATTATTTTATCTGCGCTATCCCATTTGTGGGGCCCACCTCATTGACATCCATGACAACGACCCACCTTGATGATTTTATCCATGCTACCCATTTAACTGGGACACCCAGCTTGCCATCCAGCAGCATCCCTTGCTACCCGTCCATGATCGGACCATTCAGACGAAAGGACAATACAAATATCAGCTTTATTTAAAGCTGGTGGGTTCCACGTGTGTGGAACCACCTAATGCATGTCTTTTATCCATGTTATCCACCGTCCAGTCTGTTAGACAGTGGGGACTACCCAGCGTGATGTTTGTGCCATCCACACCGTCCACCTAGGGACGGTGGGGCCCTAATGTGGTCACCGTTCATGTGGGATGTGACCCATCTTGATACTCATGTATGAGATCCAAATCGTCCACCACAAAGTATCAGCAATTGTTTGGCTTCAACGAGTGTCGTGGTCCCCACCATCTCCACTTACTCCATTGACATCAGCAAGTCTATGGGCCACCATAAGGTATGGGTTTTATCCTAACCGTCTGTCCCTTACTGGGACGTGGATCCCACCCACATGGCCTCACCTTGATGCTGCATTTTATCTGCATCGTCCAGTGCAAAGGCCTGGACGGTGAAGATCCACTGTGATGCATGACGTTATTGACTGTGCAATATAGTTGGATGAATTGACTGGTGTGAGGCTCTGATTAAGGGTATGATCATTTTTATCCAAGCCGTTCATCCGTGTAGGCCCACACGATGCATATGTTTCATATCCTTAGTGTTCATTACTTGGATGGTGGGTACCCACCCACACGTGGGCCTACGTTAATGGTCATGCCTTGCATCCAGCTCATCCATCCAGGACGCTGGATGCTAAGCTGGTTGTTTTAAAATAAAATAATATATAAATTATATTATATAACATATACGTTATATAGAGAAAGAGAAGGAGTGTGTGTTGGGACCCACCGCTGACGTGTGTGTTGTATGCAATCGTCCACCCCTGGACGGTGTTGGATGGGCCGCACCTAATGTGTGGGTCTCATCCACACCATCCAGCAATCTGGACGGGTGAGACGAGCCCACCGTGATGTATGTTCGTAACCCCACGCCGTCCATCTATCTGGTGGGACCCACCATCGTTGGGCGGTCAGCGTGCCACCTCTGATGGATATTTTCCATCCAAACTGTCCATCCACTTGGTGGATTCAGAACCGTCCATCTACTGGATGGTCAGCACCCCACCTCTAATGTAAGCATGACATCCAAACTGTCGATTCATTTGGTGAGCTCGTCTTAAGGCTTGAGTCTAAATGAGATCCATATATCAGGTGGACCACACTGCAGGAAACAGTGGAGGGATGAATGTCTACCATTGAAACCCCTTTTGGGAGGACAGAAGTTTTGGATCAGTAAGAAATTTGTTTTCCTCTTAGTCCAGGTCCTTGTGACCTTATGAATAGACTGGATGGAAAATGATCGTAATGGTCAGCCCTAGTAATTTTTAACAGTGGAAATCATTATCTCCACTGTTATTTGTAGTATGGTCCAGATGATCTTTGGATATGATTCATTTTGGGTAATGCCATATAATAATAATAATAAAATACACACACACACACGCACACACACACACACACATATATATATATATATATATATATATATATATATATATATATATATATATATATATACACGTAGTGTGTGGGCCCCACCTTGATGTAATGTACATAAGGCCCATTATGATGAGGCCCATCATGATGTATCTTTGGCCTATGAACGGGACCCACCTATTGCATGTTTATGGCCCATTGGTGTAGCTCATTTGATGTATATTGAGGCCCATGGGTTGTAGCCCATTGTGAAGTAATTGAGGCCCAAGGGTTGTGGCCATTGGTGATGTATATTAGGCCCGTGTATGCGGCCCACCGTGATGTATGTATGCCGTCCATTCGTGCGGCCCGCCGTGATGTATACATTGTATATCTATACCGTCCATTTGTGCGGCCCACAATAATGTATTTGTGGTCCATATGATGGGGTCCAATGTGATATATTTGTGGCCCATTGACGAGGCCTAAGGTAATGTATTCATGACCCATTTGATGAGGCTCATTCTAATGTATTTGTGGCCTATGGGCAAGCCCATTATGATATGTATTAGGCCCATGGGTTGTGGCCTGTGTGATGTATCTGAGGCCCATGTGTAGGGCCCACCTGTTGTGTATTTATGGCCCATTTAGTAATGCCCATTGTGGCGTGCATTAGGTTATGGGATGAGGACCATTTTGATGTATTTCTGGCCCGTATACGTGGCCCAATATGATATTTAAGCAGTCCACTTGATGTATATGAGGCCCAATATAAGGTATACCCGACCCATGTGTTGGAGCCCGACGTGATGTATTTATGGCCCATGTGTCGAGGTCCGATGTAATGTATATGTGGCCCTTGTGTGAGGCCATGGGCCCATTATACGTTCGGCTCTATGTGGACCACTCCTTAAGAGCAATGTTGGTTAAATGGCCACATTATTGGGCAATGATGGTTTAATATCCACATTGTGACCTTCCCTTAGACCTTATTCGGTTGATTGTCGATTCCGATTGTTGTGGCCAATTGACGATTCTAATTGTCGTGGTTGATTGACCGATTAGCAATCGAGGCCAATTATCGTGATCGATTGTCGATTTCGATTATCGAGGCCGATTGTCGATTCCGATTATCGAGGCCGATTCCAATTGTCATGGTTGATTGACCAATTAGCGATCGAGGATGATTATCGTAACTGATTACCGATTCCAACTATCGAAGTCGATTATCGATCGATTTCAATTGTCGTGGCCGATTGCAGATTCTAATTGTCGTGGTCGATTGACCGATTAGCGATCGAGGCCGATTATCATGACCGATTAGCGATCGAGGCCGATTATCGTTACCGATTGCCGATTCTGAGTATCGAGGCCGATTATCGACGATTTTGATTGTCGTGTCCGATTACCAATTCTGATTATCATGACCGATTTTGATTATTGAGGCCTACTCCGATTGTTGAGGCCGATTTCGATTCTGATTGTCAATGCCAATTATTAAGGCCGATTCTGATTGTCGGGGTTGATTCTGATTGTCAAGGCCGATTGTTGAGACCGATACCGATTCTGATTGTCGAGGCCGGATGTCATCGAGGCAGATTGTCGAGGCCCAATGTGATGTATATGCGAGTTGCATTTGAGGCCCATTGTGATGTGCATTTGGCCCGTGTTTGAGGCCCAATGCAATGTATATGCGGCTCATATTTGAGGCCCGTTGTGATGTGTATTCAGCCCGTGTTTATGGCCCAATGTGATGTATATGAGGCATACGTGATGAGGCCCATTAGAATCCATTTGAGGGCCAAGCGATGGAGCCCATTGTGATGTATGTTAGGCCCATTTGAAAGGCCCATTGTGATGTGTATTAAGCTCTTGAGTGAGGCCCATGGTGTTGTATATTTGGCCCTTGTGTGAGGCCATGGGTCCATTATATGTTAGGCTCTATGTGAGCCATTCCTCAGGGGCAATGTTGGTTAAACATCAACATTGTTGAGGCCGATTGTCGATGCCGGTTATTGATACCGATTATGAGTATGTGATAGCATAGCATCATGATACATGCCCATAGGCATCATCTACATATTTGTTATGAGATGTGGTTGACCATTGCATATGTCATTGGGCAGGTTATGAGACTCCCTGATAGGCGGAGGTTATCTCACATGAGCGCACGTTATGAGCAAGATTGATACATGACTGGATTGTATGATTCATACATCCTGCATTGTGTTGTGATTACTATATGCCCTAGCGACATCAGGGCCATAGCTCCACAGGCCTATCGTTGATGACCAGATGGGACACTAGAAATGTTTGGTTCTAGTATATGGCACCATACATGTCCCTGGGTGAAAATCCCTAAAGCTCCATGGCCAGGAGACGCCCCAACGTCGAGATCGATTAGATATATATGAGTGCATGAGGGCCGTATACCGGTAAGCCACGTCTCCCACTATGTCATGGTCGGTTGGGAGGGGTGTGACCTTACCCGCCTGAGTGAGGGGACAATATCTAGGTTGAGTTTGACCAGCTTCAGGAATGAGTCCACTATCGATGAGTTGGGCCTGATATTGGTAGGCGGATAGTGAGGTCTCTTCCAATTACCCAGTTGTGCGCTCAGATAAGGGCAACAAACTAGCGTAGAGTGTAATAGATCCCAGTGATGATCCTAGAGAGGAACCGTACTGATATGTGGACTTATTGAGCAGGAGTTGCATACTCATTTATTCATTCACTATCCACTTGGGTTGGTGGTGTGCAACTATTTGTTATGTGTACTTTCACAATGGCCAGGATTTCTATTGGGGCATGCGACTAACCTGAGATCAGTAGTTTACCACATTGAGTCTGACTATCCAAAATTAGGTATGGGATTGGTTTGGATAGAATTCCTTATGATGGACCTCATAGCCTACGATACTACGTACTATCATCCTGACTTCACTCCAGTTTGGTTATTTCATTTGCACCGCATATTGCTGATATTGTAGTGAAGACCGCACTAGTTGAAGAAGGAATATGCCAATATGTCCTAGAGGGGGGTGATAGGACTTTTAAAAGTTTTTATGATTTATTTTAAAACCCTATTACACTAATCCTAACAACAGACATATATTAGGATTACTCAAATGTAACTCTACTGGCTTCCAAGCCTAGTAGGATCCGATCACAAACTATTTAAGAAGTAGCAATATATAACTTAGTTTATGATGGATATGACTGTGAATGTGTGTGAGGGGTGATCAGATATATGAATATGAATGCATCGACATAAATCACAAACACAGAAGAAGTGCAATCACAAACACAGCCATTTTTATGGTGGTTCGACTACTTGTCTACTCCATTCCCGGTAACCGCACTCAACCCTTAAGTGCACCGGATTTCATTAAGGAAGTTTCACAGTGGTTCACCTCAAACCTAAGGTTTTAAATCAGGTTCACCTTCAACCTTTACAACCTACACTGAAGCTGACTATTTATGCTCTCACGAGCAAGGGTTAACACAACGCACCCGCTTTTAGGCACACTGGCCGAGGATCTTCCATAAGACCCTACTGGAGGTTTTCACACGGTTCACCTCAAACCCGGAGTTTTACTGGTTCACTCCTAACCAGATGTTTATGCTCTCAACAGAGTAAGGGTTCACACAACGCACCCACCACGTACACTCTCATCGAAGACCTCCTTGCGGACTTCAAAGGGTGAGAACCACTTAAGACCCAATCTTAAAAAAGAATGATCACAAGTGTCCTCTTGGACTGTAGATACTTATAAATAAGTTGATGAGTCCCGATTAGCACAATGCCGAAGATCTCCTCCTCCTTGTTGACGAAGAGTCTTCTGCTCCCTTCATCCGCAACACAAAATGATATACCAGTACTTAGCTTCGGGTTGGGTTAAGGTCAAGATGGAATCCTACTCTCAAAGTGTTTTCCTATCAGGAAGATAGAGCGATTCCAATCTTATGCATTCAAGGCATGCCAACTTAATGATTTGCTATTAAGGTAGTAGCTGGAGGATCTTTAAATGCGGAAGTTCATTCCCCAATCCACTCTATTGAATATCAATGATGAGGGTGGATTGGAGGATGAACTTCCTTGAGAGAAAGGGTTTTGGGTATATGATCTAAGGTTAAACACTCAAAAGCTCTCTACTTTCTCTCTCAGCAACAATAGACAAGTCCTTCATATATAGGCAAAAGGTTCCAACATATATAAAACGGTCACATTTATGACTGAGTTCGATATCATCGAGCAGGTTTGATATCATTGAGCGTATACTCTCGATAGCATCGATGGTCTGCTCGATGACTTGAACTCAAAGTCATATGCTTTTGAAACCTTTTTCCAGATGGTCGATGAATCGAAACCACTATCGATATCATCGGATTTCAAACTCTGATTCCATCGATGGTAGGTTCGATCTATCGACACTTGAAAAATGAGAGAGACTTGACATGAAATATTTCAAGCTTTTAGGATATGATCAAGGGTCAGCCGATGTCATCAGAATTTGTATATCGAAGATATCAAGGCAGTGTCGATGCATCGATAAATCCAATAGATTTACCAGTAAACTCGCTGGACAGTTTGTATCTAGTTTCGATGTAATCGAATCGGCCTCGATATCATCGACATATGAATATCAATTTCCTCGAATGGCCCTCGATCAAAGTTAAAAACAACCTGAAATATCTGCTGAAAGAAATGCACGCCCATGGTCGATATCATCGATGGACTTCTAATCTTATCGATATTTGATTTCAGATCATATCGGAAGGCGCATCGATATATCGAATAAATTTAAAATTTTCTCTAAAAAATTGGGGTGCCGGAAATTTGCCTATCAATCTTATCGAGCCACTTTCGATGGGCTCGAGATTTGAGTATCATTGGTATCGATACATTAATAATTCGTCCAGATATGTTGTGAAGTTGTTGGACATATTTGGTCCTCTTTCCGATCATATCTATGAAGCATCGAGGACTCGATAGCGCAAGTCGATCATATCGAGGATGTTTTGATAAAATCAACAAGGCGAGAAAAACTTAGAGATTTTCCTATTCAGACAGAAATCTTATAGGACTAAATCCTTTAGAAATGAGACAAAGTAACTAAATACTAAACTAGATTAGCTACGAAATCCATTTGATCCACTTTAAATACAATCTGCAAGACCCAAAACTTGTAGAATCATTGACGCTAGGTTACCTTAAAATCTAGGATCAATCTCATTACCCGGCTACTCTCAGGAGCATCTCGAAACTCTGTATCAGATCTGGACCGCTCGTCGGAAGTCTGATTAACACGAAGTTAAGGAATTAGGACCGCCTTGCTGGGCTTGACAACCATTTCAGAAATCAAATCCAGATTGTGTCCCAGCGCTATTCGCTTGAGCTCAGAGCGGAGAGTGTTAGAAATGTGAAAATATTTCTAAATTAAATTCAAAATAAATAAATCTGAGACTTGTCGCTTGCGGATCAGTATTAGGCAACCAGACCGTCAGAATCAGGCCAAATTACACCCTCCGATCAGGGATATTTCCCCAAACATATCCATGTACTTAGAATTTTCGATCGAGATCCACTGACCGTTGAACTGGAACTGGTCCGCCACGCGTGATCTAGGAACCCGACTGGAACGAAAACTTAACTCCACCTAGATCCAGAGTCAGTGAGCTTAAGTCCGACCGCACACAGAAAAGAGGCCGCCAGAAGTCCTCCGTTGAGCTGAAACAGCTCGCTTTGGCTATAACTTAAGTATACCTTGACCATAAGTCTATTTTAGTGAGTTTTTAGGCTATATAAGGACCTTAGAACCCTCTCTCTTGCAGCCATACGAATTTGAGATTGAGAAGAGAGAAAAGAGAGAGAAAGTGTGGGAGTTGTGGGAGGATCTCCCTGCCATGCTTCCCTGCCGTTATGCAAGCACAACCACCCCATTCCATCGCTTTCCCGGCGATTCCGACTTCGTTTCTAGGTAAGAAACCCTAACCCTAATCTGTTTTAGAGTTGTAAAGGTTGTAGGTTATGAAGTACCTAACCTATTTCATTCTTTAGGCTACCAAACTGCCGTAGGCGAAAGCCTAGCAAACCTATCGAACTCGTTACGATTCTACGACAAAAGGTGCGGACTTTAGGTGTATAGGTTATGGTTTTCAATGCTTTCAATGTCAGATAATGATAGATTCATAATCTGCATGCAATTGCACATGTACAAAGTGTTGTCTGTTTTCCATTTCGATTGAAGACGTAGAATATGAAATTTTACATATTCTAGGTATTTGTAAAAAGTACCGTCTACGTATAAATTTTGGAGATGTGTTTGCTATGATTAATTGCTGTATGAATATATTATATATGGATAAAATACTTATTTGGCGAAAGGACTCACTGTAAGGCCCGCCCCCACAGCACATGATATTGTCCGCTTTGCCGAAGCTCACGGCTTTAAAACGCGTCATGTCTGTTAAGGGAGAAACCCAACATATAACCACCACAACTCCAGACAATTCTTCCGATGTGGGACAAGTTACGCTACGATCAACATAGCAGTAGCTCACCCGGCCGATAAGAGCCCGGCCAATTCGCAGGGAGCCCGCCCACATGTGTGCCCGCCCACGTGTGCCCGCCTACATGAAGCAGTGACCGGGGCGTCACAATATCCCCCACCGAGGGCAGAGCCGTCCTCGGCTCTGATACCATTTGTAAGGCCCGCTCCCACAGCACATGATATTGTCCGCTTTGCCGAAGCTCACGGCTTTAAAACGCATCATGTCTGTTAATATAACCACCACAACTCCAGACAACTCTTCCGATGTGGGACAAGTTACGCTATTATCAGCATATGGATCGCCCAAAGAAACACTAGCTGTTTGCCCGCCCACGTGTGCCTGCCCACATGAAGCAGTGACCGGGGCGTCACACTCACCCTAATACATGTGTTGCTAATATACACTATGTATGTTGAAATAGTGTATTCTAAAAAGTACCGTATACGTATAAATTTTGGAGATGTGTTTGCCATGATTAATTGCTATATGAATATATTATATATGGATAAAATACTTGTTTGGCGAAAGGACTCGCCCTAATGCATGTTTTGCTAATATACACTATGTATGTGAAAATGGTGTATTCTAAGTGTTTGTGAAAATGACTGAATGAGTATAGAATTCTCATTCGTGCTCGCCATGACTAATTGTCATGGAAATATGATTGTTATATTGGCGATAGCCCTTTGACGGAAGGATTTGCCCTAAATCACGCCACGGCCAATATACACTATATATGCTAAAATGTGTAGCCCAAGTGTTTGTGGAAATGACTGAATGAACATGGAACTTGGATTCCTGCTTGCCATGACTATCCGTCATGGGTCTACGCGTGTTATAATTGGGGCAACTCCCTAGTGAAAGGATTTGGCCTAATACCTATGTGATTAACATACGTCATGTATGTTGATGTATGTAGTCTAAAGTGTTTGTTGAAATGTCTGATTGAGTAGTAGTTAGTGAATTGTAATGTATAAGGTGTTGAGATAGGATTCTCAACTACCTTAGTGATGTGTATGATTTCCTTCATGTAAGTTATTTAGTTTAATTACTTACTGTTTTATGAAACGTATGTGTTTGGATTTCCTGTTTGCATTGTGTTTTATAACATGTTTGTTAATATGTTTGAATTACTTGTTTATTTAATTTTGCTCTGATTACTTCACATGTTTAAGTTGTATTCCATAAAATTCGAGAAGGGTGATGGGGGAGTGGTGTAACGAGTGTGTGCAACAGCCCTGACAGCCCTAAGCGGATGTTATCAGACTTTAATTGTATGATTTGAATCTTGATCCATTACTGCTTTACCTATCTGCAATTGAATGTGATTGGGGCTATTATATAGTCCAGGCAGTCGGTAATGGGATCGAATTCGTGGCTGAGATTCATTCGCCATGTAGGACGTGTTTGACGAACCCAAGTCGTCTGTTACTTGCCGGCAGTGGTTAGGCTATGGGAAGTGCTTATGCACTTCATGTTGTACAACTCAATGGGCGCTCGTGCTAGTCGAGCTCGTCAAGTAACCCGATCTGTCTTATGTATGTTCACCATGTTTGGACGTTACTGCTTGAACCTAAGGTACTAAACTAACCAGTGGAAACCCCGTTAACTATGGTACCTCGATTCGCTAAGACTCATGAGTCAGACATGGTGGTATGGGACACTGTGGTCGATCTGTCGGCCTCCGCTGGGGCCACGTGCCTCCCCATAGTGACCAGTGAACAACCAGACTCGTGAGCCAAGTACGGTGGTATGGGACACTGTATTCGAGCGTCGACACCTATGGCGAGAGCCGAATACGGTGAGACCTGTACTCGTGCTGACGGGCGACGAGCCCTTCGTAGTGTCTTCAATTATACTCTGAAGTCTGTGATTGGTGATGAGCCCTTCGTAGCAACTAGAGCATGAGTTGAGCCAAGTGCGGTGAGACCTGTATTCGAGCTTCCGACCAACGATTGAGCCGAGTACGGTGAGACCTGTATTCGAGCTGACGACCAACAATTGAGCCGCATACGGTGAGATCTGTATCCGTGCTGACGGGTGACGAGCCCTTTGCGATGCCTTCGCGATGCCTCTCGAACTATAATATCGTATGAGATTATCTAGGTTTGACGACCCTAGAATGGATCATGTTTGGGAATGATACAAGGGAGGTACCTTAGTTTCCTAATACTGCTGTTTGAGATGGACTAATAATAACTCTGTAATCATGCTCATCATACATTGCATGTGCCTGGAAGATGTGGAGCACTGAGGAATGTAAGCATGCCATGAACGTAAGATGTTGTCGCACGAGGGAGGGTGTGGTGAGGGCATCCATCATGACTGCATTCATACTTGCATTAATAAGAGTATTTAAATTTGTTGAGTGTACTGCTTTTTCATTGCTGCTTGACTGTTTTGATAACATGTTAACCTATGCTTTATTGTTCCACTGAGTTGATCACTCCCACGTTACGGGACAGTGTTCCGAACACCCACCAAACTTTGTCTGATTGCAAATGGCGACGCTACTCCTGAGGTGGAGTCAAACCTTTGTGACGACGAGGATGCTTTCTCGTGTATGCTATTTTCTAGCGGCTTCATGTGAGCCATGTCTTGATCGACAGGGCTTCCTGGGATATTGACTAGATGACACTACACATTTGGTATATTTTAGAATTGTACTTGTAATTATTTAACCTGGTAACGTTATCACACTCTGGAGACTCACCACAGTTTATATATTTTATATATCTATCACAGTCTTCTGCTCGCAATTTAACTTTGTCTCGAGTATGATATCTTTGTTTTGGTATAATCCCATTCATGTTTTAATGCTCTCATTATAATCATCATTATCTGTGTTGCATAAGTGATGCGTTGGAACTCGGGAGCTGAGTTTTGCTCGACCCCCAATTTTCACGGCGTTACAAGATGGTATCAGAGCATGATTTAGATTAAAATGGACCTGGGTTATGGTCACACGACGCACTCTGACGCACTCTGACTTAGGAGGAAGCGACGGAACGTAAAAACCGACTTAGGATTTTCCAAATTCTACCGAACGGCGAAACCGACCGAAATCAACTGCTGAGATTGGGCCCGTACACACCCATGATCACTCGAAACGATCCCAAACCACTTCTAGGCCGTCAATCGACGGGTTTGAGTCATTCCCTAGGAACGAATGCCCTTAGGTTGTGGGTCAACCACAACACCTTACACTTCATCTCAAAGCCTAAAACTCATTTCTATCCAATTCCTTCAAAATCTCTCCTTGCACCACTCTATTCTTCAATTTTTTCTAAATCCTTTCATACCAGATATAAATACTAACGTATAAATGATGGAGAATAATACTTAAACAAAAATGTACTATAAATAGTAAATATATGTATAAATTAGACTTTTGACCATTCAAATTTTGGAATCTAACCAAATAAGTGGGTTATTCGGATGGATTAGCTCCTCCTATCCCAAAATAATATGCTACACATCATATAAAATCATTCCGGTTTACAATTTATCCCTGGTACGACTCAAAATGGAGTCGAGAGCCTATCCACACCATTCCAGTGGGACCCAGGTTTTTTTGGGGCCTAGGGGGCAGGAGGGTCTCGTCCATGGGGCGGGCCCTCAAGTTCTGGACCATTGGTAGGTGAGGCCTCGTCGAATTTTAGGCTGGGCCGTGCCTGCGGCTCGGGCCGATGGTGTTTGGGGGTTGTGGGACCCCCTGATGTGTGTCCCATCCATTGAAACCCCCCTATGACACACCTCCTTCACAAATCACCCTTCCAAGCTCCAATTTTCCTTTGAAATTGTTGTTTCCTCTCTCAGATCTCCCTTTAAATCGCCCATTCCACTGTTTTTTGTTAAAACCCACACTCCTCCATTGTTCACAGCAGCACCTATCCTCTACCCTTTCCATTTTTTTCTCATTTGAGCTCCTACACCCCCCGTTTGTAGCTCAAAACTGTGTAGGCTCTCAACCCATCCTATTTCTTCATTTCCTTTCTTCAAACCCTGTCTTTTGGGGCCTTTACAATCCCTGTTGAGGTTCAAACTCATGGAAGATCAAAAGTTCCAGGCCCTACATTAGGATCTTTGTGTTTTTATGTTGATGGAATGTGTCGAATGTTTGGTAAGTTAGAGTTGTACGCGACAATTGTGAACTCCTTCCACCCCTCCACCATTACTCCTCTTGGCCTCACCATTTCACACCCATATGAACACAAAATCCACATTTTTTTTTGTGTCCCATAACTTTCATAACCTCTGAATGTTAGGACGTTTAGGGCCCGTTCGGCCAATTGCATTAGGTAAGATTAAGGTGGCTAGAATTGTAAAAGTAACAATAAATGTATGTAAAATGTATGTGTAAGGTATGCTCCCTAGATTAGGTGTATCCCATGTTTTCCAATACCATGTTTGAAATGTATGCAATTAAATGTAAACTCTGAGTTTTCTTTCAAAGTACATTCAGAAATTCATCATCTTGGGATTTGGAAATCCCATCCCACACTTCCTAACATAAGACTCATTTTCCAAAGCCTATAAAATTAATTTTTATCCCACCCACCCTCCTACCAAACATGCCATTCCCAATCCCGAAGTAGGATTAGCAATGCAGTCCCATTTAAGACAAATAGGCCCTTGGAGTTTTGGACCAAGAGTGGTGCTCCTAGATTTCGACAGACCTGACCATATAAGAAATCCAACAAATTAATAATGTGAACCTTGGACCTTCTTAGCTAGTATGAACATGTGTGTGATGCTCAAGCATAGTTAAATTTAAGTTCGGGTGACTCAATTCCAATTAAGCAACTTTGACCCTAAGTGATAAAATCCTTCCTTATATTAGAAATGATGTGAAATCATCTAGCGTATGAGCATAGACTTTGGACTACACCTATGGATTTCTACTACTCCTAAATTAAGACTAGACCACCGGTTACCTTAGAGAATGCCAGAGACCGATAGATGTAGCTAGGCTAAATTAATACACCTCTTTGATCTGGGTGGCGCAACGAAAGCGTGGTGGACCCTACCCCACTGGCCCAGGATCGAAACTGTGCTCGTTGAATATGAACATTATAGAAGCCCTAGCAAGTTCTACTATGAGAAACCGTTTTAGGATGATCTAGTAAGATTTGATTCACCATTTCCTTGGACATAGATAATAACGAGGACTCTCTTAGACTAAGACCTAAAGGGCAACCCGAGAAATAGGACATTTGAACCTTTCAATGATGGACATTCCCTATGTTTTTAGAGTGATCGGTCTACAAAGTTACTGAAATATACAACTGCAAAACATTTGCGGCTTGACCCAATTCTCAATCCTGGGCGACTACCAATGGACTCACTGCTTGACCGAGTAGAAGACCAGGATCTACCAGGACTAAGAAGGGATACGATGAGCCTTCTACCCTGGTCAGGTAAATGATCGATGTATCGGGATCAAGCCCACTATAACCGTCTCTCCGTGTTGGTCAAACAATGAAAACAGTTATCTTACTCTAAGTGGTTGGGAATCGAAGTCAAGACTCCAAATAGGTAAAGAAATAAATTGTAGCAAACCATCAGGGTATGAGAAATGGATAAAGAAATAAGTTTTAAGGGGGTAGACGAAAATGAACCAGGCTAGTATATACCCTACCACGCGTAGAAACTCGAAATCAATGAAACTTAGGCAAAAGAAATAAGTAAATCTTTCCTTATTACCCTTAGGCAATTTTGGGGATGATAATTTTATTTTAAGGGGGGTAGATTGTAACATCCTGGATTTTTGCCAATCTGGAATTAGACGTCCTTAGGCAATGGGTTACTCCTGACACGTTATTAACTTATTAGAACCCAATTCCATATTCGAAAAATCGCTTGTTAACCCTTTTCCTTCACAAATCCCACCCTTCTTTCAATTTTCCTAAGTGCTTTCACCCTAGACACTATCTTAAACTGGCTAAGTATTATAACTTGGATCACCTTATATATAAACTACAAAGGACCAAGTACCACCTCAGACAGAAATCTTATAGGACTAAATCCTTTAGAAATGAGACAAAGTAACTAAGTACTAAACTAAATTAGCTACGAAATCCGTTTGATCCACTTTAAATACGATCTGCAAGACCCCAAACTTGTAGAATCCTTGAGGCTAGGTTATCCTAAAATCTAGGATCAATCTCATTACCCGGTTGCTCTCGGGAGCATCTCGAAACTCCATATCAGATCTGGACCGCTCGTCGGAAGTCCGATTAACACAAAGTTAAGGAATTAGGACCACCTTGCTGGGCTTGACAACCATCTTGGAAATCAAATCCAGATTGTGTCCCAGCGCTATTCGCTTGAGCTCGGAGCGGAGAGTGTGAGAAATGTGAAAATATTTCTAAATTAAATTTAAAATAAATAAATCTGAGACTTGTCGCTTGCGGATCAGTATTAGGCAACCAGACCGTCGGAATCAGGCCAAATTACACCCTTCGATCAGGGATATTTTCCCAAACATATCCATGTACTTAGAATTTTCGATCGAGATCCACTGACCATTGAACTGAAACTGGTCTGCCACACGTGATCTGGGAACCCGACTGGAACGAAAACTTAACTCCACATAGATCCAGAGTCTGTGAGCTTAAGTCCGACCGCACACAGAAAAGGGGCCGTCAGAAGTCCTCTATTGAGCTGAAACAGCTCGCTTTGGCTATAACTTAAGTATACCTTGACCATAAGTCTATTTTAGTGAGTTTTTAGGCTATATAAGGACCTTAGAACCCTCTCTCTTGAAGCCATACGAATTTGAGATTGAAAAGAGAGAAAAGAGAGAGAAAGTGTGGGAGTTGTGGGAAGATCTCCCTGCCATGCTTCCCTGCCGTTATGCAAGCACAACCACCCCATTCTCATCGCTTTCTCGGCGATTTTGACTTTGTTTCTATGTAAGAAACCTTAACCCTAATCTGTTTTGGAGTTGTAAAGGTTGTAGGTTATGAAGTAGCTAACCTATTTCATTCTTTAAGCTACCAAACTGCCGTAGGCGAAAGCCTAGCAAACTTATTGAACTCGTTACGATTCTACGACAAAAGGTGCAGACTTTAGGTGTATAGGTTATGGTTTTCAACGCTTTCAATGTCAGATAATGATAGATTCATGATCTGCATGCAATTGCATATGTACAAAGTGTTGTCTGTTTTCCATTTCGATTAAAGACGTAGAATATGGAATTTTACATATTCTAGGTATTTGTAGAAAGTACCGTATACGTATAAATTTTGGAGATGTGTTTGCCATGATTAATTGTTGTATGAATATATTATATAAGGATAAAATACTTATTTGGCGAAAGGACTCGCCCTAATACATGTGTTGCTAAAATACACTATGTATATTGAAATAGTGTATTCTATAAAGTATCGTATACGTATAAATTTTGGAGATGTGTTTGCCATGATTAATTGCTGTATGAATATATTATATATGGATAAAATACTTGTTTGGCGAAAGGACTCGCCCTGATGCATGTTTTGCTAATATACACTATGTATGTGAAAATAATGTATTCTAAGTGTTTGTGAAAATGACTGAATGAGTATAGAATTCTCATTCGTGCTCGCCATGACTAATTGTCATGGATATATGATTGTTGTATTGGCGATACCCATTTGACGGAAGGATTTGCCCTAAATCACGCCATGACCAATATACACTATATATGCTAAAATGTGTAGCCCAAGTGTTTGTGGAAATGACTGAATGAACATGGAACTTGGATTCCTGCTTTCCATGACTATCTGTTATGGGTGTACGTGTGTTATAATTGGGGCAGCTCCCTAGTGAAAGGATTTGGCCTAATACCTATGTGATCAATATACGTCATGTATGTTGATGTATGTAGTCTAAAGTGTTTGTTGAAATGTCTGATTGAGTAGTAGTTAGTGAATTGTAATGTATAAGGTGTTGAGATAGGATTCTTAACTACCTTAGTGATGTGTATGATTTTCTTCATGTAAGTTATTTAGTTTAATCACTTACTGTTTTATGAAACGTATGTGTTTAGATTTCCTGTTTGCATTGTGTTTTATAACATGCTTGTTAAGATGTTTGAATTACTTGTTTATTTAATTTTGCTCTGATTACTTCACATGTTTAAGTTGTATTCCATAAAATCTGAGAAGGGTGATGGGAGAGTGGTGTAACGAGTGTGTGCAACAGCCGTGGCAGCCCTAAGCGGATGTTATCAGACTCTGATTGTATGATTTGAATCTTGATCCATTACTGCTTTACTTATCTGCAATTGAATGTGATTGGGGCTATTGTATAGTCCAGGCAGTTGATAATGGGATCGAATTCGTGGCTAAGATTCATTTGCCATTTAGGACGTGTCTGATGAACCCGAGTCGTCCGTTGCTTGTCGGCAGTGGTTAGGCCATGCAAAGTGCTTATGCACTTCATGTTGTACAACTCAACGGGCGCTCGTGCTAGTCGAGCTCGTCAAGTAACCCGATCTATCTTATGTATGTTCACCATGTTTGGACGGTACTGCTTGAACCTAAGGTACCGAACTTACCAGTGGAAACCCCGTTAACTATGGTACCTCGATCCGCTAAGACTCATGAGCAGGACATGGTGGTATAGGACACCGTGGTCAAGCTGTCGGCCTACGCTGGGGCCATGTGCCTCCCCGTAGTGACCATTGAGCAACCAGACTCGTGAGCCGAATACGGTGGTATGAGACACTGTATTCGAGCTGTCGACACCTATGGCGAGAATCGAATACGGTGAGACCTATATTCGTGCTGACAGGCGACGAGCCCTTCGTAGTGTCTTCGAGTATACTCTGAAGTCTGTGATTGGCGATGAGCCCTTCGCAACAACCAGAGCATGAGTTGAGCCGAGTACGGTGAGACCTATATTCGAGCTGACGGCCAGCAATTGAGCCGCATACAGTGAGATCTGTATTCGTGCTGATGGGTGATGAGCCCTTTGTGATGCTTTCGCGATGCCTCTCGAACTATAATATCATATGAGATTATCTAGGTTTGACGACCCTAGAATGGATCATGTTTGGGAATGATATAAGGGAGGCACCTTAGTTTCTCAATACTGCTGTTTGAAATGGACTAATAACAACTCGGTAATCATGCTCATCATGCATTGCATGTGCCTGGAAGATGTGGAGCACTGAGGAATGCAAGCATGCTGTGAACGTAAGATGTTGTCGCATAAGGGAGGGTGTGGTGAGGGCATCCATCATGACTGCATTCATACTTGCATTAATAAGAGTATTTAGATTTGTTGATTGTACTGCTCTATCATTGCTGCTTGACTGTTTTGATAGCATGTTAACCTATGCTTTATTGTTTCACTTAGTTGATCACTCACTCCCACGTTACGGGACGGTGTTCCGAACACCCACCAGACTTTGTCTGATTGCAAATGGTGACGCTGCTCCTGAGGCGGAGCCGAACTTTTGTGACGACGATGATGCTTTCTCGTGTATGCTATTTTCTGGCGGCTTTATGTGAGCTATGTCTTGATCGACGAGACTTCCTGGGATATTAACTAGATGACACTACACATTTGGTATATTTTAGAATTGTACTTGTAATTATTTAACCTGGTAACGTTATTACACTCTTGAGACTCACCACAGTTTATATATTTTATATATCTATCACAGTCTTCCGCTTGCAATTTAACTGTCTCTGGAGTATGATATGTTGTTTTGGTATAATCTCATTCATATTTTAATGCTCTCATCATAATCATCATTATATGTGTTGCATAAGTGATGCATTGGAACTCGGGAGCTGAGTTTTACTTGACCCCCGATCTTCAGGGCGTTACATGTGGTGAGCTTGCACACAACCGGTTGGGGCAGATGCTTGAAATGTTCTTCCTATCAGGCTCTGTAGACAATCTGACTCAACACTCACGTAACTTGACAAACTAAGGCACTTTCAATCTCCCCCTTTGTCAATTACGTGACTAAAACCCAAAACACCCTAGAGTACTCCAGACAAACACACCCTAAATTGTGTATACATGCTTTTACACATTTTTACAATTTCTAACCCATGTACACAACTAGTAGCTGCTCCCACTGATTGTAAACTCCCCCTTTCTTGTTGCAGCTGCTCCCCCTAAACACCTGCACAACCATTCAAGCAGATATGCAATTTTTTATTCGCGGTGTTTGCAAATGTTTTCCCCCCTTTTGTCAGTCATTGACAAAGATAAATCAAGTGATGTTGACTGAAGAGTGAATTACTTGGGAGAACCGACCAGGCGGAAGTAGATCAATTGATGTATAATAATCAGCTCAGTTTAAGCAGACATCAATTTCAGAATGTATGGATGCATAGTATATCAGATGAAACAGTGATATAGCGGATAAAATAATTAGTAAAGAACAATACTTGCATACCATATTAGAAACTTGATAAACCAGGGGAACCTTAAAAAAAAAAAATAATGGTAGTAAAAATAAGAATTATATTAAGTCATTATCAAAATGAACCCAAAAAAAAATTTCCAACTATCTAAAATAAACTGCCCAAGATTGACAGTAAATTAACAGTTATCCTGATCAAAACGTCATATCAAAAAAACTGCCTAAGGATTTTTGCAGTAAAGTATTTAGTCAGGAACAAATAGACATGCGTGGCAATCTATCCGTAGTTGTACTCCTCGACATGAGCTCAATGTCCACGAGGATTGCTCTGTGTAAGCAAGTCAACCACTTGTTGAGTAGTGTGCTGGAGGACATTGACCTTCTCTTCGATTGTGGTGAGGTGCCTTTCACAGTTGTACAGTCGTTCCTCCATTCCAGCCATCTCATTCAAAAGGTGTCATTCTAGATGATGGGACTAACGGTTTGTGTTGACTTTGGGCTGACCATTGGAGTGCGATTGGACCCTCCATGTGTAGGCTAAGTCGATGGTTTAGCATGTTGGACATCCCTTTCAAAAGTAAGTCTACTCCAAAAGATTCAATAGCACTATTGAGTACTAGACGTTCAACAATGGTGAATGGACATCCTTCTTTAGGAATAGGTTAACACCTACTGGATTTGGATTGCATGTTCTTTGATTGTAATGAGTGAAGAGAATTAGCTTTCCCTTTGTTCATGATTTTTCAGTGTATGAGACAAGTAAAGGTAAGGATGGTCAACCAAAAGAACTGAAAATACCTGACCAAAAGTGAGGTTAGACTCTAGAGTGGAAGAATTGGAAGGATAATACTTGTTTCTTTTGAAGCTTCTGGGACCCATCGATGATCTTCTGGCCGAGGATTCGAGCAAAGTGCAAAATAGAAAATTTTTCAAAAAAATAAGATTTTCCCGCTCGACCGCTTTTTATTGGGCGATAGTCTTTGATTTTATCGACCTTACTTTCGATTATATCGATGATCCTCATCCGATGTTATCAACAATTGCTTCGATAGTAGTCCTGATCATGTGAATTTCCACATTCTGAAGAGATGTCGATGACATCGACTCATGATCGATTAATCAAGAATGTCATATCGAAGAGGAATATTTTTCTTTTTTAGCATACAGACGACCATTCAAGTATACTTATAGTATTTTTGTGACTTAATAGCATACTCAGCAAAATTATGTACAATGACTGTACATATAAAAAATTATAAACATTTTAATGTTTATATACAAAAGATTGAGGTGAGGAACCTCAGATATATCATTTGACGCTCAATAAAATTGCATCTTTTCAGCAAATATTTAGATCTTGATGCATAATCTGGACTTATCTTTTTATGCTCAGGACTTCTAGGCATCAGTTCTCTCTATAACTCTGATAGTGTAACAATGATTGCTTGTGCGAAGACCCTTCATTACTAATTTTCCTGATAGGTCTAGGATTTCACACTCTTATTTGTTAAATTTAGACACATGCCCATTATCACAAATTTGAGATATGCTTAGGAGATTGTGTCAGACCTTTTATACAGAAAGCATTTTCATTTTCAAGCAACTGAATTCCTTATATGATTCACTGTCCAATTACTTTAGCAGTGGTTCCATCTCCGTAGTTGACTATCCCATTATGAAGGTTCTCATAATTTGAAAGAAGGGACATGTCACTGGTTACATGTCTTGAGCAACCACTATCAAAGTACCACTTAGAATCATTGCCTGTTAAGTGATTTGAGTGTGTAGCAAGACAATTCTTCTTTTCTTTAATTATCCACTTTGTGACAGGGTTCTTACTTGAAGTAGATTTAATTTTCTTATCTGATTCATCTACTTGACTAGTCTTTGTGTTCCTGCTGGAGGTATTAGATCTTTCAAGTATTTGTGTTCCATACCCAGTTTTGGCTCTAACTTTCTCATATCTTAAGCCATTTTTGTTATTTTCACATTTTTCCATACTTAAAAGTTTTTCTAACTTCTCACCACTCTGGGAAAACTTACAGTTTTGCTTGGCAGTCTTTCTGAACTCTTCTTGATCAAACAAGAGTGTATGATTTTCATTTTGAAGCAGCATATTTTTGTCTTTTAAAATCTCAACCCGTCTGTTCATTTTCTCGGACTCGGATTTAAGGAAGGAGTTAACTCTCTCAAGTCTATCATTGTCAGAGTGATATTGTTGTACGTCATTGATTAGATGTGTATTAATTTTTAGAGTTTTGTCCAAATCTTTTTGCAGCAATTCCAATTTGTTCTCCGCTATTCTGAGTCTCTTAAGGATATTTATGCTATGAATATAGAGTTTATTATAAGCATCCTGCAGTTTATCCTTTTTTATTTCTTCTTCCCCAGTTCCCTCATTATCTGATGAAAATGATTCGGTGGCTAGCTGCTCTTTCTCATTCTTAGATTCAGTGGGAACGATTAAAGCAATGAAGACTATGAGTATTTTCAATGATTTCTGATCTCCATCGCTTTCTGAGTCACTAGATTCTGAATTTGACTCCTCAGCATCATCCCACGTGGCAGCCATTGCCTTGCCCTTAGTTTTTCTGTTTGGGCATTCGGTTGATAGGTGTCCATACTCATGACAGGCATAACATTATAGTTCTTTGGTTCTTTTACCAAATATGCCTGTAGAAGGTTTATAGTTCACCTTTCTTCCTTTGGAAGGATGACCACGATTCTTTTAAAAGAATTTCCTGAATCATTGGGCCAGCAAAGCCACTTCCTCCTCTTTATTTTCATTTTCGCTCTCACTGTCCTCATGTGATGTTTTCTTAAAGGTTTTTAGGACAGTTGTTTTAGATTTAGGGATTTGTTTGAAGTGTAGTTCGAAAGTTGGTAGGGAACCTACCACTTCTTCTACTTTCATCTTATCAATGTTCCTACACTCCTCAATTATTGTAACCTTGGGATTAAATCGTTCCAGAAGGGATCTTAAGATTTTCCTACAAATTTTTGGTACCGGAACTTTTTCTCTCAATCCACCCATGGAGTTACAAATGATATTCAACTTTGTGAAAAAATCCATAAATGTCTCATGCTCTTCCATTCTGAAACTTTCGAAACTGTGAAGTCAGGAGTTGAAGTTTAGACTTCTTTATAGTGCTTATGCCTTCATGGGTTGTTTCCAATAGATCCCATGCTTCCTTGGATGTCCCACACATACTTATCTGATTGAATATGTCCTAGGACACGGCACAGTAGATATCATTCATAGCCATGGCTTCAGATGTTTGCCTTTCTTTATCGAATGTTGTCTACTTTTCTTTGGGTTTGAGTTTTGTGATGGTTGTGCCACTGTCAAGTATAATTTGTTTAGTAGGTGGCACATATCCATTTTCAACTATATACCAAACATCATGGTCCAAAGATCTTAGAAAGTAGTGCATCCTAGCCTTCCAGTATACATACACTACCAAAAATCGAGCAAAGGCTATGGAATGTGAAGGCTTTTGGCTATGGATTAAATCGGTGGCAATTTTGCTACAGATCTAAACCGTAGCCAAAAGCCTAATTGATCCGTAGCTAAAGCCTTCCTCCTCATCCTTGTTGCTGGTGCTTAAGGGGCTCCATGGGGCTCAGTGAAATATATGTGTTTGATCTAAGCCGTCTATAAATTTGGATATATAATTTCAGTGGATTAAGCCAAAAATTTTGTAGATTAAAGGTATAAGTGGACCACACAATAAGAAATCATAAAAATTAAATTTCTATTGTTAATTTGTTGTGTGGTTTTCTTACAACTCTGATCTAACTCATTTTTTGCAATAGCCCTTAAAATAATATTTTAAAATTATTAGACGGAGTGGATAAATAACATACATCATGGTGGGCCCCATGGTCCTAAAACTCACATTCCTGATGGGCCGTCCGTCACGCGCCCCACCCCCAAATAAAAAATCCAATCCCCATTTCTCCCGCCTGCACCTCCCAAAACCCCATTTCCATTTTCACCTCTCTCTCTCTCTCTCTCTCTCTCTCTCTCTCTCGTACTCGGCCTCTCCCTCGCCATCTCTCGATCTCCCACTCTCCCTCACCCTCTCCTCATCTCTCGGCCGCATTCCCCTCTCTCTGTTTCCCAACCCCCCCCCCCCTCCTCTCTCTCTCTCGCTAGCGTTTTCAAAACCCACTTTCACCGAGATCAGTCGAGGGTTTTAGCTGGGAAGGTCTCAACTGGTTTGAAGGTTAATCTCTCTCTCTCTCTCTCTCTCTCTCTCTCTCTCTCTCTCTCTCTCTCTCTGTTTCCGAAATTAGTTGAGGGTTTTCGGTGACTCAGTTACCATGCTATTAATGTTACTCACCAAGTGTGGCTGGTGGCAAGGAAAGTATGTACATGAAACAAATACTTTTTTTTTCTTAGTTTTTATGTTGCATAGAAGGTGTTTGATAAAATATCTGTAATGTAAAACCATTGCTTTTATTTTACTTATAGTGGAATTTTGAAATTGTAGTCCAGGTATTTATAAAAATGCCTCAATGGCGAACTCGACTTGATCTTGGCTCAAACTCACTGAGAGTTCTTGACCAAAACAAGTGAGTCGAGCTCGAGTTTGAGTCGACTAGTGGTGAGCCACCACTGACTTGACTTCGGTTCAACTCGATGTGCACCCTTACTAATACATGGTATATTGATTTTGATAAAATGATTTTTTTTTCAAACATGAACATTAGATTTTTAAACAACATTGTAAGAAAAATCGAAAAAGAAAAACATGCAAACAACATTTTCAAATAAATTATTTGTAGAAACTGATTTCCAGCCACAAAATTTTTTATTTTTATTTTTGTTCCCATATAATTATTTGTACACTACCATCTATTTAGTTTATAATTTTTTATCAACTAGAGGAGTGAAACGACTGAATTTACAGCTAGAAAATCCAACGGTCCAACTGAACTGATGAAAATCTAAAATCTTGCATGTGTGCCACAATGGCACGTGTGATCACATTTGGACTGACAACACTCCACATCCTAGAGATCTCATCAAACTTCAACTTTTCATATCTTGGGCCACCTTGCCGATGAAAGATGCCCCAGCATATCTCCCATCAGTTAATTCTAGTGGGCCCGGTTAACTCTGACCAATCGATTGTAAGATCATCTAATAGGCAGATAACTTAATGATGGCCCATCTAATAATGAGGTCTACAAGATGAACGGCTTAGATCACTGAAATGTAGTACGGAGTCAAACCATTGCTGCGAAGAACAAAACCGTACCATTTCTTTTGTAAGGTTTACTAGCTCTACCAGGATGCACCCACCCACACGTACGTTTAGCACGTGTGTGAACGTGATAGGCCCATGTGGAACATCTGGGCAGAACATAAGGTGGTGCCAACGGTGAAGATGAACATACACAAAAATCAGTGTGGTACACTCATCAAGTGGGGTAACCTTGTAAAAGAATGGACGGTTTAGAAGAACTCAGACGTGGTTTGACTAGTGACGCTGCCATCAGCCAAGTGGCTAGTGGTTGGTGCTATGTGGACCCCACCATGATGTATGTGTTTTATGGGGCAAGCTCGAACTCATTTTTGAGTTGGCAAGAATAAAATAAATTAGAAAATGTTGTGAGATTTATATTCAACACATTTAGTAGTCATGAATCTCACACCAAATTGTTGCAGCACAATTGACACATCTTTGGATTTCGCATGTCCTAATATCATGTCGATTTTGACATTTAAAATGTTCAGAGTTATAGATATCGCAATTCCTACTGATTCCCTGTAGCCTTAACTGTAAACTAATATATTGATTTTTAGGCAAAATTTTTGTTGTTGGTGGTGGTGCCCTTATCTAGGAAGCATAGGATTTTATTTTTATTTTTGGTTTTGAGTTTATACAGATTTATGAGGGAATGTTGTTCATTATTTTTATAAAATACTATCTGGATGATTCATTCTTTTACAATGGTCGGATCAGCACCATTTCCTGTCGAAGTGAAGTTATAGAGTCGATATACAAAGAACTGGCATGCAGACATTCCGAGAGTGTGCCCACCTAGTAAAAATATCACAATCATATCTTAATATTATGAAAGGAACATAACATAAATGCTAATTTTTCCAATGTTTCCTTATTCTAAAACGCTATGATGGTTAAGATTAACAATATCTTAGACTCTTAATAATATTTGATTACATATAATAGTATAGAAAATTAGAAAATTTTAGGTTGGTTAAGGTGATATTTTGCTAGTTTTTATATTTCTTGACTAATTAAGTAATTTCTCCAATTCTCTTGAGAAATTAAAACTGATTTTTAAACTTTTACAGGTAATTTTCTCAAAAAAAAAAAACCTTATGTATTGACCAAATACAATTTAATCATTTTCCAAGAAACATAAAAACAAGGGAATGCATGTTGAACAATGAACAGGCCCTAACGTCTAGTTGCATACCGACAAGGGTGACGAGGTCCTGAGTATCAAGGCCTTTATCAGCAAACTTCTTCTTTTGAACGTCAATGGAGTCTGTGAAAGCTGGTAGACTTGCTGTGTTTGAGGCTAATGAGACTAACCCATCTCTACGCCCGGTCGGCACGGGCCAACTTGGGCCATTGGTCTGCAAGTGATGGGCTAGAAGCATGCTTCATATTAATAGTCCTTATATCATCTTATGCAAGAATATGTACAAGGATTTAGACTTTAAAAAAATAAGCATATTTAGTGTGAATACTTGTATATGCAAGTTGGGCCCATCGTTTACTGATACAGCCCTTAATTTAGTGGACCACTTTCTGTATGGAACACTTGCATATTTTAAAAAAATTCCCAAGATCGAATGATCCAAACCATCCAATCTTTAGCCTCTTTCTAGTTGAATGTGTATTGTTCTTTGTATTTGTTTTCTTAACCATCTTAAAACTGAAAGTATCTTTCTTCTGAAACTTTTTATGAAATATCTCATTGTAGTGGTTTCACAGAAACCATATTGGGTAGAGCAAAATGTTAGCAACATTATTAATTTGTTATAAAAATACAATGATTGCAAACTTCTTAATACATTGTATTTGGTAGATAATATTTGTATAGGTTCAATCATCTGATAGCACTTCTCGAATCCCTAACTTTTGAGGAAGATGGTGCATGAGGCTAATTTTCAACTTTAATTTTTGGTAAGGTGCAGGTTGAAAATGGACCCCTTGTTTAATCGAGATCCGGCTGTAATGAATAGGGAGTGGATGACACTAAGTTTTCCAGACCCACGTTTTCTTTCTGGAATCAGAAGTTTTTCAAAATTTGCACAAGAAAACCTTCCTGGTAGAGAATCCGTTCCTTGTCCATGCATCACTTGCAGATGTACACATTTTTCGGTTTCTTATGATGATATGGAAATACATCTAATGAAAAATGGATTTGACCCAAGCTATAGGGTTTGGAACATGCATGGGGAACATGTATCACCTAAGTGTATTGTATGTTAATCAAGTTCCCAACAATACTATAGTGTCCCAAACTTAAACGAGGTTCACAACGCGATCGTTCAAGAACTTGGTGGTAATAACCTAGATGAAGTTGTACAGGATGAGCCCAATGTGACCCCTATAGTTGAAGGCGTCTTTGGAGAAAATGAAACTAATGAGTTTGAAGCAAATCTGCGAGACGCAATGATTGAGCTATACCCTGGGGCCCAAGATTTCACCGTGCTGACTTTCATTGTACAACTTTTCAAATTAAAGGTGAATCATGGATGGAGTGAAAAAAGCTTTATAGAGCTCCTTCAACTACTAAAGAAGGTGTTACCTTATGGTAACAAGGCCCCAACTAATACCTACCAAGCGAAGAAGATCATTACAAAGTTGGGTCTTAATTATGTGAAAATCCATGCTTGTCCAAATGACAACATCTTATACTGGAGAGAGAACGAGATGAAAACCATTTGTCCAAATTGTAAAACTTCTAGGTACAAGACTGAAATGGATTCTGAAAAAAAATAATCTCGAATACCTAGGAAGGTGTTAAGGTATTTTCCATTAACACCAAGGCTACAAAGAATGTTCAGTGTGTAATGGTTGGCGAAAGAAATGTCTTGGCACTCAACCAGGAAATTTCAACATGGAAAGATGGAGCATCCGGCTGATTCTATTGCATGGAAGAATCTTGATGACAAGTATATAGATTTTTCAGCTGAGCCTCGTAATGTTCGATTGGGTTTGGCTACAGATGGGTTTAACCCATTCGGCACTTTCAGTATGTCGTATAGTTCATGGCCTGTTATGTGTGTGACGTACAACCTTCCACCAAAGCTTTGCATAAAACCTCAGTTTACTATGTTGACTTTGCTCATTGAGGGACCGCAACAACAGGGAAAGGATATTGATGTTTATTTACAGCCATTGATTGATGAACTGCAAAAGTTATGGCGAGAAGGGGTCACGACGTTCGATGCATACTATGAAAACAAATTCAACATGTGTGCCATTCTGCTTTAGACAATCGATAACTTTCCAGCATATGGTAACGTTTCTGGTTGTAGGATAAAGGGTAAGTATGGTTGTCCCATATGTGGTCCTAACACAGATTCTTTGCGACTCCAATATGGAAAGAAACATGTTTATATGGGCCACAGAAGATGGTTGCCAATGTTAGAACAGGCTAGGAAGGACACAAGTGCTGGCACGTTCAACAAGAAGGTGGAGATACGACGTCAACCGATCCGTCTAAATGGGATTGAGGTCAAAAGACAAACCACAAACTTGAATATGCAGTGGGGGAAGACTGGAAAGAGTAATATAAGGGGTATTGATGGAGGCCGACAAGAGCTAGCGGATGATGTTGAATCACCGTGGTTCTTTAAACAGTCTATATTATTTGATCTGAAGTATTGGAAAGATATTCTCGTGCGTCACAACCTTGATATCATGCATATTGAGAAAAATATATGTGAAATCCTAGTTACCTTGATGTTGAACACGCCTAGCAAAACCAAGGATGATGTTAATGCACACAGGGACTTAAAATAATTAGGAATTAAGAAGCGTCTATGGATGAAAAAGAATAATGGCAAGGTGATTCAGAAACAAGGTCCTTTCTGTCTAAGAAAAGAAGAGAAAACTTTTCATCTAGATTTTGCATGAGCTGCGTGTTCCTATCAGTTTTAGTGCGAATTGGAGGACCATCGTAAAGGAAGATTGCATGGATTTAAAGGGAATGAAGTCTCATTCTTATCATGTGTTGATGTAACATCTGCTCCCAGTTCTCATCCAGCATGCATTCAGGGATAGGAAGGTCATTCGTCCTATAATTACAAGCTTTTGCACATTTTTTAATGCCTTGTGCTCGACAACCGTAGACCTTCAAATACTCCTTACTCTCGAGAGGGGCATGCTAAGACACTATGTCAGCTTGAAACTATATGTCTGCCATCGATATTTGTCATTATGATGTATTTGTCGATCCATTTGGCTTACGAGGGTCGCATATGTGGTCCTGTATACTATCGATGGATATATCCATTCGAAAGGTACGCTGTGAGCTTACTAAGAATAAATCGGCTTAATATCTACATTTGCATGTATATATAATGTATTATTAACTTTATCAGGTTCATGAAGACATTCAAGGCCTATGTCCGTAACAAGACACGACCTGAGGGTTGTATTACAGAGCAGTACATCCAAGAGGAGACGATTATATTCTACAACCAATATAAAGGAAAACAGAAAACATGCCTATTGGAAAAGCTGAAAAAATGGTTTAACGGAGTCATTCCAGGACTACGTAAGTTGGAAGATATCGTTGATGATGACCCTAATGATGACGATGTTGGTCCAGTAGGTTCGGGTCAAAGTGTTAACCTAGCGGGTATCGAATACGAACAAGCTCGTACATGGGTACTAAAGAGTCATCCCAGCTATGACGAGTGGGAAGGGTATGTACAATAAGCTCATATATGTATGTGTGTGTATATATATATATATATATATATATATATATATATATCTTCCTTACTTTATGCGATTTCAATATAACAATGTTATTGAATATCGAGCAGGAAGCACAAAGATTTCTTGCAGCGATGCTATAAGAGGACCAACAGGGTGTCTAGCGAGGACGAATTTATATCTTGGTTGAAGAGGCAACCAGAGTTCATTGAATCTGACGATAATGAATTTAAATATGTAGTGAGAGGACCTCTAGTTTTTTCTATTGAATACAATAAGTATTGTATTAATGGTTTCCTATTTGTCACTAAGGACTATGAGGAGAATAAAAATGAACCAAAACGATGGGGTTAGGACAGAGGGTATGACAACCTTCCGATCAAGTGCTAAGGATATCACTACAGTGGATGAAAATCAACCTTACTATGGAGTCCTTCGTAGAATTATCCAATTGGAATACCGAACAGGGTACAAGCCCGTCCTATTTAAGTGTGATTGGTTGAAAGTGACACATCATGGTGTTTCTTTTGATGTCGAAGCGAATTTGAGATTAATAAAGTTGTCTAGTCTTTACAGTCTAAACAAAGTCGGTGACAAGCCCTTTATTCTTGCAAAGCATGCCACACAAGTTTTCTACTACAAAGATTCGAAAAATGCTGACTGGCATGTCGTCTTGGAGGTTCCAAAAAAAAATTTTGTCAAAGAAGAGACATGCATTCTATCGGAACGATTAAAGGCTATAAGCAATGCCGATGCAGGACCTGATCTCACCTCATTGGCAATAGTTGATGAGTTGATATTCGATGAATCTGAAGACGTCAGTATTGTGGTTGTGAAAACAAAGAAAAGAAAACGATCAAAGAGAATCTACTGATTTGTTTGTATTTTCTAAGCATGTAACAAAATGATATTTATTGAAGGAAATCTAATCAAGGTTTGGATAATATAGTGAATTTTTTGTACTTTATCTGTGATCTAAATTATTTCTTAACCATTAGCTTTTTTTTCTTTTCTTTTCATATTAGGGAAGAAATAGGCACATGGATTCACAACCAGAGCTATTGGTGCGCAGTGCTTGGGAGTCTGATTCAAGCAACACCGAACGTAATAAGATACTTCTCCTTAATTATATATGTAAATTTCCTTTTTCTTATATATTGGCGTTAATCAATTATGTGTATATATTACTGTTATTCTTTTTATGTAATTGTGTCAGCTTCTTATTCATATAGAAAGAGAGGCATTACTAGGGGGGTCTCTTTACTTGTACAACCTGATAGGAAAAAAGTCCTAAAGACAAATGAATTCGGGCAACCGAATGAGGATTGTTCCGATCATAGAGACTTTGCATCGCATGTCGGTGTCCTCACCCATTCTCATATCCCAATCATATACCAGGACTTTCGTCAGGTGCCTCATGAACAAATTCGTATGGTCACAGAAAGACCATCACAGTTTTATGATTTTGAGGGTCAAAATTGGGATGCAAGTCTTGAGTACATTACAAAACGCATCAATGAAGCATGGAGTAATTATAAGAGAAGATTGACTACAAAATGTATTAAAGACAAGGATCCTATTGCTGTGAGAGATGGTCCTACCCCCTAGGTATCCCTATGGAGGATTGGAGGGTCTTCATGGATCAACGTACCACCGAGGAATTTAAGAGGGCAAGCGTAAGGAATAAAATCAATCGGGCCAAGCTAAAAGGACTTGCGTGTCTTGAGAGGCACAGCATGGCTGTTACTCGCCATAAGATGGTATGTATTTAAAAATAGGTATTATAGTTTAAAATTGAATTTAAATTTGAATTATCATTCATCTAAATTTATTAATGATATGTAATGTGCTAAAGGCAAAGGAGAAGAATCTTACGTCTGATGCCGAGATAGGTAGATGTGAAGTCTTCTTAAGAGCCCATACAAGAAAGGACAAAGTTGTCCAGTATCCTGACCTTGCTGTAAGTGCATCCCTCGTACCACTAACTAGTACACTTATGAAAAGCCTATGTATAACTTTAAATTATATTGCACTCATTTGTATTTTTTCACATGAAAAACTAGAGGAGCTCTCTAGTAGCAATCCTGCTTCTAGGATGACCGGCATGGATGATGCCCTTACAGAGGTACTAATAAAATTTAAAAATTACTTAAGTTTTATGGTAATTATGAATATCTTAATAACTTGATTTATAATGTTTTACAGTTGGTTGGTTCTGACAAAAGAGGGCGAATGCGGGGTCTAGGTTACTCAATAAGCAAGGTAGGATTGAAGAAGTCAGCCCCTGCTCGTTCAAAGGTAGAGAATGTGACAAAAGAAAAAGAGGGCGTAGTTCAAGAGTTAACTTAGGTGAAGAAAAAATTGGATGATGTGACTCAAGATATAGTTGAGAAGAAGAAAACATTGGTGGATATGCAGAAAGAGAGAGAGTTTACTCAAAATCTCTCATCACCAACAGTCGCTAAATCTACTCAGGCATCGTCGGTATGCAAGTATAATTTTTTTTTTTACTGTATTAAGCTTACAATTATATTATAAGTGCTAACAATACCAATGCCATTTTATGTGTAAATGTAGCCAGATATTATATATATCGGTAAGAGATGCAACTTACTTGGTTTTGGAAAACGTGGTGTAGTCGCTTGTGGTAAAGTACACGAAGTTAATCCAAATGCAACTGTCCATTGCGAACCGTTGGAGGATGGAGCTTTTGTTGTTATCTTGACTGAGGTTGTACAACCTCACGCTCCTTTGTGAAAAGAAGATGGGTTCGCATCTACACTTGGAGAGGTCGGTCTGGGATCATTTGTGCAATGGGGGAAAGAGGCTTTGAGAATTCAATAATTTGAACAAATTTGGTACTCTATAATTGAACATATGTAGTGTGCATTTTGAACTAATTTTGAACATGTAGTGTGCATTTTATACTAACTTAGAACTAACTTGGCACTTGTTTTTTTTTAAAAAAAATAATATTGAATGAATTTTGTACTCTATATTTGAATGTATTTATAGTCTTAGGCTCCATTTGGTCATTACATTAGTGTTTATGAAAGCATTTTTTTTAAACACCAAATGGAGCCTAAGCCCTTTTTTTAACTCCGTCAATGCAACTCCTTGCATTACCGGTCCCAAGCCCAGATAAAGGAGGAGGGAGAAGGGATTTAGAATGAGATCGTCAACTATGAAGGAGATCCTAAAAATGCAGTGAGTATCTCTGGTTTTATAGTTTTCCTTGTATATTCCTATATTGATTATTCAAGCATGACGGTTATGCGCATTCTTTCAAGTGGATGTTGCATGTGGGAGGATTGGAGCTGCATATTTCAGATTCAAGCATCTAGTACGTCTCTTGTCAAGAATGCACATGTGTAGTTAATCAAACAATACATTATGTGATATCGTGTGCATGATATGTATGTTGTAATTCCTCTCATGCATTTTGCTTAAAATCCATGTTTATGCATGATTCTCATGCATTGACATGGATTTGGGCAAAAAAAGATAGAACCTGAACCCGATTTCCTAAACCTAAACCTTAACCTATTCTCAAATCCCTAAACCTAAACCTACACCTAATCCCAATCTCAATTCCCTAACCTAAACTGAAACCTAAACTTGAAAACTCAAACCTAAACCTGATCCTGAACCTGAACCCGATTTCCTAAACCTAAACCTTAACCTATTCTCAAATCCCTAAAACTAAACCTACACCTAATCCCAATCTCAATTCCCTGACCTAAAACTGAAACCTAAACTTGAAAACCCAAACCTAAACCTCGATCCACGAAACTGAACCCGATTTCCTAAACCTAAACCTTAACCAATTCTCAAATCCACTAAACCTAAACCTACACCTAATCTTAATCTCATTCCCTAACCTAAATCGAACCTAAACTTGAAAACCCAAACTTAAACCCGATCCAGAACACAGACCCAATTTCTAAACCTAAACCTTAACCTATTCTCAATTCCCTAAACCTAAACCTACACCTAATCTAATCTCAATTCCCTAACCTAAACCGAAACCTAAACTTGAAAACCCAAACCTAAACCCGATCCAGAACCCGAGCCCGATTTCCTAAACTTAAACCTTAACCTATTCTCAAATCCCTAAACCTAAACCTAGAACTAATCCTAATCTCAACTCTCTAACTTAAACCTAAACCTAAACTTGAAAACCCAAACTTAAACCCGATCCCAAACCGTGAACCCGATTTCCTAAACTAAAGCTTAACCTATTCTCAATTCCCTAAACCTTAACCTACAACCTAACCTAAACCTAAACCTATAACCTACACTTAGAACCTAAACCTAAACCTATAACCTAAACCTAAGCCTAAAACCTAAACCTATGACCTAAAACCTAAATGTTTTCTCAAATCCCTAAACCAAATCTCAATCTCAACTCCCTAACCTAAACCTAAACCTAAACTTAAACCCGATCCTGAACTCGAACTCGATTTCCTAATCTTAAACCTTAACCTATTCTCAAATCTCTAAAACTATAACCTATAACATATAACCTATAACCTAAACCTAAACAGAAAAATCCAGTGAGTATCTCTGGTTTTATGGTTTTACTTGTAGATTCCTGTATTGATTACTCAAGCATGACGGTTATGCGCATTCTTTCAGGTGGATGTTGCATGTGTGAGGATTGGAGCTGCGTATTTCAGATTCAAGCATCTGGTATGTCTCTTGTCAAGAATGCACATGATTGGAGTGACTTGGCCATTTGGACAGGCCGTATTTATGTATTTGCTCGAAATTGATGTAGCAGACCCGGATGTGTGTCGGAGCTATCCGGAAGAGCGGGGGTCCCTGGAAGGTGGGAACCGCTGTTAGGACCATGATGAAGCTGTCCATTTTCTATGGACGGCATTGGAAGGGCCTGACCATTTCGACAGACCGTGTTTATGTATTTGCTCAAAATTAATGGAGCAGACCCGAATGTGCATCGGAGCTATCCGGAAGAGCGAGGGTCCTTGAAAGGTGGGACCACACCCGAACCCATTCTCAAATCCTATAACCTATAACTAAAACCTATAAACTAAATCAAAACCTCTAACCTAAACCAAAACCAAAACCTATAACCTAAACTCAATTCCCTAAAGCTAAAGCTACACCTAATCCTAATCTCAACTCCCTAACCCAAACCTAAACCTAAACTTGAAAACCCAAACTTAAACCCAATCCCGAACCTAAACCCGATTTCCTAAACCTAAACCATAACACATTCTCAAATCCAAAAATCTATAACCTAAACCTAAACTAAAACCAAAACCTATAACCTAAACCCGAGCCCATTCTCAAATCCCAAAACCTATAACCTAAACCAAAAACAAAACCTATAACCTAAACTCGAACCCATTCTCAAATCCCGGAACCTATAACCTATGACCTAAACCAAAACATATAACCTTAACCAAAACCTATAACCTTAACCAAAACTAAAACCAAAACCTATAACCTAAACCCGAACGCATTCTCAAATCTAAAAACCTTAACCTTAACCTAAACCAAAACCTATAACCTAAACTCAAATCCTAAATCTTAACCTATAAACTAACCTAAACCTATACTTATAACCTAAAACTATTCGCAAATTCCAAAACCTATAACCTAAACCTAACCTTTCCTTAAACCTATAACGTAAACTCAATTCCTAGCTAAACCTACACCTAATCTTAATCTCAACTCCCTAACCTAAACCTAAACTTAAACTTGAAAACCAATACATAAACCTAATCCCGAACATGAACCCGATTTCTAAACCAAAACCATATCCCATTCTCAAATCCAAAACCTATAGCCCAAGCCTAAACCAAAACCATAACCTATAACCTAAACCCGAACCCATTCTCAAATCCCAAAACCTATAACCTAAACCAAAAACCAAAACTTATAACCTAAACCCGAACCCATTCTCAAATCCAAAAACCTAAATCGTAACCAAAACCAAAACCAAAACCTATAACCTAAACCCGAACCCATTCACAAATCCAAAAACCTAAACTTTAACCAAAACCTATAACCAAAACCAAAACCTATAACCTAAACCCGAACCCATTCTCAAATCCAAACCCTAAACCTTGGCCAAAACCTATAACCAAAAGCCGAAACCAAAACCTATAACCTAAACCCGAACCCATTCTCAAATCCAAAAACCAAAACCAAAACCTATAACCTAAACTCAAATCCCTAAAACCTTAACCTATAACCTTATCTAAACCTATACTTATAACCTAAAACAATTCCCAAATCTCAAAACCTATAACCTAAACCTAACCTTTCCCTAAACCTATAACCTAAACTCAATTCCCTAGAGAGCTAAACCTACACCGAATCCTAATCTCAACTCTCTAACCTTAACCTAAACCTAAACTTGAAAACCAAAACTTAAACCCAATCCCGAACATGAACTCGATTCCTAAACACAAACCATAACCCATTCTCAAATCCAAAAACCTATAACCTAAACCATAACCTAAACCTAAACCAAAACCAAAACCTATAACCTAAACTCGAACCCATTCTCAAATCACAAAACCTAAACCTTAACCAAAACCTATAACCTAAACCTTAACTAAAACCTATAACCTAAACCCAAACTCATTCTCAAATCCAAAAACCTAAACCTTAACCGATCCAAAACCTATAACCTAAACTCGAACCCATTCTCAAATCCAAAACCCTAAACCTTAACCATAACCAATAACCTAAACCTTAACCAAAACCAAAACCTATAACCTAAACTCGAACCCATTGTCAAATCCTAAAAAACCTATAACCTAAACCTAAACCTTAACAGAAACCTATAAGATAAACTAAAACCAAAACCAATAACGTAAACCCGAACCCATTCTCAAATCCCAAAACCTATAACCTAAACCAAAACCAAAACCTATAACCTAAACCAACCCATTCTCAAATCCAAAAACATAAACCTAAACCAAAACCAAAACCTATAACCTAAACCCAAACCCATTCTCAATTCCCCAAAACTTATAACCTAAACCTTAACCTAAACCAAAACTAAAACCAAAACCTATAACCTAAACCCGAACCCATTTTCAAATCCAAAACCTAAACCTAAACCAAAACCTATAACCTAAACCCGAACCCGTTCGCAAATCCAAAACCTAAACCGAACCCGTTCGCAAATCCAAAACCTAAACCTTAACCGAAACCAAAACCTATAACCTAAACCCGAACCCATTCTCAAATCCAAAAACTTAAACCTTAACCATAACCAATAACCTAAACCTTAACCAAAGCCAAAACCTATAACCTAAACCCGAACCCATTCTCAAATCCCAAAAAAACCTTTAACCTATACCTAAACCTAAACCTTAACCAAAACCAATAACTTAAACCAAAACCAAACCTATAACCTAAACTCCGAACCACTCTCAAATCCCAAAACCTATAACCTAAACCAAAACTAAAACCTATAACCTAAACCGAACCCATTCTCAAATCCAAAAACCTAAACTCTGAACCAAAACCAAAACCTATAACCTAAACCCGAACCCATTCTCAATTCCCAAAACCTATAACATAAACCTTAACCAAAACCTTTCCCAAAACCTAAAACCTAAACCTAAACCAAAACCTATAACCTAAACCCGAACCAATTCTCATATCCCAAAACCTATAACCTAAACCAAATCCAAAACCAAACCTATAACCTAAACTAGAACCCATTCTCAAATCCAAAACCTAAACCAAAACCAAAACCAAAACCTATAACCTAAACCCAAACCCATTCTCAATTCCCAAAACCTATAACCTAAACCTTAACCTAAACCTAAACCAAAACCTATAACCTAAACTAAAACCAAAACCTATAAACTAAATCCGAACCCATTCTTAAATCCGAAAACCTAAATCAAAACATATAATCTAAACCAAAACCTATAACCTAAACTCAAATCTTTAAAACCTTAACCTATAACCTTATCTAAACCTATACTTATAACCTAAAACTATTCCCAAATCCCAAAACCTATAACCTAAACCTAACCTTTCCTAAACCTATAACCTAAACTTAATTCCTAGAGCTAAACCTACACCTAATCCTAATCTCAACTCTCTAACCTAAACCTAAACCTAAACTTGAAAACCAAAACTTAAACCCAATCCCGAACAAGAACCCGATTCCTAAACCTAAACCATAACCCATTCTCAAATCCATAAACCTATAACCTAAACCTTAACCTAAACCTAAACCATAACGTATAACCTAAACCAAAACCAAAACCTATAACCTAAACCCGAAGCCATTCTCAAATCCAAAAACTTAAACCTTAACCATAACCAATAACCTAAACCTTAACCAAAACCAAAACCTATAACCTAAACCCGAACCCATTCTCAAATCCCAAAAAACCTTTAACCTAAACCTAAACCTAAACCTTAACCAAAACCAATAACCTAAACCAAAACCAAAACCTATAACCTAAACTTTGAACCCATTCTCAAATCCCAAAACCTATAACCAAAACCAAAACCAAAACTTATAACCTAAACCGAACCCCATTCTCAAATCCAAAAACCTAAACCTAAACCAAAACCAAAACCTATAACCTAAACCCGAACCCATTCAAAATTCGCAAAACCTATAACCTAAACCTTAACCTAAACCTTTCCCAAAACCTAAAACATAAACCTAAACCAAAACCTATAACCTAAACCCGAACCCATACTCAAATCCCAAAACCTATAACCTAAACTAAAACCAAAACCAAAACCTATAACCTAAACTAGAACCCATTCTCAAATCCAAAAACCTAAACCAAAACCAAAACCAAAACCTATAACCTAAACCCAAACCCATTCTCAATTCCCAAAACCTATAACCTAAACCTTAACCTAAACCTAAACCAAAACCTATAACCTAAACTAAAACCAAAACCTATAACCTAAACCCGAACCCATTCTTAAATCCAAAAACGTAAATCAAAACGTATAACCTAAACCAAAACCTATAACCTAAACTCAAATCTTTAAAACCTTAACCTATAACCTTATCTAAACCTATACTTATAACCTAAAACTATTCCCAAATCCCAAAACCTATAACCTAAATCTAACCTTTCCCTAAACCTATAACCTAAACTCAATTCCCTAGAGCTAAACCTACACCTAATCCTAATCTCAACTCTCTAACCTAAACCTAAACCTAAACTTGAAAACCAAAACTTAAACCCAATCCCGAACAAGAACCCGATTCCTAAACCTAAACCATAACCCATTCTCAAATCCATAAACCTATAACCTAAACCTTAACCTAAACCTAAACCATAACCTATAACCTAAACCAAAACCAAAACCTATAACCTAAACCCGAACCCATTCTCAAATCCAAAAGCCTAAACCTTAACCAAAACCTATAACCTAAACCAAAACTAAAACCTATAATCTAAACCCGAACCCATTCTTAAACCTAAATGTTAACAAAACCAAAACCTATAACCTAAACCCGAACCCATTCTCAAATCTAAAAACCTAAACCTTAACCATAACCTATAATCAAAACCTTAACCAAAACCAAAACCTATAACCTAAACCCGAACCCATTTTCAATTCCCAAAACCTATAACCTAAACCTAAACCTAAACCTAAACCAAAACCTATTACCTAAACCAAATCCAAAACCTATAACATAAACCCGAACACATTCTCAAATTCAAAAACCTAAACCAAAACCTATAACCTAGACCAAAACTTATAACCTAAACTCAAATCCCTAAAACCTTAACCTATAACCTTATCTAAACCTATACTTATAACCTAAAGCTATTCCCAATTCCCAAAACCTATAACCTAAACCTAACCTTTTCCTAAACCTATAACCTAAACTCAATTTTCTAGAGCTAAACCTACACCTAATCCTAATCTCAACTCCCTAACCTAAACCTAAACCTAAACTTGAAAACCAAAACTTAAACCCAATCCCGAAAATGAACCCTATTTCCTAAACCTAATCTATAACCCATTCTAGAATCCAAAACCTATAACCTAAACCTAAACCAAAACCATAACCTATAACTTAAACCCGAACCCATTCTCAAATCCCAAAACCTATAACCTAAACCAAAACTAAAACCTATAACCTAAACCCGAACCCATTCTCAAATCCAAAACCTATAACCTAAACCAAAACCTTAACCTTAACCTAAACTAAAACCTATAACCTAAACCAAAACATATAACCTAAACCCAAACCCATTCTCAAATCCCAAAACTTATCACTTAAACCAAAGCTAAAAACTATAACCTAAACCCGAACCCATTCTCAAATCCAAAAACCTAAACCTTAACCAAAACCTATAACCTAAACCAAAACCATAACCTATAACCTAAACCCGAACCCATTCTCAAATCCCAAAAACCTATAACCTTAACCTAAACCTAAACCTATAACCTAAACACGAACCCATTCTCAAATCCTAATACCTATAACCTAAACCAAAATCAAAACCTATAACCTAAACCCGAACACATTCTCAAATCCCAAAACTTATAACCTAAACCTAAACCTTAACCTAAACCTAAACCAAAACCTATAACCTAAACCGAAACCAAAACCTATAAGCTAAACCCGAACCCATTCTTAAATCCCAAAACATATAACCTAAACCAAAACCAAAACCTATAACCTAAACTAGAACCCATTCTCAAATCCAAAAACCTAAACCTAAACCAAAACCAAAACCTATAACCTAAACCCAAACCCATTCTCCATTCCCAAAACCTATAACCTAAACCAAAACCAAAACCAAAACCTATAACCTAAACCCGAACCCATTCTCAAATCCAAAACCTAAACCTTAACCAAAACCTATAACCTAAACCAAAACCAAAACCTATAACCTAAGCCCAAACCCATTCTCAAATCCAAAAACCTAAACCTTAACCGAAAATAAAACCTATAACCTAAACCCGAACCCATTCTCAAATCCAAAAACCTAAACCTTAACCATAACCAATAACCTAAACCTTAACCAAAACTAAAACCTATAACCTAAACCCGAACCCATTCCCAAATCCCAAAAAACCTATAACCTAAACCTAAACCTTAACCAAAACCTATAACCTAAACCAAAACTAAAACCTATAACCTAAACCCGAAACCATTCTCAAATCCCAAAACCTATAACCTAAACCAAACCAAAACCTATAACCTAAACCATAACCCATTCTCAAATCCAAAAACCTAAACCAAAACCAAAACCAAAACCTATAACCTAAACCCGAACCTATTCTCAATTCCCAAAACCTATAACCTAAACCTTAACCTAAACCTAAACCAAAACCTATAACCTAAATCAAAACCAAAACCTATAACCTAAACCCGAACCCATTCTCAAATCCCAAAACCTATAACCAAAACCAAAACCAAAACCTATAACCTAAACAGAACCCATTCTCAAATCCAAAAACCTACACCTAAACCAAAACCAAAACCTATAACCTAAACCCGAACCCATTCTCAATTCCCAAAACGTATAACCTAAACCTTAACCTAAGCCTAAACCAAAACCTATAACCTAAACTAAAACCAAAACCTATAACCTAAACCCGAACCCATTCTCAATTCCAAAACCTAAACCAAAACCTATTACCGAAACCAAAACCTATAACCTAAACTCAAATCCCCAAAACCTTAACCTATACTTATAACCTAAAACTATTCCCAAATCCGATAACATATAACCTAAACCTAACCTTTCCCTAAACCTATAACTTAAACTCAATTCCTAGAGCTAAACCTACACCTAATCCTAATATTAACTCTCTAACCTAAACTTAAACCTAAACTTGAAAACCAAAACTTAAACCTAATCCCGAACATGAACCCGATTCCTAAACCTAAACCATAACCCATTCTCAAATCCGAAAACCTATAACCTAAACCCTAACCTAAACCTAAACCAAAACTTATAACCTAAACCAAAACCAAAACCTATAACCTAAACTCGAACCCATTCTCAAATCCAAAAACCTAAACCTTAACCAAAACGAATAACCAAAACCTATAATCTAAACCCAAACCCATTCTCAAATCCAAAACCTAAACCTTAACCGAAACCAAAACGTATAACCTAAACCCGAACCCATTCTCAAATCTAAAAACCTAAACCTTAACCAAAACCAAAACCTATAACCTAAACCCGAACCCATTCTCAATTCCCAAAACCTATAACCTAAACCCGAACCCATTCTCAAATCTAAAAACCTAAACCTTAACCATAACCTATAATCAAAACCTTAACCAAAACCAAAACCTATAACCTAAACCCGAACCCATTTTCAATTCCCAAAACCTATAACCTAAACCTAAACCTAAACCTAAACCAAAACCTATTACCTAAACCAAATCCAAAACCTATAACATAAACCCGAACACATTCTCAAATTCAAAAACCTAAACCAAAACCTATAACCTAGACCAAAACTTATAACCTAAACTCAAATCCCTAAAACCTTAACCTATAACCTTATCTAAACCTATACTTATAACCTAAAACTATTCCCAATTCCCAAAACCTATAACCTAAACCTAACCTTTCCCTAAACCTATAACCTAAACTCAATTTTCTAGAGCTAAACCTACACCTAATCCTAATCTCAACTCCCTAACCTAAACCTAAACCTAAACTTGAAAACCAAAACTTAAACCCAATCCCGAAAATGAACCCTATTTTCTAAACCTAATCTATAACCCATTCTAGAATCCAAAAACCTATAACCTAAACCTAAACCAAAACCATAACCTATAACTTAAACCCGAACCCATTCTCAAATCCCAAAACCTATAACCTAAACCAAAACTAAAACCTATAACCTAAACCCGAACCCATTCTCAAATCCAAAACCTATAACCTAAACCAAAACCTTAACCTTAACCTAAACTAAAACCTATAACCTAAACCAAAACATATAACCTAAACCCAAACCCATTCTCAAATCCCAAAACTTATCACTTAAACCAAAGCCAAAAACTATAACCTAAACCCGAACCCATTCTCAAATCCAAAAACCTAAACCTTAACCAAAACCTATAACCTAAACCAAAACCATAACCTATAACCTAAACCCGAACCCATTCTCAAATCCCAAAACCTATAACCTTAACCTAAACCTAAACCTATAACCTAAACACGAACCCATTCTCAAATCCTAATACCTATAACCTAAACCAAAATCAAAACCTATAACCTAAACCCGAACACATTCTCAAATCCCAAAACTTATAACCTAAACCTAAACCTTAACCTAAACCTAAACCAAAACCTATAACCTAAACCGAAACCAAAACCTATAAGCTAAACCCGAACCCATTCTTAAATCCCAAAACATATAACCTAAACCAAAACCAAAACCTATAACCTAAACTAGAACCCATTCTCAAATCCAAAAACCTAAACCTAAACCAAAACCAAAACCTATAACCTAAACCCAAACCCATTCTCCATTCCCAAAACCTATAACCTAAACCAAAACCAAAACCAAAACCTATAACCTAAACCCGAACCCATTCTCAAATCCAAAACCTAAACCTTAACCAAAACCTATAACCTAAACCAAAACCAAAACCTATAACCTAAGCCCAAACCCATTCTCAAATCCAAAACCTAAACCTTAACCGAAAATAAAACCTATAACCTAAACCCGAACCCATTCTCAAATCCAAAACCTAAACCTTAACCATAACCAATAACCTAAACCTTAACCAAAACTAAAACCTATAACCTAAACCCGAACTCATTCCCAAATCCCAAAAAAACCTATAACCTAAACCTAAACCTTAACCAAAACCTATAACCTAAACAAAAACTAAAACCTATAACCTAAACCCGAAACCATTCTCAAATCCCAAAACCTATAACCTAAACCAAAACCAAAACCTATAACCTAAACCATAACCCATTCTCAAATCCAAAAACCTAAACCAAAACCAAAACCAAAACCTATAACCTAAACCCGAACCTATTCTCAATTCCCAAAACCTATAACCTAAACCTTAACCTAAACCTAAACCAAAACCTATAACCTAAATCAAAACCAAAACCTATAACCTAAACCCGAACCCATTCTCAAATCCCAAAACCTATAACCAAAACCAAAACCAAAACCTATAACCTAAACAGAACCCATTCTCAAATCCAAAACCTACACCTAAACCAAAACCAAAACCTATAACCTAAACCCGAACCCATTCTCAATTCCCAAAACGTATAACCTAAACCTTAACCTAAGCCTAAACCAAAACCTATAACCTAAACTAAAACCAAAACCTATAACCTAAACCCGAACCCATTCTCAATTCCAAAAACCTAAACCAAAACCTATTACCGAAACCAAAACCTATAACCTAAACTCAAATCCCCAAAACCTTAACCTATACTTATAACCTAAAACTATTCCCAAATCCGATAACATATAACCTAAACCTAACCTTTCCCTAAACCTATAACTTAAACTCAATTCCTAGAGCTAAACCTACACCTAATCCTAATATTAACTCTCTAACCTAAACTTAAACCTAAACTTGAAAACCAAAACTTAAACCTAATCCCGAACATGATCCCGATTCCTAAACCTAAACCATAACCCATTCTCAAATCCAAAACCTATAACCTAAACCCTAACCTAAACCTAAACCAAAACCTATAACCTAAACCAAAACCAAAACCTATAACCTAAACTCCGAACCCATTCTCAAATCCAAAAACCTAAACCTTAACCAAAACGAATAACCAAAACCTATAATCTAAACCCAAACCCATTCTCAAATCCAAAACCTAAACCTTAACCGAAACCAAAACGTATAACCTAAACCCGAACCCATTCTCAAATCTAAAAACCTAAACCTTAACCAAAACCAAAACCTATAACCTAAACCCGAACCCATTCTCAATTCCCAAAACCTATAACCTAAACCTTAACCTAAACCTAAACCAAAACCTATAACCTAAACCAAAACCAAAACCTATGACCTAAACACGAACCCATTCTCAAATTCAAAAACCAAAACCAAAACCTACAAACCTCAACTCAATTTTTTCTAGAGCCGAACCTACACCTAATCCTAATCTCAACTCCCTAACCTAAACCTAAACCTAAACTTGAAAACCAAAACTTAAACCCAATCCCGAAAATGAACCCTATTTCCTAAACCTAATCTATAACCCATTCTAGAATCCAAAACCTATAACCTAAACCTAAACCAAAACCATAACCTATAACTTAAACCCGAACCCATTCTCAAATCCCAAAACCTATAACCTAAACCAAAACCAAAACCTATAACCTAAACCCGAACCCATTCTCAAATCCAAAACCTATAACCTAAACCAAAACCTTAACCTTAACCTAAACCAAAACCTATAACCTAAACCAAAACATATAACCTAAACCCAAACCCATTCTCAAATCCCAAAACTTATCACTTAAACCAAAGCTAAAACTATAACCTAAACCCGAACCCATTCTCAAATCCAAAAACCTAAACCTTAACCAAAACCTATAACCTAAACCAAAACCATAACCTATAACCTAAACCCGAACCTATTCTCAAATCCCAAAACCTATAACCTTAACCTAAACCTAAACCTATAACCTAAACCCGAACCCATTCTCAAATCCTAATACCTATAACCTAAACCAAAATCAAAACCTATAACCTAAACCCGAACACATTCTCAAATCCCAAAACTTATAACCTAAACCTAAACCTTAACCTAAACCTAAACCAAAACCTATAACCTAAACCGAAACCAAAACCTATAAGCTAAACCCGAACCCATTCTTAAATCCCAAAACATATAACCTAAACCAAAACCAAAACCTATAACCTAAACTAGAACCCATTCTCAAATCCAAAACCTAAACCTAAACCAAAACCAAAACCTATAACCTAAACCCGAACCCATTCTCCATTCCCAAAACCTATAACCTAAACCTAAACCAAAACCAAAACCTATAACCTAAACCCGAACCCATTCTCAAATCCAAAAACCTAAACCTTAACCAAAACCTATAACCTAAACCAAAACCAAAACCTATAACCTAAGCTCCGAACCCATTCTCAAATCCAAATACCTAAACCTTAACCGAAAATAAAACCTATAACCTAAACCCGAACCCATTCTCAAATCCAAAAACCTAAACCTTAACCATAACCAATAACCTAAACCTTAACCAAAACTAAAACCTATAACCTAAACCCGAACCCATTCCCAAATCCCAAAAAACCTATAACCTAAACCTAAACCTTAACCAAAACCTATAACCTAAACCAAAACTAAAACCTATAACCTAAACCCGAAACCATTCTCAAATCCCAAAACCTATAACCTAAACCAAAACCAAAACCTATAACCTAAACCATAACCCATTCTCAAATCCAAAAACCTAAACCAAAACCAAAACCAAAACCTATAACCTAAACCCGAACCTATTCTCAATTCCCAAAACCTATAACCTAAACCTTAACCTAAACCTAAAGCAAAACCTATAACTTAAATCAAAACCAAAACCTATAACCTAAACCCGAACCCATTCTCAAATCCCAAAACCTATAACCAAAACCAAAACCAAAACCTATAACCTAAACAACCCATTCTTAAATCCAAAACCTACACCTAAACCAAAACCAAGACCTATAACCTAAACCCGAACCCATTCTCACTTCCCAAAACGTATAACCTAAACCTTAACCTAAGCCTAAACCAAAACCTATAACCTAAACTAAAACCAAAACCTATAACCTAAACCCGAACCCATTCTCAATTCCAAAACCTAAACCAAAACCTATTACCGAAACCAAAACCTATAACCTAAACTCAAATCCCCAAAACCTTAACCTATACTTATAACCTAAAACTATTCCCAAATCCGATAACATATAACCTAAACCTAACCTTTCCCTAAACCTATAACTTAAACTCAATTCCTAGAGCTAAACCTACACCTAATCCTAATATTAACTCTCTAACCTAAACTTAAACCTAAACTTGAAAACCAAAACTTAAACCTAATCCCGAACATGAACCCGATTCCTAAACCTAAACCATAACCCATTCTCAAATCCGAAAACCTATAACCTAAACCCTAACCTAAACCTAAACCAAAACCTATAACCTAAACCAAAACCAAAACCTATAACCTAAACCCGAACCCATTCTCAAATCCAAAAACCTAAACCTTAACCAAAACGAATAACCAAAACCTATAATCTAAACCCAAACCCATTCTCAAATCCAAAAACCTAAACCTTAACCGAAACCAAAACGTATATAACCTAAACCCGAACCCATTCTCAAATCTAAAAACCTAAACCTTAACCAAAACCAAAACCTATAACCTAAACCCGAACCCATTCTCAATTCCCAAAACCTATAACCTAAACCTTAACCTAAACCTAAACCAAAACCTATAACCTAAACCAAAACCAAAACCTATGACCTAAACACGAACCCATTCTCAAATTCAAAACCAAAACCAAAACCTACAGCCTCAACTCAATTTTCTAGAGCTAAACCTACACCTAATCCTAATCTCAACTCCCTAACCTAAACCTAAACCTAAACTTGAAAACCAAAACTTAAACCCAATCCCGAAAATGAACCCTATTTCCTAAACCTAATCTATAACCCATTCTAGAATCCAAAACCTATAACCTAAACCTAAACCAAAACCATAACCTATAACTTAAACCCGAACCCATTCTCAAATCCCAAAACCTATAACCTAAACCAAAACCAAAACCTATAACCTAAACCCGAACCCATTCTCAAATCCAAAACCTATAACCTAAACCAAAACCTTAACCTTAACCTAAACCAAAACCTATAACCTAAACCAAAACATATAACCTAAACCCAAACCCATTCTCAAATCCCAAAACTTATCACTTAAACCAAAGCCAAAAACTATAACCTAAACCCGAACCCATTCTCAAATCCAAAAACCTAAACCTTAACCATAATCAATAACCTAAACCAAAACCAAAACCTATAACCTAAACACGAACCCATTCTCAAATCCGAAAACCTATAACCTAAACCTAAACCAAAACCTATAACCTAAACCCGAACCCATTCTCAAATCCTAATACCTATAACCTAAACCAAAATCAAAACCTATAACCTAAACCCGAACACATTCTCAAATCCCAAAACTTATAACCTAAACCTAAACCTTAACCTAAACCTAAACCAAAACCTATAACCTAAACCGAAACCAAAACCTATAAGCTAAACCCGAACCCATTCTTAAATCCCAAAACATATAACCTAAACCAAAACCAAAACCTATAACCTAAACTAGAACCCATTCTCAAATCCAAAAACCTAAACCTAAACCAAAACCAAAACCTATAACCTAAACCCGAACCCATTCTCCATTCCCAAAACCTATAACCTAAACCTAAACCAAAACCAAAACCTATAACCTAAACCCGAACCCATTCTCAAATCCAAAACCTAAACCTTAACCAAAACCTATAACCTAAACCAAAACCAAAACCTATAACCTAAGCTCCGAACCCATTCTCAAATCCAAATACCTAAACCTTAACCGAAAATAAAACCTATAACCTAAACCCGAACCCATTCTCAAATCCAAAACCTAAACCTTAACCATAACCAATAACCTAAACCTTAACCAAAACTAAAACCTATAACCTAAACCCGAACCCATTCCCAAATCCCAAAAACCTATAACCTAAACCTAAACCTTAACCAAAACCTATAACCTAAACCAAAACTAAAACCTATAACCTAAACCCGAAACCATTCTCAAATCCCAAAACCTATAACCTAAACCAAAACCAAAACCTATAACCTAAACCATAACCCATTCTCAAATCCAAAACCTAAACCAAAACCAAAACCAAAACCTATAACCTAAACCCGAACCTATTCTCACTTCCCAAAACCTATAACCTAAACCTTAACCTAAACCTAAAGCAAAACCTATAACTTAAATCAAAACCAAAACCTATAACCTAAACCCGAACCCATTCTCAAATCCCAAAACCTATAACCAAAACCAAAACCAAAACCTATAACCTAAACAGAACCCATTCTTAAATCCAAAACCTACACCTAAACCAAAACCAAGACCTATAACCTAAACCCGAACCCATTCTCAATTCCCAAAACGTATAACCTAAACCTTAACCTAAGCCTAAACCAAAACCTATAACCTAAACTAAAACCAAAACCTATAACCTAAACCCGAACCCATTCTCAATTCCAAAACCTAAACCAAAACCTATTACCGAAACCAAAACCTATAACCTAAACTCAAATCCCCAAAACCTTAACCTATACTTATAACCTAAAACTATTCCCAAATCCGATAACATATAACCTAAACCTAACCTTTCCCTAAACCTATAACTTAAACTCAATTCCCTAGAGCTAAACCTACACCTAATCCTAATATTAACTCTCTAACCTAAACTTAAACCTAAACTTGAAAACCAAAACTTAAACCTAATCCCGAACATGAACCCGATTCCTAAACCTAAACCATAACCCATTCTCAAATCCGAAACCTATAACCTAAACCCTAACCTAAACCTAAACCAAATCCTATAACCTAAACCAAAACCAAAACCTATAACCTAAACTCAACCCATTCTCAAATCCAAAACCTAAACCTTAACCAAAACGAATAACCAAAACCTATAATCTAAACCCAAACCCATTCTCAAATCCAAAACCTAAACCTTAACCAAACCAAAACGTATAACCTAAACCCGAACCCATTCTCAAATCTAAAAACCTAAACCTTAACCAAAACCAAAACCTATAACCTAAACCCGAACCCATTCTCAATTCCCAAAACCTATAACCTAAACCTTAACCTAAACCTAAACCAAAACCTATAACCTAAACCAAAACCAAAACCTATGACCTAAACACGAACCCATTCTCAAATTCAAAAACCAAAACCAAAACCTACAAATTCAACTCAATTTTCTAGAGCTAAACCTACACCTAATCCTAATCTCAACTCCCTAACCTAAACCTAAACCTAAACTTGAAAACCAAAACTTAAACCCAATCCCGAAAATGAACCCTATTTCCTAAACCTAATCTATAACCCATTCTAGAATCCAAAAACCTATAACCTAAACCTAAACCAAAACCATAACCTATAACTTAAACCCGAACCCATTCTCAAATCCCAAAACCTATAACCTAAACCAAAACCAAAACCTATAACCTAAACCCGAACCCATTCTCAAATCCAAAAACCTATAACCTAAACCAAAACCTTAACCTTAACCTAAACCAAAACCTATAACCTAAACCAAAACATATAACCTAAACCCAAACCCATTCTCAAATCCCAAAACTTATCACTTAAACCAAAGCCAAAACTATAACCTAAACCCGAACCCATTCTCAAATCCAAAACCTAAACCTTAACCAAAACCTATAACCTAAACCAAAACCATAACCTATAACCTAAACCCGAACCCATTCTCAAATCCCAAAACCTATAACCTTAACCTAAACCTAAACCTATAACCTAAACCCGAACCCATTCTCAAATCCAATACCTATAACCTAAACCAAAATCAAAACCTATAACCTAAACCCGAACACATTCTCAAATCCCAAAACTTATAACCTAAACCTAAACCTTAACCTAAACCTAAACCAAAACCTATAACCTAAACCGAAACCAAAACCTATAAGCTAAACCCGAACCCATTCTTAAATCCCAAAACATATAACCTAAACCAAAACCAAAACCTATAACCTAAACTAGAACCCATTCTCAAATCCAAAACCTAAACCTAAACCAAAACCAAAACCTATAACCTAAACCCGAACCTATTCTCCATTCCCAAAACCTATAACCTAAACCTAAACCAAAACCAAAACCTATAACCTAAACCCGAACCCATTCTCAAATCCAAAACCTAAACCTTAACCAAAACCTATAACCTAAACCAAAACCAAAACCTATAACCTAAGCCCGAACCCATTCTCAAATCCAAATACCTAAACCTTAACCGAAAATAAAACCTATAACCTAAACCCGAACCCATTCTCAAATCCAAAACCTAAACCTTAACCATAACCAATAACCTAAACCTTAACCAAAACTAAAACCTATAACCTAAACCCGAACCCATTCCCAAATCCCAAAAAACCTATAACCTAAACCTAAACCTTAACCAAAACCTATAACCTAAACCAAAACTAAAACCTATAACCTAAACCCGAAACCATTCTCAAATCCCAAAACCTATAACCTAAACCAAAACCAAAACCTATAACCTAAACCATAACCCATTCTCAAATCCAAAACCTAAACCAAAACCAAAACCAAAACCTATAACCTAAACCCGAACCTATTCTCAATTCCCAAAACCTATAACCTAAACCTTAACCTAAACCTAAAGCAAAACCTATAACTTAAATCAAAACCAAAACCTATAACCTAAACCCGAACCCATTCTCAAATCCCAAAACCTATAACCAAAACCAAAACCAAAACCTATAACCTAAATGAACCCATTCTTAAATCCAAAACCTACACCTAAACCAAAACCAAGACCTATAACCTAAACCCGAACCCATTCTCAATTCCCAAAACGTATAACCTAAACCTTAACCTAAGCCTAAACCAAAACCTATAACCTAAACTAAAACCAAAACCTATAACCTAAACCCGAACCCATTCTCAATTCCAAAACCTAAACCAAAACCTATTACCGAAACCAAAACCTATAACCTAAACTCAAATCCCCAAAACCTTAACCTATACTTATAACCTAAAACTATTCCCAAATCCGATAACATATAACCTAAACCTAACCTTTCCTAAACCTATAACTTAAACTCAATTCCTCAGAGCTAAACCTACACCTAATCCTAATATTAACTCTCTAACCTAAACTTAAACCTAAACTTGAAAACCAAAACTTAAACCTAATCCCGAACATGAACCCGATTCCTAAACCTAAACCATAACCCATTCTCAACCAAAACCTATAACCTAAACCCTAACCTAAACCTAAACCAAAACCTATAACCTAAACCAAAACCAAAACCTATAACCTAAACTCAACCCATTCTCAAATCCAAAAACCTAAACCTTAACCAAAACGAATAACCAAAACCTATAATCTAAACCCAAACCCATTCTCAAATCCAAAACCTAAACCTTAACCAAAACCAAAACGTATAACCTAAACCCGAACCCATTCTCAAATCTAAAAACCTAAACCTTAACCAAAACCAAAACCTATAACCTAAACCCGAACCCATTCTCAATTCCCAAAACCTATAACCTAAACCTTAACCTAAACCTAAACCAAAACCTATAACCTAAACCAAAACCAAAACCTATGACCTAAACACGAACCCATTCTCAAATTCAAAACCAAAACCAAAACCTACACCTCAACTCAATTTTCTAGAGCTAAACCTACACCTAATCCTAATCTCAACTCCCTAACCTAAACCTAAACCTAAACTTGAAAACCAAAACTTAAACCCAATCCCGAAAATGAACCCTATTTCCTAAACCTAATCTATAACCCATTCTAGAATCCAAAAACCTATAACCTAAACCTAAACCAAAACCATAACCTATAACTTAAACCCGAACCCATTCTCAAATCCCAAAACCTATAACCTAAACCAAAACCAAAACCTATAACCTAAACCCGAACCCATTCTCAAATCCAAAAACCTATAACCTAAACCAAAACCTTAACCTTAACCTAAACCAAAACCTATAACCTAAACCAAAACATATAACCTAAACCCAAACCCATTCTCAAATCCCAAAACTTATCACTTAAACCAAAGCCAAAAACTATAACCTAAACCCGAACCCATTCTCAAATCCAAAACCTAAACCTTAACCAAAACCTATAACCTAAACCAAAACCATAACCTATAACCTAAACCCGAACCCATTCTCAAATCCCAAAACCTATAACCTTAACCTAAACCTAAACCTATAACCTAAACCCGAACCCATTCTCAAATCCTAATACCTATAACCTAAACCAAAATCAAAACCCATAACCTAAACCCGAACACATTCTCAAATCCCAAAACTTATAACCTAAACCTAAACCTTAACCTAAACCTAAACCAAAACCTATAACCTAAACCGAAACCAAAACCTATAAGCTAAACCCGAACCCATTCTTAAATCCCAAAACATATAACCTAAACCAAAACCAAAACCTATAACCTAAACTAGAACCCATTCTCAAATCCAAAAACCTAAACCTAAACCAAAACCAAAACCTATAACCTAAACCCGAACCCATTCTCCATTCCCAAAACCTATAACCTAAACCTAAACCAAAACCAAAACCTATAACCTAAACCCGAACCCATTCTCAAATCCAAAACCTAAACCTTAACCAAAACCTATAACCTAAACCAAAACCAAAACCTATAACCTAAGCTCCGAACCCATTCTCAAATCCAAATACCTAAACCTTAACCGAAAATAAAACCTATAACCTAAACCCGAACCCATTCTCAAATCCAAAACCTAAACCTTAACCATAACCAATAACCTAAACCTTAACCAAAACTAAAACCTATAACCTAAACCCGAACCCATTCCCAAATCCCAAAAACCTATAACCTAAACCTAAACCTTAACCAAAACCTATAACCTAAACCAAAACTAAAACCTATAACCTAAACCCGAAACCATTCTCAAATCCCAAAACCTATAACCTAAACCAACACCAAAACCTATAACCTAAACCAGAACCCATTCTCAAATCCAAAAACCTAAACCAAAACCAAAACCAAAACCTAGAACCTAAACCCGAACCTATTCTCAATTCCCAAAACCTATAACCTAAACCTTAACCTAAACCTAAACCAAAACCTATAACCTAAATCAAAACCAAAACCTATAACCTAAACCCGAACCCATTCTCAAATCCCAAAACCTATAACCAAAACCAAAACCAAAACCTATAACCTAAACAGAACCCATTCTCAAATCCAAAACCTACACCTAAACCAAAACCAAAACCTATAACCTAAACCCGAACCCATTCTCAATTCCCAAAACGTATAACCTAAACCTTAACCTAAGCCTAAACCAAAACCTATAACCTAAACTAAAACCAAAACCTATAACCTAAACCCGAACCCATTCTCAATTCCAAAAACCTAAACCAAAACCTATTACCGAAACCAAAACCTATAACCTAAACTCAAATCCCCAAAACCTTAACCTATACTTATAACCAAAAACTATTCCCAAATCCGATAACATATAACCTAAACCTAACCTTTCCCTAAACCTATAACTAAACTCAATTCCCTAGAGCTAAACCTACACCTAATCCTAATATTAACTCTCTAACCTAAACTTAAACCTAAACTTGAAAACCAAAACTTAAACCTAATCCCGAACATGAACCCGATTCTAAACCTAAACCATAACCCATTCTCAACCGAAAACCTATAACCTAAACCCTAACCTAAACCTAAACCAAAACCTATAACCTAAACCAAAACCAAAACCTATAACCTAAACCCGAACCCATTCTCAAATCCAAAACCTAAACCTTAACCAAAACGAATAACCAAAACCTATAATCTAAACCCAAACCCATTCTCAAATCCAAAACCTAAACCTTAACCGAAACCAAAACGTATAACCTAAACCCGAACCCATTCTCAAATCTAAAAACCTAAACCTTAACCAAAACCAAAACCTATAACCTAAACCCGAACCCATTCTCTATTCCCAAAACCTATAACCTAAACCTTAACCTAAACCTAAACCAAAACCTATAACCTAAACCAAAACCAAAACCTATGACCTAAACCAACCCATTCTCAAATTCAAAAACCAAAACCAAAACCTACACCTAATCTCAATTTTCTAGAGCTAAACCTACACCTAATCCTAATCTCAACTCCCTAACCTAAACCTAAACCTAAACTTGAAAACCAAAACTTAAACCCAATCCCGAAAATGAACCTATTTCCTAAACCTAATCTATAACCCATTCTAAATCCAAAAACTATAACCTAAACCTAAACCAAAACCATAACCTATAACTTAAACCCGAACCCATTCTCAAATCCCAAAACCTATAACCTAAACCAAAACCAAAACCTATAACCTAAACCCGAACCCATTCTCAAATCCAAAACCTATAACCTAAACCAAAACCTTAACCTTAACCTAAACCAAAACCTATAACCTAAACCAAAACATATAACCTAAACCCAAACCCATTCTCAAGTCCCAAAACTTATCACTTAAACCAAAGCCAAAAACTATAACCTAAACCCGAACCCATTCTCAAATCCAAAACCTAAACCTTAACCAAAACCTATAACCTAAACCAAAACCATAACCTATAACCTAAACCCGAACCCATTCTCAAATCCCAAAACCTATAACCTTAACCTAAACCTAAACCTATAACCTAAACCCGAACCCATTCTCAAATCCTAATACCTATAACCTAAACCAAAATCAAAACCTATAACCTAAACCCGAACACATTCTCAAATCCCAAAACTTATAACTTAAACCTAAACCTTAACCTAAACCTAAACCAAAACCTATAACCTAAACCGAAACCAAAACCTATAAGCTAAACCCGAACCCATTCTTAAATCCCAAAACATATAACCTAAACCAAAACCAAAACCTATAACCTAAACTAGAACCCATTCTCAAATCCAAAACCTAAACCTAAACCAAAACCAAAACCTATAACCTAAACCCGAACCCATTCTCCATTCCCAAAACCTATAACCTAAACCAAACCAAAACCAAAACCTATAACCTAAACCCGAACCCATTCTCAAATCCAAAAACCTAAACCTTAACCAAAACCTATAACCTAAACCAAAACCAAAACCTATAACCTAAGCTCCGAACCCATTCTCAAATCCAAAACCTAAACCTTAACCGAAAATAAAACCTATAACCTAAACCCGAACCCATTCTCAAATCCAAAATCCTAAACCTTAACCATAACCAATAACCTAAACCTTAACCAAAACTAAAACCTATAACCTAAACCCGAACCCATTCCCAAATCCCAAAAACCTATAACCTAAACCTAAACCTTAACCAAAACCTATAACCTAAACCAAAACTAAAACCTATAACCTAAACCCGAAACCATTCTCAAATCCCAAAACCTATAACCTAAACCACAACCAAAACCTATAACCTAAACTAGAACCCATTCTCAAATCCAAAAACCTAAACCAAAACCAAAACCAAAACCTATAACCTAAACCCGAACCTATTCTCAATTCCCAAAACCTATAACCTAAACCTTAACCTAAACCTAAACCAAAACCTATAACCTAAATCAAAACCAAAACCTATAACCTAAACCCGAACCCATTCTCAAATCCCAAAACCTATAACCAAAACCAAAACCAAAACCTATAACCTAAACAGAACCCATTCTCAAATCCAAAACCTACACCTAAACCAAAACCAAAACCTATAACCTAAACCCGAACCCATTCTCAATTCCCAAAACGTATAACCTAAACCTTAACCTAAGCCTAAACCAAAACCTATAACCTAAACTAAAACCAAAACCTATAACCTAAACCCGAACCCATTCTCAAATCCAAAAACCTAAACCAAAACCTATTACCGAAACCAAAACCTATAACCTAAACTCAAATCCCCAAAACCTTAACCTATACTTATAACCTAAAACTATTCCCAAATCCCATAACATATAACCTAAACCTAACCTTTCCCTAAACCTATAACTTAAACTCAATTCCCTAGAGCTAAACCTACACCTAATCCTAATATTAACTCTCTAACCTAAACTTAAACCTAAACTTGAAAACCAAAACTTAAACCTAATCCCGAACATGAACCCGATTCCTAAACCTAAACCATAACCCATTCTCAAATCCAAAACCTATAACCTAAACCCTAACCTAAACCTAAACCAAAACCTATAACCTAAACCAAAACTAAAACCTATAACCTAAACTCGAACCTATTCTCAAATCCAAAACCTAAACCTTAACCAAAACGAATAACCAAAACCTATAATCTAAACCCAAACCCATTCTCAAATCCAAAACCTAAACCTTAACCGAAACCAAAACGTATAACCTAAACCCGAACCCATTCTCAAATCTAAAAACCTAAACCTTAACCAAAACCAAAACCTATAACCTAAACCCGAACCCATTCTCAATTCCCAAAACCTATAACCTAAACCTTAACCTAAACCTAAACCAAAACCTATAACCTAAACCAAAACCAAAACCTATGACCTAAACCCGAACCCATTCTCAAATTCAAAAACCAAAACCAAAACCTATAGCCTAAACCAAAACCTATATCCTAAACTTAAATCCCTAAACCTTAACCTATAACCTAAACTAAACCTATACTTATAACCTAAAACTATTCCCACATCCAAAAACCTATAACCTAAACCTAACCTTTCCTTAAACCTATAACCTAAACTCAATTCCTAGAGCTAAACCTACACCTAATCCCAATATCAACTCCCTATCCTAAACCTAAACCTAAACTTGAAAACCAAAACTTAAACCCAATCCCGAACATGAACCCGATTTCCTAAACCTAAACCATAACCCATACTAGAATCCAAAACCTATAACCTAAACCTAAATCAAAACCATAACCTATAACCTAAACCCAAACCCATTCTCAATTCCCAAAACCTATAACCTAAACCTAAACCCATTCTCAATTCCCAAAACCTATAACCTAAACCTTAACCTAAACTTAAACCAAAACCTATAACTTAAACTAAAACCAAAACCTATAACCTAAACTCGAACCCATTCTCAAATCCAAAACCTAAACCTTAAACAAAACCAAAACCTATAACCTAAACTTAAATCCCCAAAACCTTAACTTAAACCTTATCTAAACCTATACTAATAACCTAAAACTATTCCCCTAAATCCCAAAACCTATAACCTAAACTCAAATCCCCAAAACCTTAACTAATAACCTTATCTAAACCTATACTTATAACCTAAAACTACTCCCAAATCCCAAAACCTATAACCTAAACCTAACCTTTCCCTAAACCTATAACCTAAACTCAATTCCCTAGAGCTAAACCTACACCTAATCCTAATCTCAACTCTCTAACCTAAACCTATACCTAAACTTGAAAACCCAAACTTAAACCCAATCCCGAACATGAACCCGATTCCTAAACCTATACCATAACCCATTCTCAAATCCAAAAACACATAACCTAAACCTTAACCTAAACCAAAACCAAAACCTATAACCTAAACCAAAACCAAAACCTATAACCTAATCCCGAACCCATTCTCAAATCCAAAAACCTAAACCTTAACCAAAACCAATAACCAAAACTTATAACCTAAACCCGAACCCATTCTCAAATCTAAAAACCTAAACCTTAACCGAAACCAAAACCTATAACCGAAACCCGAACCCATTCTCAAATCCAAAAACCTAAACCTAAACCTTAACCATAACCTATAACCTAAACCTTAACCATAACCAAAACCTATAACCTAAACCCGAACCCATTCTCAATTGCCAAAACCTATAACCTAAACCTTAACCAAAACCTAAACCAAAAGCTATAACCTAAACTAAAACCAAAACCTATGACCTAAACCCGAACCCATTCTCAAATTAAAAACCTAAACCAAAACCTATAACCTAAACCAAAACCTATATCCTAAACTCAAATCCCTAAACCTTAACCTATAACCTAAATTAAACCTATACTTATAACCTAAAACTATTCCCAAATCCCAAAACCTATAACCTAAACCTAACCTTTCCTTAAACCTACAACCTAAACTCAATTCCCAGAGCTAAACCTACACCTAATCCTAATCTCAACACCCTATCCTAAACCTAAACCTAAACTTGAAAACTAAAACTAAAACCCAATCCCAAACATGAACCCGATTTCCTAAACCTAAACCATAACCCATACTAGAATCCAAAACCTATAACCAAACCTAAACCAAAACCATAACCTATAACCTAAACCCGAACCCATTCTCAAATCCCAAAACCTATAACCTAAACCAAAACCAAAACCTATAACCTAAACCCGAACCCATTCTCAAATCCAAAACCTATAACCTTAAACCTAAACCTAAACCTAAAAAAACCTCTAACAAAAATCCAAAACATATAACCTAAACCCAAACCCATTCTCAAATATCCCAAAACCTATAACTTAAACCAAAGCCAAAACCTATAACCTAAACCCGAACCCATTCTCAAATCCAAAAACCTAAACCTTAACCAAAACCTATAACCTAAACCGAAACCATAACCTATAACCTAATCCCGAACCATTCTCAAATCCCAAAACCTATAACCTTAACCTAAACCTCAACCTAAACCTATAACCTAAACCCGAACCCATTCTCAAATCCTAATACCTATAACCTAAACCAAAATCAAAACCGATAACCTAAACCCGAACCCATTCTCAAATCCCAAAACCTATAACCTAAACCTAAACCTTAACCTAAACCTAAATCAAAACCTATAACCTAAACCGAAACCAAAACCTATAACCTAAACTCGAACCCATTCTCAAATCCCAAAACCTATAACCTAAACTAAAACCAAAACCTATAACCTCTACCGAACCCATTCTCAAATCCAAAAACCTAAACTTTAACTAAAACCTATAACCTAAACTCGAACCAATTCTCAAATCCAAAAACCTAAACATTAACCAAAACCTATAACCAAAACCAAAACCTATAGCCTAAACCCGAACCCATTCTTAAATCCAAAACCTAAACCTCACCAAAACATATAACCTAAACCTAAACCAAAACGTATAACCTAAACCCGAACCCATTCTCAAATCCAAAACCTAAACCGTAACCAAAATATATAACCTAAACCAGAATCCAAAACCTATAACCTAAACCCAAGCCCATTCTCAAATCCAAAAACTAAAACCTATAACCTAAACCCAAACCCATTCTCAAATCCAAAACCTAAACCTTAACCAAAACCTATAACCTAAACCGAAACCATAACCTATAACCTAATCCCGAACCCATTCTCAAATCCAAAACCTATAACCTTAACCTAAAACCTCAACCTAAACCTATAACCTAAACCCGAACCCATTCTCAAATCCTAATACCTATAACCTAAACCAAAATCAAAACCGATAACCTAAACCCGAACCCATTCTTAAATCCCAAAACCTATAACCTAAACCTAAACCTTAACCTAAACCTAAACTAAAACCTATAACCTAAACCGAAACCAAAACCTATAACCTAAACCCGAACCCATTCTCAAATCCCAAAACCTATAACCTAAACCAAAACCAAAACCTATAACCTCTACTGAACCATTCTCAAATCTAAAAACCTAAACTTTAACCAAAACCTATAACCTAAACTCCGAACCAATTCTCAAATCTAAAAACCTAAACATTAACCTAAACCTATAACCAAAACCAAAACCTATAGCCTAAACCCGAACCCATTCTCAAATCCAAAACCTAAACCTCAAAAAACATATAACCTAAACCAAAACCAAAACCTATAACCTAAACCCGAACCCATTCTCAAATCCAAAACCTAAACCGTAACCTATAACCTAAACCAAACCAAAACCTATAACCTAAACCCAAGCCCATTCTCAAATCCAAAACTAAAACCTATAACCTAAACCCAAACCCATTCTCAAATCCAAAAACCTAAACCTTAACCAAAACCTATAACCTAAACCTTAACCAAAACCTATAACCTAAACCAAAACCAAAACCTATAACGTAATCCCGAACGCATTCTTAAATCCTAAAAAACCAATAACTTAAACCTAAACCAAAACCTAAACCTTAACCAAAACCTATAACCAAAACCAAAACCAAACCTATGACCTAAACCCGAATCCATTCTCAAATCCCAAAACCTATAACCTAAACCAAAACCAAAACCTATAACCTAAACCAGAACCCATTCTCAAATCCAAAACCTAAACCTAAACCTAAACCAAAACCAAAACCTATAACCTAAACCCGAACCCATTCTCAAATCCAAAACCTATAACCTTAATCGAAACTAAACCTATAACCTCTACCCGAACCCATTCTCAAATCCAAAACCTAAACCTTAACCTAAACACGAACCAATTCTCAAATCCAAAAACCTAAACGTTAACCAAAACCAAAACCTATAACCTAAACCTAAACCCATTCTCAAATCCAAAACCTAAACCTTAATCAAAACCCAAAACCTAAAGCAAAACCAAAACCTATAACCTAAACCCAAACCCAAACCCATTCTCAACTCCAAAACCTAAACCGTAACCAAAACCTATCACCTAAACCAAAACCAAAACCTATAGCCTAAACCCGAACCCATTCTCAAATCCAAAACCTAAACCTTAACCTAAACCAAAACCTATAACCTAAACCCGAACCCATTCTCAAATCCAAAACCTAAACCTAACCAAAAACCTATAAGCTAAACCAAAACCAAAACCTATAACATAATCCCGAGCCCATTCTCAAATCCCAAAAAACCTATAACCTAAACCTAAACATTAACCTAAACCTTAACCAAAACCTATAAGCTAAACCAAAACTAAAACCTATAACCTAAACCCGAATCCATTCTCAAATCCTAAACCTATAACCAAAACCAAAACCAAAACCTATAACCTAAACCAAAACCCATACTCTCAATCCCCTAAACCTAAACTAAAACCAAAACCTATAACCTAAACCCGAACCCATTCTCAATTCCCAAACCCTATAACCTAAACCTAAACCTTAACCTAAACTTAAAACTAAAACCTATAACCTAAACTCGAACCCATTCTCAAATCCCAAAACCTATAACCTAAACCAAAACCAAAACCTATAACCTAAATCCGAACCCATTCTCAAATCCAAAAACCTAAACCTTAACCAAAACCTATAACCTAAACCAAAACCTCTAACCTAAACCCGAACCCATTCTCAAATCCCAAAACCTATAACCAAAGCCAAAACCAAAACCTATAACCTAAACCCGAACTCATTCTCAAATCCTAAAACCTATTACCTAAACCTAAACCTTAACCTAAACCTAAACCTATAATCATATGGTGAGATCATTTCTTTTGTGTCAATTTCATTCCTCTTTAAGTTTTTTTTTTTTTAATTTATTAAGAAAAAAAATGGTTATACATGATGCACTTCTTTCACTTTGTCTTTCTTTTCTCCAATGGGTATTCTAATTTATGAGTGACATGACTATTTGTAGGATGATGGAATATACGAAGCTATTGAAATTTCATGGTGAAGATGAGTACATTTCTCTAATGAAGCCAAAGATTTGTATTTTCAGCATTATTGTAATTGTAATTGTAATTGATTAAATGAATTGGATTGTAATTGATTATAATTGTAATTGATTGAATGAAGGATTGTAATTGTAATTGATTGAATGAAGGATTGTAATTGATTATAATTGAATGAATGAATGATTATACAGGTGGTAATTGAATGAACAAATGATTATATAAAAATTTTTAATGTACAAAATAGCTATGGATATTGACCGTAGCCACTAATCTAACAGGTGTAGCTGTTTAACATTTTCGCTACAGATATATTGCTACGGATTATAACCGTAGCTATTGGAATATATAGCTACGGGTTAAATCCATAGTCATAGGTTCCAGACCTATTGTTACCGCACCTATGACTACGGTCATGCTACAGACTAAACCGTAGCCATAGGTATATGGCTACATATTTGGTCCGTAGCCTTTGCCTATTTTTTGGTAGTTATTGCTACGGATCATATCCATAGCTATTGGAACCTATAGTTACGGTTCCAACCTATTGTTATGGGACCTATGACTACGGTCGTGCTACGGACTAGATCCGTAGCCATAGACCTATGGCTATGGATTTTATCCGTAGCCTTTGCCCATTTTTCTGGTAGTGATAATTTGAGCCATCAAATACTGGAGGTCAAGTGACTGATGAGCCCTCTCCTTTGGCCATATTCCCAACTTTAGTCAAGATCACTCTCTAGGTGGTGAAGCCCTTAAAGAGAGACCCGCTCTGATACCAACTGAAATTACGGTGACGACTGAACTAGTTGAAGAAGGAATACGCCAATATGTCCTAGAGGGGGGTGAATAGGACTTTTAAAAGTTTTTATGATTTATTTTAAAATTTTATTACACTTATCCTAACAACAGACATATATTAGGATTACTCAAATGTAACTCTACTGGCTTCCAAGCCTGGTAGAGGATCCGATCACAAACTATTCAAGAAGTAGCAATATATAACTTAGTTTATGATGGATATGACTGTGAATGTGTGTGAGGTATGATCAGATATATGAATATGAATGCATTGACATGAATCACAAACATAGAAGAAGAGCAATCACAAACACAGTCATTTTTATAGTGGTTCGACTACTTATCTACTCCACTCCCTGTAACCGCACTCAACCCTTGAGTGTACCGGATTTTACTAAGGAGGTTTCACAGTGGTTCACCTCAAACCTAAGGTTTTAAATCAGGTTCACCTTCAACCTTTACAACCTACACTGAAGCTGACTGTTTATGCTGTCACGAGCTACGGTCAACACAACGCACCCACTTTTAGACACACTGGCCAAGGATCTTCCAAAAGACCCTATTGGAGGTTTCCACATGGTTCACCTCAAACCCAGAGTTTTACTAGTTCACTCCTAACCAGATGTTTATGCTCTCCACAGAGAAAGGGTCCACACAACTGTAACATCCCGGATTTTTCCCAACCTGGGATTAGACGTCCTTAGGCGATGGGTCGATCCTAACACCTTATTAACTTGTCAGAACTGAATCCCACAGTTTAAAATCGCTCCTTAACCCATTTCCTTCACAAATCCCACCCTTCACTACCTTGTTCTTTCAATTTTTCAAAGGACTTTCGCCCTAGACACTATCTTAAACTAGCTAGGTAGTATAACTTGGATCACTTTAGATACAAACTACAAAGGACTAAGTACCACCTCAGACAGAAATCTTATAGGACTAAATCCTTTAGAAATGCGGCGAGGATTAGCCTGTGCGAAACCAGATTAGCCAGGAAATCCATTTGAATCACTTTAAATACGATCTGCAAGACCCAAAACTTATATAATTATTAACGCTAGGTTACCGTAAAGCCTAGGATCAAACTTATTACCCGACTGCTCACGAGAGCATCTCGATTCTCCGTATCGGATCTGGACTGCACGTCGGGAGTCCGAATAATACGAAGTTAAGGAATTAGGACCGCCTCGCTGGGCTTGACAACCATCTCGGAAATCAAATCCAGATAGTGTCCCAGCGCTATTCGCTTGAGCTTGGAGTGAAGAGTGTGAGAAATGTGAAATAATTTCAAAATAAAATATCTTAAATAGTAATCTGGCACCTCTCGCTTGCGGATCAGTTTTAAGCAACCAGACCATCAGAATCAGACCAAATT